>OW121791.1:9054044-9726544 GCA_933228885.1 Leistus spinibarbis
ATTATAGCGTAAATATAATAGCTAATTTCTAATACTGTGCGCATGTTTTCTATCACTGGTTGCTTGAACATTCAAAGTCGATGGTAGCGCCACCATCTAAAATAGCCGAGAGCGGAGCGGCATTACTTCGAACTAGATGGACCTGATGGTTTTTCTTAAAGAATAAAAAAAATATTTACGCTCTTCTTTAGGTCAGGGCAGATTAAATGATTTAAGTATTTTGCCCATAGAGAGTGACATATTTAATCATTTAAATAATTGTGATATTATTCATCAGTTTGCCAAAGACAAAGCTAGGAAAATTAATATTTAAATCATTAATATAATAACCCAGAAATGTATGTTTGTGTGTGAATAAGGGCCGGTTGTACAATAGCAGTTTAAACTCAGTTCATTTATAATCTTAGTTTATTGTGAAAATGTTGTTGTACATCAACAGTTTAGTAGTTAATCCAGCGTTGATCTCTAGTTCTACTGAACCATCTCGATCGACCGTTTAAACTGTAGTTCAATTTTTTGACAGCTGACATATACAATTCATCAGTTATTCTAATAATTATGGAAGCCTTAGATTACATAACAGATGATGAAGACTTTCTTGAGCTAATAGGAATAGTAGAAAATCTTTGAAAACCCCAACTATATTGAGAAAGATCAATTCATTTTGTGAAATGGGATGAAGACAGGGGCGTCGAAGTTATGTTTTTCCATGCGCACAGGGATTTGATTATTTACTACACAAAAACCGGCCAACTTATAACAAATTTGTTACTTTTGAAATAAATTATGCATAAAATATAAACAATAAACCAAACACTCATATATATTATTATATCTTTATAATAATACTGTTTTTATTTGACAGCGATGACATATATTTTAAAAAACAAGTGCTAATAACAGTTGCAGTCAAAGCTAACTATGTAAAATGTATAACTTCTTTATTCACTTCTTATAACAAAACGTAGTTCAGGAAATCTGACACTGAACTAAGAATGTACAACTGCGTGTATAAACTAAGTTCACAGTTAATCTATCGGTTATCTGATCTGGAGATTAAACTGCTATTGTACAACCGGCCCTAAGTGTGTATGTGTAGACGCTATTTTGTAAAAATACAAATTGGCATAGACGGGGATCGAACTCACGACCTCCAGGGTGAAAGCCAAAGCTCTTTAACCACTGCACCATGGCGACTGTTAATAATGTTATAAAAATTAATTAAATAGTTTATACTAAAATAAAACAATCACTACTTTTCTGAAGTTCAGTCTGCTTTGAAATTGACAAAAACGAATCAAACGTCAGAATGAAATGTCAAAAAAGTTTTTGTGATAAACCTTCAATTAATTTAATGATTTGAAGTGTATTCAGTGTGTTGTGTACTTTACACAGAGTGACATCTTCTATATTATATTGATATTGTATGTGAATGAGAAATATAAATAATTGTTAGTTAATAAAAATAAGTTTTATTTATTCTAATTTGAAGTTTGTAAGTCGCTATTAAGCATTTATGTTAAAATGACCGACCAAAGAACAAATATAAATAAAAGTGTTACTACGTGAGCGTCAAGAACAGTATTTCAACGTACGAATTACGGAAACATTGTTTGAAGTTTAATCTTAAGTTTAAGGGAAGTAGCATGTTTTAATTTCAATTTGTAAGTATATAATATGAAATAAGTGCATATTATTGCCTAATTAGCATATATTTTTAGCAAATACGTGTTTCCGTACATTTATTTTAATTCATAGTTAATATTTTCCCATATGAGTTGCGGTAAGATTCTATAGTTCGTCAAATTACAATAACTGCAAGTAAGTAAATTTATAATTCTGATTATTAGAGAAATAAAATTTTGAAGAGATAATTCAAACATATTTAGAAACATGATAGGTCGGCAATTTTATTCTATTATTTTTGATGGCACAATCCATTGTATTTTTGCATATAACTAATTATCATCACTTTTAAAACTGCCATTGCACTGCAGCAGTTTGATACTGGAAAATTCGGAATCTAGCCTGATTATTTAATTCAAAAACAATAATGAATCAAATGTCAAATGATTAAAAATGTTTTGTAAAAGAGTTTGTAATAAATATTTTTTTAATAATCGAATCAAATAATAAACAGCAATCGTAAGAAAATTTATAATCCTGTATTTTGTGTAATAATACAATTAAGGAAACTGTCTTAATGATACAACACTTATGGCCAGTTGCACCATACAATGTTAAAATCAAACTTTAACAAAACTTAGTTTAAATTTGTTGGAATTGTAGAAGGCGCTATATAACGTCACTCATCTTTTTAATAAATAACAATATAGTAACCAATTGTTTTGTTAAAATAAAACTGTCAAACATTTATTCTCATAAATACTTTCTTTTAATAAACGTAATATAACAAATACTGCGTTCCGAATTTCATTAGGTTATGGGCCCAGGTAATACGGACAATTATTAAAGTAAGTTATACGACGTTAAAAGCTCATCAGGTTGAAAACGCCGAAAACTTGTGTGTGAACTTTGAAACGCTCGACGCTTTACTCAAAGTGCCGAACAAGGAATAAATGGCGGAATCCATGTCGACAAACGAGAGATCAGTCATCACGAAGCTCAACGATACGAACTACAATTTATGGAAGATACGTATGCGAATGATCTTATTACGTGATGACGTATGGGAGAACGTTGATGAACCAAAGCCAGATCCAGTGACAGCAGAATGGACCAAACGTGAACGTAAGGCCGTAGCTGCAATAGGACTGTCTGTGGAAGACAATCAACTTGTTCATCTAGCAGAACTCAAAACGTCACGTGAAATGTGGTTGAAGCTGCAAAGTCTCTACGAACGATCAACAATGTGCAGTAAGTTATTTTTACTTCGTAAACTATATCAATCACGTTTTACAAGTGGAACAATGCAAGCGCACATCAGTGGAATGCTAGAAATATTGAGTCAGCTACGTGGCATGGGGAAGAACATGGCCAACGAGGATTTTGTCGCCCTCTTGTTGTGCAGTCTACCCGAGAGCTACAGCACTTTAATTACAGCCCTAGAAGCCCGACCGGAAGAAAATTTGACTGTAGAATACGTCCGAGGTAAGCTTATGGACGAATACAATCGACGATTAGAGAGTCAGTCAGAGACGGAACTCGCTCTAAAGACATCTGCTGATCGCAACTACAGCAACTCCAGTAAAGGACACAACAAAACAAACGGTAAGAATAACAAATTCTGCGTGTTTTGCAAGAAGAAGGGGCATTTAAAGACAGAGTGCTGGAAGCTTGAGAATAAAAATGCTCAAGATAAAGAAAAGAGCAAACTGACATCACACAGCGCTTCAAGTAATGAGGATCATTCTCATCACTCGTTTGCTGCACGTAGAGAAGAGAATGAATTGTGCAACAAGGTTTGGTATGTGGACTCCGGTGCCACGTGCCACATGACGTGCAACAGAGCATTCTACTTGGAACTGAGACCCACAAATCAACACATTTACTTAGCCGATGGACAACGTGTTGCTGCTGAAGGAATTGGTGATGGATTCATACATTGCATCACACCAAACAACACCACTGAGAATGTACTAGTGAAAGACGTTTTATACATCCCTTCGCTTGACGGTGGACTACTTTCAGTACGTTGTATGACACGTCACGGTTACCAGGTACTGTTCGACGATGATGATTGTTTCATCTCCAAGGGTGCCGAGATCATCGTACAGGCTAAGGCCGATCCGGGAGGAAATTTGTTCAAGGTAATATGCAACGAACAACGTGCTAACAAAGTAAGCAAGGTAGACGAAAACCGTGCTATACTTTGGCATCGACGCATGGGTCATCGAGACATTCCAGCAATTAAGAAGCTTTATACCGAAAAGCTAGCCGAGGGAATTGAACTCATTGAGTGTGTGAAGCAAATGAATTGTGAACATTGCATCAAGGGTAAGTTAGCAAAACTCCCATTCCCTAAGAGCAATACTAAAACTAAGAAACCACTAGAGCTAGTGCATACGGACGTTTGCGGCCCAATGCCGACTGCAACTCCGAGCGGACGACGTTATTTCCTCACTTTCATAGATGATTATTCACGTTTTGCTATGGTTCGACTGATTAAGGAGAAAAGCGAAGTTCCTGCCGTGACGAAAGAGTACGTGGCCATGGTTACTAACAAATTTGGTTACAAGCCAAAGACATTTCGTTCAGACAACGGAAAGGAATACGTAAACGACGAGATGCAGCGTTTCTTCAAGAAAGAAGGCATCAAGCATCAGTTTACCGTACCGTATACTCCAGAACAGAACGGCGTAGCAGAGAGGAAAAATCGTTCGTTGACTGAAATGGCTAAATGTATGCTACTCGACGCAGACCTTCACAATCGTTTCTGGGGAGAAGCAGTATGCACAGCTGCATACCTACAGAACAGATTGCCGAGTACAAGCATCACAAAAACCCCATATGAACTTTGGGATGGATCCAAACCCGACGTCAGCCACGTAAAGATTTTTGGATCAAAGGCATATACGCACATACCAAAGCAGTTACGTAAGAAATGGGATGATAAAGCAGCAGTAGGTGTACTCATTGGATTTGACACTTCTACGAAAGGTTACCGTATTCTTGATCCTAAAACAAACAAAATATGGATCAGCCGTTCGGTGCGGATCATTGAAGATCAACAAGAAGGTACCACACAAGCTGCTACAACCATTGCACGTGAACCAAAAGGGGAATTATCTGAAACCAATACCGCATCACAAGAAATAGGCATTGAATTAATCCATTCCCAAGAGGATCAAGACAACACTGAAACAGACGATTCTATAAATACAAACGAATCTGACCCTGTAGCAGACGTACCACGACGTTCTCAACGACAGAACAAGGGCGTCCCAGCCAAAAGACTTGCTTACAAGGTTCAAGTCGATCACTTATATGAACCATCTTCATGGAAAGAGATGATGAACTTAGAGCCACGTGAACGTAAGAAGTGGATTGCTGCTGCAGAGGAAGAGATGGCATCAATGCGGGAACGCAACGTTTGGAATCTAGCCGAACTGCCGCCTGGACGAAAAGCTGTGTCAGGAAAATGGATTTTCAAGACCAAGTACGATGCTAATGGAAACGTAAACACGTACAAGGCACGTCTGGTTGCAAGAGGGTTTTCACAACGCTACGGAGAAGATTACGATGAGACGTTTGCTCCAGTAGTCAAACATGAAACTATACGAGTATTATTAGCCGTCTGCGCTAACAAGGGACTCCACGTTAGACACTTCGATGTCAAGTCAGCCTTCCTTAATGGTGAACTGGAGGAAGAATTATACATGGAGCAACCGCAAGGATTTGTAGATAAGGGTAAGGAACATTTAGTATTAAAGCTGAACCACAGCATTTACGGTTTAAAGCAATCAGCTCGTGCGTGGAACAAGAAAGCCACAGAAGCCCTATTAAATCTTGGATTCTCACGTGGAAAAGCAGACCCTTCACTCTATCTAAGAAAAGAAAACGACGAAACTACGACATTCGTTCTATTGTACGTTGACGATTTGTTTGTGGCCAGCGCACTTGATTCTACCATAAATGACGTTGGTACACAACTAAACACGTACTTCGAGACAAAGGATCTTGGACAAGCATCATTCTATCTGGGCATCCAGATAGAGAGGGAAGATGATGGTTCATTTCTCCTTCATCAACGCACCAAGATTGAACACATACTCGAGCAATACAATATGGTAAACGCCAAGCCGGTCGCAATGCCAATGGAAACTGGTTATTTGGCAAGTGTTGACGAGCCGAGCACGAAGCTCGTAAATAATACACTGTACAGACAAGCAATCGGATCACTTCTGTACGTAGCAACGGTTTCAAGACCAGACATAGCTGCAGCCGTGGGTATTTTATGCCGAAGAGTGACTGAACCCACTCAACGTGACTGGAACGCCGTTAAACGAGTTATGCGCTATTTATCGGGAACACGTGAAGCAAAATTAAGTCTACCAGCACAGAGCAAACTTACCCTAATGGGGTACGTAGACGCCGACTGGGCAGGAGATAAGAAAGATTATAAATCGACCAGCGGTTACATCTTCAAAATTGGAGATGGTACAATTTCATGGTCAAGCAAGAAGCAGACAACCGTGGCTCTTTCATCGACCGAAGCCGAATACGTAGCAGCTGCATATGCCTGTCAAGAATTACTTTGGTTACGTCAGCTACTCACTGACATGGGATTTCCAATGAAACATGCCACAATCCTACAAGAAGATAATCAGGGTTGTATAGGAATAATCAATACAGAAAAGTCCAGTTCTCGTACAAAACACATCGCAGTAAAACATCATTTGATACGTGATCTACGTGAGAAGAAAATCATCGACGTAAAATACTGCCCCACCGAAGAGATGGTTGCAGACATGATGACGAAGCCACTTCCACGTGACATTTTACAACGGTTTGCGAAGCAAGCAGGAGTTATATTCAAGTAACGTGATTCAGCGAGAAGGGGTGTTGGAATTGTAGAAGGCGCTATATAACGTCACTCATCTTTTTAATAAATAACAATATAGTAACCAATTGTTTTGTTAAAATAAAACTGTCAAACATTTATTCTCATAAATACTTTCTTTTAATAAACGTAATATAACAAATACTGCGTTCCGAATTTCATTAAAATTTATCGGATGTTACGCAGTGCACGATCGCATAGTGATCTAAGAACAATATAGCGTTCAAAAAAAGGACTCGATTTTTTCTTTATTATTTGCTATGTGGAAATTTGTATTACCATTATAGTCAAAAGATACAAAGTGAAGAAAAACCGTGTAATTATTATTAAATTACATGAAAATTCGCCATCAGTCAAAACTGACCTATGTTCAGTATACCATATGGGCACATGGTGCCCACGAGTGACCCTAGTTATACATATAATGAGTTACTTATGTTTTTCGTTTTTGTTCCTATAGTTTAATTGAATTGAGTATGAGTTTCATATTATTATTTGTTTATTGATAATATATTAAATTTTTCTAGTTCTGAAACATTCGTAAAAGTACCCCGCTCATACTTCCTCTCTCGTGTGTTTTCTTATGAAGAGGGGCGTATTATTGTTAGTAGCCCACGGGCGCCAAATATCTTTGGACGGCCCTGACGATTGCAGCACATTTCATAAACAAAAAGCTGAAGTGCCCTTCACTACCTTTCTTATACTGACACTATTTATATATACGTTTCAAACTTTTAATACGCTTTATTATTTCAAATCAGTACATTTCAAGACTACTGAGTATCAGTTTTGTTTGAACGTGTTTAAACTTATTAAAAATGACAACAAGCAACAAACCGTGAAAGTGACAGATTACATGACGTAATACCACATTAACAAAATTATTTCTTTATTTTTATTTGATTGGCAACATTGTTAAATGAAGGGGAAACCTAAAAATTCAAAAATCTAGTGATAAATTTCAAACATGAAAAAATATTTAATGCAAACGTTTTATACTAATAATAATAGTACAAAATAATAATGTATATGCTTCTTTCGCCATAGGAAAAGCATGCATCATCCCAATTAGTTCAATGTTATTAATAAAGTAATTTTTAATCATTGCTCACGGTGTGACAATTTGGATAAGCTAATCTTAGTTTTAATTGGTACACCATGAGACAAAATAATCTACATAAATATTTTTAACAATGGTTCAGAACTATTAATTATCAACATTACAAAAAGGTTTCGTTAATTTTGTCGGGCCGTGTACCTATATTATAATTCATATGTTTCAACCGAATGAGATTTATATAAATTGGTATAAATATATCACATAGTGCACAGTTATTTTAATATTTAGCAAACGAAATGGGATTTTATTATACTTTTAATTTTTTTTTAAATTTAGCAAGCCAGTTATGTTTCTCTCTATTACCTAATTTGAAATAATTGACATAAGAATAGTAATTTAGATTTTTAAAATTCTTTTACAAGATTTGAAGTAATTGGCAAAATAATAGCTGATATTTAATTTCTTTTCAATACGTATGAAACTGAAATGGCAGTGCAGAGTTTAATTAAAATTTGTTATTACATATATGATATTTTGTCAGAAAAGCATATAAATGTCTTCAATTTATTTATAAAACGAAATCATTGTAAAACATATCGACATACCTGTTGCAGAATTAGTATATTTGATATAGAACATATAAAGTAGAACAATATAATATATTTGATTTAAACTATACATGACACAGATATACTCAAACTATTTTCAAAATTAGAAGCCTTTGCCGATTTAATTTCGAAATGACCTTAACTTCAGATTGACGAGCCCCCACTATGGCTTAATATACGAAAATTAGAAATTCATTTCTGAGTTATACGTACGTCCTAGAACTCATTACGCATAATGACATCGTTATCGTTATTAGTTGTGGTCAATTCCGTCGCATTTTAAATCTAATCGTCAGTACAGGGCCGGCGTTATATGCCCCCAAAATTTGAAACCCTCTTTAATACTGCCCTTAGTGAACTTTTAATTTTTTTAGAATTTTCTACTAATAATTCTAAGATATTTTATGTAATTAAAGTTTATTCAAATTGTGAGCCCATAAGCTTAAAAAAAATAATATATTTTGAAGTATTTCAGATATTGAACGCCAATGTTAGTGAAATGAAGAAGTTATGTGTTAAGTAATTTTTTTGGTTATATTTTCCAATGTGTAAACTATTTGCTTGTGTGTTTTAATTAATAAAATTAGGAAATGATCATCCAAAATTTTTAACTATCTTTGGCTAATCACGATGGTACAGGAATAAATGAATCTCAGGATCATAATCATTAATATAATTACCCAGAAATGTATGTATGTGTAGAACGCTTTTTTTTTGTAAAAATACAAATTGACATAGACGGGGATCGAAATTAAGACCTCCAGGGTGAAAGCCAAGGCTCTTTAACCACTGCACCATGGCGACTGTTAATAATGTTATAAAAATTAATTAAATAGTTTATACTAAAATAAAACAATCACTACTTTTCTGAAGTTCAGTCTGCTTTGAAATAGACAAAAACGAATCAAACGTCAGAATGAAATGTCAAAAAAGTGTTTGTGATAAATCTTCAATTAATTTAATGATTTGAAGTGTATTCAGTGTGTTGTGTACTTTACACAGAGTGACATCTTCTATATTATATTGATATTGTATGTGAATGAGTAATATAAATAATTGTTAGTTAATAAAATTAAGTTTTATTTATTCTAATTTGAAGTTTGTAAGTCGATATTAAGCATTTATGTTAAAATGACCGACCAAAGAACAAATATAAATAAAAGTGTTACTACGTGAGCGTCAAGAACAGTATTTCAACGTACGAATTACGGAAACATTGTTTGAAGTTTAATCTTAAGTTTAAGGGAAGTAGCATGTTTTAATTTCAATTTGTAAGTATATAATATGAAATAAGTGCATATTATTGCCTAATTAGCATATATTTTTAGCAAATACGTGTTTCCGTACATTTATTTTAATTCATAGTTAATATTTTCCCTTCAAAATGGCCAAGCAGTGATTTTTAAAAATATGAGTTACGGTAAGATTCTATAGTTCGACAAATTATAACAACTGCAAGGAAGTAAATTTATAATTCTGATTATTAGAGAAATAAAATGTTGAAGAGATAATTCAAACATATTTAGAAACATGTTTGGTTGGCAATTTTATTCTTTTATTTTTGATGGCACAATCCATTGTATTTTAGCATATAACTAATTATCACTTTTAAAAATGCCGTTACACTGCATCAGTTTAATACGGCAAAATTCAGAATCTAGCCTGATTATTTAATTCAAAAACAATAGTGAATCAAATGTCAAATCATTAAAAATACTGTGTAAATACGGTTTGTAATACATATTTTTTGAATAATCGATTCAAATAAGAAACAGCAATCGTAAGTAAATTTATAATCCTGTTTTTTATATACAATCATAGAAACTGTCTAAATGATACAACACATATGCACAGGGGCGTTTCCAGCCCACTGGCTTAGGGGGGGTAATTTAAAAAAAAAGAAATAACTTTTTTTTTTATTCCATAAATACAAAACAATCAACAACAAAGAATATAATTTGTATAAAAAAAGGAATATTATATATTAATAAAATAAAATTCTATTCATTTTAAATAATAACAAAATAATATCACATCCGAAACAAAAAATAGGACATAAAAAAAAAATCTGTAAAATTTGAAACAGATTTATCTAACTAAATTTATTAAAAAAAGATTAATAATATTTCTTAAATAATGAAATCTACTTTTGTTTGTTTTCCAGCAAACTTGTTAATAATATTGTCAATATTAATATCCATATATCTATGAATATGTAATAGTGCTAACCCGGTTAGTCTTTCTTGAGACATAGTGGCCCGCAGCCACGATTTTAATCTTTTCAGTGCAGAAAAACTTCTTTCTGCAGAAGCAACGCTAACGGGCAGAGTACATAAAATTTGTAAAATTATTTTTAATGTTGGGTAAATATTGGCGTCACATTCTCTGTATGCATCTAAAGCATTTTCTGGTAATTGTTCTTTAAGTTCATTTTTCTTTTGCCATTGTAATTTCCAAAATTCCAATTCAGACTTAATTGCTATTGCACATGTTGCATTTTCAGGTAAAATTTTATTTAAATATGTTGCAACAGATTCTAAAGTGACATCTAAATCTTCGACAGTTGTTGTCAATAAAACACTAGGTATTATTGTGTTCAAATTGAATAAATTCATCATGTCTTTATTAAATCTGTATTGCAGATCCGCAATAATATTATCCAGGAGAGGTAAATATATATTAATTCGATAATAATCCTCTATAATAGGTTGATCCACGTTTAGTCTATTTCTCTGATATTTGGTAATTCGAGGTTTCGTCATTTCAATTTGTAATTCATTTAAAATATTTACTGCTTCATTATAAATTGTTTTAAACGATGTGGCAGCATTTTTCCTCTTATTTGATAAAACATCAATAGTGTTATTTATCAAGTTATTAGCGTAAGATTTGTCCATTGATTTTGTTTGTAATAACCTACTCAAAGTGACCGTATTGCTAAAAATATCGGACAAAGAGCATAGCGTAACTATGAAAATTGGGGTACAAATCGAATTCTTTAGCAATTCAGCTTTATTAGAAGATTCTCTATCTTCTCATTGCGAGATTAATTCTAATGACTCCACAATGTTTAAAAAGCATGTTTTAAATTTTATTAAAGAATCATGTCGTTCGGACCATCTGGTATCACATAGACTAATTAAGGATGAATTGTTCACAGCCTTTATCACATGGTGTCTCTTGGACGAAGCATTAAAAATGAAATTACTTCTTTAATGGTACCAATGGCATTGCGAGCAGCCTGTAATAGCATACATTTTGATATGGACAAATTTAAAGCATGGTTGAAACATGGTGTTCTAAAGGCGTTTGACAACGTTGACTGTAATATAGATACAGCACCCTTCAATTCTCCCATCATAACGGAACATCCATCTGTTCCAATTCCGATACAATTTTTAAAACTTAAATCATGATTTTTCAAAAATTTTAAAACTGTTTTTGCCAAAATATCCCCACTAAGTATAGGCTCATGAGTAACATCATTATAATTATCATTATGACAATCAATGAATTCCACAAAATCCTCATTAATTTCCGAGCAATCAGATTTCATATATCTTATTACAAGAGACATTTGTGAAATATATCTAATATCAGTGGTTTCATCAAACATGATGCTAAAATATGTTGCTTTCTTTACCTGTGTTAAAATAATATCTTTAACTTCTTCTCCACATAAAGCAATGAACTCATTTTGAGTCGTGTTACTTATATAGGTGGCATTTGCTTGACTGTTTTCCAAATGATTTTTTAAAGTTATGTCACCAGCTGCAATTCGAAAACGTAGAATTTCACGAAAATTTGTAATAGATTTTGTATTTAAGAGAGAACCAGCGTCACGATGACCTCGTAAAGGAATATTTTGTTTCCCCAAAAAAATTATACTTTCGATTATTGGTTTTAATCTATTTCTATTTTCTTCAATTTGTCGAAGTCTTTCAATATTTAATTTATTTCTTATATCTCGTGATGGGGTATTGAATGATTTAATAAAATTTTCCGCGTAAACAATTGAATTTTTATGGTACTTAGTATTTCCATGACTCATCAAAACACCATCTTTACCTGATAATTTAGAATATTGGGATACTGGCTGAGATACTAATTTTTGCAATGGTACTTGTTGGTGCAACCCACCAAATTTTGCAAAAAAGAAGCAATATTTGCAAAAGATTCCGTTTAAATGTTTAGAAAACATTAACCAATTAAATTGTCTAAAATGTTTTTCAGACAAGTAATATTTAACATCTTTTCCCCCTTTTTTATGTACAGAATAGGGTAGCACAAAAGTATCATTTGGTTTCCATTTACAATTTAAAATTCGAAATTTATCAATTTCATCAACATTAACATTATTAAATTTTCCTATATCAATGTAAATTTCAACGTTACTAGATGTTGTATGCTCTTCTTCTTGTGTTTCCCTTTTCTCGTGCTGGGAACAACCTAATGAAGATCCTGAAGATTCTCCTCCGTATTCGGTAAATGTCGATGTAGATGTAGATGGATGATTTAAATTGACTGTTGACATAGATTGATCTTTATTTGTTGAAGAATCATCAGTTTTTTTAATTTTCTGAACAAATGAATCCAACGTGGATAATTTTCGTTTTCGATTATCCATATTTATTTATTTATTTATTTAATTAACTAAAAATAAAAATCAAGAATAAATTAATTTAAAAGAATGCATATATTATACCTAAAATCCAGAAACTTACCTTATGTATAATTGATTAAA
This sequence comes from Leistus spinibarbis, assembly GCA_933228885.1. Classification (NCBI taxonomy): domain Eukaryota; kingdom Metazoa; phylum Arthropoda; class Insecta; order Coleoptera; family Carabidae; genus Leistus; species Leistus spinibarbis. The sequence continues at coordinate 9,066,980 of OW121791.1, forward strand.
TTATAATAAATTGGTAATTAGTCAGTAACCACTAATAATATTTAGGATTTATATGCGACGTGCAAACAGTTTCGGTTTCTATCTTTTACATTTAAAACCAAGTAAGACCAGAAATATTATATATTGAACTAACAATAAGAAATGCAACTCGCGCTCTCTTAATGTAACACAAATTGTGTTAATCGTTACATTGTGTTACACATGTCGAGTATTATTAGTATTAGGAAAGGGAACCCGTGCAAAGGAAGAAGGTCATCACTTCTCTTAAGCCCGTTCTACATTATACAAGTTTCATACTAGAAACTAGTACAAGTTTTAATACAAGAAATTTGGATACTTAATAGTAAAGTACAGTGTGATGTAAATAGAGATATTCGTGTTCTTTGTCTAAAACAGTTCTGCCAACAAATTTTTATAAATTTGACATTTGGAGGTTAAGTGCAGATAATTTTATTTTGTTGTGATAATACAAAATATCATAAATATATAACTCTTATTTTTATTATAAGATTATACCTTATACAACAGTGGTTGAATTTCATATAAATTAATTAACGTTTTGATTATTTCTTCTGACAACAAATATAAATTTTATTAAACGTCAAAGCTTGTAATTTGTTTCAAGTTGGTATCTACCTAAATAGTATCGAACTTGGATGGAAAATAGGACCAGACCTAGTTTATAAAAAGTATCTAGTACACAAAATTTGATGTGATTTTGCCTAATTTACATTAGCCAAGTTTCATACTAGATTCTAGTATTAAAACTTGTACTAGTTTCTAGTATGAAACTTGTATAATGTAGAACAGGCATTACTCTTACGGCGCTTGAGCAGTAAACTTCATTTTGTTTACATAGCGTGCCATATTAGCGGGAGTCTCTGCTCTGGTATCGGTCCCTTCCACGACTCTCCAGCAGTTTTGGAAAAATTCACCGTCATAGATCGCCGACTAGATTCACCATAAAGCCCGTTCTACATTATACAAGTTTCATACTAGAAACTAGTACAAGTTTTAATACAAGAAATTTGGATACTTAATAGTAAAGTACAGTGTGATGTAAATAGAGATATTCGTGTTCTTTGTCTAAAACAGTTCTGCCAACAAATTTTTATTTATTTATTTATTTATTATTTATTTAAGCTCCAAACATTTACATGGTATAAGGAACCTTTAGTAAAACAATTAATAATAAAATATAATACAAATATACAACAAAATAAACATAGAAAATAAACATAGAAAATAAACATAGAAAATAAAATATAAATAGAACATCAATACATTAACTACAACTAAAATACATTTTCCTTAACATAAAATTTTAATTTATTTTTAAAGAGTGTGTAATTTTTTATATTTTTTATTTCTTTCGGTATACCATTGAATAATTTTGAAACATTATGACCAAAATTTTTTCTACCTTTATTAGAGTTAATGTTATTTAAAAATAAGTTATTATTACCCCTAGTGTTATGATTATGGTAGCAATTGTTTTCTTGAAAATCCAAATTACTCTTCTCTATATTATTCAAAATTTTGTACATCATTTTCGTATTTTCAAAAAATTTTAGTTGATTTAAATTTAAATGATTTGATAATTTATAAATGTGGTCAGAAGGAGTTAAATAAGAAAAATGATATATGGCTTTAATGCATCTATTTAAAATTCTACTAACTAAATTAAAATTATTTTTTGAGCATAGGCTCCAAATTGTTATCAAATAAATTATATGGGATTTAACATGCGCGTGGTAAATTAAATTTGAAGAAAAATGATCTAGTTTACCACATCTAAAAATTGCACCTGATAATGGGATAATTTTTTTTTTAATTTTGTTTATGTGCTCAGTGAATGTTAATTTGTCATCTAAAATAATTCCTAAATATTTGACATGTTTTGATTGTTTTATACACTTATTATTAATTTTAACATTTAAACTAATTTCTGATTTATTTTTTTGCTTAAAAAGCAAAAATTCAGTTTTATTAACGTTTATTGTTAATAAATTACTATTTAAATAATCACTATATATTTTTAAATTTTGGTCAATCTTCTCCTCCAAAATTTGTTTCATTTTATCTTTAAAGAGGAGAACAGTGTCATCAGCAAAAATAATATATTTTGAATTCCAATTAATCTCCCGCAAATTTTGAATATATAATAAATACAGAAGTGGTCCTAAAACTGAGCCTTGAGGTACACCCGTAGTTATTGTAAAAGTATCACTAAATTGATCATAAATTTTGGTTTTTGATTTTCTGTCTGATAAATAAGATTTTATTAAATTTAAAGATATCCCTCTTATGCCCAAATTTTCTAGATGTCTTAATAAAATTTTATGATTAACCGTATCAAAAGCTTTTTTTAAATCCACAAAAACTGCAGCCACGTAACAACCTTCTTCAAGACCTTTATTAATATAGTCCAACAATTCCAAAGCTGCGCCCTGAGTGCTACTATTATTTTGAAATCCAAATTGTTGACTGTCAAAACCGACTGTATTTTGAATAAAATTATAAATTCGTATTTTTATTACTTTTTCAAATAATTTAGAGAAATTGTTAACTAGAGAAATTGGTCTATAATTGACAGGATCTTCTTTGTTTCCAGATTTAAAAATAGGTTTAATTAAACTTGTTTTTTGACATTGTGGGAATACACCATCTTCTAAGAAATTATTATAAATGTTAGGGAGAATGGACGACAACTTGTCGCTTAAAATTTTTAGATCTAACGAACTAATTGTGTCAGGTCCAGGACTGCTATAAGTTTTCATACCGCTTATTAGTTTATAGATTTCAGTTTTATCTGTAGGGTTCATGAAAAGTGATTTTATGTTTGGTTTATTTTGAAATATGTCAAAATCTAAATTGTTTTTTGAAATCATATTTTGTAAATCTAACGCTAATTTTTCACCAATTCTTCCAAAATAATTATTCATTACGTTAGCAATTTTTTTAGAATCAGTTACAGCCTGTCCATTAGAGATGATTACTTCTATATCAGATTTATTATAATTTTGCGAAAATTTATTCTTTATTATACTATTAATATTTTGCCAGAGTTTTTTAGAATTGCAGCCAGCCATATAAAGTTTATTCTTAAAATATTCTTGCTTTGTTGTTTTAATAAGCGAATTTACTTTATTTTTTATTTGTTTAAATTTATTAATATTAAATTCATTAGGGAATCTTTTCATTTGCCTATAAATCTTGTTGCGTTCTTCAATTTTCTTTATTATAAAATAAGTAATCCAACCATTATTTCTAGTTCTAATCTTTTTATAGCTAGTCGCTGCATCTTTTGATAATACTATTAATTTTGTTAAATTTTCCAAATTTATCTCATTTGAAATTTGACTAAGTTTTTCCTCAAAAATCTCCTTCATCTTCTCTTGATTAATATACTTCTTAGTATAATAATTCATAGGAACAACTGAAGCAGTTAATTTTTCTATGTTAATGGTTAAATTTTGATGATCCGAAATAAAGCTGTCAGTAATCTCAATTTCAAATTTAAATCTATTACAATTAGATATTACAAGATCTATAATACTACCACCCATATCTGTTTTTCTAGTGTAATGCTGATTATCTAATTTATTTAATATTGTATAGCCATTTATTTCAACAATGTCTTTAAAAAATTTGGAAATTATAGAATTTTTTAAAAGATCAATATTTGTGTCACCAATAACAATTAAATTTCTCGATTTAGCCAAAATATTTTCCAAAAACTCAATAAAATCATATTCATTCAATCCAGGAGCTTTGTAAAGCGCTAAAATTTTGATAGGAGGAACTATAGATTTTATAGTAATCAGAATTGAATTATATGGATTATTTTCATATTCTAAATCATTTGAAAACTCTAAATCATCTCTTATAAAAATAGCAACACCACCACCTCTACTTCCATCTCTAACATTATGAACTGCACTATAATTTGAAATATTCATAAAATCTATAAATTTGACATTTGGAGGTTAAGTGCAGATAATTTTATTTTGTTGTGATAATACAAAATATCATAAATATATAACTCTTATTTTTATTATAAGATTATACCTTATACAACAGTGGTTGAATTTCATATAAATTAATTAACGTTTTGATTATTTCTTCTGACAACAAATATAAATTTTATTAAACGTCAAAGCTTGTAATTTGTTTCAAGTTGGTATCTACCTAAATAGTATCGAACTTGGATGGAAAATAGGACCAGACCTAGTTTATAAAAAGTATCTAGTACACAAAATTTGATGTGATTTTGCCTAATTTACATTAGCCAAGTTTCATACTAGATTCTAGTATTAAAACTTGTACTAGTTTCTAGTATGAAACTTGTATAATGTAGAACAGGCATTACTCTTACGGCGCTTGAGCAGTAAACTTCATTTTGTTTACATAGCGTGCCATATTAGCGGGAGTCTCTGCTCTGGTATCGGTCCCTTCCACGACTCTCCAGCAGTTTTGGAAAAATTCACCGTCATAGATCGCCGACTAGATTCACCATAAAGCCCGTTCTACATTATACAAGTTTCATACTAGAAACTAGTACAAGTTTTAATACAAGAAATTTGGATACTTAATAGTAAAGTACAGTGTGATGTAAATAGAGATATTCGTGTTCTTTGTCTAAAACAGTTCTGCCAACAAATTTTTATAAATTTGACATTTGGAGGTTAAGTGCAGATAATTTTATTTTGTTGTGATAATACAAAATATCATAAATATATAACTCTTATTTTTATTATAAGATTATACCTTATACAACAGTGGTTGAATTTCATATAAATTTATTAACGTTTTGATTATTTCTTCTGACAACAAATATAAATTTTATTAAACGTCAAAGCTTGTAATTTGTTTCAAGTTGGTATCTACCTAAATAGTATCGAACTTGGATGGAAAATAGGACCAGACCTAGTTTATAAAAAGTATCTAGTACACAAAATTTGATGTGATTTTGCCTAATTTACATTAGCCAAGTTTCATACTAGATTCTAGTATTAAAACTTGTACTAGTTTCTAGTATGAAACTTGTATAATGTAGAACAGGCATTACTCTTACGGCGCTTGAGCAGTAAACTTCATTTTGTTTACATAGCGTGCCATATTAGCGGGAGTCTCTGCTCTGGTATCGGTCCCTTCCACGACTCTCCAGCAGTTTTGGAAAAATTCACCGTCATAGATCGCCGACTAGATTCACCATAAAGCCCGTTCTACATTATACAAGTTTCATACTAGAAACTAGTACAAGTTTTAATACAAGAAATTTGGATACTTAATAGTAAAGTACAGTGTGATGTAAATAGAGATATTCGTGTTCTTTGTCTAAAACAGTTCTGCCAACAAATTTTTATAAATTTGACATTTGGAGGTTAAGTGCAGATAATTTTATTTTGTTGTGATAATACAAAATATCATAAATATATAACTCTTATTTTTATTATAAGATTATACCTTATACAACAGTGGTTGAATTTCATATAAATTTATTAACGTTTTGATTATTTCTTCTGACAACAAATATAAATTTTATTAAACGTCAAAGCTTGTAATTTGTTTCAAGTTGGTATCTACCAAAATAGTATCGAACTTGGATGGAAAATAGGACCAGACCTAGTTTATAAAAAGTATCTAGTACACAAAATTTGATGTGATTTTGCCTAATTTACATTAGCCAAGTTTCATACTAGATTCTAGTATTAAAACTTGTACTAGTTTCTAGTATGAAACTTGTATAATGTAGAACAGGCATAAGTTATGGTGAAACAAACAAGTTAAGTTATGGTCCATAACTTAACTTGTTTGTTTGAAATATTGGTAATGTTTAAGAATAAAAATAAATCAGCGAACGAAAAATTCTTAGGGGGGGTAATTACCCAATTACCCCTCCCTGAAACCGCCACTGATATGCACCATACAAGGTTTAAATCAAAGTTAAACAAAATTTAGTTTAAATTTATCGGATGTTACACAGTGCATAATAAGCGATCGATTAGTTAATCTCAGATTAGTGATCTAAGAACAAAATAGCGTTCAAAGAAAGAACTCGATTTTATCTTTATTATTATTTTCGATGTGGAAATTTGTATTACTATTATAGTCAAATGATACAAAATGAAGAAAAACCGTGTTATTATTATTAAATTACTTGAAAATTCGCCATCAGTCAAAACTGACCTATGCTCTGTATACCATATGGGCACATGGTGCCCACGGGTAACCCTAGTAGTTTTAGATATGTGCAGCAAAGGTCCGTACTGTGTACATCATATTTTTGGTTTTGTAATAATGTAATTAAATTATAGGAAATAAACGACATTATTTAACATTTATAAACAAAATTAATTATTATTTAATTTTAATACTACACAGTGCACACAATCAAGTGATTTATTACCTATTTGTATCATATAAAAGTCCTTCTTCTCTGAGCGGTAAAGTCATCCCAACAATTTATATTATCCCATTGTTGATAGCGATTCTGACTATTATAAGGGTGACGATTTAAAATGTTATCATCCTCGTCGTTAATTTCATCAATAACAAGATTAAAGTCAACAATAAGATCCATTTAATACACGGTTGAAGAAACACGAACTTAAAATGTAAGGTTGTGATACACTCCGTAAATCTTACTTGGCGGTCGAAGCGATCTGTAAATTTATCTGGTCAGTAGCCGCAATTTACTGAAAGGTTGCTACTACTGAGAGATGAATATACGTTTACGTATGACAATCTAATCAGTAACGCTACTGAACACTTTACTGAACGGTAAATATACCGGGCCTTAATGATACAATTCTTATTTTAAATAAATTTTTGTTTACATATTTTGGATGTTAAACAGTGCATGATAAGCGATCGATTAGTTAATCTCAGCATAGTGATCTAAAAACAAAGTAGCGTTCAAAAAAAGGAGTTGATTTTTTCTTTATTATTATTTGCGATGTGGAAATTTGTATTACTATTATAATATATATATATATATATATATATAACTTCATTGCATTTTTATTATTGTTCCTATTAAGAAACGATACAAACTGAGGAAAAACCGTGTAATTTTTAAATTACATGAAAATTCGCCATCAGTCAAAATATTGAAACGGTGTATGTGGAAGAACGTTTGTAAATTATAAACATGCAATTATAAACAGTAACTTTATTTTATAAAGAATAATACACAAAATATAAAAACGTCAATTCAAAATATTTTTATAACAACGACTGAAATAACTATGGCAACTAATTATTATTATGAATATCTGCAGATCGTAATTCTAATACTTCCCCTCGATCTGAAAATTGGTTTAAAGTTCGACTGTTTTCAGTCCGATTAGCTTCATACATTTTTCATGTTTTGCCTTTGAAAGTCCTTTAGTTAATATATCAGCCGGCATATTTTCGGTTGCTACATGCTCGACTTTTATTTTTCCGGTTCCCAAAATTTCACGAATGAAGTGATGCCGCATATCAATATGTTTACTTCGGCCATGATATACTGGGTTTTCTGCGAGTTTAAGTGCTCCCAAATTATCATTGTATATCATCACATCTGACAGTTTGTCCAATTCAAGATTGTTTAGAAATTTACAAAGATAAATTGATTATCTTGCAGCTTCGGAAAGTCCCATATATTCAGCTTCGGTCGACGATAATGCAACAGTTGGTTGTTTCTTTGATTCCCATGATAATGCCCCACTGCCTAATGTGAAGATATATCCGGTGTAGGATCTTCGATCATCTAAACAATTTCCCCAGTCTGCATCTACGTAACCTTTTAACTTTAATGTACTTGGTTTATATGTTATTCCCAGAGCCAGTGTGCCCTTCAAATAACGTAGAACACGTTTTGCTGCTATCCAGTGAGGTTTTCCATAACAATTATTAAACTGACTCAAGGAACTTACTGCATGAGCAATGTCTGGTCTTGTTGCCATTGCAAGGTACATGAGTGAACCAATTAATTCTCGATATGGATATTTATTACTTTCAGTATCCATGGTTTCAGTTTGTTTTGTGAGTTTAACGTTTATGTTCAGTGGTGTTCCTAAGGGCTTACATTCCACCATTCCAAATTCCAAATTTATGTAACCTTTTTGGTAGATACTTATACAATTTTCTTTTCGTATAAAATCTATTCCAAGACAATAATTTACTTCACCCAAACTGCGGATGTCAAATTTCTGGTCTAAGTATTTTTTAATTCTATTTATTTCGTTTGTATTTCGCGAAGCTATAAGTATGTCGTCAACATACACCGTGACGATTGTCAGATCTTTCCCTTGGCCCACTGTATACACGCAAGGGTCTGCATCGGAAGGGATCGCTCCAAAACTTACAAGTTCGTGATTTAATTTTAAATACCAGCGACGTCCTGCCTGTCGAAGACCATAAAGTGCTTTTTTTAAGAGACAAACTTTATCTCCAGTCTTCAATTTTTCCAGCATCTTGATCGTATTTATTTTGATTGAGGTGTCGCTTCGTTCCGCATCTATTAGCGTTTCTAATGTTTCCTTCATCAGTTTCGGGGTTTCCATGTAAATAGTTTCTTCGATTTCTCCGTTTAAATATGCGGTTGTTATGTCATATTGATAAATTTTCATACTATATTGAGCAGCAAGCGCTGTTAATAATCGAATGGAATTTAATCTTGCTACAGGTGAAAATGTCTCTTGAAAATCTATACCAGGACGTTGAGAGAATCCTCGAGCGACAATGCGAGCTTTTCTTCTCTCGATCTCTCCGTTTGCATTGTATTTGTTGCACAAAATTTGGTCTTTGGTCTTTCTACGAGTTCCCAAGTGTTGTTTTGAATGATAGATTTCATTTCTTTGGCCATTGCTAACAGCCATTCATTTGCTTCTGGACTAGATATTGCTTGTTGTATTGGAATTTCAGCCAACAATGCGTGTTCTAGCAATGTATCTCCAAATTTGGCTTCTTGATGCTGTTTTTCTGGCCTTCCGGATTTTCCAGTTAAAATTCGTTTTGGTCTTCCACGGCTTCGTGTTACTCTTGTTTCATTTTCATTATCTTTGATATTCTCTATCAATGTGGTTTCAGTTTCAATGATTTCATTATTCTCCAAAATACATTTATTCTCATTTTCCTGTTCACCTACAATTGATTTTATTTCCATTTGAACTATTTTATGTTCTTGTTCCAACTTTTCGCTGTTTTCTTTGTTTTCTTTCTTCCCCACCGTAAAGTCTACGTATTTGTCGTCTAGATGATTTTCAAATTTCTCTAGAAATTTTACATCTCTCGCCACTTTTATTTTTTTTTCTGTGGAAATCCAAGTGCGATAGGCTTTACTTTGTTCTGCATATCCAACAAATATGCCTTTCCTTGAACGTGGTTCAAATTTTCCTTTATTTTGCTCATTATTGAAACAATATACTTCACAACCAAAATCTTTAAAATGCAATATATTCGGCTTCCTTCCATACCACATTTCGTAAGGAGTTTTTCCTTTTAGTGCTTTTGTTGGACAACGATTTCTGACGTAATTCGATGTTGAAATTGCTTCCCCCCAAAAAGAAGTAGGTAGTTTTGATTGGATAAGAAAACATCTTGCCATTTCGATTAGCGTCCTGTTTATCCTTTCTGCCACACCGTTTTGCTCCGGATTGTGTTTAACAGTAAGTCGTCGTTGGATTCCATTTTCCTTCATAAATTCATCAAATCTGTTGTTCAAATATTCGGTACCATTGTCTCAGATTGAAGATATTTGATTTTCTTTCCAGTCTGAGTTTCTGCGAATTTCTTAAAATTCACAAACGCGTCGAAGACATCGCTCTTCTTGCTGAGTAATTTAATTTCACACCATCTGGAAAAATCATCAATGAATATTACGAAAAATCGTTTCCTACCATTTGATTCAATTCTCATGGGACCACAAACATCAGTATGAATGATTTCTAATAATGTCGATTCTTTTTCGGATTTTCGAGGAAATGGTGTTCTTGTCATTTTCCCTCTCAAATATATTTCACATTTGAAATTCTCATCTAGTTTACCAATATTCAATTTATGTAAAAATCCGTTGTTATTCCCTTCAATGAGGTCTTTTATGTTTAGATGTCCTTGACGACGATGCCAAACTTCCGTCATAGATTTTCCTGATTTGGTCATCACGTTTGATGTTTCCATTATCTTTTTATATCTGGATTTATCATTCTCTCGTATGTAATACAATCCGTTTATTTTATCGGCTACCAATTTTGTCTGTCCTTTCCTATCGACGATTTTAGCGATATTTTTCTCAAAAATAACGTTATAATCTCGATCAGTTATCTTTCCTACAGATAATAAATTAGTACGTAGATCAGGCACATGTAACGTATCATTTAAATGTACATTCATTTCACATCCGTCCTGTATCGTTGACATATGTACGGTTCCTTTTGCTTTCACTTCAGTCGATGTGTTGTTTGCCAAATTTAATCTTTCGTTGTATCGTTCTTACGAGCATCACTTTCTTCAATAATTTTTATACGAAGTGACTCTGGTGTGGGCAAATCATCCCGTGCTTCAATTGCACATCGAAAGTTGTCAAAACTAAGTGGCAAACTATAAAGTAACATAATAGCTAGTAAATCTGAATTTATGTCAACTTCCATTTCACTTAGCTTGTCTACTGCGTCAAAGAATTTCTGAATATGCTCCCGCACATTGTCGCCTTCTTGCATCTTGTGCAATGTTAATTGCTTTAATAGAGTAGCTTTCCTGGCTGGTCCTTTTGATTGATAAATAGTTTCCAATTTTAGCCATACATGCTTTAATTTGTTTAAGTTCAGTAGGATTTATTGATAAAATCAGATCCGACTTGGCTTTTCCATCGTACATTGCCCATTTCTTCAGGTTTTCTTCGGTATCAGTTTCCAATGATGGCTTCTTACATGTTCCATTAACGTAATTCCAAGCATCATTCTTTATCAGTAAAGCTTCCATTTGTATCTTCCATGTATCATAGTTGTCTTTACTTAAAGCCTCTATTCTTGCTAAACTTCCACTGTTCATTTTTCTTTTGCAAATTTAAATTTTCTTACAATATAATTATTCCGTAACTCCTGGGCCCATAACCTATTGAAACGGTGTATGTGGAAGAACGTTTGAAAATTATAAACATGCAATTATAAACAGTAACTTTATTTTATAAAGAATAATACACAAAATATAAAAACGTCAATTCAAAATATTTTTATAACAACGACTGAAATAACTATGGCAACTAATTATTATTATGAATATCTGCAGATCGTAATTCTAATACAAAACTTACCAATGTTCTGTATACCATATTGGCACATGGTGCCCACGGGTAACCCTAGTTGGTTAGATTGGTTCAATGGGCAATGTGAGTATAATGTTGACGATTTAGAATTATATGCGTAAACTCAGAAATTCATTAATTTCATGTTAAATGCAGTAGAAATGTCATCAAACATTCAAGACAACATAATCCAAATTTTAAAGACTCGTCGTATATTAATACATTATTGTTTAAAACAATAATTTGAATATGTTCCAATAATGAATTGCTACCGCTTTTAGTATTGTATTTATTGCGATTGGACTAACCGGAATTTTTTCATATTTTCTGATTTTAAGCACAAAAACCCTAAAATATGATAAAAGATAATATAAAGTGCCACCATCTATTGTTGGATAGATTTACTAATCTAGCCATCTGCGGTTCTCTATATTATTATGCTCGCTACTTGTATTTGATAATTTCAAAAAATGACGTTTTAACATTTTTTTCAAATACAATAAATTACAATTATTTTTCAATTTTATTGCCAATCGTGAAGTAGTAGGTCTCTTGATGTTTTAGTTGTTGTCAAGTAATGAGGATGATGGTAGCATATTTCAAATATAACCATTTATTTATAAAATTATTAACACATGTATAAATTATGAAATTTATTTATATTCAATATAGTGTTAATAGGGTGTGGGGGGTGTATTATAATGGTCAGGTATGCAGGTGGCGAAGACGATCGACGGGTTGCAGTAACTCGCTGTAGTGCGGGTTGCTGTACTCGCAAACGTTCAGGGGTCGAATACGAAATACTCAGTGAGAAGTCAATAAATCACATACATCAGTTTCTATATATCTTGTACACATCAGGTCATTCCGGGCACAATCATGCATTTGGTTGGATAATTAATGATATGCCCACGAAGAGACGGTTCAGGGGAGTGGTTACACAGCCATGAACTGAGAACACCGATGGTCACAAACGGACATTATTGGGGTACATAAAACGGAAATCACACAGAGAAGTGACCCATCTGTCTCTCGGTAGCGAAGAGACAGTATTCATCCAGCGCACAGTACATACACGCAAAATAATCAAACATACCCCAGTAGCACCAAATGTCAAAACTATATAATATAAATATTGGTTATATATATAGTATCTTGGCTAAATATGGCATATAGAAAACCCATATTGGTTTTATATTGTTTGTCATTATTTAGTTCCTTAAAAGTGATTTCAATATCAATACCATATGGGATAAACTATATTGTATTCTCAGTCAAAAACCATGTAATACCAATATTGTAAATTAGATGTTTGTGATTCTCATGGACTTTGTATATGGTTTGCATATTGATTAGCCAATATTAAATATACATATTTGTACAATATAAATAAAATATGTTTAAGAACTTTTAGTATATCGAAACACAAATTTTTAATTTTGGTAATATATAATATGATGCCAATTAAGATGTTATACTATCATTAAATATGTATTTCATAAATATATTTTACATATGGTGTATGTTAAAGTAATATGCTTATATTTGTAGTTAGTTATTAGAAATATAAAATTAATGGTATTGTTACAAAACAGTGGGTGGCTGAGTTTAGCTATAAAAGCAGAACTTTAACACAGAAACAGGGAGTTGGTTCGCGTGTCGGGTCCACGCCAGTCGGAAGTTTCGCGCTCAAGTGCAATATGTAGTGTTTTAATTGTTCGGACTTAGTATAGTTTTTAAGTAAATGTCTTGGAACTTAAAATCGTTTTGTGTGTTTTACTCTTGGGACTTAAAGTAGTATTTGGTTGAAACGTTTGCGGACTTATTTTTGTGTTTAATTCTTTTGAACTTAAGTTATTTTGTGAATTTTACTTTTGGAACTTAGAATAGTTTTGTTTGATTTAAATCGTTTTTAACTTTGAATTGTTGGCTTTAGTCTTGTGAAACTTAGAATAGTTCTATTTGATTTAAATCATTTTTATATTGAATATTTTTGCGTTTAGCGTTGTGGGAGTTTTTAAGTGAATATTTTGTACTTGGGATAATTCTGTTTGTTTTAAATCATTGTAACTTCAAAGCATTTTTATAATTATTCAATCTACCTAAATCTTTTATTTGTTTTGTTTAACTTCTATTAAATATAACTGTGATTATTAATTTATATTTTCTGAATTTAATTAATGCTTTTTGTTAATTAAATTATATTTAATTTTATTTGTGTATTTTATTTCTTTAATCCACATCACACTCAAACTCGTGTATAGTAACCATCAGTTACATATTCACATAAGAACGTCCGACGTAAACAGGGGTCGGATTCTTACATATGTAATATAGAATAAATATTTCATTTACATATTTACCCATATTGGGTAAATATAGAGATGTTATACTTATTTTATATTGTGGGACAATAATCCTATTATACAAGGAATCCTTGAAAATGCAATATTTATTTAATATTGATCTCGTATGAGAATACAATATTCGTTTGCAATATTCTGCCAATATTGATGAAAAATATAATTCCAATATTAAAATACAATATTAGGCGTGTTTATTCGAACTCTGATTCGCAATCTCACTATTCAAAGTAATCTTGATTATGAGAATCACGTTTCTTCGTTCGTTATTAGTTATCCCTAGTCTTCCATTTTGTAATCAGAAAGTGACAGTCCCCTTCCCCTTGCGATTCATATTATTTCTATGTATAAAATGTATTTATTTCTACTTGAGCATCATCTATGTTTAACTATTTATATTTAGAGGTATTTTTCACTTTGAAGTTCAAATTAAAGATGTATTTGGGTTAAAGTACTTAAATTTGACGTTTAGAAAACGTACGCTCGAATCATGATTTAATCGCGATGTTTCTTTGACTATTATATTTAATCATGATTCAAACTAATCAAGATCAAGGAATCATGATTTAGAAAATCTTTATCATAAAGCGAAGAAACACGCCTATTGTAGTAATATAGTACTATGTTAACCCAAACCACATTGGGACAATATGACAAACAATATTGGTACTATAATGCTGCGCTACTGGGGTACTGACGCAACAATGCTTCGCTCGGCTTATGCCCATAGTCATACTTTACTACCGTAATTATGCAAACTCAATGATTGACTCAAAACTCACTAATACTTTGTACGTTTATAGAAGAAAGGGTTGAACAGATATTGTCGTTATTAATACACTATTGTTCAATTCGCAAATTAATAATTATTCACTCAATAATAATAAAATACAAACCGAACAGATGCAAAGATCAGTACAGACTGCAAAATGCATAGGTTTTGTCTTAGGTCATTTCATAAGTATTATGGAAAAGCGATCCTACAGCACTTATAGATAAAGCTAATAATTGGTCCAGATGATGAATCTGGCACAATCACCTATGCTGTTATGCTCGCTACTTGTATTACTTTTCGGCTATGCTGGTTGCATAAATATTTTGCAAAGATCTGATGAATTAGATGACTCTTCATTTTACTAGGGTCACCCGTGGGCACCATGTGCCCATATGGTATACAGAACATAGGTCAGTTTTGACTGATGGTGAATTTTCATGTAATTTAATAATAATTACACGGTTTTTCTTCAGTTTGTATCGTTTGACTTTAATAGTAATACAAATTTCCACATCGCAAATAATAATAAAGAAAAAATCGAGTCCTTTTTTTGAACGCTATTTTGTTCTTAGATCACTATGCTGAGATTAACTAATCCATCGCTTATCATGCAGTGTAACATCCGATAAATTTAAACTAAGATTTAATTAAACTAAATTTTGTTAAACTTTGATTTTAACTTTGTATGGTGCAACTGGCCATAAGTGTTGTATCACTTAGACAGTTTCCATGATTGTATACAAAAAACAGGATACAAACCCTTTTTACACAACATTTTTAATGATTTGACATTTGATTCATTATTGTTTTTGAATTAAATAATCAGGCTAGATTCTGAATTTTGCAGTATTAAATTTCAGTGTCACAACGGCAGTTTTAAAAGTGATAATTAGTTATATGCTAAAATACAATGGATTGTCATCAAAAATTAAAGAGTAAAATTGCCAACCAGTCATGTTCTAGTTTGCGGAAAATTCACTATAGGAACGTTGCAAACTGGAAGTTAGGCTCTGGTCACAGATCTGTGCCTCTGGTAGTCAATGTATCAACTAAAATCTTATACTCTGCCATTGCCGATAATATTATATAGGTTTCTATTTCAGATTTAGATTAGATATTATAGCGCGAGTTTTAAAAATTAAAATAATATATTAACAATTTTACAACAAATTTAGATGTCCGAGTTAGTGAAACGTATATATATATTTTAAATATTAATATAGAAATATATACTCAGATGACTTAAAACCGATTTTGATTATTTTCTTTTTTAAATACCGGAAAATGTTTATAGAAAAGTTCCCCGTAGGTGAAAAGGTGTGTATTATTTCAATTGTTATTAACAAATAAGTGTTTTTACTTTCTTTTACAGAGTAATAAGTAAGTATTGTAATCATGAAAAATTTCGACTTCGAGATTTCAACGGATATACATGTTTTGACCTTCCCTGAATCGAATGTGACTATTTTCGGAATGACGTCTGTGTGTGTGTGTGTCTGTATGTGTGTGTGTGTGTCTGTGAACGCTCTAGAGCCAAAACTGTCGATCGAAAAATTATGAAACTTCAAACTTAAGACTTGTATATACCCTAGATGTGCACCTCCTATTTTTGAAAAGAATATTCAAACCGGTAGTGCATGTTTACTCTATACGTTTTTTGTTCTATCTCCAATATCACTGGAACGGCTACACTTACGGCAAAATTAGTTATGTTCAAAATGAAGGATATTCATATTTCGCACAACTTTTGTTTGAAAAGTTTCTTTATAAATTGTACCAGTTATGAGATAACTGCTACGAAAAAACTCAAATATCTTATTTACGTTGCCATAGTTATACCTACACTTGTGACAAATTTTATTATTTTTAAATCGGATCAACCATGAGTTACAGCATTTGTTTCTTGTTAATTGAAAACAAACAAAGCATTACATTGACAGTTATCTTTTTGAATTAATATTTAAAATATTGATTTCTTATTAAAATACATTGAATCAGGTAAATTATTGTAGAATCAATTTATATTATATATTTGCTAACATAATTAAATAACAATTTCAGGGTTTTGCTAAACTACGTAAAAGAAAGTCGAGTGCAGGCCACTCCAGATATTTTAATTTATGTATATAATTGCCTGAAATTTTATAAAAGCAGGTTTATGGGCTCGCAGATTACGAATTTAGCCTCAAAATTGGTCTAAAAACAAAATGGCGTCGATTTTTTTTTTGTTCTGGTGTAGGTTTGTGCGCCGACAAATATTATACAGCGGCAGCGAGATGTAAAATAATTTACGGTGGCTGGCGGCACTCGCCATCACTTATTACATTTTACTTTACTGTAACTATGTATTTTTAATAAATGTTTTCGTAAAGGGCATTTTGATCACAAGTAAATTAATTTTTATTGCATTTAGAACGTCATCAGTTTACAAAGAAATAAAATGTATAGTGGCCTGCACTCGACTTTCATATACATACGTAGTATTCACTAGAATTATATATCCCAAACAAACTGTGTTTCCTAAAGGTGGGTACTGACTAGAGCGTTTTTGCGCGCACGAACGCGCTCCGCCGGTTGTCGGTCTCAGAGTAAAGATCAAAGGAATTTACGCGCACACTGTGCTCAGTGCTGACGGGAGTAAAGTTGGCAAAGAATTTATGCGCACATAGTGTTCAGTTTTGACGGGAATTTTGGCATTGAACGTTGTCAATTGTTTAACGTCCAGCTAAAATGGAATGGAGCAACGAATTAGCGTTAAAATTACTGGACGAGTACGAAAATTTCCCAATTTTATGGAATGCGAAACATCCCTTGCATTTTGCTAGAAATAAGAAGGTGGATGTGTGGGATGCAATATCAAAAAATCTAAACATAAATGTTGCAGATATCAAACAAAAAATTAATAGTTTACTCGGCTCTCTACGTAGAGAAAAAGCTAAAGGCAAGAAAAGTATTGGAACTGGAAGAGGTAAGTATTTTTTTATAACAAATCAGTAATGATCTTTAGGGCCGCATTAGTCCCACTTTATAAATGTCGACTCTCATATAATTTTGTAATCCACCATCGTTTCGGGTTTCTTTTCTTCTTTTGTATGCTGTTTATTAAAATAAACGCTGCACTTGCAATAATTATACGTCTTCTACCCAGCAACTCTGCTGTGATAGTGCGCGCAAAAACACATGGAGCAACGGTTTGCGCGCAAACAATTCAACAGAACACAACATTTTCACGCACGAATGTATGTACGGTACGCGCACATCTTTCGTGCGCGTACATCTTTCGTGCGCGCAAAAACGCTCTAGTCAGTACCCACCTTAATGCGTAAAACAAGTTTATTACAAAATAAATGATTACCGATTGACTGCGTTCGACTGGTACAAGTTTCAACATACAAAATTCGTCACTTTTTCTCCAGAAAATGTACCGTGTGTCGGACCCTTGTATATATACCAGAATCTACATTTCAGTGCAAGTATGAGCGTTACAAGTTATAGAATTGATAAACTAAATTCGACGCACCGCCGTTCAAAACACGGCGTCGCACAGTGGTTCCAAATCCCGAACACCAGGCCATAATATGAAGGCGTTGTCTGATTTATATGAAAATTAGTATATAGGGGTTTATGAGGTCACTGATTAAGAAACTGGAAAAAAAAAAGAATTTGGATGAAGAATGGTGAAAAAAAGTATAATAATAGGCATATTATCATGAAATTTCGGAAATAGAGGTATTTGAGATCGCTGATTAAAAATCTTAAAAATTTGAAAACAAATGGCGGATCCAAAATGACGGGGAAAAAGTATAAAAATAGTCATATTTTCATGAAATTTCGGAAATAGAGGTTTTTGAGATCGCTGAATTTATAATTAAAATAATAATTTGTTAAAAATAATACAGTAACTATAATAATAAAATTAATTATTTAATTTTATTAATATAATAACTTTTGTATGTTTTAACTTTGACGATTTAAATATTTTCGAAGCCATTTTGTTTTTAGATCTATTTTAAAGCCAATTTCATAATCTGCAACCACAAAAACCTTGTTACCAAATTTCAGGCAATTGTATAAATAATGGAATTATACATTTTCTAAATTAAGAGTGTTTTATAGAAACACATATTTGTTAATAACAATTGAAAAAATAAAATCATCTATGGGGAACTTTTCTATAAACTTTTTCTGATAACTTAAAAAAATATTCAAAATCGACTTTGATGAAATTAAAACTTTTAGCGTATACTAAATGGACTATATACTACGAAAAAGAAAAGTACATCCATAGTTATTTGAAGGCAGTTTGAATTTATTAATTAAAGTATAATAAAAATAAATATAATTTTCTTTTAATATAAAAACAAATAAAAAATATCAGGAGTGGCCTGCACTCGACTTTCTTTTACGCAGTTTAGCAAAACCCTGAAATTGTTATTTAATTATGTTAGCAAATATATAATATAAATTGATTCTACAATAATTTACCTGATTCAATGTATTTTAAT
Organism: Leistus spinibarbis; assembly: GCA_933228885.1. Taxonomy (NCBI): domain Eukaryota; kingdom Metazoa; phylum Arthropoda; class Insecta; order Coleoptera; family Carabidae; genus Leistus; species Leistus spinibarbis. The sequence continues at coordinate 9,085,916 of OW121791.1, forward strand.
AAGAAATCAATATTTTAAATATTAATTCAAAAAGATAACTGTCAATGTAATGCTTTGCTTGTTTTCAATTAACAAGAAACAAATGCTGTAACTCATGGTTGATCCGATTTAAAAATAATAAAATTTGTCACAAGTGTAGGTATAACTATGGCAACGTAAATAAGATATTTGAGTTTTTTCGTAGCAGTTATCTCATAACTGGTACAATTTATGAAGAAACTTTTCAAACAAAAGTTGTGCGAAATATGAATATCCTTCATTATGAACATAACTAATTTTGCCGTAAGTGTAGCCGTTCCAGTGATATTGGAGATAGAACAAAAAATGTATAGAGTAAACATGCACTACCGGTTTGAATACTCTTTTCAAAAATAGGAGGTGCACATCTAGGGTATATACAAGTCTTAAGTTTGAAGTTTCATAATTTTTCGTTCGACAGTTTTGGCTCTAGAGCGTTCACAGACACACACACACACATACAGACACACACACACACAGACGTCATTCCGAAAATAGTCACATTCGATTCAGGGAAGGTCAAAACATGTATATCCGTTGAAATTTCGAGTTCGAAATTTTTCATGATTACAATACTTACTTATTACTCTGTAAAAGAAAGTAATTAATACAATAAATAAATAACATAATTATTGTAGCAATGGGGTGATATTTATTATTTTGTCGAGGCTATAAGCTTCACGGCCTCGTCCCGCACCACGACTACCTTTGCCCCTCCTTGACAGCCTCGTCCGCCGCCGCCGCTCCGTTTAATTTTTTTGCTTTGTTTCTGTTTGTATATAAAGTATAAATAAAATTCCACAATATACAATATTTTCAGGCTTTACATATAAACATTTTTATAATTATTAGGTTCGATAGGTTCTTAGTTCTTATACGTAGTTTACAATCTGAAATAATGTTTTTGATAAAAAAAAAAAAGTTATGATATATTTTAAATTTCATAATTTATCTTAATAATTTTTTATGTTGACGGGATCCTTTTAGGCAGTCTAATTTTGGTCTTATTTATTAATTTATTACATATTAAAACTTTATATAAATTATTTCGTAAAATACGCCGTCTAGAACCATTCAATGACTACAATATGGCATAACGAAATTTTATTCGTAAAGTGAAAAATTCTATTTCTCATTATTTTTTCAATCTTGAACGAAATATCGCTTTATGAAAAATAAAACATTTCATTCCTAATGAAAATATATATATATATAATATAAATTACGCACTGTATATAAAAACCAAATTAGCAAAATTATCAAAAAAAAAAACATTTCCGTTACTGGCAGGGGCGGATCTTGAAAATATGAACATACCAAACTATTTTTGCAGCTGTTTATAAGATATTGAACAAAGGACAAAATTTATTTAATTTATCTAACAGAAAATTTGATTGATTGAACTGTAATACTGGTTTATTTATTTATTTTATCATGGTGTATGCTGCCGAACGAGACATACATACATACAATATAGCACACTGAATAATATATATCAATGTAACTACAGGTAATAAATGTAAGATTGAATATAATACATTGTTGCAAACAGACAGCGAGACGCTTACAAATTTGGACATATATATGGCTTTTCAAATGAATTTCGATTACGGTTCCGTTGCAGGTTCAATTCTAATTTTAATTTTTTTATTTGAAAAAAAGAAAGCAAATACATACCAGTAATAGCTAACTATGATATATATTAAAAAAATCAATTGCAACTATTATTTAGAGAATGATACAGTTTAGAAGAAATTTTTTGAAATAAAACTTGTTTAAAATTAGAATATCTTGAATAGTTAGAAAATGACACGAGTAAACGAGCACTTCCGGTTGAAATATTCTTTTCAAAATAGGACGTTTTCTATTCTGAGGTACAAAAATCTTAAATTCAATACATCATATTTTTACGTCGAACAGTATAGGCTGTAGCTCGTTCGCACACACACACAAGCAGACACACCAACATCATTGAAAAAACAGTCAAATTCAGGTATCCTCAAAATGGATATTTCCATTAAAATCTCGAGCTTGATTTTTATGGTGATCCCTATACTTACTTATTACTCCGTAAAAGAAAGTAATACACTATTAATAATTCATATATACATCATACAAATAATATGCTTAGGTAGATTGAACAAATTATAAAAATACTTTGAAGCCACAATGATTTTAAACAAACAGAATTATTACAAGTACAAAACATTTTCTTAAAAACTATTCTGTCTCTAAACGCTAAACGAAAAAAAAATTCCATATAAAAATGATTTGAATCAAATAAAACCATTTTCACAAGACGAAAGCAAACATATTCAAAGTTCAAAAGATTTAAACCATAAATTCACATAAGTACACAAACTGCATTTAATTCACCCACACACACGCACGAACCACCGACCGACTTTTCTGCGTTTTTTATAACTAAACTCAACCAGAAAATATACTGATTTCACCCCTCACATCATATTCTTGTAATGACGCGTTCAAACTGAGCATACATATTAAAATATAAAATAAACCAAGGCAAGGACTCTGGTTTCTTACAAATACTGTTGGTAAACAAAGCGATACTCGTAAAACGGTCATCTATCTGTGAAATACAGAAGTTGACACCATATACTCGAACCAAATTCGTTAGATCCTTGTTGTGCTATTGGACACAGGGGCGCTACTATGCAGCTATGTAAATTCGATGCATTTTAAAACGCTGAAAAATTCTCCAGATCAGAAATTACCTGTTTTTACTCCAAAATAAAGAAATTCTGCCGAATAATGACTGTTTATTGTATATGAAGGTATTACGGACACATAGTTACACTTTTGGTCAAAGTTATATTTCTTAATTACATAAAACTACTCCAAATCTAACATGATTAAACAAACCTCGATTACGCAAAAAAAACCCGACTCACCCTTATAAAAAAAAATATCAGTGAATTTGTAATTGCATAAATAAGGCCTGGTAAAAATGTTTATTTTCTTGATCGCACAGTTTCGAAGATAAAAAATTAAAATCCCAAAAATAGGTCATTTTTTAAAGTTTTTATTTTTTATCTTCGAAACTGTACGATCAAAAAAATTAATATTTTTACCAGGCATTATTTATGCAATTACGAATTCACTGATATTTATTTTTATAAGGGTTAGTCGGTATTTTTTTTTTCGAGCTTGATGATTGACCTTAATATGTTTGAATTATCTCTTCAAGATTTTATTTCTCTAATAATCAGAATTATAAATTTACTTCCTTGCAGTTATTATAATTTGACGAACTATAGAATCTTACCGCAACTCATATTTTCAAAAATCACTGCTTCTTGGCCATTTTGAAGTGAAAATATTAACTATGAATTAAAATAAATGTACGGAAACACGTATTTGCTAAAAATATATTCAAATTAGGCAATAATATGCACTTATTTCTTAATAGATACTTAAAAATTGAAATAATAACATGTTACTCCTCTTAAACTTCAAACAATGTTTCCGTAACTCGTACGTTGAAATACTGTTGTTGACGCGCACGTGGTAGCACTTATATTTATATTTGTTCTTTGGTCGGCCATTTTAACATAAATGCTTAATAGTGACTCACAAACTTCAAATTAGAATGAAGAAGACTTAATTTTATTAACTAACAATTATTTATATTTCTCATTGTCATACTATATCAATTTAATATAGCAGATACCACTCTGTGTAAAGTACACAACACATTAAATACACTTTAAAACATCTCTAGGATATTGGAGATAGAACAAAAAATGCATAGAGTAAACATGCACTGCCGGCTTGAATATTCTTTTCAAAAATAGGACGTGCACAACTAGACCATATACAAGTCTTAAGTTTGAAGTCTCATAATTTTACGTTGGACAGTTTCGGCTCTAGACCGTCCACATACACGCACACACACGCACACACACACACACGTACACACGCACACACACACACGCACACACACACACGCACACACACACACGCACACAGACGTCACTCCGAATAGTCACATTCGATTCAGGGAAGCTCAAAACGTGTATATCCGTTGAAATCTCGAGTTCGATTTTTTTGGTGATCCCTATACATTCTTATTACTCTGTAAAAGAAAGTAAAAAATGCACTTAATTTTTACTTTTTTTTCACCAAAAAAATAGAACTCGAGATTTCAACGAATATACACGTTTTGAGCTTCCCTGACTATTTTCAGAGTGACGTCTGTGTGTGTGTGTGAACGCTCTAGAGCCGACACTCTAAAATTATGAAACTTCAAACTTAAGACTTGTATATGCCCTAGATGTGCACCTCATATTTTTGAAAATAATATTCAAACCGGTAGTGCATGTTTACTCTATACATTTTTTGTTCTATCTCCAATATCACTAGAACGGCTACACTTACGGCAAAAATAGTTATGTTCATAATGAAAGATATTAATATTTTGCACAACTTTTGATAGAAAAGTTTCTTCAATAAATGTACCAGTTACGAGAAAACTGCTACTAAAAATCATAAGTATCTTGTTTACGTTGTCATGGATTCGAATGTAGCGTAATTAATCGGATCATCTGCGCCTGTCAATATTTCGACAAGAAAACATAGACATTTGCTATTTTGACCGGAAAACAAAATAGACTCAATTATATAAATTACATTTCAGAATATTTCTGTACAGTATTGGTTAGTTTTGATAGTTAGTACTTCAAAACCATTACAAATTGATATTGGTTTAATTTTACACCCATTCATTTATATAAGGTAAGCTTGGTTTTCATATTGTTTCTGTTGGATTATTATTACCTAATATTATATTTTTATTATCAATATCTATGTTTCATATTGAAGATACAATATTTGATAACATAATAAAAATATCGGGAGTGGTCTGCACTCAACTTTCTTTTACGTAGTTTTCAATAGATAGATATTAATATACATATATATCCCAAACAAACGTCTGTCGCTCTAGAGCCAAAACTGTCGAACGAAAAATTATGAAACTTCAAACTTAAGATTTGTATACGGGCTAGATGTGCACCTCCTATTTTTGAAAAGAATATTCAAACCGGTAGTGCATGTTTACTCTATACATTTTTTGTTCTATCTCCAATATCACTAGAACGGCTACACTTACGGCAAAAATAGTTATGTTCATAATGAAAGATAATAATATTTCGCACAACTTTTGTTTGAAAAGTTTCTTCATAAATTGTACCAGTTATGAGATATCTAGTTTCTGTTGGATTATTATTTCCAAATACTTGGAGTTGGAGTATTTAAAATATCGTTCTTAGTGGAGGGTAGTTTGTTATCTTAAACGAGTTTCGTTTTCAATTGTTTCATAGTTTCTAATTTTAATTATTAGTTTGTACCAAAATCGTACTTACGTTATGGTAATTTAATTTAAATTTTTATTTTAAATTGGCCAGCAAAAAATTTTGTTATCACTTCTTATAATTTTCATTACCTTTCTATAAATAATAAAAGGCTAAAATGGGTAAAAAGAAATCATATCGCGGTAAGGAAAATTCACAAAAAAACATTATGGAAAGCAAAAGAATGAATGAAATATTTAAAATTAAAGAAAGAGAGAGTGATTTAAAGAATAAGAGAAAAAGTTCAAGAGAATAAGCAAAATAAAGAGAATATGATGATATTAAGACTGAGTGAGGAGTATATAGTTAAAGAGAATAAGCATAATAAAGAGAATATGATAAAATTAAGACTGAATGAGGAGTATATAGTTAAAGAAAATAAGCAAAATCACAAGAATATGAAGAAATTAAGACTGAATGAGGAATATAAAGTTAAATAGAATGAACATAATAAAGAGAATAGGAAGAAATTAAGATTTGATGAGGATTTTAAAGTAAAAGAAAGAGAGATTGGTATAGAGAATAAGAGAAAATTAAGATTGAATGAGGAGTATAAAGTTAAAGAAAGAGAATATGAATAAGTTAAGACTTGATGAGGGGTACTAAGTTAAAGAAAATAAGCATAATATAGATAATATGAAGAAATTAAGACTGAATGACGAATATAAAATTAAAGAGAATGAACATAATATAGATAACTAGGGTCACCCGTGGGCACCGTGTGCCCATATGGTACACTGAATATAGGTCAGTTTGGACGGGTGGAGAATTTTCTTGTAAATCATAGTTACAATATAAAAATAAGGGATTACCCTTACACGCTTTTTCCTTCAGTTTGTATCGCTTAACAAACCTTAAAGAAATAAAATATTCATAATTTGATATATTTTAATGACAGATGTACCTTAGTTAAAAAACCGGCGCTAGATTTGCTACCTCTTCAAAAATCTAATATTATTTCATAATTTGTCTATTGCTTTTATTAGATGTTGTAACTGCGGTATTATTGCGTACTAAATAATACAAACAATATTTGTACACGTGCATTAAAACAGTCTCCATGCATGTATTATTACACTAAAATCGGGATTATAAATTTACTTACGGTTTCTGTTTTCTAATTGAATCAATTATTCAAAAAATATGTGTATTACAAACCTTTTTACACAACAATTTCAATGATTTGACATTTGATTCGTTATTTCAGTATAAACTATTTGATATTATATACAAAATTCTAATCTGTCGGCATGGCATGGTGGCAAAGACACTCGTCTCTTACCCTGGAGGTCGTGAGTTCCATCCCCGTCTATGCCAATCTGCATTTTTACAAAAAAAAGCGTTCTACACATACACACTCACTCACTCACATACACACTCACATACAAACATTTCTGGGTTATAATATTAATAATATGAAAAAATTAAGACAGAATGACGAATATAAAATTAAAGAGAATGAACATAATATAGATAATATGAAGAAATTAAGACTGAATTAGGAATATAAAATTAAAGAGAATGAACATAATAAAGAGAATATGAAGAAATTGAGACTTGATGAGGATTACAAGGTAAAAGAAAGAGTGATTGATATAGAGAAAAAGAGAAAATTAAGACAGAATGAGGAGTATAAAGTTAAAGAAAGAAAGCAAAATAAAGAGAATAAGTTGAAATTGAAAAATGATAGAGTACCGAGAGCATGAAAAAAACAGAGATAAAATACAACAAGATTTGGTACGTGTAAAACGCACCAACGCGCAGAGCTCGCCGTTAGGTAAAATATGCGTTGCGAGCAGTGCTTTTTAATTATTATGGCCTTTTGGTTAACAATTTGAAAATATGTTATAGGTGTAAAAAGTCTTACATTTAATTTTAGATTATATTGATAAAAAAAAGTTTTAGTTCATACTTTAAAATTCAAAAATTATAATATTTAATAATTTTTTTCGGGCTTTGGATTAACAAAATTTTTATAAGGGCAGTATTAAGGGGGGCTCTACATTTTTTGGCCTTATAACTCGGAAAGTATACGGGCGATTGGATTTATACTGCGAGCGGATTCAAATGGGATGCCAAATAATATGTGTACCAAATTTAGATTATATTGATAAAAAAATAATTTAGTGCATATTTTAAAATTCAAAATTATAATATTTAATAATTTTTTGCGGGCTTTAGGCTAACAAAATTAAAAAATCTTGTAGATAAAAAATATCTTAGAATTTTTAGTAAAATTTTTATGTGTTTCAATTATTTTTATAAGGGCAGTATTAAGGGGGGCTTCAAATTTTGGGGCCCTATAACTCGGGAAGTATACGGGCGATTGGATTTAAACTGCGAGCGGATTCAAATGGGATGCCAAATAATATGTGTACCAAATTTGGAGTGAATCGCTCCGGTACCTTCAGAGGAGTAGAGGGCACAAATTTGGTCTTACGAGATACCGAGCGAGCGACGACTAACATCCAAGTATATAAGTTATATACATTTTCGGAATCGGGCGACGAGACGAACACTTTTTCTTAATGAAATTTTTTGATCAGAACAGACACACGACCGAATGCTTTAGCCTCTTCGGTACTACGTACGGCGAGCTAAAAACAAAATAAACGCGATTCTGATTTCTACAGATATAGGGAAAACTTTCAGAATAATTTAGCTAAACAAGATACAATTTATGCACAATTTTTAAAGTCGATAAAATTAAACAGGCTTTCTCTGATGAGTTCTTTGGTAAATTTTTTAATTTCAAATCAAATTATATTTGCAAAACTTGTAATAATTACGTATCAAAAGGAGATATTCCAAAATTAGCAACAAGTAACGGTTTAAAATATGTTGTTATCCCTGCCTGAATAAAAATTATTTCGTCTCTCGAAGAGAGAATGGTTGCCCCATACATTCGTCAGATTATTTGTTTGAAACAATTAGGCCTGCAGTAGTTTGTGATACATAAAACATTTACTTAATACCCCGCTCTACAAACAATATGACATTCAAATTGATCAGACATATTTTCATAATTATGAGAGCCGGTACGACGAAAATGTCAATTTTATTGTTGATCCGGCTGATGAACAAAAAGATATTAACATTAATTCTCAAAATTCACTCAGTCAATATTTTAATGAGCCATTTGATTCAGATGAGGTTGAAGTTGACGACGAACTATTAGTTATCGATTGAAATAATGAAATTGTGAATAACGTAAAAATTATGGCACCAGGGCAGGGCAAAACTCCGGTAGCATGGCATTTAGTTGAGGATTTAGATGAGTTGTGTTTCCCTAAAATTTTCGCCGGGCACAAGTTTGACATTGCCAAAAATATTAGTAAAATCTGAAAGTAGGCGACAAGATCGTAGGTCCTGTACTCCAAGTAGAATTTTATTTATGGCAAAGAAAAAGTTGGAAAAAACATGCATTGCCAGTTTAAACATGTGTCTGCGTAAAACTAAAAGAACGGACGGTGTTTCGGTTGCTAACGCCCGAAATATCGATTTCATTAATAATTTAGCAAAATTAGATGAAGGTTATAAAATTTTAAAACAAATTCACCCATCACCTTCGTACTAGGAATCTAGAAAAAAGGAATTAATGGCAATGATTAGGCAACTGGGGAAACCAACTGTATTTTTAACTCTATCAGCAGGGGAAAAAATTTAGCCAGAACTTACTAAAACACTTTTTAAAGTAAACAAACAAGAAAACATTTCATTAGAAGCTGCTTTAAATTTAAACGATACTGATAAAACTGAGTTGATTAGAAATGATCCAGTAACTTGTGCTCGATATTTTGATTATATAGCAAATACATTTATGAGATATTTGAAACAGTCAGTTAGTTTATTTGGGGAATATTTAGTTGAAGACAGTTACGCTAGAGTTGAATTCCAAATGAGCATATGTTTCTATGGTTAAAAGATTCCCCTGTCTATGATATTTCTAAGCCGTAAAGTATAAACCAATGTATTCAATTTATAGATAGGTTTATTACATGCAAATACGACGAGAATGATCCGTACATGATGATGCAGAGGCACAGACATACACATACTTGTTACAAGGGGAAAAAGAATAAAACTAAATGTAGATTTAACTATCCAATTCCAGTTTTGCCTAGAACTATGATATTAGAACCATTAAGCGATAAAGATGAAAACACAAAGAAAAACTTGCTTCAAATACGAAAATTTATGAATTACTTATCAAAGAAACAAAAATTAATCAGTTTTGAAGATATCCTAATGAAATTAAATTTAACAGAAGAGCAATACATTTCTGCCTTAAGAACATCTTTACAAAGAACACAATTATTTTTGAAACGTACCAGCTTAGAAATTAACATGAATCTTTATAATAGAAATATTTTACACTTGTATCAGTCTAATATGGACATTCAATTCATATTTGAAGAATACGGTTTGGCGTCTTATATTATAAATTATATTAGTAAAGTAGATGCAGGGTTGTCCAAATTATTGAGAGATGCAGCGTCAAACATAAATAATGGGAATAATGGAATTAAAGAAAAATTTCGTAAATTAACAAACGTATTTTTAGCTCGCCGTACGTAGTACCGAAGAGGCTAAAGCATTCGGTCGTGTGTCTGTAGCATTCTCGGATCAAAAAATTTCATTAAGAAAAAGTGTTCGTCTCGTCGCCCTGATTCCGAAAATGTATATAACTTATATACTTGGATGTTAGTCGTCGCTCGCTCGCTCGCTCGCTCGCTCGCTCGGTCGCTCGTAAGACCAAATTTGTGCCCTCTACTCCTCTGAAGGTACCGGAGCGATTCACTCCAAATTAGGTACACATATTATTTGGCATCCCATTTGAATCCGTTCGCAGTTTAAATCCAATCGCCCGTATACTTCCCGAGTTATAGGGCCCCAAAATTTGGAGCCCCCCTTAATACTGCCTTTATAAAAATAATTTAAACACTTAAAAATTCTACTAAAAATTCTAAGATATTTTTTGTCTACAAGATTTTTTCATTTTGTTACCCAAAGCCCGAAAAAAATTATTAAATATTATAATTTTGAATTTCAAAATTTGAATTTTTTTTTTTTTTTAATATAATCTTAAATTAAATGTAAGACTTTTTAAATCTATAACATTTTTTCAATTAGTTAACCAAAAGGCCATAATTATTAAAAACTGCTCGCATCGCATATATTACTTATAAGGCGAGCTGGACGCATAGGTGCGTCGTACCTAAGCTTGTTGAATAGCAATTTAATGTCAGCACAGGAAGCTGCATATCACGTTTTATCTTTGCCTAGTGATGCCGCGAGAGTCGAGACTTGTCTCGTCTCGTCTCGTCTCGTCTCGAGATTTCGAGACGAGACTGTCTGAATAGTCTCGTCTCGAATTTACGAGACGAGACGAGAGTGTTGCCGCGAGACTGCCACGAGACGAGATTTAAATTCTCGAGACTCGAGTTTCAAGTTTCAAGTCTCGATTCTCGAGTCTCGATGTCTCGATGTCTCGAGTCTCGATGTCTCGAGTCTCGTAATGTCTCGAGTCTCGTAATGTCTCGAGTCTCGTAATGTCTCGAGTCTCGAAGTCTCAAATCTCGAAACGTCTCGAGTCTCGAAAAGTCTCGAAGTCTCGAAGTCTCGAAGTCTCAAGTCTCGGAAACTCTCGAGTTTCGAAGTCTCGAGTCTCGGAAACTCTCGAGTTTCGAAGTCTCGAGTCTCGGAAAGTCTCGAGTCTCGAAAAGTCTCGATTCTTGAAAAGTGTCGAGTCTCGAAAAGTCTCGAGGTTAAAAAGTCTCGAGTCTCGATAATTTAACATTCAGAAAATGACGTTTTCACAATCCATAGAGGTTTTTACAGTGAATATTTTCATAAAAAAATGCAGAATCTCGGATCAAAAAGTTTCATTAACAAAAAGTGTTTGTCTCGTCGCCCTGAATCTAAAAATATATACAACTTATATACTTGGATTTTAGTCGACGCTCGTAAGACCAAATTTGTGCCCTCTACTCCCCCAAAATTTGGAGCCCCCCTTAATACTGCCCTTATAAAAATAATTGAAGCACTTAAAAATTCTAAGATATTTTATATCTACAAGATTTTTTCATTTTGTTAACCCAAACCCGAAAAGAATTATTAAATATAATTTTGAATTTTAAAATATGCACTAAAAGTTTTTTTTATCAATATAATCTAAAATTAAATGTAATACTTTTTATATCTATAACATTTTTTCAAATTGTTAACCAAAAGGCCATAATAATTAAAAAGCACTGCTCGCAACGCATATATTACCTAAGAGCGAGCCCTGCGCGTTCGTGCGTTTTACGCGTACCAAATCTTGTTTCTCAACTATTCAAGATATTCTAATTTTAAACCTATATTTCAAAAAAAAAATTTCTAAATTTCTCTAAATAATAATTGCAATTGATTTATATATACATACATATATGTATGTCATAAACGAAATTCTTAAAAATTAGAATTGAACCTGAAACGGAACCGTAGCCGTAACCGAAATTCATTTGAAAACTCATATATTTTTTTAAATTCGTAAGCGTCTCGCTGTATGTATGCAACAATGTACTATATTCACTCTTACATTTATTACATGTAGTTAGTTACATTGATGCATATTATACAGTGTGCTATATTGTATGTATGTCTCGTTCGGCGCATATCACTATCATGATAAAATAGAAAATAAATTCTGATATAAACTAGTATTACAGATAAATAAAATATGTTTTGTCCTTTGTTCAATATCTTATAAACGGCTGCGAAAATAGTTAGGTATGTTCATATTTTCAAGATCCGCCCCTGCCAGTAACGGAAATGTTTTTTTTTTTTTTTTTTTGTTAATTTTGTTTTAATATACAGTGCGTAATTTATATTATATATACTGACATTAGGAATGCAATGTTTTTTTTTTCATAAAGCGATATTTCGTTCAAGTTTAATGAATGAATGAGAAATAGATATCTGTATGGAATTTTCCACTTTACGAATGAAATTTCGTTATGCCATATTGTAGTCATTGAATGGTTCTAGACGGCGCATTTTACGAAATAATTTATATAAAGATTAATATGTAATAAATTTTTATATATAATTGCCTGAAATTTGATAACATAATGTTTTTGGGGTCGCAGATTACCAATTAAGCTATAAAATTGGTCTAAAACCAAAATGGTGTTGAAAATATAGTAGTACAAATCGTCAAAGTTAAAACATATAAAAGCTCCACGACATCCCCCTCTCAAACAAATTTTCCTATATACTATATAACCGTTTCTTAATTACATAGAAACGAAACATTCATTTTATTTTAAATTTTATATAAAATGGTTCCAATATTATATTCATCATAATAATATATAATATACAAATTCGTGTACATACAAACTAGTTTACGTCTTTAAATTTACTATTTTATATTATTATTTTAGTTTTTAAAATTCGTGCTCTAATATCTAATCTAAATCTAAAATAGACACAAGACATTTCGAGACTCGAGACTTTTCGAGACTCGAGATTTCGAGACTCGAGACTTTTCGAGACACGAAATTTTCGAGACTCGAGATTCGAGACCGAGACGAGAAGAGAAAAGCATTATACGCGAGACTTGAATTTTTCGAGACAAGACCGACTCTATTTCTCGTCTCGACGAGAAGAGACAAGACTGCCGTAGCCTCGTCTCGAGTCTCGTAAAATAACAAACGTATTTTTGAATAGCAATTTAATGTCAGCACAGGAAGCTGCATATCACGTTTTATCTTTGCCATTATCTAAAAGTAGTAGAGAAACAATTTTTATTAACACTAGCCCAATAAATGAACGCGCATTAATGTTAAAATCAAATAAAGATTTGGGCAAATTAAACTCTACAGAAATTTACATGGAAGATATTATGACAAAATATAGTAGGCGGCCGGCATCATTGGAAAGTATTTGTCTAGCCGATTTTGCATCAAATTATAGTAGAAGATTAATCAAAGACAATGAAAACGATGATGATATTTATGTAGAATACAGAACTAGGCAAAAACCAGCAATTATTAGGTACAGGCGATATAAACTAGTGCACGACCCAGTAAATTATTATAGAGAGCAAGTATTATTATTCTTACCATGGCAGTATAAATATAATGAGGTTGAACATGAAAATTGTGAAAATATTTATAAAAACATTAAGGACGTCATTGAAAGTAACAGACGGAAATATTCAGTTTTGGCAGATGAGATTTTAGATTTAGCTTTAGATGATGCCCAAAATGAAATAAAAGATGTAGAGGAAGTAGATGACTTTATTGCCGATCAATTGTCGCGAGAACAACAAATTGATATTTTAGAACAAGAAGGGAAAGCGGTTCCAAAGGACAAACAAATAAATCGATTCTTTTGCCCAAAAAGAGTGTCCGAAGTAGATTTGTTAAAATAATTGTATAATCTAAATAAATTACAGCGAGAAATTGTAATGCACATTTTAAATTCATTTAAACTCAACATTGTACCAATACGAATATTTTTAAGTGGATCAGCAGGCGTTGGTAAAAGTACTGTAATTAAATGTATTTTTCAGTTAGTCACAAATTATTTTGATAATATTCCGGGATCAGATAAAGACAAGTTGATAGTATTACTGTGCGCTCATCAGGCAAGGCCGCCTTTCTAATATGACATTGCATACCGCGTTTGCACTGCCAGTATCTCAGTTTGGGGGGAAAATGTCAGAATTGTCATCCGATTTAGCAAATACTATTCGGGAAAAGTTAGTTTTAGTAAAATTACTTATAATTGACGAAGTGTCAATGGTAGGCAGTACAATGTTGAGTCGCGTTGATACCAGACTTCGCCAAATAATGGGCGTTAATGAATCTTTTGGAGGAATTTCAGTAATTCTTGTAGGAGATTTAAATCAATTACCTCCAGTTATGGACTCGGCCGTATATAAAGTAACGAATAATGACATAGACATATATATTCTTTGATATAAATCCATTGTGGGATGAGTTTAAGTTTTTTGAATTGACTGAAATCATGCGCCAAAAAGACGAATTAGAATTTATTCAAGCACTAAATAATTTAGCAACCGGACAAATGACCAAAGAGAATATCGAACTTATTAAAACGAGACAGGTGGACGAAGCAGCAGTTCCCGACAGTGCAATAAGGCTATTCGCTGAAAATTTAAATGTAGATTTGTTTAATTTCGAGAAGATTACTAAACACCCAGTTACCGAATATATTTCAGAAGCAAAAGATTTCATTTTAGGCAAAATAAATCAAAATACTAGAACGAAATGTTTAGAATCTTTGAAACACAAAAAAATATCAGAAGTAAATGGGTTGCCGTATATAGTAAAATTTAAATTAGGTATTAAATATATGACGATACAGAAGAACCCGATGGCAATGATTTTTTAACAGTCAAAATCGATCAAAATAGGGAACTAAAATTTGATAAAGTTAAAACCTTTGTTTACCTAGGAGTAGCATTAACACAGACCCAAGAAAGTAGCAAAGAAATAGATGCAAGAATAGCTAGAGGAAATAAAGCTTCGGGAGGCCTCATGCAAGTACTCAGGGCAAAGCAAGTAACACAGAAAACTAAAATGGTAAAATAATAAAGCTAAACTATCTTTATTAGAATTTATAAATGCGGAAAATATTGACCGGAGATTGACTCCAATGCAGAAATATGCCTAGACCTTAACAAATCTAAGCGTGTAACACGTTCTATGATGTATGTTGCTTTAAGTTGCGTAACAAAATTGTCAGGACTCTACATTTTAGGAGACTTTAAACCACCGAAATTAAGTAAAACTATAGATCCGACTTTATTAGAATTAAATAAACTAAGAACCAAAAAAAGTTACGTTTTTCATATGAAACTTTAACAGAGGGCAACGGAATTAAAATTATTTACCAAAATTTGTGTTCCTTGGTAAATAAAATAAAATACATCACAAAAGACGAATGGTATGAAAGGGGGGACATTTTCAGAAACCCTAACTAAAATTACAGATGTAGATATTAAAAATTATAAAATCGTATTTAGATTAAGAAGATTAAGAAGAAAAAATTATATTACACCAACAAATATTGAACACGTACTGGAAGTTAAGCAAAATTACAATTCTCCATGTCACGTTTATTTGTTTAGTTTCCAAGTTGAAAATTTAGTCATTGTTAGTGGATACAAATCTCCATCTACACCTCATTCCATGTTTGAAAACAATTTGCAGCGAATCATTGATAAAATATTAATTTTAAATATAGAACTCGTATTGATGGCAGATTTTAATTTTGACATGAGGTGTAATAATAATTCTTCGTATTTACATAAAATTATGAAAAAGTACAATTTGCATTCAACTTTGCCATTAAATACAGTCACAACGGCTTATAATACACAAATTGATATACTCGTTATTCCGTCAACATCTAAGCAAATTAAATGCGGAGTTTATGAAACATATCTCTCATACCATAAACCAATATTTGCCATATTAAATGATACGCCCCTGCCACACAAAATTGACAATTCAAAATTAGTTTCAAATGATTTTACAACCAACCAGAACGTTGCTGTCGATTTTCAATTAAACTTGTCAAATCAAGATATAATACATAGTAATTTAGTACTAGAAACACAATCACCCAGTTGTAGTCCAAGTAATAATGTCAACAATAACGAATTTACACCAATTGTACAATTGAGCATTCCTAATTTTGTACCAGATAGATTAATTCAATCGGATTTAAACACAGTTCTTAACCCAGACGGATTCTTAGAAGATTTGCACATAGATATATTTAGTAGAATCGTTGCAGCAAATAGCAATTTAAGGCCCCAAAGTACAGGGTATGCACAAATTCCTGAACGTATTCAACCAATTTCAAGAGGAACACCAAATTTACAGATTCTATTTAGTGGCAGTTTAGGCAAAATCGGACACTGGATTTGTACATATTATGATGGCAATGTTAATAATAATTATGTTAGTTTCAATCACAAAGTACTAGACCCTGATCATGTACGATATTTAAATCATGTGTTTCACAATGTTCAACAACAAAATAATGGCTACGACTGTGGTGTATTTTCAATGGCATTTGCAACGTCACTTTGCTTTGGTAGAAATCCAGCAATGGAAATCTATGACACTACTTTAATGCGAAAACATGCTGCTCAAATATTAACCTCAAAATAATTAATTATATTTCCATTGCTAGAGTTATTGATGAAAAACAAAAAAAAAAACGACTTTTTTTTTTTTGAAATTTTCTAAATATTAGTAAAAGCAGCATTGCATAAATATCAAATTGTAAATATAAATAATTTAAATTTAAAATCAAATATGTAATTAACAATGTCAACAGTGAGTGACATAAGTAATTTGTTAAGTTCATAAACGATCAAGCATTTATAACAACCAGTACGAGTCACGGTACCTAAACTGGTAGAACTCGAAATTTATGATTGTCAAATCGTTGCTGTCGTTTACGATCTTATATAAATTTATGTCTAAAGGCCGTTTGACACGGTTCAATATTTATTACAAAATTTATAAAATAATTTAGTACAAATTTTAGTTAAGAAAATTGCATAACTTTTTATCATTAAATTATTTTAAATGTGTGCCACACATGCAATATTTATTGTGAAATTCACCATTTGCGCATGCGCATTTCGGATTATAATAGTTTCGAAGTGAACTAAAAGATGGCGACAATGATTAGTTATCATTGTACCGTGGCAAATATTTGTACTTTTTTTTAAGATTAAGTGAAACTCAATTTTCACATTTACTTAATCTTATAGAAGAAAACATATCTAAACAAGATACATTTATGAGAGACTCAATTTCAGCTCACATTAATTTTTTTTTGCACACACTAAAAACATACCACATAACCTAAAACTTAAAAGTCATCTGTCATTGTTCAATTTTTACAATCTGAGCATTTTGTGGCGCACATTTAGTGAATTATTTACAAAAAACTAGAACATGTTTTACTTTTTTTTTGTTAAAAATTTAGGACAATTTTTTTATGTATGCAACGTTTCAATTTTATTTTATTTTTTATATTTTAAATTATTTAGTAAATTTTGTAATAAATAATGAACAGTGTCAAACGGCCTTAACTCATTGTTGACATACTATATTATTATTATTATTATATTAAAGCAACGGTTTGGCAATCAAGAATTTCGAGTTCATAACCGGCTTAGGGCCGGAACTCAATTTTAGTTGGTATTGTAGGGTAAGTTGCACAAATAAATCCAGATGGTAGAATTAACAGAAAAACTATATTATATTCAAATAACTGAGCTAATACATTAACAAAATAAAGAAAGATGTGATAGTTATGACATTAACGCGCAAAAGCTGCTGTCTGACTCATCGGTTGGACAACGATACACTTGTCGTGACATTCTGGGAAAAATGGGGCACTGTACTCTAGACCGCCAGCGACACGGCCGACTAAGGATCGCTACAATCTCCCCCTCTGGTTTGCTTGGACGTCCTCGTCTGCGAACCAGGACTTGCCGGCACTTGTTTGGTCGTCTTCCGGGGCTAGTTGACTTTGTCTGAAACTTAAAAATATCAGTAGTATGGAACTTTCCCACTGGTTGGCCATTGCCGTCTTCTAGCTGATAAGTGGTCGGGGTGACCTTTTCTTTGATGCGGTAGGAACTATCTTTTTGCGGAGCTAATTTCGAACTGAAACCTTGGGCTGCTTTGCTTAGAGTGTGGGTTTTTAACAAAACCCCTTCACCAGGTTCATATTCTTCGGCAGGTCGACGTTGTCGATCAGCCTGCTTCTTACGAACATCCTGCTGTTGTTCGATCTTTTCCCGGGCTTCGTATAACGTTGTTGCGAAGGTACGTAAAAACGGAGTAATGTTTGGGATGAAAATTTCAGCCTCTACTATGTGTCGTAAATCCTTGTTGACATCATCGGGCGTGCGTAATTCTCTGTCGAACATTAGGTAGGCTGGACTATATCCAGCGTGTAGATGCTTAGCCCATTCGGTATGTTTATCCTTCACCAATATGGATAACTGGACTTTTAGGTCACGATTCTTACGTTACGCAGGGTTGCTTTTGGGATGATACAATGGTATGAAGTTTTGCTTTATTCCAAGACAGTAAGTGACTTGCTGCATGACATCTGAGATGAATTGAACCCCATTGTCACTAACTATTCTTCTTGGAGTTCCGTATCTGAGGAATATCTCATTAATTAGTATAACGGCACAGGCAGCTGCCGTCGCATTCACCATAGGGAAGATTTCAATCCATTTTGAGGCGGTGTCTTCCACAATGAATATCCATTTATAATTTTCTACGCATACTGGGGAAGTAATAACGGCTTCGGATTCTATTCATGGTTTTTTCCACTCCATAGTGTCCTGCAGTACTCGAATTATGGTACTCTTCTAACACCTGTGCCCTTGAAGTCATGGTTATAACTAGTAATGGATTCTCGACTTCTTCGTCATCTGAATAGCGGTATAATATTCCATTCATAGTGATATAGCCTCGGTCTGTCCAACGTTTTGTTTCTTCAACTTTCTCGGTCTCAAAACATTCAATTATCTTTTTGGTGTCTGGGTCCTCAAGTTGCTCTTGTCTGAGTTCAGTTGCGGTTTTGTTCGGTAAGTTTATTGTTACGGTACTTACTACACAACTTTCTCCATTTTCGCAAACTGAACGGGATAGTGTGTTGGCTACTACGTTTGCCTTTCTATGTTCTGATAATCGATATGGTGGTGTGTAGATAGGTTCATGCTCACCAGTCTTAATCGCATGCTCTGCATATGTTTCTTCATGTTTCACCAATAATGAGTTGAGTCAATTTCTTTCCTCTTCTGAAAGTTGTTTCCCTTCGGAATCTCAAAGAGTTAATTTGTTTACTTCTACCTCATTTATCAGGGCTGCTGGGTAACTTTGTTCCTGATCTCCATAAAAAAATCGTTCTTCGGGATTTTCTTTGAAATGCCAACTTTCTTGACTCGGATCTAGAATAATGCCAGAATCTTCCAAAAAGTAAGGTTTTATTGTTTTCTTGGTTAGGAAAAGCAAGCAATGTTGTTTGTACAGCTTTATCACCAACTTCAATGGAAACGGTAGTTTTCTTGATATTTTCTGTCTTACATTTGCCATCAGCGTACGAGATTTAAATAGTATCGTCACTGATCGTACATCCTTTATTTACCAATAACCGGTACAGTGTATTTCCTGCTATACTGGCTTGTGCGCCTGAGTCAGCACACGCTATTCCTTTTGATCCCATAATAGTAATTGAAATTATCGGTCTGGGACGTTTATCATTATTCACGGTTGCTTGATTAAATTCGATTGCATCCGCATCCAGCATCACTGCAAAATCTTCTTCCCCTGTTGTGCCACTACCTGTTCTGGCAGGTACATTGCAATCACAAAATATCGTGCTTTCGTCTAATTCAATGCCATCTCCTGCTCCTGTTCTGTCAGGGCAGAATACAAATGTTTCCCCCTCTGACTCAGAGTCAAGCGCTATGTCGATAATGCCATCTCCTGCCCCTGTTCTGTCAGGGCAGAATACAAATGTTTCCCTCTCCGACTCAGAGTCAAGCGCTATGTCAATTGACAATGAGGCGGTTAGAAATGCTCGAAAACCCAAAGATAGGCGTGGGTGGGTTAAGGGCAGACCGAGGAACCCGAAACCGTAACACGTTTCGAGTTTACCTCTAAAATCAGCCTTCTCTTTCTGATTTTTATTTTTCTTTTTACTTTTCATTTGTTATGTCTAATTCATTCATCATTCAACGGAACTGCAATGGAATCGTCAACCACTTAGCTGAGTTAAAGCTATTAATGGCTGACCATAACCCCAGAGTAATATGCATCCAAGAGAGCCATTTAAAACCTCTCGAAGTTTTCAAAATGCGGGGATATAAAATCTTTCGCAAAGATGTTGAGCCTGTTGCACGTGCTCATGGTGGCGTTGCAATTGTACTTGATTCTTCTATTCCATATAGAGATTGTAACATAACAACAAGGTTACAAGCACTAGCATGCCAGTTATTCTTACCTCGGACATTTACTATATGCAACGTCTACCTTCCAGATGGCAACTGGAACTTGAATGATCTCGAGGACTTAGTACGGCAGCTTCCGACTCCCTATATTCTCGTCGGAGACTTTAATGCTCATAATATACTCTGGGGTTCTGCAAGCACAGATGCCCGCGGTCGAATTGTCGAAAGCTTCTTGGACAACAATGAACATGAGATCAAGAAGTTTTTCGGCAATTGACTTGTCTACCTCTACTCTAGCTGCCCATTTTCAGTGGCAGGTGGTTGACGATGCCCATTTCAGTGATCATTTTCTCATTCTTGTGTCGTTTCTTTCAAATTCTGGTTCTGTTGCGCAAAAATCTGCACGAAGATGGTTATTTGATCTGGCCGATTGGCAAGCCTTTGCCAAAAAGCTTATACTTCCCGAACCGTCACCAGATATAAATGTCGAGCTACAATATCTTAACGATTCTATTCTGTATTCCGCTTCGTTATCAATACCGAAATCCTCTGGTTGTCTCAGAAAGAAGTCTGTTCCTTGGTGGAATGAGCACGTTGCTTCCGCTATACGTTCTAAAAAGCGTGCACTAAAAGTGTACTGGAGAAATCCGACACTTTTAAACCAAATTTCTTTCAAAAAAGCCCGTGCGCAATCCAGGCGTCTAATTCTTCAGTCTAAAACTGAGTCTTGGCACGGATTTGTTTCTTCCATTGGTACTGATTTCGACCAAACTCTGCTTTGGAAGAAAATCAGATATATGAACGGTTAAAAAAGATAAGTTCCCATATTCCAATGCTCCAGGTCAATGGCCAGGTACATACTGTCAGAGATGATATTTGTGATATCCTAGCAAACCAGTTTGAGTCCGTTAGTCATTCGGATAATTACTCGCTCCATTTTCTGCGCTCAAAAGCAGCTGAAGAGGTCCCTCTAAACTTTGAGTGTGATAATACCGAGAGTCATAATTCAATATTTACTCTAGCAGAATTTGAATTTGCACTGAGCCACACAGCCAACACTTCTGTTTGATATGATGATATTGCTAACGCAATGTATCGCCATTTACCCATCCCGTTTAAACTTAGAATAGTGGCATTTCTCAACCGGCTTTGGGTTGAAAATGTCTACCCTGACATCTGGCGCGAAGCGATAATTGTGCCGATACACAAGAAGGACAAAGATGTGTCTTCTGCATCAAGTTACCGTCCAATATCCTTGACCATCTGTCAAAGCTATATGAATGCATGATCAACTTTCGACTCAGCTGGTTTCTAGAATCCCACAATCTCATCAACCAACATCAATGTGGATCTCGTCAGCACCACTCCACTACTGACCTGCATGTCTATCTAACGAACGCTATTCAATCTAGCATCTTAAAACGCAACCATCTGGTTGCTATGTTTTTTGATCTAGAGTAAGCTTTTGACATGACTTGGAGATACGGAATTCTACGAAAATTGCACAACTGGGGTCTACGTGGCCATCTACCTCAATTCGTAGAAAACTTTCTTTCGAACCGTTCTTTTAGAGTTCGAGTTGGACAAACTTTTTCTTCTTTACGACCGTTGCAAAATGGAATTCCCCAAGGCTCTTCCATTAGTGTAACTTTATTCCTGATTGCAATCAATGACATTGTGTCCAACCTGCCGAATACTGTTGATTATTGTCTTTATGTAGATGACCTCACGATCTTCACTTTATCCCAATCCCTTGCTTTCTGTCAGCAGTTTATTTGGCTGCATCCGACCGTGGTTTTCGCTGTACTTGTACTATCGACTTCTGTCGGCTACGTAAAGCACACAACTGTCCTGTTGTATCGCTTTACGATAGACCAGTGCGGATAGGGAATGAGGTGAAGTTTTTGGGTATAATTTTCGACCGACGCTTTTTATGGCTGAAACAAATCAACACTGTTTCTGCGCAGTGCCGGATGTAATTGAATGCTATCAAGTGTATTGCCTCCACAAAATGGGGAGCCGATAGGGACTCTATGCTACGACTTTACGTCAGTCTGGTTCTGTCCAGGATAGACTTCTGTGCTATCACTATATACACTGCTAGTGCTCCTCATTTGAAGAAGTTAGAAAGCATGCACAATGCCGGCATTCGAACAGTCACCGGTGCGTTCAGGACTACTTCAATTCCAAGCCTTCACTGTGAAATCGGTGTACCGCCACTTCATATAAGGTACATCAAACTTGGCTTGAGGTACGTTTGCAAAGTTCTTTCGCTCACGCAGTATATAAACCACTCCATATTTTTCAATAATCCAGAGATGGATCATCTATTTACTAATAGTCCAACTTCTTTCTATCCGCTTGCACTAAAACTTCCAAGGTTGTTAAATACCATCATTGACAACCAAGGGTCTGTTTTATCAAGAATTTTTAACAACATCCCTCCATGGGCATCCCCTTCTTTAACGACAAACCTAGAGCTGACCAACTTGCCAAAAGATTTTACTCCTAATGCCATATACTTGATTGAATTCTTCATTAAATTGCAACAGTACACGGACATTCAACACACATATACTGATGGTTCCAAGACAGACTCCGGTACAGGCTGCGCTTTTGTGACTGACGGCGTATCTGAGTCGTTCACACTGCCATCCAAATGCTGAGTGTACACTGCCGAGTTATATGGTATTCTCTACTCTCTTCGACACTCCCGTCAATCTATTGACTTAAGTTATGGCAGGAGGAGTGGAATTTATCTGCGAGTAAATTGCAACGTGCAAAGTTGTCAGTGGAGCTGTGGAAATCACCGTTCCACCTAACAAGGGGTGAGCAAGTGGTCATCTCACGTCTGAGATTAGGCCATACTTGTCTCACACACTTGTATCTGTTACTGGGAGAACAACCACCGCTCTGCTCCAATTGTAACACTAGGCTCACTCTCGAACATATTTTCGAGCAGTGTCCTAGATACAATTTGCATCGTCGCAATGCCGGTATTGAGGGTCCCATAGGAATTTCCTTAAGCAATAATGCAACAAGTATAGGTAAAGTGCTTGCATTTCTGCGAGCAGCTGATTTGTTTGCGCAAATCTGAAAGGGTTATCTTCTTTTCTTTTCGTTTCATAAATGTAAATATTCTAATTACCATTTCATTTTTATTTATTTATTATTACTCCGCACTATTTAGCAGCCGAGGCTGTTATTTTTATAGTACAGTAAAACTTCCCTAACTCGAATCTCGAGGTACAGGATAAAAGATTCGAGTTAGGGAAACTTCGAGTTATAGAAAATACACAATAAAAATATGTGAAAAAATTAGTTGTTTATTTTAAAGTATTCGGTAATTTTCTTTTGTATTTTACAAGACCACCTTTCATTTTCTACAAAATAATCCACTAAATTTAAAGAATTGTATATATAATCAGGAACATACATTCATCAATATCAGTATAAACACAAGGTGTAATAAGCCTTTTGCGTTTACTAGTACCACTGTAGTTATTAACTTTTTCTAAAAGTCTATCCTTGTTTTTAAAATGGTCGATAAGGTGTTAGGGGGCATACCGAATTGTATAGCAATATCCTTTTTCTTCTTTGTGCCCTTTTCTATCTCGGCAATTAAAGAAAGTTTTTCTTCTAATGATAAACACTTTAAATTTCGCTTCATATTCGAGATAAATACATATGCACTTCAAAATAAAGTTTTGTTAACTAGTAATTACAGCACTGTATCACCTAATCTTCAAACTAAATCGATCACTAAATTTTATACAATGACATTCTGAAAAACACACTGAAATAATAAATATATGTCCTGCACCTCACACGTACAAATTTGATTGTCAGTGCTATGCGGCTATTCGTACGTAGGGAATACCCCAGCAACGAGAGAAAATATCACTTCGAACTAGAGAAATATTCGAGTTATAGAAATTCGAATTAGAAAGATAAAATAAGATGCAAAAAAGAACGAAACATTAGTGTTCAAGAAAAAAATTCGACTTAGAGAATACTTAGAGATAGATACAACGAGAGAAAATATCACTTCGAATTAGAGAAATATTCGAGTTATAGAAATTCGAATTAGGGAGATAAAATAACATGTAAAAAAGAACGAAACATTAGTGTTCAAGAAAAATGTTCGACTTAGAGAATACTTCGAGTTATAGAAGTTCGAGTTAGGGAAGTTTTACTGTATCTATAAAAGACCTCAGCTCTCGACTGGTTTCTGCACATGCCAACTGTGCAATGTTCTTCCACATATGAGAAAGTATAACATTTTCCTTTACGCTTTATTTATAGCTGATATTTTCGTAATTTCTTCACAGAACACTGTTCCTTACTGATGCTTGCACATTTTAATTGTGTAACGTTTTTTCTCGAATATGTTAACATTTCTATCTATACATATTGTTCATACATTTTAATTCAAACTAGATTTTATCTTTAACTTTATATTTTCTTAATTGGTTCATTTTTTATAATTTATTATTATTTCTTTTTATATAAAATCCGATATTCTTTTACAAATAATATTATTTTTACTTTCATTTGTACAATCGGTAATGACCTTAGAAGTCGATCCGCAATAATAATAAAAAAAAAATCATTCGAGTGAACGTATCTGACGGTGACAGACGTGTTTTTTGCCAGTCTGGAGTGTTTACTTTTTTCTCTGCTTAAAAGTAGCTATTTATAGTGAAATTTTGTTTATATATTGTGAATAATAGTGTCTTCTATCCGTGTGTGATGTTCTTTCTTCAAAAACCGTATGATTTTAACTTATTTTGATACATTTCTTTGGTATTTATTTCGGCGGGCGTGGCCTATTACCGTCTCACTCAACTAGTTCGTGTAGTGTTGCCAACCTGGTGAAATTCTCACACCAGTGTTGCCAATGTAATAATTTTTTTTTCGTTTTTTTTTTTTGTTGGCTTTTCTTTAGCTTTGTTTGGGGCTGCGGGCCCCCAAACCTATAAAAATAATGGCGCAGTCGACCCTTTTCGCAAAGCGGGCGCACATATCGTC
The DNA here is from genome assembly GCA_933228885.1 of Leistus spinibarbis. Taxonomy (NCBI): domain Eukaryota; kingdom Metazoa; phylum Arthropoda; class Insecta; order Coleoptera; family Carabidae; genus Leistus; species Leistus spinibarbis. Next base: position 9,111,356 of record OW121791.1, read on the forward strand.
GATGACTGATGAATCTTTTCAGTCTTTCTTAATTATTCAACGGGTTGATGCTGATTTCAGCAATTCCTTATAACCAAGCTCATCCAAGGAATAGTTGGAGATGTAAATTCTATAAAAAAAAATAAGAGAAGGCCTTTTAGTCGAAACAAAAAACAATAGACAAACGTACACTTTTGTCCATCAATCAGCTAGGTGAATTCAATGTGACTGTTGCTGCGCACAGCACACTGAATACCTGCAAAGGTATTGTTTTCTGCCATGATCTTTTAAATTGCAGCATTGAAGAAATTCTAGCTGAACTAAGCGAACAAGGTGTATGTGAAGCTAGGAGAATTATTAGTCGAAAAAATGGAAAAGAAGAGAACACCCCTTCCATTGTGTTGACTTGACACAAGAATGAAGTTACCGAAATTCATTAAAGCGGCTATGTATCGTCTCCCGGTCCGCCCTTATATTCCTAACCCTTTTCGTTGCTTTCAGTGCCAGCGTTTCGGACACTCTGCTGTTAAATGTACCACGCCCAAGATATGTGTATGTGGTAAAGCTCCGCACGAAAGTTCTCCATGTAGTGAACCGAAGTGCGTGAACTGTGATGGAAACCACCCCGCCAGCTCAAGGAACTGCCCCAAGTTCAAACTTGAATTCGCAGTCCTTGAATATAAAACGCTACACAAATGTAGCTTTCCAGAAGCTAGGCAATATGTCACAAAAATTAGCCCGACATTAACAACATCATATGCTAATGCGGTTGCAGCCAAACCAACACCTTCTCCAGCTGTAAACTTAACAGATATTGTATCTGTTATTTTTCCTGAAATGCAGAAACTTATTCAAAATCATTTTACCGAATTCGTTAAGACTTTTACACCTAACGTACAATTTAAACCACCTTCTTCTGTCTCTTCTTGTCTCACAGCAAGTCAGTCAAGTTCTGCTGATTGTAACATATCTGTTGAAAGCCCTGTATCCTTAAGTCCAAAATCTATTGTTACTACGCCTATCGTATCTATTCCAAAAATAAACGTAAGTATTCAGGAAGGTGTACACAACGACTCCAAAGATAACTCGGAGGCAAGAAGCACTACTCCCTCTGAAGGGGACCCTTCCAACCACGATAAACGGAAGGATAATAGAAGTTGGCCGAAAGGCAAGAGTAGGAGTACCTCTTCCCAGCGTTCGAAGCCTAATTCTTAGGTTTCGTTTGCCCTTACATTATCTTTTCTTTTCTTATGTTCTTCACCCCATCAGCTATTTATTATAGTGCAACTATTTACCGTCTACTATAATTTAATTTATAATGATTCTGCAATGGAACTGTAATGGCATCGTCCATCATATATCTGAACTCAGATTGCTATTAGCTGATCATAGTCTCTGCTGTGTCTACATTCAAGAGACACATTTGAAGCCTTAAGATTCATTCACACTCCGAGGATACAATGTCGTGCGACGCGATGCTGTACCTGACGGTCGCGCACACAGTGGTGTTGCAATACTGTTAAATACTAGAACACTATATACTATGTGTCATTTACAGACGCCTTTTCAGGCAATTGCAGTTCAATTGTTTGCGCCTAGAAAAATAACAGTTTGCAACATTTACCTACCCAATTCCAATTGGAATATTAGCGATCTTGAGGCTATTATCAGACAACTAGAGCCACCTTTTCTTCTTGTTGGCGATTTCAATGCGCACAGCATACTGTGGGGCTCAGCTCACACGGATGGCAGAGGACAACTCGTTGAAATTCTATTGGATACCAACGACGCAGTTCTCTTGAACACAGGTGATCCCACCTATATTAACTTGCGTTCCAAAATATTTTCGGCTATAGATCTATCTATGTGTTCTTCAATCATCGCACCGCATCTTTCGTGGAAAGTGCTTGACGACGCTCACTATAGTGACCAGTTTCCTATTCTTGGTTATTCTTCGTTTCCTCTGGCCGCCCCTTCTTTATTGAAAAGATGGTGGCATGATAAGGCCAACTGGAAAAGCTTTGCTGACGATATTGCAGTTCTTGATCCGTCGCACGGTACCAATATATCTATCAGGGATATTAATACTTGCATCATATCTGCAGCAAAGAACAATATTCCGTTGTCATGTACTCGTTTGCGTAGGAAAAATGTTCCGTGGTGGAATGCGGAGTTAGCTGCTATCCGTTTAAAGAGGCAAGCGCTTAAGTCTTATCGCCGTAATCCTACTTTGGCATAACAAATCCTTTTTAAAAAAGCCCGCGCCCAAGCTCGTCGAACCATCCTACAGGCGAAAACTTCGTCATGGAAGAACTATGTGCTATCGATCACATCAGATAAACCGCAAACCGAATTGTGGAACAAAATCCGATACATGTATGGTTATAGAAAGCGCAATATCATTTCCATGCTCCAGGCCAACAACGTGACATACACTGATCGTGTCGAGATAGCCGAATGCCTAGTTGATCATTTCGCAACTGTCAGCAGTACAAATAACTACTGCCCTGAGTTTCTGCAGACAAAAGATGAGGTTGAAGTACCGCTAGATTTCTCAACTGATGTAAATCAGCTTTATAATGTTCCATTTCCAATGGATGAGTTTGAATTTGCACTCATACACACAGGTAACACTTATTTTGGCCCTGATGGCATCTTTTATGCCATGATTAAACACCTGCCCCTTGAGATGAAAACGCACATTTTGAATTACTTCAACCAAATCTGGCGTACTGGCTCTTACCCTGAGGTCTGGCGAGAAGCAGTAGTTATCCCTGTACTGAAGCCTGACAAAGATTCGTCACTGCCTACCAGTTATAGGCCTATCTCTTTGACCTGTCACCTGTTGAAGCTGTACGAGCGAATGATCAACTACCGGCTAGTCTGGTTCCTTGAATCAAACCGTTTTCTTGATCCGTTTCAATGCGGCTCACGGGAACAGCACTCCACCTCAGACCTTCATGTGTACCTCACAAATGCTATACATTGTAATTTTCTTGCTCGCAACCATCTTGTTGCTGTTTTCTTCGACCTAGAAAAACATTTGATATGACCTGAAGACATGGTATTTTGAAACAACTTCACGAGGGGGGACTACGTGGCAATTTACCAATCTTCATTCAGAACTTTCTGCATAACCGTTCATGTAAAGTCCGTATTGATGACAAGTATTCCACTACGCACCTTCTCGAGAACGGTGTTCCTCAAGGATCGACCATCAATGTGACACTATTTATGGTTGCCATCAACAGCGTTGCACAAGCCTTGCCCGCATCTGTGTACCTCGGCACGTATGATTGGTGAGTGTGAAGAACGATTACAACAGGCTATCAATATTGTGTCTGGTACTGCTACTGCGCGTGGTTTTCGTTTCTCGGCTGAGAAAACGAAATGCGTCCATTTTTGTCGCCTATGAATACCACACAATAATCCATCTCTCCACCTGTACGACACTGCCATTCAATACGTGTCAGAGGTAAAGTTTCTTGGTATTAGCTTCGATCGATACCTCACGTGGAAACCGCAGATTCTGAACCTCGCGGCACAATGTCGAAGGACGCTTAACACTGTTAAGTGCTTAGGCAGTGTCAACTGGGGAGCCAACCAACACTGTCTCTACCGACTGTACACAGCTTTGGTACAATCCAAACTGGACTTCGGCTCGATGGCTTGGGTACTGCTAAACAAGCGCACCTGCAGCGTTTGGATGCCGTGCACAATGCAGGAATACGAATGATTACTAGCGCTTTTCGCACTAGTCTGGTTAATTCCCTGTATTGTATATCTAGCGTGGCTCCGCTACATATTCGTCGCTTACGGCAGTGTATTAAATACACTGTCGGTATTAAGTCGAAACCTTTTCATTTCATGCATTATGTGCTTTTTTAGGACCTACACTCTAATAATCTTTTTCGTGACAGTAACACTTCGCTCTGCACACTGGCTGTTGTGTTAGTAAAAAAGTTTGCACGTCTGGATCAAGGTTTTGAAGATGTGTTGCCTCAGCTGATACCTGACATTCCAACCTGGTGCTTGTCCCCTATATCTTCTGACCTGAGACTTACTGTCAACAGGAAAGACTCCACTCCTCACTCTCTATTCATTCAAGAGTTCAATCGCCTCGTTCATAGCTATACCCGGTCACAACATATATTCACTGACGGGTCAAAAACGGACAGAAATACCGATTGTGCCTTCATCGTCAACGGTGAAGCTCACATTTACTCGCTTTCGCCCACGTGTTCAGTGTATAGTGCTGAGCTGTATGCTATCTACTTTGCGCTGCAGCATTATTGTATGGTCGTTGAAGATTTGCAAAATGTTCTTTTGTGCACGGATTCCCTTAGTGCTATTCTAGGGATATCGAACAGTTTTAGCACTGATCCGCTTGTTCATGCAACTCGGAGTATGATTTGCAACCTTCACGCACGACATGTACTAGTTACATTTATGTGGATACCTGGACACGTGGAAATTCTCGGCAATCATATCGCTGACGCGGCTGCACGTGAAGGTGCTAGCCGTGCGTATACAGTCCGTTACGCAGTTCGACCGGACGATATGTTGTTGACCATTGCACAGTATAGTTATGCTACTTGGCAAAATGAGTGGAGTCGATCGAGTGACAAACTTAGACAAGTCAAGATGTCTGTTGAGAGTTGGATGAGTCCCATCTCTCAGAGTCGAAGAGAGCAAGTCGCCATAACAAGGTTGCGTGTTGGCCATGTCAAGGCGACACATTTGTATCTTTTACTGCGGGAAACAGTACCCATGTGCGATCGCTGCAATGTACGACTATCCATGTTACATCTTTTAATTCATTGTCCCTGCTATCAAAGGCAGAGGCAACAGCATTTGTTGGACAATACAATTTCAACTGTACTGTCAAATAATAAAGACGCTATGACAAAACTTGTGGCATTTTTAAGTATTACAGAACTAATCAGTCAAATCACCTAACAACGTCTTTCTTTTGACTAATTTATAGTAATATGGTGGTAATGACCTGATATGTCGATCCGCCTTACACCTACAAAAATAAATAAATAAATAATAATGAATGAATGAAATATGAAATAGTACTCAAATAATAATGAAATAATAACGTGCAAGCAGTAAGCGAAATAATTAGTTTGTTTTAAGTTCATAAACGATAACACGAGAACAAGTTAGTGTTCCGGTTCCAAAGCTGGTAGATCTTGGAATCTGAGACTGTCCTTCCGTCCATGAACTTGAAATAAATTAAAGTCTAACTTACTGCTGCATATAAATGAGTACAATTCGGGCAATCTCAGATTTCGAGGTCGTAACCGGCTTTGGACCGGGACGCTATATTTACCCAAATATAGTTAATTTGAGTGAATGTATTACTTAAATAAATAAATAAATATAAATAAAATAAATATGAAATATGTAAATTCAAAACGTATGACTGTTACTGCATATATGAACCCCACCCCCCATTTTTTGGTGTTCATATTTTAAACATTTTGGCTAAATTGTGCTGGTCTTTGTTACCTACAATTGTGCTTATGCAGTTAATAAGTTATTCACTAATTAAAATGGAGAGACCCCTCCAGTTTAAATAGTTATTAAGTTATTAATAATATTAGTACAATTGAAATGAATAATAGGACAATTCGAGCACAATTTATTGCCAATTTAAAATTGTCGGTCTCTCCACTTTAATTAGTAAATAACTTATTTACAATCTTAGCACAATTGCAACAAACATCAGCACAATTTAGTTAAAATGTTTAAAATATGAAAACTTGGAAAGGGGGGACAAGAACCTGGAATTTGAGGCAGTTCAATGATGACGACCGACAGAAAATATAATAATGAAATAGATTCAAATAGATTTAATTGATAGACTTATATTTTGTTAAAATAAGATTAATATACATTAATTTCAATATTTACTATTTTGTTTTACTAGGAATTTGTATTAATAACAATATCTAACGCAACTGACATTCTGAAATATAATTAATACTTTTTGTAACATTGTCAATAAATTGAACTGTTGTAAACTATATTCTATTGTATTTTGTAAATAATTTTTACTTTCTCTTTCAAAGTAATCATGAAAATTTCTAACTCGAGATTTCAACGAATATACACGTTTCGGCCAACTCTGAATCGAATGTGACTATTTTCGGAATGAAATCTGTGTGTTTGAGTTTCTGTGAACGCTCTAGAGCCAAAACTGTCGAACGTAAAATTGTGAAACTTAAAACTTAAGACTTGTATATGGTTTAGATGTGCACCTCTTATTTTTGAAAATAATATTCAAGCCTTAAGTGCATGTTTACTCTATGCATATTTTGTTAAATCTCCAATATCACTAGAACGGCTGCAAAAATAGTTATGTTCATAACAAAATTTTGACAGTATGGTATTGAATAAGATTTTGCTTAATATTGTTTGATGATTTAGCGCAAATAAAAATCATTATAAAATCCATTATAAATTGGTGTAAGTTTACAGTCATTAATTAATTTAAGGTAAGTTTCTAATTCAATTTATCTATAATGCAGTTAAAAGATAATAATGAAGTATAAAATACTTCTTTCGCTATTGTTTCGCAAAAAATCAGCAAATTAATATAAACAATGCACGTGTAAACAGCTGTTTCGATCATGTTCGCCATGTTTTTCCACGTGATTTGAAACCGAACTAGCGTTGCTAACTCTTGAAGTTTGAATTATAGTACCAACAGCAAAAATTAAAGTATTTGAAGTGCAATTATAGTACATTTGTTATGTTAGCAACCCGCAATACTTTCATGCAGGTTTGCTGTATGCTGTAACAAATAGATGTTGCGGAGGCTGTGTATGGCTGTTTTGCAACTAAAAACATTTGAAAAATATCAACAATTAATTTAAATTATTATTATTGGACAATATATGAGTGTGCTTGTATTAAAACGGCTGCATTTATGACAATATATATATATATATATATATATATATATATATATATGTATATTAATATCTATCTATTGAAAACTACGTAAAAGAAAGTTGAATGCAGGCCACTCCAGATATTTTACTTTCATTTACTGAGTAAGTATTGTAATCATGAAAAATTTCGAAATCGAGATTTCAACGGATATACATGTTTTGACCTTCCCTGAATCGAATGTGACTATTTTCGGAATGACGTCTGTCTGTCTGTGAACGCTCTAGAGCCAAAATTGTCGAACATAAAATTATGAAACTTCAAACTTAAGACTTGTATATACCATACATGTGCACCTCCTATTTTTGAAAAGAATATTCAAACCGGTAGTGCATGTTTACTCTATACATGTTTTGTTCTATCTCCAATATCACTAGAGCGGCTACACTTACGGAAAAAATAGTTACGTTCATAATGAAAGATAATAATATTTCGCACAACTTTTGTTTGAAAAGTTTCTTCATAAATTGTACCAGTTGTGAGAAAACTGCTACGAAAAAACTTAAATATCTTATTTACGTTGCCATAGTTATACCTACACTTGTGACAAATTTCATTTTTAAATTGGATCAACCATGGGTTACATCATTTGTATCTTGTTTATTGAAAACAAACAAGCATTACATTGACAGTTATCTGTATGAATTAATATTTAAAATATTGATTTCTTATTAGAATACATTGTATCAGGTAAATTATTATAGAATCACTTTATATTATATATTTGCTAACATAATTAATTAACAATTTCAGAGTTTTACTGTGGAGTTTGACTGTTTAACAGTGAATACGATAAGTACTTCAAATTCAGATCCATTATAAATTGGTATAATTATCCAGTTATTTTTATTAATTTATATATATATATATATATATATATATATATATATATATATATATATATATGTATATTAATATCTATCTATTGAAAACTACGTAAAAGAAAGTTTAATGCAGGCCACTCCAGATATTTTTCTAATCAATATAATCTACAAAAAAATGGGTTGTGGCCAACGCGGGACTTTCTTTTACGTAGTTTTCATCAATATTTATTGATAATAAAAATATAATATTAAGAAATAATAATCCAACAGAAACAATATAAAAAACCAAGCTTACCTTATATGAATGATTGGGTTGAAAATTATACCAATACCAATTTGTAATGGTTTTGAAGTACCTACTAACTATCAAAACTAAACAATTCTCTGCAGAAATATTCTGAAATGTCATTTATCTAATTCAGACCATTTTGTTTTCTTGTCCAAATATTGACATGCGCAGATGATCCGATTAATTAAGCTACATTCAAATCCATGACAACGTAAACAAGATTCTTAAAATTTTCGGTAGCGGTTTTCTCGGAACTGGTACATTTATTGAAAACACTTTTCAAACAAAAGTTGTGCGAAATATTAATATCATTCATTATGAACATAACTATTTTTGCCGCAAGTGCAGCCGTTCTAGTGATATTGGAGATAGAACAAAATATGCATAGAGTAAACATGCACTGCCGGTTTGAATATTCTTTTCAAAAATAGGAGGTGCACAACTAGACCATATACAAGTTTTAAGTTTGAAGTCTAATAATTTTACGTTGGACAGTTTCGGCTCTAGAGCGTTCACATACACACACACTCACACACGCACACACACACACACACACACACACAGACGTCACTCCGAAAATAGTCACATTCGATTCAGGGAAGCTCGAAACGTGTATATCCGTTGAAATCTCGAGTTCGATTTTTTTGGTGATCCCTATACTTACTTATTACTCTGTAAAAGAAAGTAAAAATATTATATCTATAACATTTTTTCAAATTGTAAACCAATTGGCAATAATAATTAAGAACCACTGCTTGCAACGCATATCTTATTTAAAGGCGAGCTCTACGTGTTGGTGAGTTTTACGCGTACCAAATCTTGTTTTTGTTAAAAGATTCTGAATGTTGCAATGCGACGGCAGTTTTAAAAGTGATAATGGGTCCTATGCTAAAACATAATGGCTCGAGCCAATAAGAAAAAAATGGGTTGTGGCCAACGCGGAACTTTCTTTTACGTAGTATTCATCAATATTTATTGATTATAAAAATATAATATTAGGAAATATTAATCCAACAGTAAATTATAACAATATCAATTTGTAATGGTATTGAAGTAGTAGCTATCAAAACTAATCAATACTCTACAGAAATATTCTGAAATGTCATTTATCTAATTCAGGCCATTTTGTTTTCTTGTCGAAATATTGACAGGCGCAGATGATCCGATTAATTAAGCTACATTCGAATGCATGACAACGTAAACAAGATTCTTAAAATTTTCGGTAGCGGTTTTCTCGTAACTGGTACATTTATTGAAGAAACTTTTCAAACAAAAGTTGTGCGAAATATTAATATCTTTCATTATGAACATAACTATTATTGCCGTAAGTGCAGCCGTTCTAGTGATATTGGAGATAGAACAAAAAATGCATAGAGTAAACATGCACTGCCGGTTTGAATATTCTTTTCAAAAATAGGAGGTGCACAACTAGACCATATACAAGTCTTAAGTTTGAAGTTTCATAATTTTCCGTTGGACAGTTTCGGCTCTAGAGCGTTCACATACACACACACTCACACACGTACACACACACAGACGTCATTCCGAAAATAGTCACATTCGATTCAGGGGAGCTCAAAACGTGTATATCCGTTGAAATCTCGAGTTCGATTTTTTTGGTGATCCCTATACTTACTTATTACTCTGTAAAAGAAAGTAAAAAAATGGGTTGTGGCCAACGCGGGACTTTCTTTTACGTAGATTTCATCAATATTTATTGATTATAAAAATATAATATTAGGAAATAATAATCCAACAGAAACAATATGAAAACCAAGCTTACCTTATATAAATGAATGGGTTGAAAATTATACCAATACCAATTTGTAATGGTTTTGAACTAACTAACTATCAAAACTAAACAATTCTCTACAGAAATATTCTGAAATGTCATTTATCTAATTCAGACCATTTTGCTTTCTTGTCGAAATATTGACAGGCGCAGATGATCCGATTTATTAAGCTACATTCGAATCCATGACAACGTAAACAAGATTCTCATCATTTTCGGTAGCAGTTTTCTCGTAACTGGTACATTTATTGAAGAAACTTTTCAAACAAAAGTTGTGCGAAATATTAATATCTTTCATTATGAACATAACTATTTTTGCCGTAAGTGCAGCCGTTCTAGTGATATTGGAGATAGAACAAAAAATGCATAGAGTAAACATGCACTGCCGGTTAGAATATTCTTTTCAAAAATAGGAGGTGCACAACTAGACCATATACAAGTCTTAAGTTTGAAGTCTCATAATTTTACGTTGGACAGTTTCGGCTCTAGAGCGTTCACATACACACACACGCACACACACACACACACACACACACACACACACACAGACGTCACTCCGAAAATAGTCACATTCGATTCAGGGAAGCTCAAAACGTGTATATCCGTTGAAATCTCGAGTTCGATTTTTTTGGTGATCCCTATACTTACTTATTACTTCGTAAAAGAAAGTAAAAAAAGAAGATTCGGAATATATTTAAAATTGACATTCCCTGAATCGAATGTGACTATTTTCGGAATGACGTCTGTCTGTCTGTGTGTTTGTGAACGCTCTAGGACCAAAACTGTCGAACGAAAAATTATGAAACTACAAACTTAAGACTTGTATATGCCCTAGATGTGTACCTCCTATTTTTGAAAAGAATATTCAAACCGGTAATGCAAAAATAATTATGTTTTATTAATATTTCGCACAATTTTTGTTTGAAATATTTCTTCAAAAAATGTACCAGTTGCGAGAAAAATGCTACGAAACATTATAAATATCTTGTTTACGTTGCCATGGATTCGCATGTAGCTTATAAAATCGGATCATCTGCTAGCTTGACCGGAAAACATAATAGACTCAATTAGATAAATGACATTTCAGAATATTTCTGTAGAGTATTGGTTAGTTTTGATAGATAGTACTTCAAAACCATTACAAATTAGTATTGGTATCATTTTCCACCCATTCATTTATATAAGGTAAGCTTGATTTTCATATTGTTTCTGTTAGATTATTATTTTCTAATTTTATATTTTTATAATCAATAATCAGTGATGTTGCGTAAAAGAAAGTTGAGTGTAGGCCACTCCAGATATTTTAAAACTTTGTTAACAGTCGTCGTGGCGCAGTGGTTAAGAATCTTGCCTTTCGCCCTGGAGGTCGTGAGTTCAATCCCCGTCTATGCCAATTTGTATTATAAAAAAAAAAGCGTTCTACACATATACATTTACACACTTACTTATTCACATACATACAAACATTTCTGGGTAATTATATTAATGATTGCAAAACTAAAAGATCAGATTAAATAGATGAATTTTTGATTGATATATTTTAATAAAAATTGATTTAATATTGGAATACTTAGATAAGGTAAATTATTATAGAATCAATTTATATTATATTTGGATAACATAATAAAATAATAAGCTAATTGGTACAATTTCAGGGTATTACTGTCTACTGTGGAATATTAGTATTTTTTGACAGTTATATTTCTAATGAAAACTACATATAAGAAAGTTCTATGTTGGCCACAACCGATTTTTTCTTAATTATTTCAAAATTTACATCAAATATTCAAACATTTATTTGGGATTTTCTTTTCAATCACAAAAAATTAAATTACAATAAAATATTTATTAAAGTATACTTAATACAAAAATACAATAGACAATACAAACATAATTAAAAATGAGCTTTGCATCGATCTTGAACATCCATTTACTTTGTTATCACGATATGTTTCATCTGGTATTTCGTTTATTTTATCATCTTCAATATCTTGTAATGCTTTTACAATAGCTTCGTTTATTGTTCTCATCAACGGGAAATTATCGTTAAATCTTTGATCACTGTTCGCAGAAGTTTTCCTCAAAGTACAATCCCCAAGAAAATCATCAGTATCAATGGACCAAACCATCGCACCACCTAATTTCTGTTTCATCGCGAAAATCACTTTTTCCATTATTGATCTTTCATCATCGTAGGTTATCACTTTATCTTCACTGATTGCAAATGGCGTCTTACTTTCATCATCCCAATGAAGCGACCAACCAAGTGTATCATTTTGTAATTCAGTGCATATCTAAATAATATAAATATAGTAAATATTTTTAGTTAAAGGTGTAAAAATACAATATTTTTATTATTATTTCGAAAGACTCATCTATTTTGTAAAATATAGTGGTAACGGTATCCCAGTTATTCACAAATTGTTAGAAAATGGTGTATAATTATCGATTATATTAAAAATATGTGTACCTAAAAGATGGAACTTCTCAATTTTTTCAATTATCAAATTTATAAATCTTCTTGGTTCGTCGTACGATAGTATAAGACAGCTATATTGTTTGGTCATGTGTCTGTAACATGCTTGTATCTAAAAATGCCCCTTCTCTCATCGCCCTGAATCCAAAAATATATCTTATATTTATATGTTGGATGTATGTGCTCGGTTGGACATAAGACCCGAGTTTGTGATCAAATTTCCTCTGAAGGTACCAGATAAATTTTAATGAATTTTGGTATATATATTACGAGTTTCTCAAAATGTAGCATTTTACTTTCAACCACCAGGAAATTTTTCGACCGGAGCATATTACACCTAAAGACTATAGCTGTCGTGTACTATCGTACGATGAAAAATATTATATATTTGTCGTTTGTTGTGTGATTATGTAATAGCACATATAATATATATTATATCTACGTTGTTTCATATGTGACATTAAAGAAAATCGTAGTGGTCACGCAATAAAACATTTATTTTAGCTCGTCTTACGAAGTACCGAAGAACCTAAAGCATTCGGTCGTGTGCCTGTAGCATTCTCGGATCAAAAAATTTCATTAAGAAAAAGTGTTAGTCCCGTCGCCCTGAATCCAAAAATGTATATAACTTATATACTTGGATGTTAGTCGTCGCTCGCTCGCTCGGTATCTCGTAAGACTAAATTTGTGCCCTCTACTCCTCTGAAGGTACCGGAGTGATTCACTCCAAATTTGGTACACATATTATTTGGTATCCCATTTGAATCCACTCGCAGTTTAAATCCAATCGCCCGTATACTTCCCGAGATATAAGGCCTCAAATTTTAGAGCCCCCTTTAATTAAAACACTCAAAAATTCTACTAAGAATTCTAAGATATTTTATATTTACAAGATTTTTTCATTTTGTTAAACCCAATGCCCGAAAAAAATTATTAAATATTATAATTTTGAATTTTAAAATACGCACTACAAATTTTTTTTTATCAATATAATCTACAAAATATTGTAAGACTTTTTATATCTATAACAATTTTTCAAATTGTTAATCAAAGGCCATAATAATTAAAAACCACTGCTCGCAACACATATTTTACCTAAGGGTGAGCTCTGCGCGTTGCTGCGTTTTACGCGTACCAAATCTTGTTCTTTTTTATTTTCGTAATACGAAATAAGCGATAAATCTATTTTTGGAGACAGGACAGGACATTTAGTAGATGGGGACAGGACAGGACATTCTGTTTCTCTACGCCAAGAGGTTAGGTTTCATGCATCGCACATGACCGTATTTCGTAAAGCACTCAAACTTATACATAACTATGAATTTTTTACAAATTTCAAGTATTTACTCATCATTTTGTAAGGGGGATAGGGCAGAACAGTTTGTATTAACACATAAGCACATGGTTTTAAATGCGCAAAATATGTGTAACTAATATTTTTAATATAAAAAAATGAGAAATGGGGGACACACCTTTGGTATTTTTTTTTCATACATATTTAATCATAAGCGACTTGAAGTAAATAATGATTATGAAAATACATCTTAATGGTATAGAAAAAAATTTCATTTAACAGTAACTAAAAATAAATGAGACATCTATTGCAGGTAACATGTCGAAATTACCCCCGGGACAGGGACAGAACAGGACATTTCGCCTAGTTTTTACCGTGCCTTCTCTATTTAAATTGTATTTTACAAATAGTAACTTGAAATATCATTAGAGAACGTACTAAAAATATGATATTTGATCAAGGGACATGAAAGTGACCTTTTAGTGACCATCATTATTAACGAAAATATTAGTTATGAATGAAAATATTAGTATATATATATATATATATATATATATATATATATATATATATATATATATATATATATATATATATATATAATTATATATACTTTTAAGATATATAATTAAAATGCAAAGAAATATTAATTACATATATAATAAGGTTGTAGAGAAATAAAATATTAAAATGCGGCTCTATCTTACCCAATCTCAAGAGCCGTTTTACACACACACACGAGAATTATTAAGAAAATTATTGCGAAAACTATTTTAAAATTTCTTTACAGACATATGGAGTTAAATTATTAATATACTGGTATTATTTATTAAAAATTATTAAAAGAATTATTCTGATACGCATGCGCTTTTACTATTATATGTTGGAAATGTGTTGTACACAATACAAACGTTTAGAATCAAGTACGTATGTTACTCAATTATTCTTGTTGTAGTTACTGTAGTGTTTTTTCACAACTGTCAATAAAGTTTTCTTCTACACAATATCCAGGAGTTCTCGTATCCTTATATACCAAATTGCCTTATTATTCTTAACATTATATTTACACGTTTATGTAAGATTTTGCACATTATTGTTAATGTGGTTGCCCAGCTCCATAGAATAAATTTAGTAAAGAAAATTTAAGCTACCAAAAATTACGCAGAAAATAAAAATGTCATGTAGGCGAAATATTATATTAGAAGCATTGATAAATATTAACACGTTGTTAATGTATAGTGTCGCCAGAAAGTTTTGTTTAAAAGAAAACGTTCTCAGTGGAGAAGGAATTGGTTACGCAGGCGGAACGAAGGAAGAGGCGCACTAAATTTATTTATTTAATTTAAAATTTCTATTTTTGTAATTCACAATATTAACCTTATATAGGTTTGGCCACTTCCCATATTCGTCAATTAAAATTATAATTTCTTCGCGTGCCCACGACATAATTAGTTTATTGAGGTTAGGCACCATGACATGAGCCAAAACTGACAGAGACAAATAGTTTTTGTTTTGCGCATATTCAGGCGCATTTGCTCTCATATTTTATAAAAATATAGAGCATGTTTTATATTTTTATTGCGAAAAATTTCGGAATAATTCTCAGGGTAAATATGCTGTTACACGTCCGAGAATAACATTTTTGGTAGTAATTTGCACAATAATTTTCAGAGTAATTTTCGTACGTGTATAACGGCTCTTAAAGGGTCTTTCTACCGGCTCTAAAAGACCCTTTAACCCATTATCACCCATATAATAATTTTTAATTATAATAAATTAAAAAACACACTTGGTAAGTTTCACAAAATCTTTATTAACGCTCTACAATTGTTTCGAGGAACATTAGTTCCTGATGATGAGCGAGAGGTCGAAACAATTGTAGAGCGTTAATAAGGATTTTGTGAAACTTACCAAGTGTGTATTTCTAATTTATTATAATTGAAAATGTTTCACCAAGTGCCCACCAACGAAAGTATTATGTTAATAATTTTTAGTTTTTTTATTTCTCAATAATTATTTATTAGAATTTAATTTTAGGATCAATAAGCGGCGCTATTCTAGTTGTCCTTACAATAGGACGCTGGGCGCCAATTTTAAGAGCGAATTAAAATAATATAATAGCCGATTACTGTTAATTTCCATTAAAACAAATGAACATATATAAATTTGACATTTACATTTATGTGACAATCGAATAGTAACAATTTATTTATTAATAATAATTTTAAGTAACTAGAGAATAAATCATCAAGAGAACGATAATTTCGTTCCTATTCGAGCATTACGTGCGGAATATTAACAAGATTTGTACGTGTAAAACGCTCCAATGCGTAGAGCTCGCCTTTAGGTAATATATGCGTTGCGAGCAGTGGTTTTTAATTATTATGGCCTTTTGGTTAACAATTTGAAAAAAAATTATAGATATAAAAAGTCTTAATTTTTTTTTAGATTAAATTGATAAAAAAATTTTTTAGTGCATATTTTAAAATTCAAAATTATAATATTTAATAATTTTTTCGGGCTTTGGGTTAACAATATGAAAAAATCCTGTAGACATAAAATATCTTAGAATTTGTAGTAGAATTTTTGAGTGTTTTAATTATTTTAATAAGGGGAGTATTAAGGGAGTCTCCAAATTTTGGGGCCCTATAACTCGGGAAGTATACGGGCAATTGGATTTAAACTGCGAGCGGATTCAAATGGGATGCCAAATAATATGTGTACCAAATTTGGTGTGAATCGCTCCGGTACCTTCAAAGGAGTATAGGGCACAAAATTTGGTCTTCCGAGATACCGAGCGAGCGAGCGACGACTAACATCCAAGTATATAAGTCATATACATTTTTGGATTCAGGGCGACGAGACTAACACACGACCGAATGCTTTAGGTTCTTCGGTACTACGTACGGCGAGCTAAAAATGTATCAAAATCGAACCGCTAAAGTTTAGTTTGAAATATTAGAGCTTGAAATAAAGGTTGCGTACCTCATTGTATCCCATGAAACCATTTTCTCTTGTATACGGTCCTTGGAAACCGATATTTTTCGCCTCCGCGCCTAACTTCGGTTTGCTCTGGTCTGAAGATAATGCGGCTTCTTCGGTCAAATGAAATGTTCGTCCATACAAAGGGAGTCCCATTACAAGTTTCGAAGGATCCATTCCTAATTCAATCATATATTTGATACTGTATGCCTAAATTGAAAATTAATTTTAATTTTTTATATATTTTATTATAATCACCCCCGATTTTGCATCTCCTACGATAAAATTGCTTGCTACGAAATTAATTAATTAAGTCGTAGTTCTAATAGGGGTTACAGAATGGGAGCGAATATTTTTTTTTTATTGTTACATACAACATTAAGAAAATCTCGACTATGAAGGGGCGCGTTTGGACCTGTTTTCTGGTCCCATGCCCCGTGGTAATCGTAACACATTAGGTGCACAAAATCTAAATAATGTGATAGACTTCTAACGTCATATGCAATATCGATTGTATCTTTGCCAGCTCCGAAAGCTGCTGTCAACAGTAAATTAAATTTATCGAAAGCACTGCGTAGTTCCTAAAAATGAAATCATTTAAATCTGTCATTGTGATTTTTGTTTTAATCAGTGATTCACAGGTTTTTTATAAATAATTTCGTACTTTGACTAACAACAGGAAGTTAAGTTTGTCTGTTGGGGAACCACCTCTTTTGCCAGGAAACTCCCAATCTAAATCAAGGCCATCAAAGTTGTGTTTCCTAGAAAAAAATCATATTAAATACATAAATACATTAATATTTATTTATTATCAACTGTAACAAAATTTTTTACCACAACGAAATTAATAAAAACAAGATTAGGTACAAGGCACCCATGCCTTCTAAGTAATATATGTGATGCGAGTACCGGACTTCTCCACCTAATCCACGCTCGGCATTAAAATTAAAAAAAAAATTGTAATTGTTATGGCTTATGGGTTCACATTTTGAAAGAATGTTATACATATAAAAAGTATTTCAATTTTTTGTAGATTTTCTTGACAAAAAGAAAATGTAAATTTTAAAATTCAAAATTATAATTTCTAATGTTTTATGGCCTTTGAGTTACCAATATGAAGAAATCTTGTAGCGCAAACAAATCAGCTGCTCTCAGAAATGAGAGCACTTTACCAATGCTTGTTGCATTATTGCATAAAAAAATCTCCATGGGACATATATATATATATATATATATATATATATATATATATATATATATATATATATATATATGTATATATATATATATATATATATATATATATATATATATATATATATATATATATATATGTATATATATATATATATATATATATATATATATATATATATATATATATATATATACATATACATATACATATATATATATATATATATATATATATATATATATATATAAGTATATATATATATATATATATATATATATATATATATATATATATATATGTATATGTATGTATATATATATATATATATATATATATATATATATATATATATATATATATATATGTATATATATATATATATATATATATATATATATATATATATATATATATATATATATATATATATATATATCGTCGTCGCTTGATCGCTCACTCGTAAAACCAAATTGGTGCCCACTACTTCTCTGAAGGAAGAGGAACCGAATATATATATATATATATAAATATATTTATATATTTTTATATAATTATATATTTATATATATATATATATATATATATATATATATATATATATATATAAAACGCATTTTTTGTAAAAATGTAGATTGGCATCGACGGGGATCGAACTCACGACCTCCAGGGTAAGAAGCGAGAGTCTAAGCCACCATGCCATGGCGACGGCTAATAATGTAATAAAAAATAATCAAATAGTTTATACTGAAATAAAACAAGCACTACTCTTCTGAAGTTCAGTCTGCTTTGAAATAGACAAAAACGAATCAAACATCAGAATGAAATGTCAAAAAAAAATTTGTGATAAATCTTGAATTAATTTTATGTTTTGAAGTGTATTCAGTGTGTTGTGTACTTTACACAGAGTGGCATCTGCTATATTATATTGATATTGTATGTCAATGAGAAATATAAATAATTGTTAGTTAATAAAATTAAGTTTTATTTATTCTAATTTGAAGTTTGTGAGTCGCTATTAACCATTTATGTTAAAATGACCGACCAACGAACAAATAAAAATCAAAGTGCTACAACGTGAGCGTCAAAAACAGTATTCCAATGTGAATTAGTGACGTACAAGTTACGGAAACATTGTTTGAAGTTTAATCTTAAGTTTAAGAAGAGTAACATATTTAATATGATATAAGTGCATATTATTGCCTAATTTGCATATATTTTTAGCAAATACATGTTTCCGTATATTTATTTTCATTCATAGTTCATATTTTCACTTCAAAATGGCCAAGAAGCAGTGATTTTTTAAAATATGAGTTGCGGTAACATTCTATAGTTCGGCAAATTATAATAACTGCAAGGAAGTAAATTTATAATTCTGATTATTAGAGAAATTAAATTTTGAACAGATA
The DNA here is from genome assembly GCA_933228885.1 of Leistus spinibarbis. Taxonomy (NCBI): domain Eukaryota; kingdom Metazoa; phylum Arthropoda; class Insecta; order Coleoptera; family Carabidae; genus Leistus; species Leistus spinibarbis. Next base: position 9,130,559 of record OW121791.1, read on the forward strand.
ATTCAACTCTGGCAAAATATTAATATTATAATAAAGAATAAATTTTCGCAAAATTATAATAAATCTGATATAGAAGTAATCATCTCTAATGGACAGGCTGTAACTGATTCTAAAAAAATTGCTAACGTAATGAATAATTATTTTGGAACAATTGGTGAAAAATTAGCGTTAGATTTACAAAATATTATTTCAAAATTCAATTTAGATTTCGACATATTTCAAAATAAACCAAACATAAAATCAGTTTTCATGAACCCTACAGATAAAACTGAAATCTATAAACTAATAAGCGGTATGAAAACTTATAGCTGTTCTAGACCTGACACATTAGTTCGTTAGATCTAAAAATTTTAAGCAACAAGTTGTCGTCCATTCTCCCAAACATTTATAATAATTACTTAGAAGATGGTGTATTCCCACAATGTCAAAAAACAAGTTTAATAAAACCTATTTTTAAATCTGGAAACAAAGAAGATCCTGTCAATTATAGACCAATTTCTCTAGTTAACAATTTCTCTAAATTATTTGAAAAAGTAATAAATATACGAATTTATAATTTTATTCAAAATACAGTCGGTTTTGACAGTCAACAATTTGGATTTCAAAATAATAGTAGCACTCAGGGCGTAGCTTTGGAATTGTTGGACTATATTAATAAAGGTCTTGCAGAAGGTTGTTACGTGGCAGCAGTTTTTGTGGATTTAAAAAAAGCTTTTGATACGGTTAATCATAAAATTCTATTAAGACATCTAGAAAATTTGGGCATAAGAGGGATATCTTTAAATTTAATAAAATCTTATTTATTAGACAAAAAATCAAAAACCAAAATTTATGATGAATTTAGTGATACTTTTACAATAACTACGGGTGTATCTCAAGGCTCAGTGTTAAGACCACTTCTGTATTTATTATATATTCAAAATTTGCGGGAGATTAATTGGAATTCAAAATATATTATTTTTGCTGATGACACTGTTCTCCTCTTTAAAGATAAAATGAAACAAATTTTGGAGGAGAAGATTGACCAAAATTTAAAAATTTATAGTGATTATTTAAATAGTAATTTATTAACAATTAATGTTAATAAAACTGAATTTTTGATTTTTAAGCAAAAAAATAAATCAGAAATTAGTTTAAATGTTAAAATTTATAATAAGTGTATAAAACAATAAAAACATGTCAAATATTTAGGAATTATTTTAGATGACAAATTAACATTCACTGAGCACATAAACAAAAAAAATATATATATCACATTATCAAGTGCAATTTTTAGATGTGGTAAACTCGATAATTTTTCTTCAAATTTAATTTACCACGCGCATATTAAATCCCATATAATTTATTTATCCATTTGGAGCCTATGCTCAAAAAATAATTCATATATATAAATAATAATAAATATATCATTTTTCTTATTTAACTCCTTCTGACCACATTTATAAATTATCAAATCATTTAAATTTAAATCAACTAAAATTTTTTGAAAATACGAAAATGATGTACAAAATTTTGAATAATATAGAGAAGAGTAATTTGGAATTTCAAGAAAACAATTGCTACCATAATCATAACACTAGGGGTAATAATAACTTATTTTTAAATAATATTAACTCTAATAAAGGTAGAAAAAAATTTGGTCATAATGTTTCAAAATTATTCAATGGTATACCGAAAGAAATAAAAAATATAAAAAATTACTCACTCTTTAAAAATAAATTAAAATTTTATGTTAAGGAAAATGTATTTTAGTTGTAGTAAATGTATTGATGTTCTATTTATGTTTTATTTTCTATGTTTATTTTGTTGTATATTTGTATTATATTTTATTACCATGTAAATGTTTGGAGCTTAAATAAATAATAATAATATATTTAGAAACATGATAGAAAAATAGCTTTAAGACAACAATTCATCGAGATCTAGATCTAACCCCTATGAAGAAACATCAATACTTGGTTGGCGTGTTTCAGGGAGAAGCTCATCAAGTTATACAAGGCTTTAATATATCAGATAACAATTATGAGAGTGCCTGGCAGCTTCTCAAAGACACATATGATAATCAGACAATGATAATTGAAACTCATCTAGATGAATTGCTACAGTTTTCGCCTATTGGGAAGGAAAACAAAGCCAATTCAATCAGACAATTTGTCTGGCATATACATACGCATGTTAAATCACTACAAACACTACACCAACCAGTGAAACATTGGGAACCCAATATAAAAAAAGAAAAAATATGATTTCCTTGAACAACGCGATTGGCAGAACATGGTGAAAGATAGAACACCGGATCGATTGCCAAGAATGGAAGAATTTCTCAACTTTTTGACAGATCGCTGTCATACTATGAGATTACTCAACAAAATGAAAGAAAATCCAGCGAACAAAAAGCTGTCCATCCAGAAACAAAATGAGAAAAACGAAAAAAAAGTTTAGCTTGCGTCAACGTCAACACATTGTAAGTACTGCGAAGGTAACCATTTGGTTTATAAATGCGAAGAATTATTAAAGTTATCGGTAACAGACAGAACAAATGCCATCCAGGACAAGCAGCTCTGCCTGAATTGTTTAGGATCTGGCCATTATGCAAGAAATTGCAGATCATCATCATGCAAAAAATGTTCCAATAGACACAGTACTATTCTACATCGAGAACCAAATAACAGACGTATGAAAACCAATCAGTGGTGACTCGTACGAGAGACTCATCAACCGATGACGTACGACACACATCGAGTGAAATGAAATCATGCGATTATTATATGCAAAAACCAACGTCTCGAGTAATTCTATCGACACAATCAAACCTAATCATCGAGAGTTTGGCACGAAAACTAAAAATACTGTGCAATTCCGAGAAACGACCCATTTGTGGTATAAATCAAACTCGAACAAGTTCAACTAAAGTTGCCAAATTACAAATTAAATCAATTTACAGCAACTTCACAACGTTATTGGAATGTCTTGCGTTGCCATCAATAACAGAACAATTGCCTCAAAGCAAAATTGATGCAAGTAAGATCATATTACCAAAAGATGCTAACCTAGCAGATTCAGGTTTTCACGAACCAGGAACCATTGATATGTAGATCGGGGCAGGATTATATTGGAAATTACTTGTTGGCACACCAAGAAATCGCATCGAAGGACAGCCCGCACTGCAAAATACACAGTTAGGCTGGATAGTGGGAGGAGAAATAATTGATTCGTACTCTGTTCGACATGCGACTGGTCTATCTGTGACAAACAATATGTTAAATCAACAAATTGAACGATTTTGGAAACAAGAAGATATTCCGGAAACCACACATTACAGCGAAGAAGAAAGGGCATGTGAATGATATTTTGCAGAGATCTACAAGAGAGATTCCACAAGAAGATTTATCGTGCGTCTACTAATGCGACAGAACATAGTATTAGGATCATCCAAGGACTTTGCTTTCAAACGATTACTTTCAATGGAGCGACGTTTTTTGAAAAATTCTGAACTAGTGACAGAATGCACTTTTTTTTTCAGATATTCATGTGTATATCTGTAACGATTTGACGATAATATTAAATGTTTAAGAGCATATTTTATTTGTTTAACGGCATATTTTAATTTTTATAGGGCATTTTTAAAGCACTGATTTTTAGAGCATATTTGTGGTTGCCCTAGTGATAACCGATGTCAAACGACACATATCCAATGATTTGAGTCAATTTCGTTTCTCTGTCAAAATGTTTTCAGGCATAATTCATACGTTTTCTTAAATATAATCTACATACATGCGTACCTATTACAACATAAACTTCCGTTGCAGTTTTTTCGTAACTGGTACATTTTTTAAAGAAACTTCAAACAAAAGTTATGCGAAACATTAATATCTTTCATTATGAACATAACCTTTTTTTAAGTGCTGCTAATAATGGAGAAAAGTCAAAAAATGCATAATGTAAAACATGCATTTTCGGTTTGAATATTCTTTTCAAAAATAAGAGGTGCACATCTAGACCATATAAAAGTTTTCAAATTTCATAATTTTACGTCACAGACGTCATTCCGAAAATAGTCACATTCGATCCAGGGAGTGTTAAAACGTGTCTATCCGTTGATATACACGTTCGAAATTTTGCATGATCACAAGACTTATATATATATATATATATAAATATATATATATATATATATATATATATATATATATATATATATATATATATAACCAAAACAAGCAGTCAAACTAACCAATACTTTACAGAAATATTCTGAAATGTCATTTATCTAATTAAGTCTATTTTGTTTTCCTATCAAAGGCGCAGATGATCCGATTTATTAAGCTCTCATAACTGGTACAATTTATGAAGAAACTATTCAAACAAAAGTTGTGCGACATATTATTATCTTTCATTATGAACATAACTATTTTTGCCGTAAGTGTAGCCGTTCTAGTGATATTGGAGATAGAACAAAAAATGTATAGAGTAAACATGCACTTCTGATTTGAATATTCCTTTCAAAAATAAGAAGTGCACATCTAGACCGTATACAAGTCTTATGTTTGAAGTTTTGTAATTTTTCATTCGACAGTATGGCTCTAGAGCGTTCACAGACACACACACACACACACAGACACACAGACAGACAGACAGACGTCATTCCGAAAATAGTCACATTCGATTCAGGGAAGGTCAAAACATGTATATCCGTTGAGATCTCAAGTTCGAATTTTTTTATGATTACAAGACTTACTTATTACTTCGCAAAAGAAAGTAAAAATTGTCAAGTTGTATTCATGGACTTCAAAACAGCTATATTAAAATCTAACAATAGATTCTTTCATGATCCCTATATTATCTTTAAACAAAAGTTAAAATTATTGTTTATTTAGCAGAAATATAAACAAATATTAATCTGAGCCAAGAATTTCATACATCATTTATTGCGTATATTATATATTTCTTGTAATAATATATTTTTAATTTTTATATTTACCTGATAAATTCAACTGCATTTACGACAAATCTACCTCGGCGTGCAGGTTCTGCAGCTAGCATAGAATAATTTGTGGAGCCCTCATTCCAGCCTCCAATTGCCAAAGTAATTTTCAAATGAGGATATTTGTTTTTTAGCGATACAACCCTTTTAAAACCAGCTTTGCCATAATTTTCCTCTAAATCTTGCCATGCGTCTGGAAAATCAGAACATTTTACTCCGAAATTATTGCATATTAATGACATTTATGGTAAATGTAACAATCTTGTTGTTTATATGCATCTAACGTAATTTCACTCAATTATAGATCGTATGACTACAGCAACAAATATCCTATTGTATTAATTATTCATGTTTACAAATTATTTTAATTTGTTTTTATTTTCAATTGTAGACAAAAATATAAATTACATGAAATTATATTGAATATACATAAACAATTGTTCATTATCTATCCAGAAGGATATTTTATTAGTTTTCCCTTACGTTACAGAAAGTATTTAAAGAAAAACGCTGTTTCAAAAAAACATTTAATTTGCGTATCTGTTATTATTTTCAAAATGTAAACAATATAAATTATAAATATCTAACAATAATTATAAATAAATTATTCATATAGATTTCTTTCATCTCCCTTACGAAGTACAGAAAAGTTAAAGAATTCGGTCGTGTCTCTACAACATTCTCGGATAAATCAAACATAGGTGACAGGCACCAATACCTTTATATCATCCAATGAATAGATAGTACGGCGGTATAATTTTTTTATTTATATAGAAAACAGTTTATTAACTATTAAGATTATTAAAGTAGATAATCTATATATAACCACTGAATTTTGAAAAGAAACAAACATAAGTGGATGATATTATTTATATAGAAGATATTATTTTAACCACTGATGTTTAAAGAACACCTTTTTATAATCACTGAATAGAAATATAAGATAATAATGAAATTGTTTGATCGGTTGCAACAATAGACAGTCTTTTAATGAGATCTCCTTCAGAATTATATAATAATTTTTTTGTGTTTGTAACATTCTTGCATAAAAACAAGATTTGGTACGCGTAAAATGCACCAATGCGTAGAGCTCGCCTTCAGGTAAAAATATGCGTTGGGGCAGTGATTTTTAATTATTATGGCCTTTTGGTTAACAATTTGAAAAAATTTTATAAATATAAAAAGTATTACATTTAATTTTAGATTATATTGATTTAAAAAAAACTTTTAGTGCATATTTTAAAATTCAAAATTATATTTAATCATTTTTTTCGGGCTTTGGGTTAACAATATGAAAAAATCTTGTACAAGTCTTAAGTTTGAAGTTTCATAATTTTACAATCGACAGACACACCCACACAGATACGTCATTCCGATTCAGGGAAGATCAAAACATGTATATCCGTTGAAATCTCGAGTTCGAAATTTTTCATGATTACAATACTTACTTATTACTTCGTAAAAGAAAGTAAATGAAAATGAAAAAAATTAGTAGAATTTTTGAGTGTTTTAATTATTTTTAAGCAGGGCTCCAAATTTTGTGACCCTATAACTCGGGAAGTATACGGGCGATTGGATTTATACTGCAAGCGGATTCAAATAGGATGCCAAATAATATGTGTACCAAAGGGTATAGCAGGATAAGATAGTGAAAAGTCCCCCCAAACGGATTAAGGATCAAGATAGGTCATTCGATTTATCTTCGAGAGAAAATAATCTTCCTAGATTTTCAGCTTCGAAAATCATTCCTAGCGGCCATAACCTCAAAAATACGTTTTTTCTTTCTCTCTCAAATATCTCCGGTTCTACTCAACCTTTTGACATGCGGTTTGATGCATTCGAAAGGTCTTATAGGGTTAATATCGTGGTAATTTTTTCGAATTTTTGGGCGGGAAATTCAAATTTTTATGGCAATGGAGAGAAAAAACTATATGCGTCGTGCGCAAGACTTACTTACTTACTTCCGATACTACATTACAACATCGTCAAAAATTATTCAAGCTCTGCTCAATTTCAACTAACATCCAAGTATATAAGTTATAAATAAAAAATTAAAATAAAAACACTCGGTGTAAGTTTCACAAAAATAATTTATTGAGACGACTAGTTTCGGTTGTTAAACCATCTTCAGGTCTGACATGAGAATACATGAAACTTCGTAGTTTCATGTATTCTCATGTCAGACCTGAAGATGGTTTAACAACCGAAACTAGTCGTCTCAATAAATTATTTTTGTGAAACTTACACCGAGTGTTTTTATTTTAATTTTTCATTATGTTTCACCGAGTGGCAACAGCATCATCCATTAAAGTTATTAAAAGTGCTAGTGAAGCTAAACTTGCTGTTCTATACATGAGAGTACTTCGTAGTTTCATGTATTCTCATGTCAGACCTGAAGATGGTTTAACAACCGAAACTAGTCGTCTCAATAAATTATTTTTGTGAAACTTACACCGAGTGTTTTTATTTTAAATTTTCATTATGTTTCACCGAGTGGCAACAGCATCATCCATTAAAGTTATAAATATTTTTGGATGCAGGACGACGAGACAAACTAAAAATTCTAAGATATTTTATGTCTACAGGATTTTTTTATATTGTTAACCCAAAGGCCCTAAAAAATTATTATAATTTTGAATTTTAAAATATGCACAAATTTTTAGCTCGCCGTACGTAGTACCGAGGAAGCTTAAGCATTCGGTCGTGTGTCTGTAGCATTTTCGGATCAAAAAAATTCATTAAGAACAAGATTTGGTACGCGTAAAACGCACCAACGCGCAGAGCTCGCCCTTAGGTAAAATATGCGTTGCGAGCAGTGCTTTTTAATTATTATGGCCTTTTGGTTAACAATTTGAAAATATGTCATAGGTGTAAAAAGTCTTACATAACCTTTTCTTTTCAAATTTGGTATAGAATTATACGTAAGTATACATTTATGTAAATATACAGATGATTTATGTAATATTAAGTATGCTTAATTGTCAAATATTTATGGAATATTACTTACACCTTATGTAATATTCTAAATAATGTATAGAATAAAATATTTGAGCTATGTAATATTTTACACATAATTATATATGATTACAACTTGCTTATGTAACATTATACAAAAGCGGTGTGTATTTTTCCATAGCGGATTATTGATAAATTCATATGTTTATGTAAAAATTTGCTGAATTATGTATTTGAAAAATATGTAAATGACTGATATGAGATTTTACTAGACGTATGTAATTTTACATAGTTATGTATTTTTACTATAATTATTTATGACATTCTAGACGCCATTAACAATTATAGTGATTTTAGAGAATAATTTCTTACCGTATATATATATATATATATATATATATATATATATATATATATATATATATATATATATATATATATTTATATATATATATATATATATATATATATATATATATATATATATATATATATATACATGCTATTCTTAACATATGTAAATATTATCTATTGTTAAGAATTATAAACTGCGTCGATTAAATTTAACTTCATTGCTTAAATAAATTTAGATTAATACTTATTTTATAAATTAAATATGACAATTTCAACAAAAATCAATGTGGCCATGGATTTTCTTGATGGCATATTGTTTTATGTTATAACTGTCATTCATTGATAAATTTTTACAAAATGTATTTATATTAAAAAAGAATAATGTTTTCTTTTCTATTATAATGCCTAATTTGGCACGCACAAAAAATGTTCACCCAGGAAATATATTTTATAAAAATTATTCAATGAATGACAGATATAATAAAAATATCTGGAGTGGCCTGCACTCAACTTTCTTCTACGCAGTTTTCACTGATTATTGATTACAAAAATATATAATTAGAAAATAGTAATCCAACAGAAACAATATGAAAACCAAGCTTACCTTATATAAATGAATGGGTGGAAAATGATACCAATACCAATTTGTAATGGTTTTGAAGTACCGGTTTGAATATTCTTTTCAAAAATAAAAGGTGCACAACTAGGCCATATACAAGTCTTAAGTTTGAAGTTTCATAATTTTACGTTCGACAGTTTCGGCTCTAGAGCGTTCACACACACACACACACACTTACACACACACAGATATCACTCCGAAAATAGTCACATTCGATTCAGGGAACCTCAAAACGTGTATATCCGTTGAAATCTCGAGTTAGATTTTTTTGGTGATTACAATACTTACTTATTACCTCGTAAAAGAAAGTAAAAATCATATCCTATCCAGAAATTCCGTGGCCACATTGATTTTTGATGACATTGACATATTTAATTTATTTAATTAGTGTTAAACTAAATGTATTTAATCACTTGAATCATAGTCGAAGAAACACGCTTATTTTTGCAATCAATTCTATATTCCAAGTTTGTCAATCAATCAATAACAATTACTATCATTATTGTTTATTAAAATATTCCAAAGTCAGTGGTTATGAATAAGTATTTTTCCACTAAAAACATGTGGTGAAAAGAATATTTTATTCATACATAAATAAATTAAGAAATTCCACAAATAAATTATACGGCGAGCGGAAGGCATAGCATTGGTGCCTGTATACCCCTATGCTTGTTTTACTATTATTTTCAAAAAAGAATACAAAAAATAAAATAAAAATAATTTAATAACAGGAAATTATTAACAACAAGAACTGGCGCTAGCCCAAACGCAATAAATACAATACTAAAAGCGATAGTAATTCATTATTGGAATATATTCAAACTATTGTTTTATACAATAATGTAATAATATACGACGAGTCTTTAAAATTTGATTTATGTTGTCTTGAATGTTTGATGACATGTTTCCTGCATTTACTATAAAATAGATGAATTTCTGAGTTTACGTATATAATTCTAAATCATCGATATTATACCCACAGTGCTAACCAATTATGATCCCGAGATTTATTTATTCCTGTACCATAACAGTTTTAATTTCGATAACCCCACATTTAAAATTGCACACTTGGGTAACGTTAATATCGTTCGTGTCGTGATTAGCCAAGGATATTAAAAACACAGAAGCAAACAGTTTATATATTGGAAAATATAATCAAAAAAATTACTGTCACATAAGTTCTTCATTTCACTTACAGATGGCGTTTAATGTCTGATATACTTCAAAATATATTTATATAATTTTTTTAAGCCTATGGGCTCACAATTTGAAAAAACTTTAATGATATAAAATATCTTAAACATTTAGTAGAAAATTCTAAAAAATTTAAAAGTTGACTTAGGGCAGTATTTAGGAGTTTCAAATTTTGGGGCCCTATAACGCCGGCCCTGTACTGATGAATGGATTTAAAATGCAACGGGAATTTCACGGGCGTGAAAATTATATGTATACCAAATTTCATTAAAATCGGCCCGGTACCTCCAGACGAGCACAAACTCAGGTTCTATGACCGACCGAGCGAGCGAGATACATACATCCAAGTATATGAGTTATATATATTTTTGGATTCAGGGCGAAAATACAAGAACTTTTTGTTAAGATTTCTTTTTCGATCCGAGCATGTTACAGACACACAACCGATCACTATAGCTCTTTTGTACATTCTGTACGGCGAGCTAAAAATTACTAATTCATTAAATATGCATGGTATGCTAATTCACTTTTACTAAAACAGTTATAATATTTAATTACAAGACTAAATACATAAATTACTTTGTTTGAATGAGTCATGCTAAAGAAAATTCATATTACATTTACATGTTCTGGACTTAAACTATTAATACATTCTTAAGTTTACACTTCATTTAAGGTTTCGAGTACCGCCAGAAATATGTAAATTTTGCTTAGAATCGCTTTCAAAATATTTTCTTGACTTATATTTTCAATGTAAATTCTCACAAAGATAATTACAAACATAAAATCGTCTCTTAGGTTTATTTAGTAAAATAGAAATTGATGTAAAATTAACCTTAATTCTTGTTCAAAATAAGACCTATTAGAGACTCAAGACGTATCCAGTTTCGAGGTTTCTTAAAAGTCATGCATACTTTATAAATAAGGCTATCAGAAATTGAAAAAATTTAAATATTTTTTTATTATAACGAAAAAGAAAATATAAATATATAACAATTACCACAATTTAATCGATGGTCGCTCTGTATAATACCAGTAATACGAACATTTGAAATCACTTTATTACTTAAACGATTTCAAAGAAAGATTTGATTTTATTTTATTTCATTAAAATTATTCATAGTCCATAAATTTTGGAGTAAGTTATAACTTCCAAAACTACCCCTTGGGTGCGCCTTTATAGGATTTTTATTAACTAATTTTGAAATTTTAAAACATAAGTTCCGAAGCTGTTAAGTGAAATTTCTTTTCTTCAGATATCATTTAAAATTTGATTATATAGTAAATAATTAGTGCAAATACATGCACCTATTAGTTTTTTAATATTTCAATCAGTTTTTGGGATATATATATATATATATATATATATATATATATATATATATATATATATATATATAATTTATTTTTGTAAAAACATCATATGTTTTATTAGGTGCCTAAGAGCTTTTGGCTTAAGACGGTCCTGGTAACAATTCCAGAACTAAGGAAAATAAAATCAAGCTGCGCTAATATTTTTGCTACACAAGTCAAGATTGCGCGAAATAAAATAAAACATGATCAGATTTGTGTTTAATATAATTACAGCTCATTAAATTGTAGCGAAATAAATAAATACATAAATTTGAGGGATAACGCATCTTGTTACAAATTTAAATGTCATTCAGGTTGTATTAACATTAAAAATTTGATAATTTTTGTCAACCACCTCAGAAAAACCGGCCTAAAAGATAAGCAACAGATTGTGGAAAATATTTACCAAGAGACCGGATGCCATCGCTGGTTGTATTTAGACCGACAAATGCGTAAACTATGTGCGTACACAATGACGGGTCCAAATGTTCGATTGCAAATGAACCGCGGCCAGGTCTATATACGGCCCATGTTCCAATATAACACACTATAACTTTTCCATGATTCGGTCCTGGAATCAAAACATTTATTTTCAGAGGGTGCGGCGGGACCTAGCATAATAATACAATTTGTATTCACACCGTCTATAGATTCATCATTGATATAAGTAAACGTTTGAATTAAAATACAAGAAAGAAAAATGTTGCTTAAAAAGCACTGCTTAAATCACCATGAAATGAATAATAATAAAAAAAAACATTTATCATCTATCTATGCTTATGAATTATCACAGTCAAAAAAATACATCTCAACTCTTTACTTTTTAATATTATATATATATATAAAAATGATCGAAGTCGAGCTTCGAATATATCCCAGAAACAAATCAGACTATTTTCGGAAAGACGTTTTTGTGGATGTGTACGCCTACCAGTGCTCTGGAGCCAAAAGTGTTGAATGTAACATTGTGAAAATTGTCCGGAATAGAAAACAATATCTTAAACGGAAGTACAGGGTTTACTCATGCAACTTATTAAATACCTTGAAAACGGCACAAATTAGAAAAAAGTGATTCATATAAATCCGCGATCGGAAACCAATATCTATGTGAAACAGTAAATTTTGCTGTAGACAAATAAAACTGTTGTCTATAGTACAAATAAACATGCGGATAACTTATTTATTTACCTAAGTATAAATAAGTAATCTATGTTATCAATGTTTCAATATTGTTTTTATCATATTACCATTTACAGTTTCATCATTTTGTTTTGTTTTTAATTTCTTGTGAACAACAACAATATGGATATTCATAAAATGTTAAAAACCCAATATACATATTGCTGATGTGAAAAAAGAAAAAGAATTTTCAAATTTCTAAAATTAGGTGTTATATGAAATGCAAACGATTGCAAATAAATCACATGACTAATAATCTCGGAATGAACTTTTACTTTTGATAATATTTCTACTGTATTGAATATTTGTGAACACGTCGATGTACTAAAATATATGTGTTAATAAACTTTGAAATGTTAAATGAGATGTAATTAATCATCACACAACTAAAAATCTTTGAATAAATGTTTACTTTTGATAAAAAACACTACTTCCGTAGTGTACGAATATCTATAAACGCGTCAATATAGCCAAATAATATAAACTCTGCACTACATATGTACCTGTTGCGGCGTTAGATGAATTCACATAAAATATATAAATAAAAACAATAAAATATACACATTTATTTATTAAACTACACATATTTCTGACCAGACACAAATGAATCACACTAAACTTTACTGGTCTTTCACTGCTGAGGAATAAACCGTTATTATATGGTATTGGAATTGACACCAAGTTTGTTGTGGGAAATTTTAACCGACCGCAAATACCACAACTGGTTTTAAACAAAGATAGGAGTATGGTTAAGTTGTTATCGGGTATCTGATTTGCAACGCGTGCGTTGTACCTTTCACCTGAAGCCACTCCTGCTGCTTCGACGTACACGACAAACGTTTGCGGTTGTTCTTGTAAGTTTACGTACTAGATTCCACGCACCATTTAATTAAGATAGGTCTTTTCCTGCTGCGGATGAAAATAAACTTGTTTGAGATTTCAGTCAATAAAGGTCATACCCTCCATTAAATATTATAATGATTATTTATTCTCTTCCACAAAAATGAGAATTATATCATAAATTCGTTAAAACTTCTCTTTATATATGGTATATGCACAATAGATAATATAAAAAACGGGAAAGTACATGTTTTTTTTTCCAAAATATTGCATAACGGCTATTGTTCAAGAAATACCTAACGATTATTTGTTCCCATTGTTCTAAAATTTAATACATTGATCTTTGATGTAAATACGGGCAAAATAAGGTTTGGATGTTAATAAATAAGATATGGTATGGAAAAGTTTGTTAATTTTTCATCGAATTTTCATGAAAAGTGGTTATTTGTTTTAGTTTATGAGAGAATCGTCAGATGTCAGATCGTTTTCAAAAGCATTCGTACTTGTTTTTGAAGTACTTTTTATATTTGTAATTTATACAATAAATATTGCATATGTAGAAGTTATATCTATAATTAATATATATATATATATATATATATATATATATATATATATATATTTGTATAGTTTAATATAAACAGCGTTCAAATTTGTAAATATTGTGTATAATTTAATATTAACATTATTTAAAATTTGGAAATTTGAAATTTTGCGCTGGATGTGAATGGACTACAAAAGTGATGACGCAGAAATGGCGGCATAATTCAATTGCGGCCCCGTTTATATGCATATTCGCGATAAATGGCACGCGCGGAACCCTTATCCGGTTTTGTGATTGGCTGTTTGTAAGCGACAGTTCATACGAACTTACAATATTAGAAATATATGGCCAAAAGCCGTATATTTATTTAACGCGTGCCATCTATCGCGAATATGCAATGACTTTCCGGCCACGCAAAAGATATTTTCCCATAATGTCACTATTCATGAATTACAAACTAATTAGTTATGGTCGCCCAAGTTTAAATACATGAATCTATAGTTGAATGTTGAGCCAATTTAAAAATAAAATAAGTCATAGGCAACAGCTTTACATTAAGAACGGTAGAAACATGCAAACTTCACCTCTATGTTAAATCCCATAAGAACAGCATATCAACGAGGCCGCATGCGGCAATTGAATTATGCCGCCATTTCTGCGTCATCACTTTTGTAATCCATTGTCATGGCTGCTATGCTTCTTGGTTCTTGGTATTTGGCGCTTGCGTAATATGAATGTTTGTCAAAATTTTAATGAAGTATACTAAATTTTATTTTTTGTAAAATACTTGTATTTTAAGTTAATTTTAATATGTAAGTATACATTTTAAAGCTACAGTGTAACAAACCCATCTGAATTTATATATCTTGTAAGTTTGCTGATAACGTATAGCATTAAGTTAGCTTATAGGGTTATAGGTTAGGTGTTGAAACAGTTGATGTAAACATCATTAGAACTGAAAATTGACCACTGTTAACGTTTTCAGCAAAACAAACGTGTTAACCTAGTGATAAGACAGTAAAACAATGGCAGATCAACAGCAATTCTTTTTGAAATGGAACGATTTTCAAAGTAACATGGTCTCTTCGTTCCGACACCTAAGAGATGAGAAAAGTTTTACGGATGTCACGTTAGCTTGCGAAGGGCAAACTTGTAAAGCACACAAAATGGTTTTATCCGCATGCAGTCCCTACTTCAAAAGTTTACTAGAGGTAAATGTAAAACATGACAACTATTCCACAGCAACCCGTTTACTTGTATGTTCATTCTGCCACACCCACTACACACACTATGAATACACAAAAAAAGACTATTTTCCACGGCGACTTTGCCACTATTGTTACACTACCACATCTAACTGCTATCATTCGACGTTCATAATTTAGGCTACATTACAAAAATTCAAATATCTTGTAAACTTTTCGAAAATTATCCCTTGAATCTTACATACGGGTTATTTGATAAATACAGCCTCACTTTATTTCTCGGAAGCTAAAATCCTTATTATCTTAGCTTAAGAATTATATGTATTGCAAACTTAAACATAACCCGACAATTATAACGTAAGTTGAACATTTCTGCGGTGTACCAAAGGCGATCCAAGTAGCAACTAACTTGTTATACATTCTACTGACTAGACATATTTTAAACTATTAATAGGTTTTTGTGTAAAACAAATATAGCTAATACGCTTATAATTAGAGATGCAACTAATTGTAAATGGGCTGATAATTCTTGGCCGAATAACCGAATATTCGGCATGAACTATTCGGTTTAAATTTGAAACTCAAGCCACATTGATTTTTGATGAAATTGGCATATTTATTTTATTACATAAGTGTTATTCTAAATGTATTTAAACAATGAAATTACACTTAATCGATGCAGTTTAACATTCTTAATAAGTTTTGTATTTACACTTTGTCTGAAAATGTACTGGGGAGTTAATATTTGCATTTGTTAAAAATAGCATGGAAATTCCTAAGTCTTGTACTCGATGTCGATTCACCATTCTGTATAACTCATATACTTAATGTTAGTCGTCGCTCGCTCGCTCGAAAGACCAAATTTGTGCCCTGTACTCCTCTGAAGATACCGAAGCGATTTGAACTTTTGCTTCATATATTATTAAGCATCCCATTTGAATCTGCTTGCAGTTCAAATCCAATCGTTATTGGGCCCCGAAATTTGGAACCCTCCTTAATACTGTTCTTAGAAAAATTATTAAAATATTTAATAATTCTAAGACTTTAGATTTTTTCACATTGGTAACCCAAAGGCCATTAAAAAATATTAAAAATTAAATCTTTTATTTTAAAATTAGCAGTAATTTTGTTTCAGTATACTCAAGTTATCTACTAGATTTTTTTTATTAATAACATTTTGTCAAATTGTGAACCCAAATGCTATAATAATTAAAAACCATATTTTTAAAATCGCTGCTAAGAGGAAGGCCACTGCTCGTATCGCATATATTTCCTAAAAGGCGAGCTGAAGGTAACCTAATTTTGTTACCAAGCATTTACGTATCGATTGATATTTGTAGATCGCCGTACGAAGAACTAAAAAAGCTAAAACATTCGGTCGTGTGTCTGTAGCATTCTCGGATCAAAAAATTTCATTACGAAAAAGTGTTAGTCTCGTCGCCCTGAATCCAAAACAAATATAACCTATATACTTGGATGTTAGTTGTCACTCGCTCGCTCGTAAGACCAAATTTGTGCCCTCTACTCCTCTGAAGGTACCGGAGCGATTCACACCAAATTTGGTACACATTATTTGGCATCCCATTTGAATCCGCTCGCAATTTAAATCCAATCGCCCGTATACTTCCCGAGTTATAGGGCCCCAAAATTTGGAGCCCCCCTTAATACCGCCCTTACAAAATTAATTGAAAAACCCAAAAATTTTACTAAATATTCTAAGATATTATATGTCTACAAGATTTTTTTATATTGTTAACCCAAAGCCCGAAAAAATGATTAAATATTATAATTTTGAATTTTAAAATAAACAAGATTTGGTATATACAACGCACCGATGCATAGAGCTCGCCTTTAGGTAAAATCGCTGGTCCCTAAGAAGAAGGTCCTTATTCACGGCCCAAGTCAATAAAGTCCTAACTCACGAAACGCGTCAATAAGATCCCTAAGCGTGTGAATAACACGTCAACTGCGTTAATAACGTCTCAACTTAGTGAGCGCGTTAATAAAGTCCTAATTCTCGAATGCTGTTAAAAAAATATATTAAAAAACTCCCGTAGCGACTCCAAAAGTGCATTGATCGTGACGGGTACTACGTAGAAAAAATATCTGGAGTGGCCTGCACTCAACTTTCTTTTACGTAGTTTTCAATAGATATTAATATTTATTTATTTATTTATTATTTATTTAAGCTCCAAACATTTACATGGTATAAGGAACCTTTAGTAAAACAATTAATAATAAAATATAATACAAATATACAAAATAAACATAGAAAATAAACATAGAAAATAAAATATAAATAGAACATCAATACATTAACTACAACTAAAATACATTTTCCTTAACATAAAATTTTAATTTATTTTTAAAGAGTGTGTAATTTTTTATATTTTTTATTTCTTTCGGTATACCATTGAATAATTTTGAAACATTATGACCAAAATTTTTTCTACCTTTATTAGAGTTAATGTTATTTAAAAATAAGTTATTATTACCCCTAGTGTTATGATTATGGTAGCAATTGTTTTCTTGAAAATCCAAATTACTCTTCTCTATATTATTCAAAATTTTGTACATCATTTTCGTATTTTCAAAAAATTTTAGTTGATTTAAATTTAAATGATTTGATAATTTATAAATGTGGTCAGAAGGAGTTAAATAAGAAAAATGATATATGGCTTTAATGCATCTATTTAAAATTCTACTAACTAAATTAAAATTATTTTTTGAGCATAGGCTCCAAATTGTTATCAAATAAATTATATGGGATTTAACATGCGCGTGGTAAATTAAATTTGAAGAAAAATGATCTAGTTTACCACATCTAAAAATTGCACCTGATAATGGGATAATTTTTTTTTAATTTTGTTTATGTGCTCAGTGAATGTTAATTTGTCATCTAAAATAATTCCTAAATATTTGACATGTTTTGATTGTTTTATACACTTATTATTAATTTTAACATTTAAACTAATTTCTGATTTATTTTTTTGCTTAAAAAGCAAAAATTCAGTTTTATTAACGTTTATTGTTAATAAATTACTATTTAAATAATCACTATATATTTTTAAATTTTGGTCAATCTTCTCCTCCAAAATTTGTTTCATTTTATCTTTAAAGAGGAGAACAGTGTCATCAGCAAAAATAATATATTTTGAATTCCAATTAATCTCCCAAACAAACCAATTTATAATTGATCTGAATTTGAAGTACTTATCGTATTTACTCTTAAACTGTCAAACTCCACAGAAAACTCTGAAATTGTTATTTAATTATGTTAGCAAATATATAATATAAATTGATTCTATAATAATTTACCTGATACAATTTATTCTAATAAGAAATCAATATTTTAAATATTAATTCATACAGATAACTGTCAATGTAATGCTTGTTTGTTTTCAATAAACTAGAAACAAATGATGTAACTCATGGTTGATCCGATTTAAAAATAATAAAATTTGTCACAAGTGTAGGTATCACTATTGCAACGTAAATAAGATATTTGAGTTTTTTCGTAGCAGTTTTTTCGTAATTGGTACATTTATTGAAGAAAGTTTTCAAACAAAAAAGTTGTGCGAAATACTAATATCTTTCATTATGAACATAACTATTTTTGCCGTAAGTGCAGCCCTTCTAGTGATAATGGAGATAGAACAAAAAATGCATAGAGTAAACATGCACTGCCGGTTTGAATATTCTTTTCACAATAAGAGGTAAGAGGCTTGAATATTATTTTCAAAAATAAGAGGTGCACAACTAGACCATATACAAGTCTTAAGTTTGAAGTCTCATAATTTTACGTTCGATAGTTTCGGCTCTAGAGCGTTCACACACATACACAGACGTCACTCCGAAAATAGTTACGTTCGATTCAGGGAAGCTCAAAACATGTATATCCGTTTGTTTTTTTATTGACATTTTTGACATTTGATTCGTTATTATTTTTGAATCAAATAATCAGGCTAGATTCTGAATTTTGCAGTGCCACGGCAGTTTTAAAAGTGATTATGGGTCCAGGGCTTCCACGCATTCACTATTTCCACTTTTATTCACTTTTTCCGATATCGATCACTTAGTCACTATTTTAAAATTTTATTCACTATATTCATGTCATAAATGTATGAAAAGTATTAAAGACGCTAAAAATTCGTCAATGTTCTAACTTCGTTGACTCAAAACCCATTTTTAACATTTTTTTTCGGCAAAAGTTCATAGTAAAGTTCCCCATAAGTAAGAAGGTGTGCTTTTTATTTTTTCAATTGTCAATTAGCAAATATGTATTTCTACTCTCTTTTACAAAGTAATAAGTAAGTCTTGTAATCATGAAAATTTTCGAACTCGAGATTTCAACGTTTTGAGCTTCCCTGAATCGAAGGTCACTATTTTCGGAATGACGTCGGTGTGTGTGTTTGTCTGTGAACGCTCTTAGACTGTGATACTTCAAACTTAAGAAACTGGAAGTGCATGTTTACTCTATGCATTTTTTGTTCTATTTCCAATATCACTAGAACGGCTGCACTTATGGCAAAAATAGTTTTTTTTAATATTGATAGATATTAATATTTCACACAATTTTTGTTTTAAATGTTTTTTCAAAAAATGTACCAGTTTCGAGAAAACTGCTACGGAAAATCTTAAATATCTTATTTGTGTTGCCATGTATTTGCACATAGTTTAATCAATCATATTATGATTAGTGCTTGTCAATATTTTGATTTTTTCCAGTAATAACTACGTAAAAGAAAATCGAGTGCATGCCACTCCTGCTTTTTTAATACACTCCTAATTAAAATATGTATTACTATTTTATTTATTTAATCAATTTCCTGAAATTTGATAACACAAGGTATTTGGGGTCGCAGATTATGAATATCTAAAAATACAAGATTTGGTACGCGTAAAACGCACCAACGCGCAGAGCTCGCCCTTAGGTAAAATATGCGTTGCGAGCAGTGCTTTTTAATTATTATGGCCTTTTGGTTAACAATTTGAAAATATGTTATAGGTGTAAAAAGTCTTACATTTAATTTTAGATTATATTGATAAAAAAAAGTTTTAGTTCATACTTTAAAATTCAAAAATTATAATATTTAATAATTTTTTTCGGTCTTTGGATTAACAAAATGAAAAAATCTTATAGATATAAAATATCTTAGAATTTTTAGTAGAATTTTTAAGTGTATTAATTATTTTTATAAGGGCAGTATTAAGGGGGGCTCTTAATTTTGGGGGCCTATAACTCGGGAAGTATACGGGCGATTGGATTTATACTGCGAGCGGATTCAAATGGGATGCCAAATAATATGTGTACCAAATTTGGAGTGAATCGCTCCGGTACCTTCAGAGGAGTAGAGGGCACAAATTTGGTCTACAAAATGAATATTTTATTCACTTTTGCATCTTTTTCAGTCACTTATTTCACATATATCCTTTAAAAACTACACTATATCACTTTTGTATACAAAATTGCTGTGGAAACCCTGTGGGTCCTTTGCTAAATCACAATGGCACAATGTACACCACTCGATATTTAAAATTGACATTTGAATTATTCTGACGTTTAACCTTTTATTTTTACGTAGGGCAGATTACTTGATTAGAAATTTATTAATTGCTGTTGTGTAGTCTTTTATTTCAGTATAAACTATTTGATTATTACTTTCTTTTACAGAGTAATAAGTAAGTATTGTAATCATGTAAAATTTCGAACTCGAGATTTCAACGGATATACATGTTTTGACCTTCCCTGAATCGAATGTGACTATTTTCGGCATGACGTCTGTGTGTGTGTCTGTGAACGCTCTAGGGCCAAAACTGTCGAACGAAAAATTATGAAACTTCAAACTTAAGACTTGTATATACCCTAGATGTGCACCTCCTATTTTTGAAAAGAATATTCAAACCGGTAGTTCATGTTTACTCTATACATTTTTTGTTCTATCTGCAATATCACTAGAACGGCTACACTTACGGCAAAAATAGTTTTGTTCATAATGAAAGATATTAATATTTCGCACAACTTTTGTTTGAAAAGTTTCTTCATAAATTGTACCAGTTACGAGATAACTGCTACGAAAAAACTCAAATATCTTATTTGCGTTGCCATGGTGATACCTACAATTGTGACAAATTTTATTATTTTTAAAACGAATCAACCATGAGTTACATCCTTTGTTTCTTGTTTATTGAGAACAAACAAGCATTACTTTGACAGTTATTTGTATGAATTAATATTTAAAATATTGATTTCTTATTAGAATAAATTGTATCAGGTAAATTATTATAGAATCAATTTATATTATATATTTGCTAACATAATTAATTAACAATTTCAGAGTTTTACTGTGAAATTTGACTGCTAAAGAGTGAATACGATAAGTACTTCAAATTCAGATCCTTTATAAATTGGTATAATTATCCAGTTATTTTCATTATATGTTATATATACATATATATATATATATATATATATATATATATATATATATATATATATATATATATATATATATATATATATATATATATATATATATATATATATATATATGTATATTAATATCTATCTATTGAAAACTACGTAAAAGAAAGTTGAGTGCAGGCCACTCCAGATATTTACACAACATTTTTAATGATTTGACATTTGATTCATTATTGTTTTTGAATTAAATAATCAGCCTAGATTCTGAATTTTGCAGTATTAAACTGATGCAGTGTGACGGCAGTTTTAAAAGTGATGATAATTAGTTATATGCTAAAATTCAATGGATTGTCCACCAAAAATAAAAAAATATAAAATAAAATTGCCAACCAATCATGTTTCTAAATATGTTTAAATTATTTCTTCAAGATCTTATTTCTCTAATAATCAGAATTATAAATTTACTTACTTGCAGTTTTTATAATTTGATCAACTAAAGAAACTTACCGCAACTCATATTTTCAAAAACCACTTCTTTTTGGCCATTTTGAAGAGAAAATATTCACTATGAATTAAAATAAATGGACGGAAACACATATTTGCTAAAAATATATGCAAATTAGGCAATAATATGCACTTATTTCATATTAAATACTTAAAAATTGAATAATAACATGTTACTCCCCTTAAACTTAACTTAACTCGTACGTCACTAATTCACATTGAAATACTGTTATTGACGCTCACGTGGTAGCACTTTTATTTATATTTGTTCTTTTGTCGGTCATTTTAACGTAAATGCTTAATTGCGACTCACAAACTTCAAGTTAGAATAAATAAAGCTTAATTTTATTAACTAACAATTATTTATATTTCTCATTGACTTACAATATCAATATAATATAGAAGATGCCACTCTCAGTACACAACACATCAAATGAATTGAAGATTTATCACAAAAACTGTTTTGACATTTCATTCTGACGTTTGATACGTTTTTGTCTATTTCAAAGCAGACTGAACTTCAGAAAAGTAGTGGTTGTTTTATTTCAGTATAAACTATTTGATTTTTACTTTCTTTTACGAAGTAATAAGTAAGTATAGGGATCACCAAAAAAATCGAACTCGAGATTTCAACGGATATACACGTTTTGAGCTTCCCTGAATCGAATGTGACTATTTTCGGAGTGACGTCTGTGTGTGTGTGTGTGTGTGTGTGTGTGTGTGTGTGCGTGTGTGTGTATGTGAACGCTCTAGAGCCGAAACTGTCCAACGTAAAATTATGAGACTTCAAACTTAAGACTTGTATATGGTCTAGTTGTGCACCTCCTATTTTTGAAAAGAATATTCTAACCGGCAGTGCATGTTTACTCTATGCATTTTTTGTTCTATCTCCAATATCACTAGAACGGCTGCACTTACGGCAAAAATAGTTATGTTCATAATGAAAGATATTAATATTTCGCACAACTTTTGTTTGAAAAGTTTCTTCAATAAATGTACCAGTTACGAGAAAACTGCTACCGAAAATTATGAGAATCTTGTTTACGTTGTCATGGATTCGAATGTAGCTTAATAAATCGGATCATCTGCGCCTGTCAATATTTCGACAAGAAAACAAAATGGTCTGAATTAGATAAATGACATTTCAGAATATTTCTGTAGAGAATTGTTTAGTTTTGATAGTTAGTTAGTTCAAAACCATTACAAATTGGTATTGGTATAATTTTCAACCCATTAATTTATATAAGGTAAGCTTGGTTTTCAAATTGTTTCTGTTGGATTATTATTTCCTAATATTATATTTTTATAATCAATAAATATTGATGAAAACTACGTAAAAGAAAGTCCCGCGTTGGCCACAACCCATTTTTTACTTTCTTTTACAGAGTAATAAGTAAGTATTGTAATCATGAAAAATTTCGAACTCGAGATTTCAACGGATATACATGTTTTGACCTTCCCTGAATCGAATGTGACTATTTTCGGAATGACGTCTGTGTGTGTGTGTGTGTGTGTGTGTGTGTGTGTGTGTGTGTGTGTGTGTGTGTGTGTGTGTGTGTGTGTGTCTGTGAACGCTCTAGGGCCAAAACTGTCGAACGAAAAATTATGAAACTTCAAACTTAAGACTTGTATATACCCTAGATGTGCACCTCCTATTTTTGAAAAGAATATTCAAACCGGTAGTTCATGTTTACTCTATACATTTTTTGTTCTATCTCAAATATCACTAGAACGGCTACACTTACGGCAAAAATAGTAATATTCATAATGAAAGATAATAATATTTCGCACAACTTTTGTTTGAAAAGTTTCTTCATAAATTGTACCAGCTATGAGATAACTGGTACGAAAAAACTCAAATATCTTATTTACGTTGCCATGGTGATACCTACAATTGTGACAAATTTTATTATTTTTAAAACGAATCAACCATGAGTTACATCATTTGTTTCTTGTTTATTGAAAACAAACAAGCATTACTTTGACAGTTATCTGTATGAATTAATATTTAAAATATTGATTTCTTATTAGAATACATTGTATCAGGTAAATTATTATTGAATCAATTTATATTATATATTTGCTGACATAATTAATTAACAATTTCAGAGTTTTACTGTGAAATTTGACTGTTTAAGAGTGAATACGATAAGTACTTCAAATTCAGATCCATTATAAATTGGTATAATTGTCCAGTTATTTTCCATATATTATATATATATATATATATATATATATATATATATATATATATATATATATGTATATTAATATCTATCTATTGAAAACTACGTAAAAGAAAGTTGAGTGCAGGCCACTCCAGATTTTTTGTGTAACATTATTAACAGTCGCCATGGCGCAGAGGTTAAGAGCCTTGCCTTTCACCCTGGAGGTCGTGAGTTCGATCCCGTCTATGCCAATTTGTATTTTTACAAAAATGCGTTCTACACACACTCTTACACACATACATTTCTGGGTAATTATATTAATGATGATATGTATGTATATATATATATATATATATATATATATATATATATATATATATATATATATATATATATATGTATGTATGTATGTATGTCATTTTTCAATATTTTGACAGGGAAATAAAATAGAATACAACAACTTTTTATCAAGAAAATATTTTGATCGGAGCAAGTTACAGATACACGACCAAACACTATAGCTGTCTTGTACTATCGTATATCCAAAAAGCCATAATATTTTTTAAACTTTTTTTAAATTTAAAACGCGCAGAGTGGGTGTATGGGGTCTGCTGCTCGCATCGCATATTACTCATATGGCGAGCTGACGCATAGGTGCGTTGTACATAAGCTTCTTTAAAAGTGTTAGTCCGTATGTCACGATCTATAATGCTGAACAGAATTGTGGACAGATTTTTGTACAGAATTTTTATGAACAAATTTCTGGACATAATTTTGTGTATACAAATATTCTGTATGTTATTTTATACACGTAATTGTGAACATAATTATGGCTATGCGCTAGTGCATTCGTGAATTTTTTATGTGACAGCTGACAACACGAACTACTATACTGAAGGACAGGCAGCCGCATGCGAATTGTGCCCGTAGAAATTAACATTAATAAACAATTGTATGGTATGGTTGCTGGAATAGTTATCATCACCACCACTATTTTAGCTTTGCGTAAGTTACGTTACAAAAGTTAGAAAAAAGTATCGGCTAAAAAGTGGCATTTACGACGTGGAATTTGTCGCAGAAAATTTGTACGCAAAGCCTCGAATTTCGTTTTAATTTCTGATATCGTTGTATCTGGTCTAATTACTGTTAATTTTGTTAGAATAATTTGAAGTGCAGGGTACCTATTCTGAGTGTCTTAACTCAATATATTGAAGTGAGATCTCACTCAAAAACGCTGTTGACATCTATTGGATTCATTGCGTAAACATGATATGACGTCATGGATCTCAATCAATTACTAGTGAGAAAATTGACAGATTATTGGTTGTGTGCCATGTGCCATGGTAGTGAGATTAATGAAATCGCTTGAACTGACAGTTACCCACTTGTTACTTGTCAGATCTTTTGCTGATCTCTTTGTTTTTTTGCATTTTGTATTCTCCTGGTTTTGTGTTGTTTTAATTTGTTCGTTATTGTTAATTTAATTTATGAAATAGCCCTACCGTGTCTAAATCAGTCTTTTTCAACACAACTGCAACAAGCGTCAGTTCAAGTGTTGTAAACTTGAAGTTTGAAAAATCCCTAAAGATCTCACATGCGCGTCTCACTAGTGGTACGTCATCGTTATTTCAAATCTCACTTCAATATATTGAGTTGAGACACTCAGAATAGGGGTATATAATAGAAATGTACGAGCATGTTTGTTTTTATAAGCTTTGTGTTTTACAACGTATATACATGGATGTTCTTCATAACACTCTATTAACATTGCTACCTGGTTTGCGGCCTAAGACATTTTTATAGTATATTATTTATTATATTATAGATTGCAAATTTAACAATCAACAATAACCTCAAATATATCAAAATAAAATTTGTAATAAAAACACTCGTTAAGTTTCAAAGAATTTGTTTATTGTTAGTACGTATTTCGGCTTCTTAGGCCATCATCAGAACATATATGTTCTGATGATGGCTAGCGATGGTCATGCGGTATAGTTCTTGCCTGACATGCTAGCAATCAGTGTTCGAAACTGGCCCATACCAGTTTATATATTTTTTCTTAAAGCAAAGTGTTCTACGCATAATTACATATATTCATATACAGTGGCATAGCTACATATTCAGCGCCCTGGGGCTAGTAAAATCGGTGGGCCCTCTATTTTCTTGATTGAGGTCTGGCGTAATTTGTTCTGAATATTTAGTTTAAAAAACCATAGGTACAGGCACCAATGCCTTCAACTCTGCATAATTTTTATATAATGAATTTTTAGTTTATTATTTATATAGAAACCATTATTTTAACCACTGAGGTTTTTATAGCAGTAAACCATATGATATCTACTTATTTTTGAAGAGTTAAAATGAAAAACAATAATGAAAACAACAGTAATTTTTGAACATTTTAGTTTCAATATTATGTTAAATAATATCTTAAGTAGCCTTCACATGTTTTTCGTATCCTTTCGCTTTATATTTTTAACAAAAGTTACTAGATATTTTAATATATATTAATTGCACATCTAGGCCTGCAACGGTTATGGCACTAGATCGTTCATAGACACACCCACACAGATACTCAGATTCGATTTAGACGTGTATATTCGTAGAAATCTCGAGTTCAAAAATATTCATGTTTACAATACCTACTTTCTTTTAATATTCGTCCAAGATAGTATAAACGATTTGGCTATAACAAGCTTAGGTACAAGGCACCTATGCATTCAGCACGCCTTGTAAGTAATATATGCGTTGTGAGCAGCGGACTCTGCCCTCCTACTTCGCGTTTTTAGCTCGCCGTACAGAATGTACAAAAGAGCTATAGTGATCGGTCGTGTGTCGGTAACATACTAAGATCGAAAAAAAACTTTACAAAAATTTCTTGTATTTTCACCCTGAATCCAAAAATATATATAACTCATATACTTGGATGTATGTATCTCAGTCGCTTGCTCGGTCGGTCGTAAGACCTGAGCTTGTGACCGCAACTCCTCTGAAGGTATCGGGCCGATTTTAATGAAATTTGGTATACATATAATTTCCACGCCCGTGAAGTTCCCGTCGCAATTTAAATCTAATCGTCAATACAAGGCCGGAGTTATAGGGCCCCAAAATTTGAAACCCTCTTAAATACTTTTAAATTTTTTAGAATTTTCTACAACGAATGATATGAATGTTACCATGTGTTTAATATTTCAAATGTGGGGTTATGGAAATTAATACTGTTATGGTACAGGAATTGTATAATGCGGATGATTTGGAATTATATACGTAAATTCAGAAATTCAATTATTAGCTCGTCGTACGATAGTACAAGACAGCTATAGTGTTTGGTCATGTGTCTGTAACATTCTCGGATCAAAAAATTTTCTTAACAAAAAGTGCCGATTTTAATGAAATTTAATATACATATAATTTCCACGCCCGTGAAGTTCCCGTCGCATTTTAAATTCAACCGTTTGTAAAGGTCCGGAGTTATAGGCCCCCAAAAACTGGAACCCTATTATATACAGGCCTTAGTCGACTTTTAAATAATTTAGAATTTTCTACTAAAAATTTTAAGATATGTTATGTCTTTAAGGTTTTTCAAATTGTGAGCCCATAGGCTTAACAAAAAATAATAAAAACATATTTTGAAGTAAATCAGACATTGCACGCCATCTATAGGTGAAGCGAAGATGTCATGTGACAGTTATTTCTTTGGTTACAAACTTTATATTTTCCAATATATAAACTATGTGCTTCTGTGATTTAATTAGGAAATGTTCATCAAATAATTTTCAATATCATTGGTTAATCACGAAACGAACGATATTAACGTTATCCATGTGTATAATTTTAAATGTGGGGTTATGGAAATTAATACTGTTATGGTACAGGAATAAATAAATCTCGAGATCATAATTGGTTGAATTGGTTCAGTCGGCTCTGTGAGTATAATGTCGATGATTTTAGAATTATATACGTTAACTCTGAAATTCATTTATTTCATGTTAAATGCAGAAGAAATGTCCTCAAACATTCAAGGCAACATAAACCAAATTTTAAAGACTCGCCGTATTAATACATTATTGTATAAAATAATAATTTGAATATGTTCCAATAATGAATTGCTATCGCTTTTAGTATTATATTTATTGCGATTGGGTTCGCCGAAACGCCGAGCTGGTAGCACTGGTGCTTGCGCCAGTTCTTGTTTAAATAATATAATAATTGTTTTTAATTATTATGGTCTTTTGGTTAACAATTTGAAAAAATGTTGTAGATATATAAAGTCTTACAATTTTTAGTAGATTATTTTGATATAATTTTTTTTTATTATATATTTAAAAATTCAAAATTATAATTCGTTGGATTACCAATATGAAAAAAAATTTTAGATATAAAATATCTTAGAATTTCTTTTTTTCATGTTTTTTTTTTGTACAGGGAAAAGGTTTAGACGAATTAAACTTTTTGCAGTTTATATTTCTCTTTTAAAAAACATTTTTTTCATCCATGTAACCCCTTTATTCCACCCCCTTCCGTAGGTCATATTTAAAAAGCAGGGGGGCACGGTTCCCAGAATTTCTCCGAGCTGGGTTAAATGAAACAAAAATGCGACACGATATTTGATGTCAAGTTAATTTCGCGTCGTTTGACGGATTTCTTTTTCAAAATTCGAATTTGTCATAAAATGGCGGCCTGTTAAAAAAAAGTTGATTATTCGTCGTATTTTTTCGTATTCAATTGTGTTAAAAAATAGAAAAAACGAAAATTTCTGAAAGAAATCCGTCAAACGATGACAAATTTTATAAGCTACAAGGGGAAAATAAATCAATACGATTGGATAAACCGTTCAAAAAATATCCTGGAAACCTCGGTTCCATCTTTGCGGCGGCTTACGTTTCTCTGGTCTATCGGTTCGAAATGTACCGACATTTTTTAATAACCACACACCTTTACGCGTGTAGGTAGCGCTCGGAGGTTGCTCGACCTAAACCGCTGTAACTTTTGTAATAATTCGAATTTCGATAAACGGTTTTTGATTTTTTATATGCCCCCTAAGGGGTTATATACACTTGGTTCGGGATAAATGAAAAGATTATCACTATATTTTTTTTACTGGTGTAATAAAGTTTAATTAATAAACTTTTATTTACATGAAAAAGTACATAATATTGAGCAACTTATCAAAAAAAATTATGAAAAAATATAAAAAATTAAATGGCGGAATATAGCTATTCTGTGGTAACGCTTTTATTATATATCGTTTGCGGTGGACATGATATCTCACGAACCGCTCATTCTCGAGAGACGACGTAGGATTAGTAAAATTTTTAATGAAAACTATTGGGTCATGTAAAGAAAACTCACCGAGCGTGGATTAACAAAGCTAAACTTGTTTTTATTAAATACAATTAGTCATTACTAAGTGCTTTTACAAAAGAAGAAATGTGATTGTTTTTATTTATTTATTATATTAAACGTCATGTGTAGAGTGACAGTGTTACTAAGATAATTAGCCCAAATCAATTTAAACAAGTTCAATATTACAATACTCCCACTCTTGTTTATTTATTTGCAAACACTATGGAAAGAGCTTGACAGTTGTTACTGAATTTGTCTGTAGAGAGTGGTTTAGTAAACATGTCGGCCAGCTGCTTCTCAGTTGGTATATATGAAACTGAAATGCTACCATTTTCAACTTTTTCACGAATGAAGTGAACCTTTACATCAATATGTTTGGTCATCTTGTGTTGTTCGGTATTCTTCACGAGTTAAATGGCTCCCTGGTTATCCACGAACAGCTTTGTAGGATTATCCATGGTGATGCCCAGTTCAGTGAGGAATTTCCGAAGCCAGACAATCTCGACTGTGGTGTCAGATGCTGCTACGTACTCTGCCTCGGTGGTTGATCTGCTTACACATTTCTGCTTACGGGAGGTCCAAGTGACAGGACCATTCGCTATCACGCTGACGTATCCAGTTGTCGATTTACGGGTGTCGATGTCACCCGCAAAATCAGCGTCTGAGAATACGGACAGTTCAATGTCGTTTCCGCCGTACTTGATCCGTTTTGCTTCCGTACCTTTGAGATATCTGATTATCCGTTTAACAGCTGTCCAGTGCTCTGGACCGGGATTGTTCAAGAAACGACTTGCTTGACTCACAGCAAACATGATGTCGGGTCGTGTCACCGTTGCTAAAAACATCAGAGATCCAACGGCTTCTCGGTAGGGAGTAGTCTTCATTTTGTCGATCTCGTCATGGTTGGTTGGGGACTGCCCGCTGTGTAGTTCAGCGTTTGGATCGCAGGGAGTCGACTGCGGCTTGCAG
The DNA here is from genome assembly GCA_933228885.1 of Leistus spinibarbis. NCBI lineage: Eukaryota > Metazoa > Arthropoda > Insecta > Coleoptera > Carabidae > Leistus > Leistus spinibarbis. The sequence continues at coordinate 9,161,200 of OW121791.1, forward strand.
TCGCGCATATTCAACTTCGCCAGAAGTCGTTGGATGTAACTCTGCTGATTGATGAAAATCTCCTTCTGGTTCCGATCACGAGTGATCTCCATTCCAACGAAACAGCTCGAATCTTCGATGGTGATGTCGAAGTGAGATTTGAGTGCGGTGACTATCTCATCAGTTATCGCAGTAGACTTGCAGAACACGAGGCCATCGTCGACGTAAATGGCCAGAAAAACGTTTTCGTTCTTGTAGACAGTGCGAAACACACTTATCGGCGTCGAGCTCTTTGAAGTTGAAAGTTCTCAGGAAACTGACGAACTTTTGGTTCCAGCAACGTGGGGATTGCTTCAACCCATATAAACTCCTCTTCAATTTGTACACTAGATCTGGGTTATCGGTGGTGAAACCTTGGGGCTGAGCCATAAAGATTTCTTCTTATATGTCGCCGTTCAGAAAGGCAGACTTGACGTCAAACTGCGCAATATTGAGATCTTTCACAGCAGCCACAGCTAAGAGCATACGAATTGATTCGTACCTCACTACAGGCGAGAACGTTTCCTAGTAATCAATACCGGCTTTTTGTGAGTATCCCTTTGCACACAGTCTGGCTTTATAACGTACAATGCTTCCGTCGGGTTTGGTCTTGATCCTGTAAACCCACTTGCACCCTATGGCTCGGCGATCCGGAGGTAGTTGTACCAATATCCACGTATCCTTCTCCACGAGTGAAGCCATCTCGTCTTCCATGGCTTCAATCCAAAGTTTTGATTCTGGCGACGAAATTGCTTCTTCGAAGGACTGTGATTCGTTGATCGTCGCAGTACATGCGGCGAAGTCCGCGTCCCTGTACCGGAGAGGTTTCTGGATACCAGCGCGGTCTCGAAGGCGGTCTCGAGAGGATTCATCTTCAGCTGCAGCAATCGCTCGAACAGCCTCCGCTCTGGCGTTGCCGTCTTGCACGCCGATCTCTCGATGAAGGTCCTCTCGGTCTACGTGTTGATCTCCTGCATCTACAAACGGTGGTGGCGCTGCATTCTCGATCACGTTCCAGTCCAAGATTACGTTGTTCTCGTCAGACCTCGTCTCTGGCTGCACGGCATCCTTGTCGAATACGACATCCCTAGAAACGGAGGTCTTTTTGGTCACTGGGTCGTAGAGCCTGTAGTTCTGGCTGTAGCCGTCGTACCCAATCATGATGACTCTCTTCGACCGAACTTCTTCATGTGCTTTACAGTGGCTGGTTTGTCGAACCACTTCTCGTACGGTGTCTTGTCGTTGTTCGGCTTACTTGGTCTGCGATTCAATGCATAGACAGCCGTGTTGACAGCTTCCGCCCAAAAGGTTTCCGGTAATTTGGACTCTAATTTCGCGCTCTGCTCTCCCATTTTGTTCAGGCGTATATGGGGAGCTCGTCTCATGAATGATACCTTTCGCCTTCAGATAGGTTTTCAGCGTTTCATTCACGTACTCTCGTCCGTTGTCACTTCTCAGAACTTTCATCTTGTTACCTGTTTGTCGTTCAATTAAGCTGTCGAGTTCTGGAACTATTGAGGCGACCTCGTTTTTGTTCTTAAGGGAAGTATACAAACCGATACGAAGTGCACTCGTCCTTGAACACAGCAAAGTAATTGACTCCTCCAAGCGAAGTCTGCGGCATCTTTCCACACAGGTCGCTGTGTATGACCTCACCAGGTTGGGCTGCACGAGGTTGCAGGTTCGGCGCAAATGGCTTCCGATGCATTTTTCCCAGTTGACACGCCTCGCAGAAGAAGTTGTCCACAGTACTCAACTCCAGGTTGGGAATGGATCCATTGTCACTCATCTTCTTCAACGTGTCGAAGCCCACATGGCCAAGCCTCTCATGCTACAGCAATGCCAGGCTGGAAGAAGCCACGTTAGCTTGCTCCGCTTGGGTTACCTCGAAACACATCTCATAGCAGTGATTTGACAGTTTCGTTCCGGTAGCAACAACTTTTGTCGAGTTCACAATTTCAATTTTTGTGTTGTCGAACACGACCTTTAGGTTTTTGCTTGTTGCTGCTCACACTGAAAATAAGTTCTTCTTCAGGTTAGGCACATACAATGTGTTCTCCAACAAGCATGGCTCCGGTTTACCGTTTACCAAGGCCATCACTACTACTGAACCGACACCTACAGCGTAGAGGAAGGAATTGTCGCCTATCTGGATGCCGACGCTTTTTGCTGGAACCTCTTCGAAAGTAGAAAACCAATTTCTGTGAGATGTCATGTGCCTTGACGCGGCACTATCGGCAAGCCAAGCATCCTCACACCCGACTGCTGTCAGGTCCTTCAGCTCTGCGCTTAGGGACTGGTACCTGGATCCTGAACCCGACGAACCTGGATTGTTCGACTTTGCTAAAAACTTCCTGCACTCTGATTTGAAATGACCTTTCTTATGGCAAAAAAAAACATTCGACATTTCTCTTGTCGAACTTCTTGTTCTGTTTATTTTTGTTCGGATTACCCGTTTTACTCGAACTCGTCGACCTGTAAGGGTCTACTTTCACAGCTGCGAATGCGGAAGTCATCTCATCCGAGAGATTCAGCCTCTGCTCTTCTTTTAGTAAACGAATCGTCAGGTTTTCAAAAGTCTGCCGCTCCTCGGCGTACGAGTCCCATGCCGTAACAAAGGAACTATACCTTGCCGGCAAACTGCCTAACGTTTTCGCGATCTTGTCGATGTCTCCCACTGGCTCTCCGACATCTGCCAACGCTTGCGCCAGTGACTCGATTTTGCTTATGTGCTTCGCGATCGAATCAGTTTCCACCATTGAATAGCTGAAAACTGTTGTTTAAGGGTTACCTTATTTATCGCTGAACGTTGTTCGTGAATTGACTTCAGTCGAGTCCACATTAAGGGCGCGGTTTCGCATGCCATTATTGTTTGTAGTTGCTCGAACTCCATCGATATTGAAATAATCAACATTGCCTTCGCGTTGTTGTCGTCCCAAGCCGTTTGTTCTGCACCTGAGACGGTCGGCTGCACCGATGTCCCATTGACGACGTCCAACAGCTTCTTCGCTCGAAATATGATTTCCATCTGGAATTTCCACAATTGGAAATTGCTGCCGTTGAACTTCTGTACGCTGAAGCCTTTAAACTTATCCATCGTTTGCTTAGGCGTGGACTGCCTCTCCTCGATGTGATTAACGACCAAATTAAAACTTCAAAAAATCGCGACACGCGCAAGCATGTGTGACTTCACGCTCAAATCACGCACCTGGGCCCATAACCTATTGGGTCATGTAAAGAAAACTCACCGAGCGTGGATTAACAAAGCTAAACTTGTTTTTATTAAATACAATTAGTCATTACTAAGTGCTTTTACAAAAGAAGAAATGTGATTGTTTTTATTTATTTATTATATTAAACAGTAACCTTCGTCATGTGTAGAGTGACAGTGTTACTAAGATAATTAGCCCAAATCAATTTAAACAAGTTCAATATTACAATAAAAACGTTACTTTTAAGGTCGTCACATTTTCATAAAAATATTTCTTTAAAAATAATTTTCTTAACTAATCTTTCATCCAGTCCCTCCCTATTTGTGTAAGAAATAAGAGAAAAAATTGGACCAATCGGATTATTAATTTTTATGTAATCGTATCCACGGTAAAGGCATTTTTCAAATAACATAATTTTGAGATAATCGCATTCAATGTTTCAAGTTTCTAAAGCATTCATTTTATGGCGGCTTCGCTAGCGTGGTTTCGCTGAGTCAACCAATCAGATTGCTTGATTATCGCAACCTTGGGCCGTGGCGTGGATTAGGTAGTGTGGCTCGAATGTTGACGATATTTCAACTTTTGAAGCCGATCATGTAAATTTGGTGTAAATCGTTCCGGTACCTTCACAGGAGTAGAGGATACAAATTTAGTCTTACGAGCGAGCGAGTGACGACCAACATCCAAGTATATAAGTTATATATATTTTTGGATTCAGGGCGATGAGGCAAACACTTTTTGTTAAGGAATGCTACAGACACACAACCGATTGAATTAGCTTTTTTGTACTTCGTACGGCGAGCTAAAAAGATATATGCCCTTGGCAGACTGTCGATATACTTCATCTTTGATTTCGATGAAATGTTGTCAGAAAATAATAAGTGGCGGTCAGATTCGGTTGACCTTAAAAAATTGATTTGTTTATTTTTCTTCTAATAATTCTGTGTGTGTGTTTTATTTTTCCGTGTGTGTGTGAATGCTTGTGTGTACACCCGCACACACACGCATGCACACACACGTACACGTAATTTATGTTTTATTAGAATAAAAATATATAAATTAAATTTTCAAGGTCAACCGAATCTGACCGCCACTTGTTATTATTTTTCCCAGTTTTGTTACTTTTAGTAGTATTTTTTGTCAACATTTCATCGAAATCGGAGATGAAGTAGTACATCGATAGTTTGACCAAGCCCTTTAACTTCGGGTGTATAAAGCCTATGGAATTTGAAATTTGACGAGAACTTCTTTGTCATTTAAACAAGCTTAGGTACAACGCACCTATGCGTTCAGCTCACCTTATAAGTAATATATGGGGTGCGAGCAGCGGATAAGATATTTTATGTCTAAAACATATCTTCATAATGGTAACCCAAAAATCAAAAAAAAAATTTTAATTTTAATATTTGCAGCTTTTTATTTTTAGTATATTAAAAAGTCTACAAATAACTGTAAGGCTTTTTATATCAATAATAATTTTTCAAATTGTAAACCCATAGGCCATAATTAATAACAATTATTTTTAAATTATATTATTTTGCTAACCGTAAAGTAGGCCGGAGAAGTTCCGCCTATGGGGGGGAACGGGAGATTCCGCTTGTTTCGGTTGTGAGGGGGCTGAGGAGTCAGCTGTTCGCATCACATATATTACATATAAGGCGAGCTGAAGGCATAGGTGCGTTGTACCTAATCTAGTTTAATTTTAATTTTATGGAATATGGGTGCATTATGAATAAAAGTTTATATAGAACAAAAGTAGATTTTTTCAATATCATAATTTTATTTGCTAAGGACCGTATTAAGGGGGAACAACACGGTGACGGCAGAAAATATTGCTAATTTTCTCGAATTTTTTTCTCTGAACTTAGAATTAGTAGATTGATGGGGTTTGCTGCAGGTATATATCAAAGTTCTTTCAGGATTTTTATTGAAAAATTATAATAGCTTTATGCCTTTCTTTGCGTTCTCCAGAGGCTGCTCAAAGAACAGGTAGCGTCATGGTTATGGATGTAGCGCAGGTAGTAATCATCTGATACAAAAATTTATTTTTATATCTTAATCTATATAGATGTAAATTCAGTTGTACCGTAGGATTTTGCAAAAAAAAATTTTTTCGCTAAATACTGGACATTTGAAAAAAATTACCTATTTTTTGCCCCACTTCTTTGTCCGAATAGGATACTACATATCTAAAAAAAAAAAACTCCTACGTACAACTGAAGCCAATTTTATAAGCTTCAAGTTAAATTAAAAGAAAAAAATATCCGAAGTAAATTGTTGCGTGAGCGTCCAGCCCCATAACAAAAAACAGGGTTTCGAAAGAAACGTGTTTAAAGCGCCGCAGCGTTTGGTGTTGTGTCGTCTTGTTCGATTTTAAAACGATTTGAAGGACAATGTTGTTTTATTTTGTCCTGTCTTTGTCGTTTAGGGGTAAATCTACTACCTTTTTGATGAATATTCACTTCAAAATTTCAACTAATCACACTAAAAATATTATGAACTATTGTCAGCAAAGTGCGTGTCAAAGGAAAATGCGGTGTACCTTCGTTATTTGATACATTATTTAAAATTATTTAAAATAGAAAAATCGATTTTTTTAAAACGGTCAGTGTTGTTCCGCCTTAAAAACGGAGCCCTACCCTCGTTTATTCACATGCACAAAGTTAGTTTTACAAGATTAGCGAATACATCCAGCATATGGTAATGAGCACATACACACACACACACACACACACACATATATATATATATATATATATATATATATATATATATATATATATCCAATAAATAGATTGATGATAAGTGGATCTTAGAGACATGATCGAATGCTATAGTTCATTGAAATTATTTTCTTAAACAATAAATCATTTGCGTCTAGAATCATACACGGCTCTACTATGTCAGAACATGGTACTTAAAAAGGTAGACCGATATTAGTTTTGTTGTATTGAAATAATAAAATTGTTATAAATACAAATATATTTGTATTCTGCATTCTTAGTTTATATTTGTCACAAATATAATCAGTAATTGCATACATTATTTTAGTTTTTAATATTATTGTAAATAACGTTATACATACTATATTTTACGATAGTATTGATCTGTCAAAATTTCAAGTTTATGGCTGGTAACCTTGCTGTTTGTTTCCATACATTGGCAGCGTGTAACATAATACTGAAATAATATATTGTCATTTGATTTCTAACAGGAAAACCCGTCGAAACATCCAATAATTATATTGAAAGATGTCGCATACAGTCACCTGCAAGCTATATTGGAATTCATGTACGCAGGGGAGGTAAATGTCAGTCAAGAACAATTACCCGCTTTTCTGAAAACAGCTGATCGACTTAAAGTAAAGGGATTAGCTGAAGCACCACAAGCGATCAAAAGAGAAGGATAATTATTACACTGGATCATTACTACTAATTATTATTATTATACTTCTATCGTGTGTTCACTCTAAATTATTTATCATAACTGGCAGAGTAGAATTATATTAAAAATTAATTTTCGGTAAATAATTTAAAGTGACTGATTTCTATAATTGCGACAAAAACAACATTGAATTAATATAATAATAATAATAATAATAATAAAAAAAAACAATAATATATTTGTATATTACCAGCACTGGCTCAGTTGTGCTCATAAATGCCTATTAATCAAATTGAATTTATACAAATAGGTACTTTCAACCGACAAAATGGCCGAAAACGCACATGTGAATAAGCTGATTCTGGACAAGCAGACTAATATTGGCTGGTAATATTTATCAAAAGAGGGCTTTAAAACATATTTAGAGTCAATATAATATCCAAAACCTATTGCTTTATAATGATTCCTAGGGTCGGTTGTACAATAGCAGTTTAAACTCAGTTCATTTATAATCTTAGTTTATTGTGAAAATGATGTTGTGCATCAACAGTTTAATAGTTAATCCAGCGTTGATCTCTAGTTCTACTGAACCGTCACGATCGACCGTTTAAACCCTAGTTCAACTTTTTGACAGTTGACATATTCAATTCATCAGTTATTCTAATAATTATGGATGACTTAGATTACATAACAGATGATGAAGACTTTCTTGATCTAATAGGAATAGTAGAAAAACCCAACTATATTGAGAAAGACCAATTCATTTTGTGAAATGAGATGAAGACAGGGGCGTCGAAGTTATGTTTTTCCATGTGCACAGGGATTTGATTATTTACTACACAAAAACCGGCCAACTTATAACAAATTTGTTACTTTTGAAATAAATTATGCATAAAATATAAACAATAAACCAAACACTCATATATATTATTATATCTTTATAATAATACTGTTTTTATTTGACAGCGATGACATATATTTAAAAAAAAACAAGTTCCAATAACAGTTGCAGTCAATGCAAACTATGTAAAATTTATAACTTCTTTATTCACTTCTTATAACAAAATTTAGTTCAGGAAATCTGACACTGAACTAAGAATGTACAACTGCGTGTATAAAATAAGTTTAAAGTTAATCTATCACTTATCTGATCTGGAGATTAAACTGCTATTGTACAACCGGCCCTTAGAATATAGTCTTGTATTTTTTTAAATTACTTATTCATTCTCGTACTTTTGTTTTTTTTTTTTTTTTTTTAGGAGGTACAATAAGTCAAATTTTGAAATACTTCTTAAAGTTAAGATGAATCATCATATTAATAAAAAATATCGCAGCAAGTAACTTATTTTACTAATTAATTAAATAAAAAAATGTAGCTTAATAATAAATTTTTAATAAAATCGTGATGGCTGACCGAGGGCAATATCAATTTATGTGGAGACATCTCTTGATTCTTACCTATACTGTAATTAGTCACAAGACCAAGTACTTGTCCAATATCAGCTGTTCGTCCACCGTTCTGCCTCGTGCATGACACTGTTATAACATCAAATGGAAGTATCTAATAGAATTATCATCAAAGCGTCCTATATAAAATTGCGGCTATTATTGGAAAAGAAGGCTAGAAGTATAGGGCGTTCAGTCATGTGCCAAGTGAGATTCCTCACTTAGAAAGAATATTCTTCTTACTCTCGGTAGCTAAATTCAAATATAAACTGTTAAATAGAAAGCTACTCTAATGCCATCCATTACCCTAACCTGATACTAACAAGAAAACTGTAAAGAATTAACAATTTATTTTCAGTAGAATAATGGGTTTTTATGAGCATGAATACAACAATGCATACACACATACAAAACACATATAAAAACGCGAATCGTTGGTACCGTGATTCATTCGTTAATCAGTTACTGTATTCCGGCACTAAACACTCCACCCCGTTTACCATTCTGTTACCAATTTCGATTTTTTTTTATATTTCGTATTTGCCCCTCAAATAATAATTTTGTACTTCATGTCTTTTTAATTTTACATGTAATAATTGTTTACTATTATTAATATTAAAATATATATTTGTACTGATCGCATGCGGTCCCTACTATGAGAATTTATTATTATTTTTTTGTTTCATGGATTACAATAACTTGTTTCTTTTGGTTTGTATTACTTTATATTAATCTTTGATATGGATGCATAGGAAAGAAGATATTGTTTGTAATAAGGTTGAATAAATTAATTTCAAAATTATAATTTACGTGTTTTTGTATGAAAAACTATTTTGATGCTTCCATAAAATATACAATTTTGTTTAATACATCTTCCTGCGCATTTCGCAATTGGGAACGTCACACGAATCCAGGTGACAGGTCGGTGCCACAGATATAATATATATATATATCCAATTTGACACTTGTCATATGATCAAATTATTCAGAAATAACTGGGCGAAACTAGAGTTGTTCGTGGATCCAGATCAGTGGCGGATATATAGGGATGCTTATGATGCTGGAGCATCAGGCCCTCGATCTTTGGGGGCCCCTATTAAAACGAATGTCACCATCTCTTAAGAATGTTTAAAATGTCCAGATATATTAAATTTAATCAATAACAGAAATCTCATAGACATTTTTCCAAGTTTGTATACTATTCTAAAAATCTATTCCACAATGCCAATAACAAGTTGTGAAGCTGAAAGAGTTTATTCTAAACTAACATTTATAAAAAATAAATAATGATCGACTATGAGATATGAGAGACTGAATTATTTGTCCATTCATTCTATAGAAAATGACATACATAGGCAGCTCAATTACTTATGATGAAGCAATTAGAGAGTATGCCAGGCTCAAATGTAGAAGTCATATAAATATAAATAGTAACATTATATTATTATACGCAGAAATTATACACTTATAAGGCACAGAAATTATATACTCAATATTCGAAATATACACTCTTTTATTTAGACGCCTTTATCATACAACGACAATATATCGTCGTCGTCGCCTCGGCATTAAGCCCGGTAAAGAGGTGGTGTGTCTGTAGCATTCTCAGATCAAAAAATTTCCTTTAACAAAAAGTGTTTGTCTCGTCGCCCTAGATCCAAAAATATATATTTACATATATACTTGGAAGTTATTCGTCGCTCGCTCGCTCGTAAGACCAAATTTGTGTCCTCTACTTCTCTGAAGATACCGGAGCGATTCACACCAAATTTGCTATATATATTATTTGACATGCCATTTGAATCCGTTCGTAGTTGAAATCCAATCGCTTGTATACTTCCCGAGTTATAGGGTCCCAAAATTTGAAGGCTCTGTTAAGAATTATTAAAACACCCACAATTTCAAAAAGAAATTCTAAAATATTTCATATCTACAAGATTTTTGCATAATATCTCAAAGGTCGTAAAAATAATAATTTAGAATTTTAAAACATGCACTTAGAAAAATGTTCTTTTTATTATATCAAAATAATCTACAAAAAATTGTAAAACTTTTTATATTTATGACATATTTTCCAATTGTTAACCAAATGCCATAATAATTAAAGAATATTTTTTTTTTTGATTTAAAAAGTTCGCTGCTTGCATCGCATGTATTACTTATAAGGGAAGCTGGAGGCATAGGTGCGCTGTACCTAAGTTTGTTTCTTTTGATATTTATGTTTGTTAGTAAGAATACATTTTTTCTTATCTATTACATACATAATTTTTTATAATTCGTCTTCATCTTTAGACAACCGACAAACCCCCCACCCCCAATTATATGCTACTAGGGGCCTCTGAAATATAATTAGCATCAGGCCCCAATAAGTCACCATCCGCCTCTGATCCAAATGATAATTATATCGATTATAATTTCATTAAAAACCTACAAATTACAAGAGGATGAAGGACTAAGGGCCGGAAATAAGTTAGCAAAGAAACACATAGAATGGTTTCGACAAAAAATGATGGTAAATTTAGCAGTGCAAACACTTAGTCTGAGTGTTGCAACATCGCTAGAATTTATATCAAAGGACATGAAGCATCCCGATTTTTCAAATGTGGAAGCAACTGTAAAATTTATTAAACTAGTAGATTCAGTTTTTGATTTACTAAACTCCAAGAATACTTTCGCCAAAGAGTTTCGAGCACCATTAAAAATAGAACTAGAAAGAGAAACTATGGAGGAATACATTCGCTAATGCTATTCATTATTTTGCGAATTGTAAAGATGTTGGAGGAAACTTTTTATATCAAACCCCGAAAAAAACTCTTTTCCTAGGAATATTGGCCACAATTCGTTCTACAATTTGTTTGTTTGACAATTATGTCCAATTCGGAAGAATGGACCACTTTCTAACATACAAATGCTGCCAAGATCACTTGGAATTATTTTTCTGCTTGGTTGGAACAATTATCCTACAGTGCAACAATTTTTCCATACATACCAAAGGTTATTGGTACATCACGAATTAAAAAATTAAAACGGAAATGTGGTGGCACAGGATTCAACAAGATTATTATCTGTACTTACAACGAATAGAAAAAATAAAAGAACTTTAGAAAACATTTGTGATATTTCGGTTTCGAGAAAATATGATTTAAATATACAAGAATTTGATACCAATTATGCTTACGCAATAACATACAATCCACTAACTGATTTTATTGATAATGTTGTAACATATATCTGTGGATATGTTATAAAAATGGTAAAAAGAAAAGTGAAGTGTAACCACTGTACAGAAGCGTTGGAAGATTATAGCCAGGAAACTAAAGATGACAGCAAATTAAAACTAATTAACAGAAAAAAAACCGAGGTTCTTTAATAATTATCCCATAAAAATATGTGGTTAATATATGCCTATCAACTGAAAAAAGAATAAGACGAATGTTGGAGGTGACAGTGGGGAAAATGCCAGCGGAGGAGAGGATACATACTTGGACATGCTGGTGCATTGCGTATCAGCAGATTATTTTCAAAGAAATGCATTTCAAACATTATTCAAACTGCATATATCGTATTTGAAACAAGTATTCATGAAGAAAACCGTATTAAAAATTTAATAAATCAAATTGTGTATTGTTATGCAATTATAAGGATGCACAGTATTGCAAAAAAGCATACTGAAGTAATAAGAGGTAATTTAATAAGGAAAACGTTGTCAAAATTATTTCTATTTAGTTACCAATAAATATTATAAGAAATTATCATAAATTTTATGTTTAACCGCCTTTTCCTCATAATATTAAATACATATTTAACAATGTTTTCTTTTCGAACATATTTTATAAATATATAATGAAGAAGCGCCAATACTACAAAAGTGATGACGCGAAAATGACGGCATAATTCAATTGAATTTTATTAAAATCAGAAATGTTGTCAAAAATTATGTCAATAATTATAATTTTTAACATAATTTCTCTGATTTCAATAAAATAACTCAAATAACCTTTTGGGTATTTACATATTATTTTGTATTAAAATATATGTTGAATAATCTTTATAGATATGGCAAAAAGCCGTATATTTATAAATATTGTAAATTCAAATGAACTGTCAGTTACAAACAGCCAATCACAAGGCTAGATAAGGGTGCGGCGCGTGGCATCCATCGCGAATATGCAAGGACTTTTCGGCAACACTAAATGATATTTTCCCATGTCGCTATTCCTTAATTACAATCTAATTAGCTATGGTCGCCCTAGTTTAAATACATGAATCTATAGTTGAAGCTTAAGCCTATTTAAAAAAAAAAAAACTCATACCCACCAGCTTTACATTAAGAATGGTAGAAACATGCAAACTTCACCTCTATGTTAAATTCCATAAGAACCAAATTTGCTGCTATTCATTAACATTAGGCTATGTCGACTATTGGTGCAAGTGTTTATATGTTTTCTCTTTCTAATTTTTTAAGTTCAAGCTCCGTACACATAGCGCTGTGCTGCCGCAGTGGCGGCGCCAGCGAACGAGCCGGAGGGGATTCGGCCGCCCTCAAAATGATCTGTGACCCTCGGTTGGTCCCCCCGTATTTATATTTATAATTAAACATAAATACGAGTATTACATATAAATATAGATGTGTGCCCCCTTACATGTTTTCCTGGTCCTTGCTGGCCCCTCCAAATTTATAAATAAAGCACCGCCACTGGCATAATCATAAACGTCAGTCACATTTTCCCTGGGTTTTTACAGCTGTTTACAGCAACAGGATTTTAGGTGTTTTGAATTGTTTGTGATTAGCTCGTCGTACAGTAAGTACAAAAGAGCTATAGCGATTGGTCGTGTGTCTGTAACATGCTCGGATCGAAAAAAAATCTTAACAAAAAGTTCTTGTATTTTCGCCCTGAATCCAAATATATATATAACTCATATACTTGGATGTATGTATCTCGCTCGCTCGGTCGGTCATAGAACCTGAGTTTGTGCTCGTCTGGAGGTACCGGGCCGATTTTAATGAAATTTGGTATACATATAATTTCCATGCCCGTGATGTTCCCGTCGCATTTTAAATCCAATCGTTAGTACAGGGCCGGCGTTATAGGCCCCCAAAATTTGGAACCCTCCTAAATACTGCCCTTAGTCAATTTTTAAAAAGTTTAGAATTTTCTACTTAAAATTCTAAGATTTTTTATGTGATTAAAGTTTTTGCAAATTGTGAGCCCATAGGCTTAAAAAAAATAATGTAAATATATTTTGAAGTATATCAGACATAGATCGCCATCTGTTAGTGAAATGAAAAAGTTATGTCTATTTGACAGTAATTTGTTTGGTTATATTTTTCAATGTATAAACCATTTGCTTCTGTGTTTTAATTAATAAAACTAGGAAATGTTAATCAAATAATTATCAATATCCTTGGCAAATCACGAAACGAACGATATTAACGTAACCCATGTGGATGTGTGCAACTTTAAATGTGGGGTTTTTGGAAATTAAAACTGTTATGGTACAGGAATAAATAAATGTCGGGATCATAATTGGTTAGATTGGTTCAATGAGCAATGTGAGTATAATGTCGATGACTTAGAATTATATACGTAAACTTAGAAATTTATTAATTTCATATTAAATGCCGATGAAATATCATAACAACAATAAATGTTGTACTATAATAATTGCTATTGCTTTTGGTTTTGTATTTATTGATGTGGCCGCGCTCGCCGGAACGGTTTTATTAAAATGATTGTTTTGCTTAAGTTTGATGTTTCACAATTTCACGTTGGTCAGTTTTGGATCTGAAGTGTTCACAGACGATATTCCGAAAATAGTGACATTCGTTTCCGGGAGAGTCAATACGTGTATTTCCGTGTATATATATATAAATATATATTTCTCATGTACTAAGCACCATAATATTTAATTTTATATATATTTTTGACGTAAATGTTTTACCAATAAATCGACATAATAATTTAATATATTTACTAATAAATAAGTATCATACGTATTTGAGTTTTTTAGCTCGCTGTACGTAGTACCGAAGAAGCTTAAGCATTCGGTCGTGTGTCTGTAGCATTCTCGGATCAAAAAATTTCATTCAGAAAAAGTGTTAGTCTCGTCGCCCGGAATCCAAAAATGTATATAACTTATATACTTGGATGTTAGTCGTTATACAGCATAATTTTTCAATCAATGCACATGTATCTAAAAATCTCTATCTGCATTTAACCATGATTATTATTGGTGTTATAATAAACGCGCTACCGAACTTGTCGAAACTTGTCAAATTAATTGTGCGAGTCCGATAGCGACGCAATGAACTTGTAATTACTTGTTAAGATTGTTCTATACTTTACTTACTCGTCCACGTGCGTAGTTTAGCAAGTTCAAACATGTTTTACAAATTTTGGTATTTATACGAGTGAGGAAAATCGTTATTTTGTTGTCAATGTAAGAATCCGATCCCTCTGTACGTCGGACGTTCTTATGTGAATATGTTACTGATGGCTCCTGTTCACGAGTTCGCCTTTTTGAGTGTGATGTGGATTAAAGAAATAAAATACACAAATAAAATAAAATATAATTTAATTAACAAAAAGCATTAATTAAATTCAGAAAATATAAATTAATAATCACAGTTATATTTAATAGAATTTAAACAAAACAAATAAAATATTTAGGTAGATTGAACAATTATAAAAATGCTTTGAAGTCACAATGATTTAAAACAAGCAGAATTATCCCAAGTACAAAATATTCACTTAAAAACTATAAGTCCCACAACGCTAAACGCAAAAATATTCAATATAAAAATGATTTAAATCAAATAGAACTATTCTAAGTTTCACAAGTCCGCAAACGTTTCAATCAAATATTACTCTAAGTCCCAAGAGTAAAACACACAAAACGATTCTAAGTTCCAAGACATTTACTTAAAAACTATACTAAGTCCGAACAATTAAAACACTACATATTGCACATGAGCGCGAAACTTCCGACTGGCGTGGACCCGATACGCGAACTAACTCCCTGTTTCTGTGTTAAACTGGGTGAAATTATACTGATTTCACCCCTCGCATCCTAGTTCTAAGCGACACGTTCAAGCTTGTGCTTGACCCTGAGATTAAGTCTAGCATTCAAATCTTCAGACAGAATTCCACTAACCAACCAAATTCCTCAGATAACAGGCACACACGTGCACACTGCCAGATGTTTAGTTTCAACCCCAGTGATGCGATAACATATTAAAATATAAAAAGATAAACCAAGAAACCCTGGTTTCTTACATCAAAGAGTAAAGTAAAAATAAATATGAAGCGCACAAATAATATTAAAAAAGATTTTTTATTAGAATCAGATAAAAAAATGATTAAAGACTGATACTTTCCTGCCTTCGACCATACACGTTTCATACCCCAACAGTGAGACCTGAACCAGAACAAACAATTCTTACTGTTTCTGGACCTAGCGACTTGTCACAGACTCCTGAAGAAGGGCCACGTCAGCCGATACTATCGCAGTATCCAAAAGTTAAACAAGGTGAAAGAATGAGAAGCTTTAAATCAACGTGGTTTAAAAAATTTACATGGTTGGAGTATAGTGTTTTAAAAGACATTGTTTTTTGTTTATTCTGCCGATTTGATAAAGAATTTATTGGTTTACTGCTTATTTTTATAAAAATTTTAAAATTAGTTACAACTGTATCTAATTATCTCCAATCCCCTGATATGAATTATGTAAAAGATTTAAATTTAGGTCAAGAAACAATTAATGAATTTCAAAACTTACGAAACAATGATAATGAATGGAATTCTATATGGAACTCTGCAAATAATATTTTTTTTGTCTCTTGGTTTAGATAAAACAGACTTTTTTGACAAACCAAAAATGAAATGAATGAAATCTATTCCAAAAAGGTTACAAGAGTTTATAGTACATTGTGAAATAGATGATTCTGTAGACATTTTCATCAATATTTATTGATTATAAAAATATAATATTAGGAAATAATAATCCAACAGAAACAATATGAAAACCAAGCTAACCTTATATAAATGAATGGGTTGAAAATTATACCAATACCAATTTTTAATGGTTTTGAAGTACTAACTATCAAAACTAAACAATTCTCTACAGAAATATTTTGAAATGTCATTTATCTAATTCAGATCATTTTATTTTCTTGTCGAAATATTGACAGGCGCAGATGATCAGATTAATTAAGTTACATTCGAATCCATGACAACGTAAACAAGATACTTATGATTTTTAGTAGCAATTTTCTCGTAACTGGTACATTTATTGAAGAAACTTTTCAAACAAAAGTTGTGCGAAATATTAATATCTTTCATTATGAACATAACTATTTTTGTCGTAAGTGCAGCCGTTCTAGTGATATTGGAGATAGAACAAAAAATGCATAGAGTAAACATGCACTGCCGGTTTGAATATTCTTTTCAAAAATAGGAGGTGCACAACTAGACCATATACAAGTCTTAAGTTTGAAGTCTCATAATTTTACGTTGGACAGTTTCGGCTCTAGAGCGTTCACATACACACACACACACACAGACGTTACTCTGAAAATAGTCACATTCGATTCAGGGAAGCTCAAAACGTGTATATCCGTTGAAATCCCGAGTTCGATTTTTTTGGTGATCCCTATACTTTCTTATTACTCTGTAAAAGAAAGTAAAAATGAGCGAGCGAGATACATACATCCAAGTATGAGTTATATATATATTTGGATTCAGGGCGAAAATACAAGAACTTTTTGTTAAGATGTTTTTTCGATCCGAGCAGACACACAACCAATCACTATAGCTCTTTTGTACTTACTGTACGGCGAGCTAATAATCAAATAGTTTATACTGAAATAAAATAATCACTACCCTTCTGAAGTTCAGTCTGCTTTGAAATAGACAAAAACGAATCAAACGTCAGAATGAAATGTCAAAAAAGTTTTTATGATAAATCTTCAATTAATATGATGATTTGAAGTGTATTTAATGTGTTGTGTACTTTACAATGTACGTGGCAACCGCTATATTATATTGATATTGTATATCACTGAGAAATATAAATAATTGTTAATTAATAAAATTAAGTTTTATTTATTCTAACTGAAATAAAACAATCACTACTCATCTGAAGTTACTAGTTCGGCAAAACAAATCGAAAGTGACAATACGGATAAAAATAAAATATTATCCATTGCCATTTATTTTCTGTTAAAATGACGGACCAAAGAACAAATATAAATAAAAGTGCTACCACGTGAGCGTCAAAAACAGTTTTTCAATATATTGTAAATCTTAAGTTTAAGGGGAGTAGCATGTTATAATTTCAATTTTTAAGTATATAATATGAAATAAGTGCATATTATTGCCTAATTTGCATATATTTTTAGCAAATACGTGTTTCCGTTCATTTATTTTAAATCATAGTTAATATTTTCTCTTCAAAACGGCCAAAAAGCAGTGATTTTTGAAAATATGTGTTGCGGTATAATTCTATAGTTGGTCAAATTATAATAACTGCAAGTAAGTACATTTATAATTCTGATTATTAGAGAAATAAAATCTTGAAGAGATAATTCAAACATATTTAGAAACATGATTGGTTGAAACAATCCATTGTATTTTAGCATATAACTAATTATCTCTTTTAAAACTGCCGTTGTGACACTGCAATTTAATACTGCAAAATTTAGAATCTAGCTTAATTATTTAATTCAAATACAATAATGAATCAAATGTCAAATCATTAAAAATGTTGTATAAAAAGGGTTTGTATTACATATTTTTACTTTCTTTTACGAAGTAATAAGTAAGTCCTGCAATCATGAAAAATTTTGAACTCGGGATTTCAACGGATATACACGTTTTGGCCTTCCCTGAATCGAATGTGACTATTTTCGGAATGACGTCTGTGTGTGTGTGTGTCTGTCTGTATATATGTGTGTGTCTGTGATCGCTCTAGAGCCAAAACTGTCGAACCTAAAATTATGAAACTTCAAACTTAAGACTTGCATATGCCGTAGATGTGCACCTCCTATTTTTGAAAAGAATATTCAAACCGGTAGTTCATGTTTACTCTATACATTCTCCAATATCATTAGAACGGCTACACTTACTGCAAAAATACTTATGTTCATAATGAAAAATGTGCCAGTTGCTAGAAAAATGCTACGAAACCTTATAATTATCTTGTTTACTTGGATTCGCATGTAGCTCAATAAATCGGATCATCTGCTATTTTGACAGGAAAACAAAATATTCCAATTATATAAATGATATTTCAGAATATTTTTGTAGAGTATTGGTTAGTTTGACTGTTTTTTTTTTTAATATATATATATATATATATATATATATATATATATATATATATAAATATATATATATATATATATATATATATATATATATATATATATATATATAAATATATATATATATATATATATATATCTAGTGAAAACTGCGTAAGAAGAAGTCGAGTGCAGGCCACCCCAGATATTATGAATAATCGAATCAAATAATAAACAGCAATCGTAAGTAAATTTATAATCCTGCTTATTGTGTAATAATACAATTATGGAAACTGTCTTAATGATACATCATGTATGGCCAGTTGCACCATACAACCGTGTAATTATTATTAAATTACATGAAAATTCGCCATCAGTCAAAATTGACCTATGTACTGTATACCATAAGAGCACATGGTGCCTACGGGTGACACTAGTATAAAAATAAGGGATTACCCTTTCACGGGTTTTCCTTCAGTTTGTATCGTTTGACAGATAACAAACCTAAAAGAATTAAATATTAAT
Source organism: Leistus spinibarbis (assembly GCA_933228885.1). Lineage (NCBI taxonomy): Eukaryota > Metazoa > Arthropoda > Insecta > Coleoptera > Carabidae > Leistus > Leistus spinibarbis. The sequence goes on from OW121791.1 coordinate 9,180,088, forward strand.
AATTAGATATATTTTTCTAGCCAATCAGGTGTCTATATATGTTTGAATTAACTCTTCAAGAATTTGTTTATTATATAATTTATAATATAATTTATAAATTTATTTACTGCATTTATTTATAGTTAAATATAATGTACAATGCACATTTAATATTACTGAATAATTTGATGCATGGTTTTTCTTTCATAATTTGCCTATTGCATTTATTAAATGTTGTACCTGCGGTATTACTGTGAACTGAATAATACAAACAACATTTGTACACGTGCATTAAAACAGTCTCCATGCATGTAATATTACACAAAAATCGGGATTATAAATTTACTTACGGTTTCTGTTGCCTAATTGAATCGATTATTCAAAACATATGTGTATTACAAACCTTTTTACACAACACTTTCAATGATTTGACATTTGATTCGTTATTATTTTCGAATCAAATAATCAGGCTAGATTCTGAATTTTGCAGTTGCACGGCAGTTTTAAAAGTGATAATGGGTCCTATGCTAAAACACAATGGCACAATGTACACAACTCGATATGCATTTTGAAGATTCGGAATATATTTAAAATTGACAATTGAATTATTCTGACGTATAACCTTTTATTTTTACGTAGGGCAGATTACTTGATTAGAAATTTATTAATTGCTGTTGTGTAGTCTTTTATTTCAGTATAAACTATTTGATATTATATACAAAATTCTTATCTGTCGCCATGGCATGGTGGCTAAGACACTCGCCTCTTACCCTAGAGGTCGTGAGTTCGATCCCCGTCTATGTCAATTTGAACTTTTACAAAAAAAGCGTTCTACACACACTCACATATACACATACACTCTCATACAAACATTTCTGGGTTATTATATTAATGATTCTGTCATATTGTATTCTCAACACTCCGCCTCAATTTGACAGGTTTATTAAATTACATGTATGTTAGTTGGTAAACATATTACATATTCCCATAAACAAACGTAGTTTTACGAATTGTTCTCCTGTTAATCCTTTAGTCAGGATATCAGCAGGTTGACTCTTAGTGGTAATATATTCACCATTAATTTCCTTGTTGAAATATAAATCTCGAATATAATTATATTTTACATCTATGTGTTTTAACCTGCGATGTTCCCATCTATTTAAAAGATGAATAACTGACTGATTATCTTCATAAATTACAACCGATTCATTGCACATAATATGAAGATCATTTAAAAGTCCCTTTAATTGTAGTAGATAACCAGAAGTTGATTTTCTATCCTTTATATCACTAGCCCAGTCAGCATCAGCGTATGCACGTAGTGGTGCATCCATTTTCATATCACGTTGAAAAAACAATCCATAGTTGAGAGTGCCTTTTACGTAACGTAAAATTCGTTTTAATCCGTTCCAGTGTGTTACTTGGAATCGGCTGTAGTAGTTTACAGATGCACTAAGAGCAGGCCTAGTATTTAGCATTAAAAACATGAGACATCCAATAAGTTCTCTATAGGGTTTTGTCTCGATGATACTCTTATACTTCGTTCCATAATCTTGTTCTGGATGAGATTCCATTGGAGCCTTTGCTGGTTTGCACTCGTTCATGTTAAAACGTGTCAGTAGATTTGCCATGTATAGTTTTTGACTCAGAAAAATTCCATCTGTAGTACTTTCAATTTTTATACCTAGAAAACTGTGAAGCTCTCCCAGATCCTTCATTGAAAATTCATCCATTAAACTTTTCCTAAGATTCCTTAATTCCAAATCATTGTTTCCAGTAATAATAATGTCATCTACATATAAAAGAAGATAGACTCGTATGTTTCCTGTTGTACGATAGTATAAGCATTTATCATGTTCAGATCTCTTCAATCCTATGCTTTTAACATATTCATCAAATCTGGCGTTCCACGCTCGTGGTGCTTATTTCAAGCCATAGAGAGTTTTTTTAAGTTTACATACGATTTTATTTTCTTCAGCAAGTCCTTCAGGCTGCTTCATGTAAATTTCTTCCGTGATTTCTCCATGTAGAAATTGCGTTTTTCACGTCCATTTGAATTGCTGCTAAACCTTGTTGGTTGATCATCGAAAATAGGGTACGAATAGTTGAAAGTCGCGCTACGGGTGCGTAAGTTTCATTATAATCGAATCCTTTCTTTTGCGAACAACCCTTGATAACCAATCGAGCTTTATACCTGTTTACATTTCCATCTTGATCTCTTTTTACTTTAAAGATCCATTTGTTATCGATGGCCTTTTTCCTTGAGGTAGTTCCACTAAATTCCAAGTTGCATGTTCATGGAATGCGTTTATTTCTTCGTCGACAGCTTTTACCATTCTTGTTTGTCGTCTCTAGTACTTATGTCACTGAAGTTTTCTGGAACTTCGTCAACAAATGCTTCTGCGTTCAGCATCAGTACAGTGTAGTCATCTAAGTACTTAGGCATATTCCTGACTCTAGTGCTCCGTTTTGGACATTCCGGGTTCAGTGTTCCTTTTTCTGGTTTATTTTCTTCCATTCCGTTGTCAGAACGTTTTGATTCTTCATTATCTCCGCCTTGATTAATCAATTTTTCCTTTGATGTTTCTTAATCTGTGTAAGAAATTCCATCATAGAAATTACTTGTTTGGAAGGTGTATTTTGATTCGTTGAAGATCACATCTCTGCCTTGCAGTATTTTATTATCATCAGGGCACCACAAACGATAACCATTTGGACAGTATCCCATCATATAGCATTTTTTAGATCTAGATTCAAATTTTCCTCCTACCAGTTTCTTTGGGATATGTAAGTATGCCACGCATCCAAATACCCAAAGTTTCTGAAGATAAGGCTTTTCCCCAAACCTTTTTCCAGCTGGTACTTTATCCTTTAATGCATCAGTGGGACTACAATTAACTAAATAGACTGCCAGGACTGCTTCAGTCCAGAATATTTTCTTTGTTTTAGAGTTTAAAATCATACAGCGAGCATTTTTAATAATTGTTCTATTCATACGCTCTCCAGCGCCGTTTTGTTGCGGTGTGTATCGAATAGTAAATTCGCACTTTACACCACATTTTTCAAAATGCTGTTTCATTTCATTTGAAATATATTCCCTGTCATGTCACATCTGAAGCGATTATTTTCATATTGAAGTGTGCTTCTGCCATTGATTGGAAGGTTTTAAAACGACAAAGTACTTCACTCTTTGTTTGTAGAGTAAATGCTATTGTAAAATGTGTGTAGTCATCAATGAAGGCTAAGAAAAACCATCAGGTCTATCTAGTTCGCGGAAAATACCCTATGGGGGCGTTGCAAACTGGAAGTTAGGCTCTGGTCATAGATCTGTGCCTCTGGTAGCCAATGTATCAACTATACTTATACTTATACTCTGCAATTGTCGATAATATTATACAGGCTTCTATTTCAGATTTAAATTAGATATTAGAGCGCGAGTTTTAAAAATTAAAATAATATATTAACAATTTTACAACAAATTTAGATGTCCGAGTTATTGAAAAGTTCTTTTTTACACAAAAGCGTCATTATAATAGGTGAAATAATATTTACCAGGAATAATGAAAAAATAAAACAAAAAGGTGGATTAGGTTCTTGTATATTTTAAATATTAAAATAAAAATATATACTCCGATGACTCAAAGCCGATTTTGAACATTTTCTTTTTTAAATACCGGAAAATGTTTATAGAAAAGTTCCCCATAGGTGAGAAGGTGTGTTTTATATTATTTCAATTGTTATTAACAAATAAGTGTTTTTTTTTAATTCATGTATATAATTGCCTGAAATTTATAAAATCAGGTATTTGGGGTCGCAGATTACGAATTTGGCCTCAAAATAGGTCTAAAAACAAAATGGCGTCGATTTTTTTTTTGTTCTGGGGTAGGCTTGTGCGCTGACGAATATTATTCAGCGGCAGCAGAATGTAAAATAATTTACGGTGGCTGGCTGCACTCGCCATCACTTATTACGGCGGCCACATTTTACTTTACTGTAACTATGTATTTTTAATAAATATTTTCGTAAAGGGCATTTTGATCACAAGTAAATTACTTTTAATTGCATTTAGCACGTCAGTTTACAAAGAAATAAAATGTTTAGTTGCCTGCACCCGACTTTTATATACGTAGTTTTCACTAGAAATATATATCCGAAACAAACTGTGTTCATAATGCGTAAAACAAGTTTATTACAAAGTAAATTATTACCGATTGACTACGTTCGACTAATACAAGTTTCAACATACAAAATTCGTCACTTTTTCTCCGTGTATTGGACCTTGTACCAGAATCTACATTTCAGTGCAAGTATGAGCGTTACAAGACTTCAGATATAGAATTGATAAACTAAATTCGACGCACCGCCGTTCAAAACACGGCGTCGCACAGTGGTTCCAAATCCTGAACACTTGGCCATAATATGAAGGCGTTATTTGATTTATATAAAAAGTGGATGAAAAATGGTGAAAAAAAGTACAATAATAGGCATATTATCATGAAATTTCGGATATACAGGTATTTGAGATCGTTGATTAAAAATCTTAAAAATTTGAAAATAAATGGCGGATCCAAAATGACGGGGAAAAAAGTATAATAATAGTCATATTTTCATGAAATTTCGGATATAGAGGTTTTTGAGATTGCTGATTAAGAATTTATTATTAAAATAATTTAAAATAATAATTTGTTAATAACAATGCAGTAACTATAATAATAAAATTATTTATTTAATTCTATTAATATAGAAGCACTTATTTGTTAATAACAATTCAAAAAATAAAATCATCTATGGGGAACTTTTCTATATTTTTTTTTCAAATTATCAAAATCAAAAATTATCATTATGAACATAACTATATTTGCTGTAAGTGAAGCAGTTCTAGTGATATTGGAGATAGAACAAAAAATGCATAGAGTAAACATGCACTTCCGGTTTGAATATTCTTTCAAAAATAGGAGGTGCACATCTAGGGCATATACAAGTCTTAAGTTTGAAGTTTCATAATTTTTCGTTCGACAGTTTTGGCTCTAGAGCGTTTACAGACACACAGACGTCATGCCGAAAATAGTCACATTCGATTCAGGGAAAGTCAAAACATGTATATCCGTTGAAATCTCGAGTTCGTAATTTTTCATGATTACAACACTTACTTATTACTTCGTAAAAGAAAGTAATAAATATAATGTTCATTTAATATAAAAACAAATAAAAATTAATACAAAAAATAAACAACATAATTATTGTAGCAATCGGGTGATATTCATTATTTTGTCGAGGCTATAACCTTCACGGCCTCGTCCCGCACCACGACTCGTCCGTGGCTGCCGCGCCGTTTAATTTTTACTTTCTTTTACAGAGTAATAAGTAAGTATAGGGATCACCAAAAAAATTGAACTCGAGATTTCAACGGATATACACGTTTTGAGCTTCCCTGAACCGAATTTGACTATTTTCAGAGTGACGTCTGTGTGTGTGTATGTGTGTGTGTGTATGTGTATGTGAACGCTCTAGAGCCGAAACTGTCCAACGTAAAATTATGAGACTTCAAACTTAAGACTTGTATATGGTCTAGTTGTGCACCTCCTATTTTTGAAAAGAATATTCAAACCGGCAGTGCATGTTTACTCTATGCGTTTTTTGTTCTATCTCCAATATCACTAGAACCGCTGCACTTACGACAAAAATAGTTATGTTCATAATGAAAGATATTAATATTTCGCACAACTTTTGTTTGAAAAGTTTCTTCAATAAATGTACCAGTTACGAGAAAATTGCTACTAAAAATCATAAGTATGTTGTTTACGTTGTCATGGATTCGAATGTAGCTTAATTAATCGGATCATCTGCGCCTGTCAATATTTCGACAAGAAAACAAAATGGTCTGAATTAGATAAATGACATTTCAGAATATTTCTGTAGAGAATTGGTTAGTTTTGATAGTTAGTACTTCAAAACCATTACAAATTGGTATTGGTATAATTTTCAACCCATTCATTTATATAAGGTAAGCTTGGTTTTCATATTGTTTCTGTTGGACTATTATTTCCTAATATTATATTTTTATAATCAATAAATATTGATGAAAACTACGTAAATATGTTACAAATTATGCATATTTATATTTACTATAGTATAGTACAATTTAAAGTAGTGCATTAAATATGATAAACGAAGCAAATATCCTCACTTTATTAGAAATAAATCCTGTATTTGGAATAAAATTACAATATTTAATAGATAATTTGAAGTAAATATGCTCACTTTGTCAGAAATAAATCTTATACAAGATACCGACCAACGCCCGACTAGTTACTGTATAACTACGATCATAGTCAAAGGCGCACAGGCACGTATTCAGCACACAACCACATCACTACAATTGATTCACTCCTTTATGTTTGTGATAATATGAATCGCTAATTATTATGATAAATTTGTATGTGTGATTTGTTTTGTTACCAAACAATATATAACCTTATTTTGAAAATAAACACAGTACATTAAGATCTATATATATATATATATATATATATATATATATATATATATATATATATATATATATATATATATATATATATATATATATATAGATCTTAATGTACTGTGTTTATTTTCAAAATAAGGTTATATATTGTTTGGTAACAAAACAAATCACACATACAAATTTATCATAATAATTAGCGATTCATATTATCACAAACATAAAGGAGTGAATCAATTGTAGTGATGTGGTTGTGTGCTGATATATATATATATATATATATATATATATGAGAGAAAGAGAGACATATCACTATATACATACACACATACATCTTTGAGATCCACACACACATGCACGTTTGTTAAAATGTTATATGTTTATTTTATAACTTAAGATTGTATTATGATACAATCTTAAGTTATAAAATAAACATATAACATTTTAACAAACGTGTATGTGTGTGTGGATCTCAAAGATGTATGTGTGTATGTATATAGTGATATGTCTCTCTCTCTCTCATATATATATATATATATATATATATATATATATATATATATATATATATATATATATATATATATATAGATCTTAATGTACTGTGTTTATTTTCAAAATAAGGTTATATATTGTTACGTTTTGACGTGCTCTAGCTATTTGTCCACCCAGCACCTAGACACTCATAAATAAAGATTTAATACAAATATTAATGGTCACATGGCAAAGCCACACATAATTAACCTATCCAAATCATTACATACAATACATTCACGTACACACAAACACACACACACATCAACCTCATACAAAAATTAATTAATTCTCTCTCTCTCCACATTATTAATCCACACAGTCTGAAATTTATTTCCGTCCACTTAAGCGCTTTACAGACTATCCAGCATTCGCTATCTTAACAGCGCTCGTGACTCGCCGTATTGTACCAGTGGACCACAGACAGAGTTCATCAGTATGTCAGATACCAGCGACAGAGCAACATGTATTCCACACAGTCACAGATATATTTTCAAGGTTGTTATATTTTAATAAAGATATTTATAGAACTATATCTCGCTTCATGTTCGCTATAGCCTCAGACTATCGTACCAGCGGTAATCAGAACGTCGGAGACCAGCAACGGGGCAACATGTATACCATACAGTCGCATTGAGATCCCGCGATCCTATGACCTTAAGATCCCTGCAACCTAACATACTAACGCATAGCATAGAAGACCACAGCAAGCTGAGATACCAACCAATAGCAGGCAAGTTACTACATAACTACGAATGTACCCCTCCCCCTCCCCGACAAATGATTGCGATCAGAAAATTGTTCTTTGTAAAATGGTTAGGCATTGATGATATACACAGTTCTTGGATTTCTAAGAAAGACCTTATGTAAACATAATAAATCATAATATACTCAGTGGCCTAGGCAGCTGTTACAGACATACACATACCATTACAGGCAAACACAACTCCCACTAAAAATTAAAATTAGAAATTATTATTATTATTATTTTTATTTTATGGCTAGGAGGTCATTGTGCGCTCGTGACGTGATCGTCTGGCTAGGGCGTCCTTTATACTACTGTTATGGTACAGGAATAAATAAACCTCGGTTTCATAATTGGGTAGCACTGTGACTATAATGCCGATGATTTAGAATTATAAAAGTAAACTCAGAATTTCATCTATTTCATATTAAATGCAGAAGAAATGTCATCAAACATTTAAGACAACATAAACCAAATTTTAAAGACTCGTATATTAATACATTATTGTAGAAAACAATAAATAATTTAGTATTGTATTTATTGCGATTGGGCTGGTAGCTGGTATTGTTATAATTATTAGGTTCGATATGTTCTTAGTTCGTATACGTAGTTTACAATCTGATATAATGTTTTTGATTAAAAAAAAAAAAAAAATTATGGTATATTTTAAATTTCAAAATTTATCTCAATAATAATTTTATGCTGCCGAGTACCTTTTAGGCAGTTATATTTTGGTCTTATGGCATAACAAAATTTTATTCGTAAAGTGAAAAATTCAATTTCTCATTCTTTCCTCAATCTTGAACGAAATATCCCTTTAAGAAAAATAAAACATTGCATTCCTAATGAAAATATATATAATATAAATTACGCACTGTATATAAAAACAAAATTAGCAAAAAAAAAAAAAAACATCTCCGTTACTGGCAATATGAACATACCTAACTAGTTTTGCAGCTGTTTATAAGATATTAAACAAAAGACAACATTTATTTAATTTAATGATATACGCATACTTAGTTATAAATTAATAATCACAGAGTTATATTTAATAAAAGCAAAACAAATAATATGCTTAGGTAGATTGAACAAATTATAAAAATACTTTGAAGCCACAATGAACAGAAGTATTACAAGTACAATACATTTACTTTAAAACTATTCAAGTCTCACAACGCTAAACGAAAAAAATATTTCATATAAAAATGATTTAGATCAAATAAAACCATTTTCACAAGACGAAAGCAAAAATTTTCAAAGTTCAAAAGATTTAAATAAAACAAAACTATTCACTATTCCAACACAAAAATAATTCCAAGTCCGTAAACGTTTCAATCAAAAATTACTCCAAGTCCCAAGAGTAAAACATACAAAATGATTCCAAAACGTTTAAACCATAAATTCTACTAAGTACACAAACCGCATTTAATTCACCCACACACCACGCACGAACCACCGACCGAATTTTCTGCGTTAAACTTCGGTTTTTATAGCTAAACTCAGCCACCCACTGGGTGAAAATATACTTATTTCACCCCTCACATCATAGTATTGTAATGACGCGTTCAAACTGTGCTTGACCCTGAGGTTGAGTCTAGTTTTAATCTTCAGACAGAATTGCACGAAATAACCAAATTTCACAGATATTTGACGCACACGTGCATGTTTAGTCACAACTCCAGAAAATATAATATAAGATTAAATATATACATATTAAAATATAAAATAAACCAAAGACTCTGGTTTCTTATAAATACTGTTAGTAAACAAAGCGATACTCGTAAAACGGTCATCTATCTATGAAATTCAGAAGTTGACACCATATACTCGAACCAAATTTGTTAGATTCTTGTTGTGCTACTGGACGGAGAAGGCTACTATACAGCTATTAAATTCGATGCATTTTAAAACGCTGAAAAGTTCTCCAGATCAGAAATTACCTGTTTTTACTCCAAAATAAAGAAATTCTGCCGAATAATGACTGTTTATTGTATATGAAGGTATTACGGACACATTGTTACACTTTTAGTCAAAGTTATATTTCTTAATTACATAACACTACTCAAAACCTATCATGATTAAACAAACCTCGATTACGCAAAAATCTACCTACTTTTTAAAGAAAAAAATATATCAGTGAATGAAAACTATAATAAATAACCTATTTTGGAGGTTTTCGTTTTTTATCTCTGAAACTGTAAATACAAAAAGAATATCATTTTTACCAGGCATTATTTATGCAATTATGAATTCACTGATATTTTTTTTTCTTTAAAAAGTAGGTAGGTTTTTTTTCGAGCTTGATGTTTGACCTTAATAAATACCTTTTTCCGTCGTATGACGTGGTGTCCATTGGTCCACATAGGTCACTATGTACCAGTTCCATCAGTCGTTTAGCCCCTACACCTTCTCGTTGATGTGGTAATTTTGTTTGTTTTCCTTCAATGCAGATTGTACAGAGTTTTGATGTAGATTCAATATCATTAACCTTTATTCCATCAGTCAGCTTTGTCAGCTTCTTAAGTCCATTGTCACTGATGTGTCCCAGTCTTTTGTGCCAAAGGTTTACATCTTCGATATTACTACACAAGTTTGCGTATTCCGGATTTTCGTAGAAGAATAGTTCATACAGTTTATTCCGCCGGTAAGCAACTGCTACCACCGTGTTTCCTTTGCGTATGACTCCTATTCCGTTTTCAAATTGTACAGTGTATCCACTCATTTCAAGTTTCCTTACTGATAGTAAGTTACATTCTAGACCTGGCAGTTTCTTTTGCCATTAAAATCTGTCCAGATTTAGCAACCCGTATTTTAATTGGATTTTTTAGACATTTAAAATTAATTAATTTTTCGTCCGTGGTCGCTAAGTGTTCAGACGATCCAGAATCCAAATTCCAACATGAGTAATGATCATTATCTTCGTCAGTAGATACATGAAACGAATAACCTCCTTCTGCACTTCCGCTTTCGTCAGCGTTTGTTTTAACCGTAACATTCGCAGTTCCGGAATTTGAATTTCATTTTCTCTCTTTAATTTTCTACAGTCTGACCTTTTGTGACCTAGTATTCCGCAATGATGACATCTGAAATTGTAGATTATCCTTTTCACATTTTTGTCCGATCCGGTTTTCTTGTATGTGTTTCCATTTGTGTTCCGGTTCGTTGTTCCAGTTGTAAACGCTGCAGACTGTTTATCACTGTCGTTACTCATTCCGCAACGCTTTGCTTCCTCGTCCAAAAGACGAGTTTTTACGAAATTCAACTTTAATTGATCTGTAGACAATGTTTCAAGAGCCGTTACCACCACGTCGTATTCCGTGGGCATGGTAAGTAGCAGATGGCAAGCAATATCTATGTCTTCCAACTAGGCTCCCGGTGAACGCAACTCTCGTATGAGTTTGTCGAATTTCAGGAAATGTGCTGACATCGGTTCTGTAATTGAATATTTCATTGTTAGTAACATTTCAAAGGTGCTCATCAAACTGTTCCATATTTCATGCGCTGTTTCATGTTCCTTAACATATTCCAAGTGACTATCTGCAATGCGTGGAATGATCTGTGACTTGCATTTCCTGTCACTTTTCTTTAGCTTTTCCAATTTCATTTCTTTTTCCGCACGTGATTCCGCATTATCTCCAACAGTAATTGTTACCATTGTTGCGTTCTAATAAATTCAATTTCCATTAAAGTCTTCGTGTGCTCTAGACTAGGCCCATCACCTGTTAGAGTTGCGCACTTTAGGCGTAACGAGATTTAGTTTGAAATAAAGTTCGAAATACTGTTTTGTATATTTAAGTATTATTTATTAGCAAACATACAAATTAGAAAAGTCAATTATTACAACTGCACATTGCTTTATTTTATACGCCCACTATGTACTTTACTAAATAACTATATACTACAATCCTGTCATATTGTATTCTCAACACATCTGATATTTTTTTCTTTTGATTTAACTTGAAGCTTATAAAATTGACTTCAGTTGTACGTAGTTTTTTGATATTTAGTAAAAAGTGGGGCGAAAAATAGGTAATTTTTTTCAAATGTCCACTATTTCGCGAAGAATTTATACATCCATATAGATCAAGAAAAAAAGAAAAAAGATTTTGTATCAGATGATTACAACCTGCGCTACATCCATAACCATGACGCTACTTCCTTTTTGAGCTGCCTCTGGAGAACGCAAAAATGGTATCAAGCTATTATTATTTATCAATAAAAAAAATCCTGAAAATACTTTGATATACACCATATTTAATGCATCAAACCCCATCAATCTACTACTTCTAAGTTCAGAGAAAAAAATTCGAGAAAATTAGTAATTTTATCGGCCGTCACCGTGTTGTTCTCTCTTAATAAATAGATGGATTTTGCCATTTTTAATTATTAAAAGGAAATAAAACAACTAAATTGCTAAAACTTTTATTAGATGTTGTAACTGGGGTATTACTGCGAACTGAATTATACAAACAATATTTTGAACATTTGTACACGTGCTTTAAAACAGTCTCCATGAATGTCTTATCACACAAAAATCGAGATTATAATTTTACTTACGGTTTCTGTTTTCTAATTGAATTGATTATACCAAAAAATATGTGTATACATACCATTTTACACAACACTTTTTGTTGAGATTTGTGCTAGCTGGTGTCGGTTGCTTCTTGGAATTCCATGAGATTGCCGCTCCGGCCAAACAAAACACATAGCCAGTAAAAGAACGTCGATCGTTAACCCAATTTGCATAGTCAGCATCAGCGTAACCGACCAGCTTTGGAGAAAACAAGTTTTAGGTTCGTCGTTCCTCGCAGATACCTCATTACGCGTTTAGTTGCTGTCCAGTGTGGCTTTCCAGGGTTGGCACAGTACTGGCTGAGCATGCTCATCGCATGAGTTATGTCAGGTCGTGTTGCCAATGCCGCGTACAACATTTTTCGAATGGCTGATCGATATGGAATTTCCCTCATTTCACTTTTCTCTAATTCGATCACAGGGGCCATCAACTTCGATAAAATAAAGCTTTTATTGATGGGAGTTACGACCGGCTTGCTGTCGTGCATGTTGAATTCCCGTAAAAGGTCCTCGATGTAAGTTGACTGGTCCATGGTGATGGTACTCTTCTCATGATCTCGCAAAATTCGAATGCCGAGAATGATATGAGCTTCGGCAAGGTTCGTCATTTCAAAATTCTTGTGAAGTTGTCCTTGTAACCAAAGTTTCGCTTTGATATCGTTGGAGAATAGAGAATCAGAATTTCACCATTGACTATTCGATAATATACGCACACATCAAAGCTTGCACATTTTAGTCCGTTGCTACGTAACATGCCATCTAATTTGGTGTACCAGGTTCTCTCTGCTTGTTTTAAACCGTAAAGTGCTTTGTTAAGTTTGCAAACGTAAATTGCACCGTTCGGGCTTCTTTTCTCAAATCCGTTCGGCTGACGCATGTAAATATCCTCCTCGACATCCCCGTTTAGATAGGCGGTAACGACATCCATCTGGTTAATTTCCCAATCATAAATTGCTGCCAACGCGATGAGTAGGCGTAAAGTCGTGTATTTCACCACTGGCGCAAACGTTTCTTGGTAATCTATGATTTCTATCTGAAAACAACCTTGGATTACGAGTCGGGCCTTATACCTAACAATAGAGCCTTCTGAGTTTCTCTTAATTTTGAAAACCTATTTGCTACATATTGCGTTTCGGCGTTCAGGTAATTTGACTAAGTCGTAAGTGTTGTTTTTAATTATTGAGTCGTACTCTTCTTGAATTGCCTTTTTCTACTTCCCTGCGTCTGGGCTGTTTAACGCTTCCTTCAGCAATTGTGGATCGGTTTTTCGGTGTTCGATATCTTCCTTATTAAATTCAATCAGGGCGTAGTCATCCAGGGTGACCAAAGAGAAACGCTCATTATGCAGTGCATGCTTGTCGAAATCTGGAGACTCCGATGCGAAATCTGCATACTCGTCGTAGCCATAACGTACTGGCGGTCCACAGCTTCGTGGGGGGTTATGTCTCACGATCTGTGGCTGCCTATCGTTTACTTGGACTACTAGAACTACGTTTTCAGGAGCGTTTATTTGAATTTCGGGTGGTGTATCTGTGACGTCTACAACTTGAATTTCGGATGGTGGATCTGCGACGTCCATAACGGTGACATCTGCTTCCGCTCTCTCTGGCCCACGGCCACATAAGATGTTGGCAATTGGATTGTCTGGTACTGCTATGACGATTTCGACAATGACAGGTGTAGAAGTATTGACTTCCACAAGGAATGATCCTGTATCTTCGTTCAGAGCCAATCCCCGTGTCATCTGATTTTCGATGAACGTGACATCTCGTGATAAGGTCAGCTCTTGCGTATCTGGATCCATGAGACGATAACCCTTCGTGGTCTCGCTGTACCCAATGGACATTAATTCTGTAGATTTTTCGTCCAATTTTCGTCTCTGCTCTTTTGAAATGTGCGTGAACGCACGACATCCAAAGACTCGCAAGTTACTCAAATCAGGTTTTTGTCCATTCCATGCTTCAAATGGAGTCATATCCTTTACTGCAACTGTTGGTGATCTATTCTTCAGACAGCACGCTGTAGCTAATGTTTCGGCCTCTACTTTTTCACTACAACACCATTTTGGGCGGGGTTGTACGGTGCAGTCGTTTGATGCACGATTCCCTCGTCCGACAAGATCTAATCCATGATGGCGTTGACGTACTCTTTTCCGTTATTAGTACGAATTTTCTTGCAGACTTTTCCACTCTGTTTTTCTACTACGGCCTTGAAGAGTCGAAAATACTTATGAACGTCACTCTTCGCCTTTAGAAAATACACGAAAGTCATTCTGGAGCGGTCGTCAATAAAAATAAATTAATAGCGTGCGCCGCCAATCGAGTTTTCGGTCGTTGGCCCAATTAAATCCGATTGAATTAATTCAAGAATGTTAATTGCTCGTTCCACCTTTTTCAGGTAAGCAAGTCGACGCTGCTTCCCTTTAATGCACGGTACACAAGTGGTTTGATCTGGGACCGAAGTCAAGGTCGCTCCTTCCGCCATCCCCTTTAAGCGATGCATTGCATCAATACTTAGGTGGCCGAGCTTCTGGTGCCATATCATGAACGTGGTCTTCTCACATATGAAGTTTACTCGTTCTCAAATAATGTCCAGTCGATAAAGTCCATCACGTTCAGTGGCGATAGCAAGTATTTTTCGATTTGACTTCCTTCGAACTTTCGCGACGTCGTCAAATTCTACCGTTAACTTATCTTCGCGCAGTTTTGACACGGAAATAAGGTTTGCTCTTGCTCAGTATAAACGTGAGGTTTCACGCCCAAACCGATAATCGAATACGCCTTCCTCGATTTTGCTATGTTATCCGTCTTTGTTCCATCAACATAATCCCATAAGTCTTTTTCAATTAAATTAAGTTCCATCGCAAACTTCCAATCATTATACTCGTAATTAGATTTGCTGTCTAATTTTTCAAAATTTATTGCACTATTATAGGATATATTATCCGCCCCATTTCTGTGTGATCCGGTTGCGTTAACGTATGCTTGAAAATACTGGATGGACGCCTAATTATTCAGATTTAACTTAGAGTTGTTTTTGAGTTCTGGGTATAGTCTGGATGTCCTGGGCACATAACCTGTTGAGATTTGCGCTAGTTTGTGGCTAAAATATGGTCAAAGAATGTCCGAGACAAATAAGAAATACACCTTGTTTTGACAATTAAAATATCTGAACTGTTTTATTTTATCAACGCCTTCTGTCCTTTTCAAATAATAATAAATAACTATACGGGGGAATAAACTATTAATATAATTAATAACTTCAACACTTTTGATGATTTGACATTTGATTCGTTATTATTTTTGAATCAAATAATCAGGCTAGATTCTGAATTTTGTAGTGCCACGGCAGTTTTAAAGTGATAATGGGTCATATGCTAAAACATAATGGCTCGAGCCATTGAAAATAAAAATTAATTTACACAACTCGATATGCATTTTGAAGATTTACATAATATATGTTTATTGACTTTTGAATTATTCTGACGTATAATCTTTTATTTTTACGTAGGGCAGATTACTTGATTAGAAATTTATTAATTGCTGTTGTGTAGTCTTTCATATTCAATATGGCCTAATCGATATTATACATAAGACTTATCGGTCGACATGGCAGGGTGGTTAAAACACTCGCCTCTTACCCTGGAGGTCGTTAGTTCGATTCCCGTCTATGCCAATTTGCATTTTTTTTTTTTTACATAAAGAAGCGTTCTTTACATACACTCTCACACAGTCACAAACATATACATCTGGGTGTTTATATTAATAATATAATAAACAAAATCTTGAAGACTTGATCCACACTTATGTAGACCCGTGATTAGCTGACAAAAATATTTCAAATTATTAATATTTATATTTGTGCAGGTTAGTTATTTGTCAAAAGATACAAACTGAAGGAAAACCGTGTAATTATTAAATTACATGTAAATTCGCCACCCGTAAAAACTGACCTCTTTTCTGTATACCATGTGGACACATGGTGCCCACGAGTATCCCTAGTAAATTAAGAATCACAGAGTAATTTAAAAAATAGTTAAGCTAAACAAACAAATGGATTAGGTAGATGGAACAAATTATAAAAATACTTTGAAGCCAGAAGTTAAAATAATTTAAATAAAACGATACTATTCTAAGTTTCAGGAATCCATTACAAAAATAATTCTAAGTACGCAAACGTTTCAATCAAAAATTACTCCCAAGAGTAAAACACACAAAACAATTCAACAAGTCCACAAATGTTTACTTAAAGACTATACTAAGTCTGAACAATTAAAACACTACATTTTGCACTTGAGCGTGAAACTTCCGACTGGTGTGAACCCTATACGCGGACCAACTCCCTATTTCTGCGTCAAACTCCTGCTTTATATCTAAACTCAGCCACTTACTGGGTGAAAATATTTAATATATATATATATATATATATATATATATATATATATATATATATATATATCTATCTATATATATATATATATATATATGTATATATATATATATATATATATATAATATATATATATATATATATATATATATATATATATATATATATATATATATATATATATATATACATATATATATATATATATATATATATAAAATATATATATATATATATATATATATATATATATATATATATATATATATAAAATATATATATATATATATATATATATATATATATATATATATATATATATATAAATATATATATATATAAAATATATTAAATTAAATATACACATACTAAAATATAAATAAATAAGCTAAGAAACTCTGGTGTCTTACAGAATATACAATAGAACAAAAAAGAATATGAAATTAAAAAAGAGGGTTAATGCTCCCCTGGGATATATATGATGATAATTGCGTACTATATATGTGCACTAACAGGAACAGATGCATATTTTCAAAAAGAGTAACTCTATGACACTCTTATAAATGACACCGGATTGCAGAGAAACAATTTTTTAAATCTAAAATAAATGAAAATTTAACTTCCAAGAACATAAAATTTTGCAATTAAATATTTAAATGAAATATATTTTTCGATATTGATCCTTACCTGTAAAGTGCGCCTAGATTACAACTGCTTGACAATTTAGTAAATTTAAGCAAGAAAAAGAAAATTGAGCTGGTGCACTAACGCACCTTTGGGACAACTTTTGTTTAAAAGGTTTCTTCAAAAAATGTACCAGTTACGAGAAAACAGTTACGGAACATTTTAAAATTCTTATTTATGTTGTCATAGATACGCATTTGAGATATTTCTTTTATCAAATCGTATGAACTATGCAGCATTCATACAAATACATACATATATATATATATATATATATATATATATATATATATATATAAGTAGTGCAGCAGGGATCGTCCGGGACCATATTTCAAAATGGCGGCCGTTATTTTTTTTTGTGCTAGCCGCTCCAGATTTCGTGTGGTGACTCGGGGGTGGTGGCTTGGTGGGGCGGGGTGGAGGCGGTGGGCGGCGGCGGTGTTCGCGACTCATGTGACGTCATGAAGGGTGCATATAATTAACGGTGTCTGGCTGTCGTTAATTGAATCATTTAAACTACAGTTGGTTTTAGTCGCCTTTGAGGAATTTATTTGTGGCTTATTCAACATCATTAGGGGTGCATATAATTAATTAGATGTGTGTGTGTGTGTGTGGAAATAGGGTTAAAAAAATGAATAACATTTATTTTTAAAGTATTTATTAAGTAAAACTACATTTAATTTTCATGCTATATATTTTAATAAATAATCAGTGTTGTACTGCTGCCCCAGCATACCCCCAAGGTATCGTATCTGTGAAAATATAATTTACAATTCGTTTATCATCATGGGGGCTCAGCGTCAATTTCTTCTGTGTAACCGTATGAACATTATGATTTTTCGATGTGATCATAGTTTGAGTTCTGGTTATCATAGTATTGGAACATAGACAATCATAGTAATCCTTAAAAGTGATTTCTTTCATTGTGGCCGCGGTGATGCCCTTAGCCTTTTTACAAATCCGTTCCTCCCTCTCACCACTTTGAACTTTTATACTATATAATTTTGAGCGAAGTCCTATGAACTCTAGCATAATTTCACCATTGTTTTCATACTTCATTAAACCCAAAACTTTCTTATTTGCAAGTGGTATGTTAAAAAATGTTTTTTTGAGAAAAGTCAGATGTGTCAAATCTATGTAAATCCCTCTTTATAATTTCATATATATCCAAATTAATAAAATTGTAGATTAAACTATCTGTATCTGTATACAGCAATCGTAACCCGTATCCGTATCCCGTTTCACGTAATTATAGTGAAAATCGTAAATATATATTTTCGATAAATCTAGAATAGAAAATCCCGCGTAAAGTGGTTTATCAATCACAATCGATTTTTTAGAAATTTCAATAATAACAATATCATCATCAAGTATGGTACAACTATGAAACGTTGGTTTTGAAATATATGACTTGGCTCCATATCTTCCCCCCCATTCGGTAACAAGTTTAACACCTTATGTTTACGAACATTCTCCATTGTTTTTCCAAAGACGGCATTACTCATGAGCTTATAATATTTTTTTTTTAAAGTTATTGTCAGACACTTTGCGCTGTTCAGTATTCAAATCAATATATTTTTTAAGCCAAGGGCTCTGGTCAAATTTCAGCACGCGATGTATTTGTTTAATTTTTAACCCCGATTGCAGACATTGCTTTAAATTTTGATAATGTATAACGTAGTTTTTTCTCGGATATAAATGAGTAATTAATTTTGATTGTTTAGATGTTGGTGGCACAAAATGCTCCGGGCATAAGGGTAAATCTTTGTGCAAATCGTGGAGTTCAACGGGATATTCCAAATCGACTTCAAAAATATACCCAATATCCGATTCATCGCTTACATTCAGCAAATTAATTTCATAAATATCCAGGTCATCTACCTACTTAAAATTTTGATATGGTAAATACTGGCTCATTGCAGCACCATATAAATTATTCACATCAAAATACATTAAAAATGAGGTTTCTTTATTCGCATCATAGTTTTCATTCATATATACATTATTTGCTTTCGCGTAACGATTACAGCACTGTGATATACCACCGCGAACCCCTTTCTCAATAAATAATATTTTATCTATATCGGTTAATAATTCAAGTTTTACATTGCTACACTTTAGCATTGCATCAAATGCAAGACCGGGCGCCGTATAATAATGAAGAGCATCTAGCTGATATGTATTCAAGCAGCTTTCACGGAAATTCCCAAATACATCTGCCAGCAAAAGTACATCTGTTTTCAGATACAAGTCAGAGTATTCCCCCAGTGTTTGCATTTTAAATGTAACAGCATGCTCGTAATCGGTTTTACAAATATCATCTTCTTTCAATATGCTGTGAAAACTTTCGCGAGGTGATAACTGATTTTCTTCAAATCTACCCCAGTTATCCAAATAATCATATGGAAAAACCCCTTTTCTCGTTATTAAATGAAATTCATTTTCATTGGCACAATACTTTCGCACAATAGTCTTCTCGCAATCTTTTAAAAATGATGAGAGTTTATCAAGACTGCTGGCCATAAACCGAAATGAGTCAATAAATCGAAAATTTATTTTCGTCTGTTTCACATACTTTGTGAAAGAAATGTATCGTTCTTTGTTGATTGGTAATAATGATATACACCCGGGGAAGCTCTTCGCAATGCTTTTTATTATAAAATGTGCGTTGTAACCGCTTAAATTATGAAATACTACTGTTATTGTATGCGTGTTTGTATAATTTAAATTGCATGCCTGATGAGCCGCACCGCGATACCGAGATGTCAAGTGACAATGATCGCGTACTTTGACATCCGTCGAATTAAACGGTCTTGCGCAAATGTGGCAATTTGCTGCATTAGAAAATTCAAGTTCTTGCGTCGGTGATAACTGCATGTCTAAAACATTTTTAAACACCCCATCAATATTTGTCGCGACTTCTAATAGCTCGTCGGAAAACCATTTGAGGCAATCTTTACCGCGATAAGATTTAAAAAATGACAACGAATCGTCATATGAACATTTTAAATAAAATGCAATACTGCATGAAATATGTTTCTGAACTTGCTCGGTGTTTTGCCCTCGCGTGTTCTCAATTTTTACTTTCTTTTACTGAATAATAAGTAAGTATAGGGATCACCAAAAAAATCGAACTCGAGATTTTAACGGATATACACGTTTTGAGCCTCCCTGAATCGAATGTGACCATTTTCGGAGTGACGTCTGTGTGTGTGTGTGTGTGTATATGTGCGTGTGTGCGTGTGTGTGTGTGTATGTGAACGCTTTAGAGCCGAAACTGTCCAACGTAAAATTATGAGACTTCAAACTTAAGACTTGTATATGGTCTAGTTGTGCACCTCCTATTTTTGAAAAGAATATTCAAACCGGCAGTGCATGTTTACTCTATGCATTTTTTGTTCTATCTCCAATATCACTAGAACGGCTGCACTTACGACAAAAAAGTTACGTTCATAATGAAAGATATTAATATTACGCACAACTTTTGTTTGAAAAGTTTCTTCAATAAATGTACCAGTTACGAGAAAACCGCTACCGAAAATTTTGAGAATATTGTTTACGTTGTCATGGATTCGAATGTAGCTTAATTAATCGGATCAACTGCGCCTGTCAATATTTCGACAAGAAAACAAAATGGTCTGAATTAGATAAATGACATTTCAAAATATTTCTGTAGAGAATTGGTTTGTTTTGATAGTTAGTTCTTCAAAACCATTTCAAATTGGTATTCTTATCCGGACAAGTAATTCTACATTTATTTAGCAATTTACAATCTGATTCATGTTTATTTAATGAAATTTGGGTCTTGAAATAATTTAAGCACCTATCACACAACCATGATTTGTGCGTTGAAGTAATTTGGGCTCTTAACAATCTCGGGAGACTCTTTATCCACATAAAATGGTGATTAGTATTGGATCTCAAGCACTTTATAATATCCCCATTTTCAAGATTGTCATATTCATCAATATCCATATCATGTAATTCTTCAGCGATCATACGTAGATGAATTCGTTTGACGGCATTATTTTCGGTTAAGTATACAGGTACAATTCGATGTTTATTTTTACCACATGCTTCTAATGAATAAACATTTATGCATAAATTGTTCATTTGCTTTAATTTCCGAATATCTTTAAGTTGTATTGGGAAATTAATATCATTATAATGTAAAACTTCGCTGAAATGAGGATACTAGGACAAGCGATCAGCATGTTTATCTACGGGGTAG
This sequence comes from Leistus spinibarbis, assembly GCA_933228885.1. Taxonomy (NCBI): domain Eukaryota; kingdom Metazoa; phylum Arthropoda; class Insecta; order Coleoptera; family Carabidae; genus Leistus; species Leistus spinibarbis. The sequence goes on from OW121791.1 coordinate 9,201,706, forward strand.
AGTGCCGAAACTATAGCCCAGAGAATGCAATATTCATCACTATTTTTCACATTAATTACAGCTTGTTTCCGTTTTATGTCGGCAGGTAGTTCAATATAAGAATACTCTGAACGATTTTTCTAAAAATAATTTTGGATCTTTGAAACTTACATTCACAATGATACCGGTTCTAATGCGGGAATTAAAACATGACTGCGTTTTTTGCCAAACTAATTTTTTAGAAGTTGATTTTTCGAATGCTGTAATTGTAACTTGATATTTTTTATTTTTTCACGATAGCATTTTAAATGCGATAAATTCGCCTCAAGTTTAAATAAATTATCTCTATTTAAAATTAAAATAGTTTTATTGATATGAACAATCCACTTCACACATTCACCGAGTGTTTTTAAAATCAAAGCTTCCGCAGCATTCTTTACTGCGTTATCAGTTAAATCTGATAATAGAGTGCGCGACATTTTTAACAGCCGGATTCTTCTAGTCAATTTAAACAAGTGGCGACAACTAGCCGATTGCTACTACTTTAGTAATCACTCAAATTAACTTCGGATAACATCGGAAAAACTCAGACAATATAAATTCGGAATGAAATAATGTTATGCAAATTATGATCTAATTAACCCCTCTGTGCGAATATGTACCGTTAAAATGAAACACACACATATATTTCTAAATCTTTATTTTAACAATTATAAGTACATTTTCACAAAAATTACAGATTACTTACAGCGCTAGTTAATTGATTATACTTAATTAATCTATCGTGCAATATTAAACAATATGCGGCGGTATTGGCCGGCACATTGACATTCGTCTCGAATTCCAATCTTATGTCTACAGTACCCGATTTCAACATCTCGCTTTGGTGTGAACAATCAATTACTGCAAGTGGCGCTAAAGTAGCAAACTCGTGTGGAGTAAATATCGGCTCGCTTTGACGTTCATAGTAAGATAGTTGAAATTGAGTGTACATTTCATACAGTAATGCCCATTGATGGTTTGTAAAATTCAAATTTAAATTATCATAAGGGTACATTTCAGAATATAAATACAGCTTGATGTCAGTTAAATTACAATGATCAAATTTACTCATATCTTCACCACCTTTGTTTTTACGATCTGTTTGAAATCCAACAATTATATAGCGTGGCGTCTCTAGCTGTGTCGTTGTTTTAATTGGTCACGAATGACGCTGAGTTTGTTGCAGCATTGAATGTTCATGTAATTCCCAACTCCGGAATGCGATTTCCAAATCAATGTTTTTCTCCATATACCTAATCAGCATTAATCGATCTACATCGGCGACGACTATATGGGGAATCTTCCAATGTACCTTGCTTAATTCAATTTATAATCGCGTTAAAATCAGAACTACTTCTTATGAGAACTAACTCTTGGCGTAAATTTAAAATAATTTTTTTAAAGTCTTCACAGAATCCCAGCAGCATGTTGAGTAGAATACACACATTGAAGTTACCCTTACTATCGACAATTTCTCCACTAATATTGGTTGTTGGTGACCATCCGGCGTTTTGCAATCGCACACTTTCATTTTTATTGTACGATACATAGTCCTTCATAGTAGAAGTTAACCCCGGATTTCGAACGCGATCAATCACTATACTACCGATTTCATAACGAATTTCATTGAAAAGATACGCAATGCTGTTGTTGGTTAATTTGGCTGTAGTAGAAACTGTATTATTACTCGTAAGTAATTACCCTCAACGTACAATATGCTATTGCACGGTAGGGTATATACATCCTGTTGTTGAATAGGAATTCTAATTTCATCATTATTATTTAAAGTTGTGGACGCGTACGGCTGGTGCGTGTGTTTTTCCGCATGGATAATTGAATTATCAAAAAGAGTCTTTTCCGTGACGTTCAATATAACCGCATTCATCGTGTGATGTTTCGTGTATGTTGAGACAGTAATTTTTTATTGATTTAAATTGAATTCGTATCCAAACAACTATTCTTCTTCGTCTTTGCTTCCCCAGATTTGCGAAATTTAAACCCTAATGATTTCAGAAATCTGAAGTTTTCAGGTGTTAACTGGTCTGCAGTCGTTCTGCTAATGTTTTCTTTATAAATATGTCTGTTATTTATATGATTTAAAGGCGTCACGTTATACTTAATCCCCATTTTTCTTTCTTAGATGCAACCTTACCGTGACCGTCTCTCCTCCAAAATTGACTAAATTCCCGTCTTGATCTACTATTTTAAGGGTTATAGTAGTTAATACTCGCGTGCTGATTGGCAGATAAATCACTTGATGGGGTGTTTCTACAATTTTAAAACCCGGTGGCACGCGTGGGAAGAATTCGTGAAGAATGTGTACTGTATTATCGTTTGAATAGGAATTAGTAGTTATGCTACACTCAATACAAATCGCATTCACTTTAACAATAGATACAGGATAATCGGATTCATGGAGTATATTCGCAGGTAATTTCCGCGGCTTAAATCCAAATAAACTGCCCACAGAATCACTAGGTTCAAAATTTATTTCCAAATTACTTTTCACCTCACACTTGAGCGTGTTGTTATTAGCCTCTATATTCAATGTATTACTTGAATCAATTTTCTTCTTCAAATACCTATTTATATCGGCCAGCTCATAAGACCCCTCCGGTATTTTAATATTTTTCGCACCTATATAAAAACTATTGTTTGTTTCATCAATATTTGGTATGGCGTTGTACACCTCGAAATTAATCAAACCAAGAACGTAATCAGACCCCTCACCAAGCTCGATCGGAGGGTAAAAAGTTTTTGTTATAACCGAACAGAGTGAATGTGTATGACATGATGGCTGTAGGGCTACTAAGTATCTATAGTGTCAGCTATTTATTGATATAAAAATGATAAACACAAGTGACCACATTTAACACTATCATATATTTGATATGTATTATAGTTATAATGTATAGAACTGCAATTAGTGAAATATGTAAGTAGCTCGTTTGGAGGTGGTAAATTGCCATAACTATCGAAATAAATTACTTGTTTACCACGCTTTTTGTAGGCAACCCAGTGCGTCCCTGGCCCATAACTATTGTCCAAATTAACAATCCCGCATTCATTGGCATTTATTTTTGAAGATAGGGCATTTCGCATGAAAACACCGCGAAAATACTGAATATTCAACTGCTTTGCGTACTTGTAGAGATCAATGTTCGTTAACGCGCGGTTCGGTAACGAAATCGGTAGTTTTTTGGCTTTAAAAAAAGGCCCAAGCCGTTTTTATATGGTTTTAAAAATAACCCTTTGCCCATTGCCACCGCCTCCATCTTTTGATTATGGCGCTGAGTTTCCTTTAATTGTTCAGCTGCTGCCTTAGCATCACCCACAGCTTTCGCGATACCCGCAGCACCACCACTTAATGCGCCAAGAGCACTCAACCCAGCAAAAATTGGAATTAACGGTAAAAACCCGCCTGTTTTTGGAATTGGTATGACTCGTGGTATTTTGACTTTTCTTTTTATTCGCTTAACAGCTCGCAATGCTATTCTTGCCGCCTCATTCAATTTCGTCGGTTTGCTCGTTTTCACAGCTTTATTTGCGTGATTAATTACCTGCCTGAGTGTTAATGCTTTTTCCACACTCATCCCCATCTTTACCTTGGCCCTCATTGCGCTGGACACAGCAAGAGCAGCAATTCTTTCCACGACAGGTGTATCAGAAGCTTGAAAACGTTCAAATGCTTTCTCAGCCAACACTCGGTCAGCCTTATGTCGCTCGCTAGGATATTTATTCAGAGAATAAGCTATATCGTGCTCCTTGCAAGCGTCATCAAGTATGTTAACCCCGCGGTCTCCTCGTCGTTTTTCAAGATTCGTACCCGGCCCGCAGAAGTTATACCCCGGAATGTGAACCTCAAAAGGAAGATTATTAATAAGTTTATTGAGATAACCTGTACCGATGACGCTTCTACGATGTGACATGTGTATACGCCCGTGACTAACTGCCATATATATTTAATCACTATGTTATTTATACATCAGTTGATTGTCAGCATGCGTGTAGTTAAACAGAAACAAACGTTAAATGTGCGAAATTGTGATTTCGATGAGAAAAAAACGCCATTACGGCATAGTGTATTACTGCCATGCACTGTAAGATGTCTTGTATCAGGACCATCTGGTTGTGGAAAAACTAATGTGCTAATTGCATTGCTTGAACACCCAAATGGTTTACATTTTGAGAATGTTTACATTTATTCAAAATCTTTGTATCAATTCAAGTATGAATATTTAAGGAGTTTACTTCAACCTATTAAGGAGATTGGCTACCATGCGTTTAACGATAGCGCCGATATAGTGAAACCATGCGATGCAAATTACAATTCTGTTTTTATATTTGATGATGTGTCGTGTGATAAGCAGGATATTATACGAGAATGGGGCGTCATAAAACCATAGACTGTTTCTATCTCTGTCAGACTTACACTCGAATTCCTAAACACCTTATACGTGATAATGCAAATTTACTTGTTTTATTCAAACAGGATGATATGAATCTTAAACTTGCGTACAACGATCATGTAAACACTGATATGACCTACGAACAATTTAAACAATTGTGTTCATATTGTTGGATGGATAAGTATGGATTTTTGGTTATCAATAAAGATTGTGATTTGCATGATGGGCGGTATCGTAAAGGGTTTGATCATTTCTTAATAAATAGCGGTGCACAACATAATTAATTACTCAGTATACCGATAGCATTTGTTGGGCAATGACTGAAAATATTTGCTTTAGCGTATTTGATATATTTGTAAATTTTTTGGTTATAGGATTAATAATAATAATAATAATAATAATAACATTGTCTGTGTAATATTAGGCGAAGCAGCAGTGATATTTTTGGGTTAAACCTGTTTTATAGCTATTTATTAGCAGATTCAAGCCGTTATTTGCTTTTATTTAGCTGGTTTGAGCTGTTATTAATAAGGTGGTAGCTGTTATAACCTAGTTTTAAAATTGTTATAAGCTATTATTTAGCTGTTATTTATAGGGTATTTGCTATTGTTAGCTGGTTTTAGTCTGTTTTAGCGGATTTAAAGCCGATATTAGCTATTATTTAGCTGGTTGGAGCCGTTATTAGCTGGTATTGAATCACTATTAGTTGTTTATAAACAGAGGGTTACCCGCTTCTTCAAAATGACGACTGAAAACAAGCGAATAAAAAGTGAGCTTATAAAAACCAGAGATATTGTGAAACGAAAACTGAAATACTTAAAATTCGTGCATTGCAAAGAGAAATTGATATGGAAAAATCCTATAAACCAATTATTACTTCATTAAAAGATATTGCGGGGAATGTAGCCGCCTCCGCTAAAATTAAACGCGAATATAAAAGCGAGCCAATGGAGGAAAAGGATGCCGGTAAAAAGCAGGCAAAACAAGACGTTGAAGAAGTTAAAAAGCAGCCCGCAGTACCACAATTTTTAAGTACAAGTATTGTGGGTGAAACAGCACCTGATGATGTATTTGAGGGGGCGGAGGAAGAGGGCCGACCTTCATTGACGTTACCGCGAGAGTACATTCTAGGGATGGTTTCTGATGATTCAGATTCATATGATTTTAAGTATGGAATACGCCATGAGCCTGAGACAGATAAATTTTATATTGGCGATTCCGAGGTAATTATTGATGGTAAAGATTTTAAAATTAATAATTTGAAGTATATTGGAACACCGGGCTTGTATGAGCTGCTGTTTAAAAAAAAATCCCGCAGGCTATAAAGACTCGGATCATAAAATATACATTGAAATTATAAAGAGAACTAATGCACATCGCCGACATTACCAGGGACGCGAACAAATATCTGGCACTAGATCACTAAAGTACCGAAATATAATTGCTCCAAAATTAACCCCCTCCACCATGAGACCATCCTCTTGGTCGGGCTAGATCGAAAACGGGTAGAGGATTCTATAAAAATTTCACTGAAAACCCGGTGGAATTTGTACACTGGGATAATGTTAATGAGCTGGTCGATAGATTACGCCTTCTAATTGCATCGCAAGACGCCGGTCACACGGGTCATAATAATGAAATTATCTCCATAATTGAAGAATTAAAAGAAGCGCAAGTTATCGAGTGACTTCACTTCAGTCATGACCGTAGATAAGTTTGGACGTCATATTGAAAAGCATCATAGTAAGAAATATATTGATGAAGGAATTGCAGAATTGCAGAGTGAAACGAATAAAATTACCGATAAATACGAAGTGTCTAAGTTGAATGATAACTTAAAAAATTGAAAAGTATTGTAGTTATTAATTTAAGGCTAGATTTACGTGGTGAGCAGTATAAAATTGTAAACACTTCCGGTGATAATAATACGAGCTATATATTTCCATGCGCCGGGCGAATACGTCAAATTCTATTTAGTAAACCGAAAATATTTTTAAATTATTCAATTAATGATGGCACACGTATTTATATTTAGATTTATAAAACTGTGTCATTGAATGATAGTTTAAAAAATATAAAAGCTCCAGTAGTTGAGTTTGAGAATTATTGATGTATTGAATTATCGTTTCTTGCTTCGCTGTTATTTTGTTATCTATTTCTTTTTTATGGAGTCTGTATCGTATCTTAAATTTGTTGTTATCGTACAATATCTGTTTGATTTAGTTGATTATTAAATTAGAGTTCTGTACGATATAGAATAATTCACTATCTTCGATTTAAATTCAGTTTAGCATTTCTAGAGTCATTTTAGTATAAAATCACTTATATATTTTGAGAGCGAGTACGCTGTACATTTTATCGCCGATCGTTCATTCCCTTCATCATGATACCGTTCGTTTTTACGAGGATCGACTAGAAAATTATGTTTTTAAACCTGCAACGCACCGACAGCAGAACGAAGAAAGAAATACAGCCACTCTGTATGACCTCATTCTGGTTCTCGAATTTTGTATTTGAATTTGGTATCTTTGTTCAGTTAATATTTTGCTTTGTTTTAAATATTGAAATTTATATAGTTTATTTGAGATTACCGTTATATCACTCAATTTAGATTGTTTGATTTAAAATTAATTTTGATATAAATAAGTTTCTCTTATATTTGATTTTTGATTTAATTTAACTTATTTGATTTATAATTTATTGTTGATTTAAATTCAGTTACTTAATACCAGTATTTGTTACTTTGATGCTTTTTAATTTTCATTATTGAAATACCGATTTATTACTTTATTTATTTGATTTGTTTTGATTTAATTTAAATTCTTTGGCTTACTTCAGTACTTGTATTTCGATTGTGTATTTACATCTTTTTTTGTGTGATCACTGATACCTTACAGATATTCAGTGAAACCGTGAGAAAGTGGCTGTCACGGCTGGTTCCAGGACGTTCTGTGATTTAACAGGACTGGCGCCCAATTCAAATAAAACAAATCCTGGACCAGTTCGTGGCCGAACACCACGCACACTTCTCCCACGGGCGCACTTGAGTATGTATTATATTATTTCTTCTTTCTTATTTTCACAATTGTATTTGATTATTTACTTTATTTTTCTAAAATGTTGTAATTCACACATTTATATGTTTCCGTTTATATGATATTATATATTTATTTCTTTTTCTTATTTTTGATATTAAACTATTATATTTTGTTAATTTGAACTACGTTGTTTTATTTCACTAACCACACCTTTGCCAACGTCGAAAACCCACCCCATCTTCACTGAGCTAACCGCTGGCCGATAACATCCTTTTATGCGCGAAAAAAGCCAAGACAATATATATATATATATATATATATATATATATATATATATATATATATATATATATATATATATATATATATATATACGTATGTAATGAACCGATTTCTAATTTAAATTATATATTATATATAGTTAAAATTAAAAATCGGTTCATTACATACGCAGCTCTGAAAGAACGAAAAAAAAAAAAAAAAAAAAAGAAAGAAACAATAAAATGCAAATTAATATTTAACCTTTCAAACCATGTACATATATGATTCTTTATTTCAGTTCTGATAACTCTAGTAAATATGCAAAACTATCTTCATTGATCATGTATTTTTTATTAGTAATATTTTGTTCACATTAATGATATCGATATAGATAACATACACTTATTAGAGAATGATTGTCTATCCATTGATAAATAGATAAAAATATATATTTTAATAATAAATTGTATGCGTGGAAATTCTTGTTTTATGATACATTGAAAATCAGATTATATAAAAAACAATGGGAAATTCCACATAAACTCGAATTGACAGTTCCAGCAATTTAACAACAGTCGTATATTGATATAATTTTTATTTGTATTAGGTAGACAATTACAGAGGGAGAAATTGTCTGTATTTATAAATAGAATTGTTTTCTATATGGCACGAGGCATTGAAAAATATATCTTTTTTACACCTTCAGTGAACCACATTAATTCATTATCTACTTATACTGTTAAAAAATTTACAGTATAATTTGCAATATAGGCCTAATATCACATTGTTTGATACGTCACATTGAGAAAAAATATACTCAAAATAGATTTAAATTTTAGAAAAATGATTTGTCGACAAATTGTGACCAGAATATTTTTTGTCAGTTTATTTTTTTCAAGTGCATCAAAACAATGAATAATAGTTAATAGTACAAGAACACAAAACAACAAGCATATGTACAGGCACCAATGTTTCCAGTTCGCCGTGTAATCTATTTGGAGTTAAGCAAATTTTAACCACTGATATGTATAATAAAGAAAACCTATATGATTAAAAACAATAATGAAAGCAGTTGCTTTGGGATTACAATCTGAACAAACGTTAAGATATAAAGTCTTAATTTTTTTTTTATAACCTTTGGGTGTACAGAAACTTTAGACAAACAAATAATCTTTTAGTTGTTTCCTCAATGCGAAATAATTATATATACAATATATAATGGCTTCTAGAGATCTAAATATTTCCGGATTGACATCTTTGATCCGCTTCTGAGCAACTCTGTAGATCTGCAAGGAGAACCTGTACATTTTTAAACAAACATATGTACAGGTATATATGTCTTTAATATAGATTTTATTTATTTATGTAATAGAACATTTTTTGAACCACTTTTTAAGAAGGTACCCCAATTTATAATAATTTATTTTTAATGTTATAAAATGATAAAAAACAATAATGAAAACGAAAGGAAATGTTGAAATACAAAATTTATTGTTGCAATCAACCGAACCATCAACTCAATCAATATTTTAAATGTCAATATTCTATTGAAAAATAATTTTGGCCTTCGGGTTCACAATCTGAATTACGTTTTTGACATAGAAAGCCTTATAATTTATTTTGATGTAATTAAAAAAAAATTATGACTTCTGGATTTACTACTTGAAGAAAATTTGTAAAGATAATATATCTTAAATTTCTTTGTAGAATTTCTAATAATTGCCTATCCGAACGTGTCAAGCCGATTGGATTTAAAATCCGACAAGAATTTCTTGGGCATTGCAATTATATGTGTACCGAATTTCGCCCGAGCGAGTAATTACGTAATTCAAGTATATAAATTATAATCATCTTCATAGTCAGGGTGACGGAATTCCTTGTTAATTTTATTTTTTGATCCGAAAATGTTATAGATACACTGTCAAACACCACAGCTGTCTGTACTATCGTACGACGAGCTAGAAACCTGCAGTTCTTTAATGAATATGTATTTAAGTATAGTTTTTTTATATAGAACAATTATTATGTTCATACATTTAATTAATTCAATTCATATTTGATTTAGAATTCAATTATTTTTTAAACATTTTCAAATTTTTATAAACCTACAAATTTCTTAGAATTATACAACTAATCTATAAAATCGTATTTGATACATACATTTTAGGTGCGACCAGAATAACACTATACAAGCCAACAAATTCAAATAATTAAATTCAATAAATCGCGTTTTAGTGATTTTATTATGGCAAGGCTTCTTAACTATTTTAAGATTAAGAAAGATTAGTAAAATAATGTCATATTTTGAAAAAGAACGTTTATTTTAAAGCAAAGTAACACAGGGCAATACAACTCAAAATTGCAAATGAAATCAGAAAAATTATGCTTTTATTGATTGTTTTTTTTTGTTAAATTTAATTTATAATAGTGTCCGTCTTAAATTATGTAACTCAAGCAAACTGGAATATTCAATTTCATTTTCGATTTCCGCAACACTATATAAAATGTCGTGTTCACCCTACTAAATGTTCACTATAGCGCGACTTCACTGTTTTATCGTATATAGCAATGTTTTCCAAACATTGAACATGCGCGTATCTCATTTTAGTCATTGATATTACTTACATACCTCACTTCTTGCTTTCGCATATGTAGTGCATGGAAGAAAGTATAGTGAACACAAAAAATTTATGGTATTAGAATAGAAATATTCGTTTTGTAGATCTCCGAAGTCATTTTGTCTATTTTCTCAATGACGTCGTGTGATCGCCCTACAGGTCTGCACCGTTGAACATATGAATATGATATTTTGAATTTAATATTTGTATATCCCGGAAAAGTAAACCTCCTATTTTTGAAGAGAATATTTCAACTGAAAGTGCTTGTTTATTCGTGGATTTTTTTTGCAAAAAAGATAAGAGTTAGAGAAAATGTGAATATTATAATAGTTAAATATATTAAAGTCTTTAGTTGCCACATATATTGATATTCATTGATGGCAATGATAGAATGATTTTAAAACACACTGAAGCTAAATTACATATAGAATGAAAATTTAGATAAGAAAGTCGAGAGGGCAAACCAGATTTGTTAATAAATAATTGAGGAAGATAAGGTAACACCATCGGAAATCTGGGCAAAATACACAAAAAGCTGTTATGTCTTCCACTCGACTCTCTTATACGTAGTTTTCATTATAAATAATATATATTTTAAGTTTCTGGTATCTATTTATTTATACAATTTTACTTTATTTTGTTTGCTACACGTTTGCTGTGCAATAATATCAAGATGTACGAGAGTAACCAAAGAAACGTGTATGTCAAATAGCTAATTTCAAAAGTATTTTTTCAGTAATTGGTACATTTTTGAAAGACACACACACAGGCATATGTCTTTCAAATATGAACCAATTACTGTAAAATTTATTTTGATAAACGAATAGTAAGGAGGGCACTTGGCATAGATAGGGTGTGGCTTATTTTGCGTCACAATCGTACGTCACAAAAAAAAAGATTTTTTTTTTATTATTGTATGCACATAAATTACTTGAATTATGTGTGACTGTGTTTTTATTATTGTATGCACACATATATATATATATGTATATATATATATATATATATATATATATATATATATATATATATATATATATATATATATTTATTAAATTACTTGAATTATGTGTGACTGTGTGGAATACATGTTGTTCCGTTGCTGGTCTTTGACATACTGCGTACCTTCGGTACGATAGACTGTCGTTGGTATCTGACATACTGGTTAACACTGCCGGTGGTCCGCTTGTACAATATATTGAGGCGATAGACAACATGAAGTGGAAGTGAGGTCACGAGCGCTCACACAAAAAAACTATGTCACCTGCGAAAAATGTAGAATGGGGGGCACTCTGTTAAGACAGCGACGACTGGGTAGTATGTAAAGCGCTTGAAGTGGACGGAAATAAATTTCAGATTGTGCGGATTAATAATGTGGAGAAAGAAGAGAGAGGGCAAATTAATTTTTGTATGAGGTTGATGTGTGTGTCTGCAAATATGTTGTACAAATGATTCGGATAGGTTAATTATGTGTTGTCTCTGTTTATAATGACGGTGGGTGTGATGATGCTTGTTATGAGTGTGTAGGTGGTGGGTATCTCAGTGGGTGGTTGTTGTGTTTTTGGATACTGTGTGTGTCTGAGATATGTTCAGGGGATCGTGGTATTTTAATGATGTAAACTTATAATTTAAATATATAAAGACCAATAATATGTATATTAAATCATTATTAACTCATAATATAAAAGGCTATATTATAATAGTATGTACCCAATGAAAATGTACACAAAATTTTACATGTTTACTCGTAAACATCTAACATACACCTTTGTTTGTCGGGGTCACCTTTGAATTTGTTTACATAAGATCATTTTTAGAAATCCACGAATTGTGTATATCGTCAAAACCTAACTATTTTACAAAATACTTGCTACCTTTGCGTCTAACAATTTTCTCAACGAGAAAAATATCAGGTTGTTGCGATTTCTGCAATTCTTGTTCATAGAATGATCCTTTGATCGGTTGTCCTTGTTCATCTTCTAACTTATATGTTGATGGTGATGTTTGATTAACTGCAATTATATTGAAAACTTCAGTTGTCCAGTTCGGTGTGTATGTTTTATAGAATACATGTTTGTATTTACTTATACGTAAACGATCATTTACTTTGAATTTCGATTTTGTTGTGATGGTCCGTATTAGATGATGGTTAATACGTGTGTTGTACGTCACACTGCTTGGTTTCATTTTAATCGTTCTATGAATAGAGTTGTTGTATTTGCGTACCATGTCTTCAAGAATATCTATCCATTTGTACGAGCCATGAAAACTGAATTTTTTCCAAACTTTTCCCTTGAGTGTACGATTCCATCGTTCTACAATGCTGGCCATTAGATGTGCAAATGTCAAATAATGATTAATACCTCGCTCTTGCATTAGCTTTTGGAATGTTTTGATAAAGAACTCTTTTCCATTATCTGTTTGTATATTTTTAGGTACACGACCTGAAGTGTCAATTTTTTTTTCATAGCGTCCGTGACTTTTGTTTTCTCTTTTGTGTAAATATGAACAGCCCACGCAAAGTTTGAAGATGTATCAATAACGGTGAGCATATAACGATGTTTCTTATTTTCACTTGCGTATGCAATCATATCAACAAGATCGGCCTGCCATAAGTTAACAAATTCTGACATAACAACATGGCGACGAAGATAATTGCGACGCGCCAATTTATGTAGTTCGTTTACATCACTCCTTAACGTATTTCATTGCGTTTGTGTCATTTTCGTGCCCTGGAAAACCAACACTTGTCAAACGTTTGCTCATCATATTAAAGTCACCCTGACTTGCCAGCGAAAGCCCACCAACCATTTTTGTGCAACTCACACTGTGGTTAAGATAACGACCAAACTTGTTGGTAGACATTTTGCGAATGGTCGCTATAGAATTATACGCTGCTCTCTTCTTCGAGAGCTATTAATTCATTTTTATGACCTGCATGTCCAATGGCTGCTGATGATTTTAATATATGTAGGCGAGTGACCAACTTATTGAGGTTTCGTAATTTAACCAATATGCTATAATTAGAACGACTATAAAATTGTATTTATTGAGAAAAATATACAGACGCGTGTAAGCGATAATTTCTTATATATTATGGCAGTTGCTATGTTTCTATTTTTAACGGTACCTAAGCATACTATTGAACGTTTTATTCCAATACTTCCCCTCATACTGCAACACAATCGTTCGAACTACAGTCGCGGAATTGGCTTTGTTAGGATATCCGCTACTTGCTTCTCACTCGGAACGTACTTGATCACCGCTCGCGTACAAAATGAAAGCGTACGTGAACGCTTGTGAAAACTAGAATTTTTGGCTAATTTAATTGCACTCGCGTTGTCCACTAAAAGCACAGGTATAGTTCTTAACGGTGCAATCTTTCCAAAAAGTCGATTCAGCCAAACAGCATTCTTTGCTGCAGCAACGTATTCAGGTTCCATTGTTGACAGTGACACGCTCTGCTGACGCTTGCTCATCCAAGTGATTACTTCCCCGCTGTAATTGAAAACAGTTCCACTAACTGATCGTCGAGTAGCAGGATCACTCGCATAGTCAGCACCGCTATATGCTTCCAGTTCGTAGCACTTCTCAGCAGCTTCAAACTGGATGCCCATCGTAGTTGTGCCGTTGACGTATTTTATAATTCATTTCACTATTACTCCAGTGTCTTTCCTCTAGTTTCTCTAGGAACTGTGACGCATAGTTCACAGCGAAGGCAATATCTGGTCTTGTAGCAATAACCAGATATATCAGACAGCCCAAGGTCTATCGATACGGAACAGTTGTCAGCTCAGTATCTGTTGCTTCCCTTGCCAGTAGACACTTCTCAATTGGAGTTGGTACAGGGATGCATTTTTTCATGTTAAATTGTCGAAGAACACCCTCAGCGTACATTCTTTGGTCTATGATACTTGATCCATCACTGTTACGATTGATATGTACGTTTAGAAAATATCCGATTGACCCGGTAGTCATTTGAAATTCTGTCTTTAATTCGCTGAAAAACTCGTCAATGATATAGCATTTTTCGTTGCTACAGCTAGTCCGTCGTCAACGTAGAAAACAACTATTAGTTAATCGTCATTGGTAACACGATAAAACAAACATAGATCCGCCGTACTTTCGCATTGTTTGAAGTTTATCAACACATCCTTGAATCGTTTGTTCCAGCATCTTGGTGATTGTTTTAATCCATACAAGCTTTTCTGTAGTTTGCAGATATTGCTGGTTCCGTCATTATATCCTTCAGGCTCATCCATGTAAATTTCCTCGTGCCAAATCAAGATGCTGGTTTGGTGCGATACTTAGCACCGTCCGAATAGTGTCAAATCGGTTAACAATGTCTCATTGTAGTCGATTCCTTCTCATTGGCTGTAGCCTCGAACAACCAGCCGTGCTTTGTAGAAATCAATATCATCGTTAGCTTTGCGCTTGATTTTGTATAGCCAGCGATTTGAAATGGCTTTGCGATCTATCGGTAGCTTGACCTGTGACCACGTCATGTTTTCCTCTAGTAATGCCATTTCTTCTTCTATCGCCGCTTTCCAATGTAACCTCTAAGCTGAGTTGAGTGCATCAGCGTATGTCCTTGGCCAATCAATTTCAGCTAGCATTGTTTCAATCAGACGCTTATTTTATTTAATGGTCGATCGATTTCGTAATCTTTGCTTAATTGTCATCTCAGATGAATCCGGTTCTGATGAAGTAGATGGCGTTTCAGCTGATGAAGTTATTAGCTTATTTCCCTCTTCTTCTTTAGCTTCAGAAATAGCACCGACGCCTTTCCAGTAAACTCCGGTTCAAATACGATTTCCCAACTTTGAACGATCCGATTACTTGGTTTAATCCAAATTCGAAAACCGTCAATATCGCTCGAATATCCAACGAATACACCTTCAATTCTTTTGGGTCCCACTTCTTGCTTCGTTCTTTTGGAACATGTACATAACAATCAGTACCAAAAATGTGAAGCTTGTTCAGGTATGTAGTCTTTTTAACGAATAATTCCTACGGAGTTTTTCCATGAACGTTACTCGGTCCTGTTAGATTTAGTACGTAAATAGAAGTGTTTACAGCTTCTGCCCACAGTGTTTTCGGTAAATTCTTCCCCAGGAGCATCGCTCGAGCAAGATCAACCACCGTTCTGTTCGAACTTTCAGCGCAACCGTTCTATTCTGGCGTATACGGATTAGTGTTTATATATTTTACACCATTTGCTTTACGAAGTCTCCGCACTTCGCTGTTAGCAAATTCACGACCGTTGTCACACTAGAATGCTTTAATTTTTCGACCACATTGGCTTTCGATGATTTTTAGTACTTTCGCTATCTTTTCGGCAGTTTTTGACTTCTCTTTGAGAAAGTAGATCATGCGAAATTGAGAATAGTGGCAATTGAAGCACACAAAGTACTTTACTCCACCTAGCGAAGAGCATTCCATCGGTCCACAAACATTAGCGTAAATTAATTCACTAGATTTCATCGCACGCTGTTGACGTAATTGATAACTGTTTCGATGTTGCTTTCCTGCAACACATGATCCACAGAATTCATTATCAATCGTGACGGCTATTCTATTTTGTTGCAAGTTTTTCTGGACATGACTTTTGTTCTGATGTTCTAATCGTTCGTGCCAGATCTGTAATGTGTCTTTCGAAGTGATGTTAGCTTCACCCACACATGACATTTCAGGTTGTTGAACACGAATCATCATCTTAAGCAGTTGACCAATGCGTGCACCTCGTGCCTTAATGATGTCGTTCTTTACAAATTCACAGCCGTTCTTGCACGAATTGAAAGATAAGCCACCGAAAATAAATTTCTACGGGCAGTCGGCACATACAACACGTTTTCCATGTAGCATGGCAGCCATTTCCCATTGACAACCACTTTGAACTTGATTGTTCCTTTACCAAAAGCATCCATCATAGATGTATTGCCGATATGGATTTTTACTGGCGTCGTGAAGCGTTCAAATGTGACACGTCAAATGGTCCGTCCCTCCAGAGTCAGCAATCCACAAATCACTATCAAGTACAGCAGCTAGAATTTCGCTTACAAATTCTTGGTCAATGCTACCACCAGTTGACGAAGTTCCACTATCCGTTCCTTTCTGTGGTTTAATATTTCGACAATTTCGACGAATATGGCCTGTGTGACCGCAACCATAACATTTGAACAACGGCTTTTTCTCCTTATCTTTTACGACTATATAGATTCAACAGGTTTCTTCAATTGACCCTGTATTTTAGCTTTGCCAGCTATCAGTGTCACCAGCTTTTCTTGTTTCTTGTTCTGCTGTTGCTGATGCTTCTCGTTCGATGTCAGCACTCCCATCAAATTAACAAATGTCTGTTGGCTTTCAGGCCTCCCCACCAAGCTTGTCGAAGGTTTTCGTAATCATTTGGCAGTTTATCTAATACTTTGACCATTTGATATGACTCATCTGGCTTCATATTCATTTGATGCATGCGCAAAACCAGTCCTTCGAACTTAGCAATGTGCGTCACCATATCGTTAGTTGAATTCATGCTAATACTGAAAAATTCTGCTTGGACAATATGAGCGGCTTGCTTAGTCGGTTGTTCGAATACTACAAGCAACTTGAGCTACATATCTCTGGCAGATACATACGCAACCAGTAGTGCCATCGTCTTTGACTCTAACGATCTGACAATAATTTGACTCGCTGATCGATCCGCTCTATCATTAGTCTTAAAACTAGCATGGTATGCAGCCTGTTGATCTGCAGTAGCATAACCTAACAATTATTCTGGTCTTACAAGATTACCAGTGCAGACCTCATTCGCTCTTTCAGTTCCACGCAATGGATTTTTCCCCGCAAAATTCCAAATGTTCCAATTATCGGTACCTCGCAATTTCTCGATCCCGTGATACTCCATTTCTTATTCAGTTGTGAATTTCTAATAATCACGACTTAAGAATATGCAGAATATCTCTATTCCAGAATCAAGGACCTACGCTCTGCTACCATATTGAGGTTTCGTGATCTAACCAATATGCTATAATTAGAATGATTTTAAAAATTTACTTATTGAAATATACATATATACAGACGTGTGTAAGCGATAACAGTAACTTTTTTAATATATTATGACAGTTTCCATATGTTTTTATTTTTTACAGTAACCATAGCACACTATTGAAAGTTTCATTCCAATACAATTTGGATCATTTCAGTAAATATAATCAAGTGGTGTATTTGATACATACATAATAGTTTGCCCGCCACCAACCTTGTGAAAAGATTTTATTATACGTCTATATTTATTGCTAGCATTAGCCACAAAACTGCATGCCATTAATGAGTATGTTATCGTTTTCGTCGCTTCAACTGAATCGCCAATTGTAAATACATCACCGTCCCTCTTTATTGCATACCGAGTGTCCAGCAGTCGTTTCTTCTTATCATCATTTGTAGGAAATATTATATGATTAAAATACTCTCTTGTAATAGGTCCAAATTCGTCGGATAGGTATTTGATAGGTAGTATGACCATCTGTGTTGTTTGTCAGAAGGTTCTCATCGTTTCTCAAGAAGAGAGAACGCTGCAGAAGGTTGCTCATCGAGTGTTTCATATTTATTATCGTTTTCCATGATATGCTGCTTTACAGCAATTTTTTCTGCAATGCCTTCTTTAACGACATTGTATTTCTTCGCATGATAATTATCCTCACTAACCGCCATTTGCTTGAGTTCTCTATACTTCTGCCTGATTATATCCACTGTGTTCTCAATTTATAACTCAACACTTGCGCTCATCGTGGCTGATAGAACACGTATGAGCCATTAGTATCACCTTTCCATTATTACGTACGAATGAAAACCTTTGCGATAACGTCCTTTATTCAAATCGCTGTCTTTGTCAATAACTAGAAACCCGTGACGCTCTTTCCAACACTGCGCCCAGATCTCTTCAAATCGTTCAAACCGCATGTCTGTGTTGATATGATCTGCGTGCACATGACGTAGGTTCATGCGATCTTGTTTGAAAAGAATGATAAAGTTTGCGTTATCGCGAATAAGATGTTTTGGAATACGAGCGTATGATTGGCACAGGTAGAACGCATCGACACCACTATGTCATCCAATGCTGAAATAGTCACGCATTGCGTTTTGTGAATCGCAAGCGATCTCATTGAAAATCATCAATATAATAGCCCAGAAATGTTTGTATGTGAGTGTGTATGTGAGTGTGTATGTGTAGAACGCTTTTTTTTTGTAAAATTGCAGATTGGCATAAACGGGGATCGAACACACGACCTCCAGGATAAGAGGCGAGAATCTTAGCCACTATACCATGGCGACAGATAAGAATTTTATGTATAATATCAAATAGTTTGTACTGAAATAAAAGACTACACAACAGCAATGAATAAATTTCTAATCAAGTAATCTGCCCTACGTAAATATAGAAGGTTATACGTCAGAATAATAATTTAAATGTCAATTTTAAATATATTTGTGTTTTAGCATAGGATCCATTATCACTTTTAAACTGCCGTGGCACTGCAATATTCAGAATCTAGCGCATGATTATTTGATTCAAAATTAATTAATAACGAATCAAATGTCAAATCATTGAAAGTGTTGTGTAATAAGATTTGTAATACACATCATTTTTGAATAATCGATTCAATTAGTAAACAGATTCCGTAAGTAAATTTATATTCCCGATTTTTATGTAATAATACACGCATGGATTTATTAAATCAACGTAAATATCTTGATTATTTTTATGTATTAATACAGAATTTGTTATTTATTTCTGCAAATAAATACTGTCCGACAGTTGTACAACTATTTTTGACGTTGCATCGCCATTCAGAAATTCGGATAACACAGCATTTTTATACATGTTGACAAATATCGTAAATTCAAACTAGTGCCATCAAGTAGTACTTCAAAGTTACCGTGCATTTTCCGACTTTGTTATCAGAATGAATTGTTTCAATTGCAAACATTTATTCAAATAATGATTATTAACAATTTTAATTAACTGTCCAAATTTCAAAATCTTTAATTATTTTATTATATTCTATAATTCATAGGCATTTAAAAATCAATAAAAACATGCATCAAATTACTAAATAATATAAAATGTGCATTGTACAATATATTAAACTCCAAATAGATGCAGTAAATAAATTTATAAATTAAATTATAAATTAAATAATAAACAAAATCTTGCAGAGTTAATTCAAACATATTTAGACACCTGATTGGCTGGAAAAATATATAAAATTATGAATATTTAATTATTTTTAGGTTTGTTACATGTTATACGATACAAACTGAAGGAAAACCGTGTAAGGGTAATCCCTTATTTTTATATTGTAACTATGATTTACAAGAAAATTACAAGATAGTTATCCATCCGTCAAAATTGACCTATATTCTGTGTACTATATGGGTACACGGTGCCCACGGGTGACCCTAGTTAATATAGAATTTGGTTTCACCGCTTCCGGCTGCACAATGTCTGCATTGTTGCTAAACGGAAGAAAACCGAATGTTCGGCACAGAGTGTAAAAGTCTCGCAAGAGCTTATACTTTGGTTGATCATATGTTCGTGTATAACTTCAAACTTTAGACAATTTGGATCTGTTATAAGGCTCATAATAACATTTTTTTTGCACAATTACTGGGTCCGCTAATTATACATCGTATACTACCTGGTAAAAGTATGCCATGCTTATAGCTGCGGCTTTCTGTGATCGATTGCACCTGATTTACAATTTTTATTTATATTTCTATTTGCACACACATACACACACAATTCTATTATACAACTGATTGATATTACTAAATAATAGCTATAAATAATAAAATAATATATATATATATATATATATATATATATATATATATATATATTTATATATATATATATATATATATATATATATATATATATATATATATATATATATATATTTATATATATATATATATATATATATATATATATATATATAATAATCTCCACTTCTCGCTTTCTTTACAACAGGGTGTGCAAAAAAGGAAGTGCGTTGCTTTGACGCATCATGGAAGTGGTCTTCTGAACAGTTTAATTAATCAATTAAGTGTTGAGGTTAATATATCGGGATACCAGTACTGTAGACCTGGTGCCAAGTTAACTGAACGCGGCGATCCAGGCATAAAACCGCTGGACAGAGCGTGCAAAGAGCACGATATTGCTTATTCGCAAGATAGAGAAAACCTGAGCAATAGACACGATGCTGATCGCACACTAGAGAATACCGCTTGGACTCGAGTAATTGCAGCAGATTCAAGTTTAGGCGAAAATACGGCAGCGTTCGCTGTCCCGAACGCAATGAATATAAAACGCAAGCTAAGCATGGGATTGCGGCGTACAAAAGTGAAAAAAGTCAAAGTATCGCATGGTCGCGTTGCAAAAGCGGCACGTAATTCCATCAAAACGGCGCCGCCAGACTCAAAAGCTTAGGAGATAACACTTACAGGAAACAGTGCTCAGCCGAATAGTGTATATTTTACACCAATTGAACTTGAATATCGACGCAACTAATAATATATTATATTACGGGGAAATGGAACAAGACACTGGTTCTGTTATTGTCGTACGTGAAGGTTCGTACGATGATTTGAACACATATCTGCAACGAGAGTTTAGATCACGTGGTGGTTACATGGAAATAAAGCTAAATAATAATAAACTGAAAAGTGAAATAAAGTGCAGTCACCTAACTACAATCATTGCTTGGATTTACAACGCGTCGCCTGCCCCCAAACACACTGCATCGCTCTTATTTACCTGTGAACACAGTTCGTGTGAGTAATATGCAAATTGAATGCAACATTACAACAGGTGCATATGTTGACGGACGACTAGTAAATACAATACATGAATATTTCCCTTCTACCCCCCAGGATATAAGATCATTGAAGCACCGCGTAATATTATATATCTGCCAGTTTGTGTCAAATAACTTGAAAGCGTCGCTGTTCGCATTACTGATCAGAAAGGTGAATTGATTAATTTTTGCAACGAAAGTGTTTGATTGCACGTGACACGCAGCAGCAGCATTTTATCATATTGGTTGTTGTTTATTCAGAAACATTGTTTTTGCGACACGTCGCTATAGAAAAGCTGGATCAAAGAGAAAAAGCGTCAGAACACACATAGCTGATTTAAAGTTAACAACAAAAAATAAATCTATACTTCAAGCGTTGGGCAATAAATGTGAGCGTGACACCGTACGACGACGTGTTGTCCGTAATTGAGAAAATAGCATTCGACGAGACAATAACACGTGTAAAATTTCACAAACATCAAGCGTACAATACTAATTCGTATGAAAACAGTGTCGAGATTCGGATTCCTGTACATCAACATGATATATACACACTGCCTAGCGCCAGTTTTTTCTACATCGAAGGCTGCATTGTGGACAGGATCGAGGGCACCGCGACGTTTGTTAACAATAACATTGCGCACATGTTTGACAAGATTTGCTATGAATTAAATGGCGTCGAAATAGATCGTACACAGATTTTGACGGCTAAAAGATATGCATCGTATACGCCGAGCGAAGTTGACGGACTTGAGAATGCAGGATGGTTGCCTAACTCAAAGGCTGGAAGCAGTGGTTCTTTTAATGTGTGCATTCCGCTGAAGAAGTTGTTAGGCTTTGCAGAAAATTACAACAAGATTGTTATTAATGCACAGCATGAAATTATTCTGGTAGTGCGAAAAATGACGACAATGCTCTGATTAGCCCCACTAATGCAGAGGCTTCTGTCGAATTGACAAAAATACAATGGCGTGTGCCGTATATTTATGTGGCGAGTTCAACACGTTTGGCACTGGTGAAACATGTTGAACGGAACAAATCTATATTTATGAACTTCCGAAGTTGGTTCTCCTATGAATATCCACTTTTGACAGCAACATCAAAACACACATGGACAGTGAAGACAAGTAGTTACCTGGAGAAACCACACTATGTAATCGTCATGTTTCAAATAGATAGAAAACAAACGTGATAAAAATGCAAGCAAGTTTGATCACTGCACCGTTTCCAATCTGATATTATATTTAAACTCGGAATGTTATCCATATGATAAAATGAATTTAGATTTTCATCTGATAATTATGCTCTGTTGTGATTGTGACCGCACCTGTGCGCATAGAACGATGGGTGAAATAGTAATAGATTTGCAAGGGTTTCGCGACGCAAACAGTTTCGTGACCAAAGAGATCGCTGTATTGTGTATGGATGGACAGAAGCTTCATCATTTACTAATCGCCCCTCCGCACCCGATTGAATCGATGTCATTCCAGCAGGCTAACAAGAAATCATCATGGATTAACGTGAAACGATGGCTGTGTCTTGTATGACTCTATGATATATTTGCAGAAATATATATATAAGAAATGTACACGAATCTAGGTCAAAGGGCTTGAAAAATGTCAATTTTTACAATTTGGAACACCTGAACACTTCATCTTTGCAACAAGTGCTGTTGCATAAATGACGCAGTTCATAACTTCTATACTCGTGACGAAATTATATGTAACATGGACGTTGTTCATATTGCAAATCTAACAAAAGCTGTGCTGTTGTCTCCGAGCGTTTTGTTAAGATTCGTGATTTTGGTGTATACCCCAGAAGAAAAAAAAAAAAACCTAACCTAACCCCAGAAGAAAAAAAAAACGTGAGAACTTTTGTAATGACCGTTCAGGACGAACTTGACTTTAAAAATAACAAATTAATTAAAAAAAAAGAAGAAGATAGAGACTGCTTCGGTACTCGCTGTGGTGAGCGACATGTATTCGGCCTCTGTGGTTAAAAGCGCTGGTGTCGGCTGCTTCTTTGAATTCCGTGATACAGCCGCTCTGGCGCAACGAAAAATGTAACCTGTGAACGAGCGATGGTCCTTCATACAGTTGGCATAATCGGCATCAGCGTGGCCAACAAGCGACGAGTTCCCAGTTTTGGAGAATACGAGTTTTTGGCCTATTGTTCAGCGAAGATACTTCATGACACGTTTCGCTGCGGTCCAGTGTGGTTTTCCAGGGTTCGAACAATATTGGCTGAGTACGCGAACGACATGGACGATGTCCGGTCTCGTGGCTAAGGCAGCATAGAGCATCTTACAAATGACCGACTGGTATGGAGCTACTCTCAATTGTTTCCGCTCGGCATCTGTAGTAGGTGCCATCATCCGCGTCATGGTTTGGCTTCGATCCAACAGAGTGAAAACTGGTTTGCTGTCGTCCAGTTGAAAGGAGGATGCTTTCGACGTAGTTGACTGGTCTAAGCTGATCCCTCCCCTTTCTCGATCTTGAAGAATTCGTATGCCAAGAATGCAATGCGCTTCGCCAAGACTCTACATTTCGAAATGTTCGTGAAGTTTCTCCGTGAGCCATTTCTTGCCTTCAACATCATTGGAAAATATCAAAAAGTCGTCGACATAGATCGCGATTAACAATTTTCCATTTTCGATTCGATAGAATACGCAACAGTCGAATTGTGCACACTTCACCCCAATTCTTAGAAGCATCTTCTCGAGCTTGATGTACCATGCTCTGCCAGCCTGCTTTTGGCCATAAAGCGCCTTCTTCAGCTTGCAGGCGAGAATTTTTCCATTTCTTGTTCGTGAACTTCGCTGTTGTTCTTCAGAAAGTGGACATAAGTCTGAATGAAATAATTCGAGAAGGTCAGTAGCACGCACTACCTACTTCAGAAACGGCAATCGACGTTGCTTTCCTTTAATGCATGGCACGCAGAAATTCTACTCAAGAGGTGACGGGAAATTTGCTCTTTCGACCATTTCGTTGAAGCGATTCATTCGTTGATGCCTCATCATAAAGGTGATCTTCTCGGAAACGAAGTGTACCCTTTCCCACGCGATGTTCAAACGGTAGAGACCTATTTTGTTGTTTACTACGAATCTTTGCAACGTCGTCGAATTCGACCGTCAAGTTGTCTTGGTGCAATTTTGACACAGAAACAAAATTTTCGCTCAGATTCGGTACAACCAAAACTTTTCGGAGATTGAAGGTTGACGCTCGCCAATCGATTAGTACAGGCTACATAACCTCTTCAACGTCGCTTGAATTTAAACACAAGTTACCAGTTTGCACGGTTCTTGGGTCTTTTTCCGGAAATTTTTCACCCACTCGATCTGCCACGTCATGTGTGAAGTCGCACCCGAGTAAACATACCGCTTTCGTTATGGACGTGTGCAGCTTCGATTTTCATCGTTTTTCTTGCCACCACCCTTTCTCTATCTCGGATCCTTCATCCACCAGTTCGCTTCCTTGTGCCCAACTTTTTCACAATGGTTGCACTTTTCCTTGAAGTGACGGATTCACCTCCCTTCAAATGGTCTTTCTCCGACTCCTGGAGTAGCTTTGTCACGACCAGATCTGTCGTAATGTCTCTGCCAAAGTTCTCCAGCGCCATGACCATTGGAGCGAATTCTTTGGGTAAGCTCGCAAGAATGATGCCGGCCAGAGTCTCATTGTCTATCCCGTTCGAATGAATTGATTTTAGTTTCTGCGCGACAATTTTCTTCCTGTTTAAATAATCAACTATATTTTTACATTCGTCGTATCATATGTTAATCAACTCCGAAATTAGACAGGCCTTCCGAGCGAATCCAGTATCCTCGAAACGTTGTTTTAGGATTTCTTAAACCGCTTTTCCTATTTTCTTGTCCACATCTCGAATCTCGGTATAGATGTGAGCTTTCACGGCCACACCGATAATCGAGTTAGCTTTCTTCGATTTTGCTACGTCGTCCGTCCACATTTACAGCTATGAATTTTCACTATGTCCGTGATTACGAAATCGCTACGCCTGTAAATACATTCAAATCAGTTCCTTTCAACTATGTTAACAATATTAACACTGCGTTTCAACTGCGATCGATTAATTTTTCGATTATTTCGCTTCGAAATCGTTACGTGGTAATTATCCACTGCGTTCGGCGACCATTCAAACTAAAACTAAATTTTCCACAATTTTCAGTTCAATTATCGTTCCTACCATTATTTATTGCCTCTCTGCAAAGTTAAATTACATGATGACTATAGGATAAGTCTGGATCTGTAATCGATCCCTGAAGTGTTGATTTTCAATCTACAATCTTGACCATGTGGGTAGCATGTTTACTTTATGCATTTTTTGTTCTATCTCCAATATCATTAGAACGGCTGCACTTATGGCAAAGATAGTTATGTTTATAATGAAAGATATTAATATTTCGCACAACTTTTGTTTGAAAAGTTTCTTCATAAAATGTACCAGTTACGAGAAAATTGCTACTAAAAATCATAAGTATCTTGTTTACGTTGTTATGGATTCCAATTCGATCATCTGCGCTTGTAAATATTTCGACAAGAAAACAAAATAGACTGAATTAGATAAATGACATTTCAGAATATTTCTGTATCGGTTAGTTTTGATAGCTAGTACTTCAAAATTATTACAAATTGGTATTGGTATAATTATGCACCCATTCATTTATAAAGTAAGCTTGGTTTTCATATTGTTTCTGTTGGATTATTATTTCCTAATATTATATTTTTATAATCAATAAATATTGATGATACAATATTTGATATCATAATAAAATAAGATAATTAGTACAATTTCAGTGTATTACTGTGAAATACTGTTTTTTTGTAACAGTTGTTTTTGAATATATATATATATATATATATATATATATATATATATATATATATATATATATATATATATATATATAAATAAATATTGATTGAATGGTTCAATTATTTATGTTAATAGTATGCCATTAACATAAATAATTAATCCAAACATTCAACTATTGAGGATAAATTATCAGATGCCATAGATCTTAGACATCGAATTTTGATTTCATTTCGGAATTCGATGTCTAAGATCTATAATTTGCAAGAAGGTCACTTAAAACCCCTTTTAAAAATCCATTTACATTTGAGGAGGATTAATCAGTTGTTCACCGTGGATGACATAGCTCAAATGGTAGATCCCGGAGCGTAGATCCGAAGGTTCTGGGTTTAAATCCCAGTGGCATCTGAAAATTATTCCTTAATAGTTGAATGTTTGGATTATATATAGAAGTTCTGTGTTGGCCACAACCTCTTTTTTGATTTTATTTATTGATCAAGATTTAACACATTTTAACAGTTTTTTCTATTATGTTATATGTTTATTTTATAACTTAAGATTGTATCACAATGTGATCTACCTACTTGTCCACCTACTGAGATACCCACCACCTACTCACTCATAAATAAAGATTTAATACAAATATTAATGGTCTTTATGTATTTAATTTATAAGTTTACATCCTTAAAATATCATGATCCCTGAACATATATCATACACACACAGTTTCCAAGAACACAACAACCACCCACTGAGATACCCACCACCTACACACTCATTATTAACATCGTCGCACCTACCGTCAGCATAGAAGAGGTCAGCACAGCCACACATAATTTACCTATCCAAATCATTACATACAATACATTCACATTACGCATACATCAACCTCATACAAATATTAATTTGCCCACTCTATCTGCACATTATTAATCCACATAGTCTGAAATTAATTTCCGTCCACTTCAAGCGCTTTACATACTACCCAACGTCGTTGTCTTAACAGAGTGCCCCCTATACTACTTTTTTTAGCAGGTGTCATAGTGTGAGCGCTCGTGACCCCGCTTCATGTTGTCTATCGCCTCAGTGTATTGTATCAGCGGACCAGTGGCAGTGTTAAGCAGTAAGTAAGATACCAACGACAGAACAACATGTACTCCACACAGTCCCACATACTTTACGCAATTTTCATATTTTCAACATTGTTATATTTTAATAAGGATTCTTATAAAACTAAATGTATACTTAATACCAATAGCAGCAGCTGATACACTAAAGTAATATACATTTCATACATTGCAATATTTCAAACACAACGCTGGCTTGGCGGTAGGTCAGATACTTGGGACGGTGACCTAGCTTTTAATGCGACCGCTCGTGATCCCTCTTCATGTTGGCTATAGCCTCAGTCTATCGTACCGGCGGTAACAGTAAGTCAGCGACCAGCAACAGAACAGCACGTATTTCACGCATAATTCAAGTAATTGTCATATTATCAATGTTGTAATCTTTTAATAAAGCTATTTATAAAACTATATATGTACATACAAAAAAAAAATTATTTCTTTATTTTTTCATCTTTCCATTTTCTTTTTGTGACATACGTAAATAAGCCACACCCTGTCTAGGGATGGAAAAATCGTATAGAACCGTTAAAATGTCGTGATTATAATACTTCCTCATATACATGCGGATACTAAAGTAAATAGACGTTATCAACCGCGAACCTCTCGAAATTCGACCATCAGGAGGTACGCGTTCCACAGTTTGGAAAACATTAGTATATAGTGTTATTCAATATTTATTTTGCCAAATGATACACTAAATTTGTTGTACTCACGATTTTAAAGAAAAGAAGTTCTGCATGTCAACACTGAATTCCCAGCAAACATAAACAAAGATATATATCTGATACATATCTAATATATATCTGATCTGTGTTCTCTAAATGTAATGTATCAAATATGTAATATATACATGTTGGTTTGCTGGGTTAACATATTTATATTCAAAACTCATATTATGTAAATAAAAAATATAACATGAAATATCGTAATAGCTATCCTGTACACGTTTGTGTTGAATCAGGTGTTGTGAATTTGTGCCTATAAGTCTTTATTCATACACAGTATTTTTGTGCAAATTTTAAGTGATCGATTAATTTTGATTTGACGTACGAAAAAATGTGCGAATTGAGCCTAATAAGATTCGAACAAAATCGCGATGCACCTACACAATAATCTGTTCCATTTTGAAAAAGTAGAAAAGCGTGCAATTTATTAAGAATTTACATAATTTATATTATAATAATATACTAGGTCCAGCCTATCATTTTCATAAAACTATAATTTACTACCTTTTTAGAACTTGTCGGTCAGATTTCTTAAATTAATTGTGTGCTAGAAAAATGAGCACATATATATATATATATATATATATACATATATATATATATATATATATATATATATATATATATATATATATATGATTACAGAACGTGTAAATTTTCGCATGATTTTGATTTACTGATGTCGTTCATACAGATTTTCTGCAAAATTTCTCGGGCTATATTCAGACTTAAACTTGTTTTGGAACCATGTAATTTGTGATTTTCACGTTTCGTTTCTTTTTGTTGTTGTTTTCGATCTCGCGCATCTCGTAAACGTATTTGTTTTAAAATACCAACGAGTAATTCATCTATGTTGTGTTGTATACCACTTGAAGTTTCGATAAATTTACAATCTCTTGATACGGCCAGAGCTTTTCCTTCTAAAACAAAAAAAAAATATTTTTTTTTTGAGTGGTTTGTGTGACACAAAATACTGATCATACCGTTGGCAGATATTACACGTGATCTTGCTAAATCAGCTTTGTTTCCTACGATGATAACGCTTTTTTCTTGTGTATATCTTTCCTGCCATAGGTAGTTTAGGATTTCTTCAGCAGTTTGGAAACTCTCTCGGGCTGTTATCGAATATATTACTACGCACGCATGTGGTTCGTACGTGCTCAATGAATTTTCAACCTATTTAAAAATAAAGGGATTAATATAAAACTATCTAATAAATATCTAAAGGTTTCGTTCATATGATTAATGTTCGGCCCTTATTTGTCTCTACAGATGGCTTGTTTATTTAATTTGTATTCTTAATATACAAACACGAATCAAACGTCAAAATAAATAATCTATTAAAATACGATATAGAAGCAGTAAGTAAATGTATAATCTTAATTTTTCAAGAATTAAAATTTAAAGAAATAATATTATTTTTGATAGACGTTGTGTTTGGCGCATGCTTAACATTGATAATATGAAATTGAGGTTTTGAAATATAATATCAAAATTCAAGATACAAATTGACGAAAAATGCGAGCCAGTACATCCACCCGCGATATTCGAAAATGGGCCAGTTCAACGCGTGATCCTGGGTTATTCTTATGAAACGCACCGATGACCGATACTAGTTTAAGCCGACGTTCTCTTATGTGTTAAGTTATTGAAAATTTGAGAAATCTAATAGTGGCAAATTGAAAGAGCAGCAATATGATGCCCAGAAACATGCGGGCCCACACTTAATAAGTGTGCATTTCTAAATTAAAAATAACTGCAAATTCTTTCTCCATAACTTGCATCGACATGCGCATTTGCTTTATTAAAAGTGGCTCTTTGATTCATTCATTAAAAATTTCTGACTTGTCATGAAAATTTCGGGTATCGGCTGATTTTGACTCGTTTCGGCTGTCAACACGATCTGTCATGGCTGTCTCAGTTACTTTCTGTTCTCTCGTTTTCAATTTGACCGATGAATCAGTGAGTAGTGGACAGTATTTTGTATATGATATAGGCTCATGGAACCCACGGGCCACGGGTTAACCTAATAGTAGTAATGTAACAAACGCGTTTGTTAGCGTTTTTACCTAGCTGACATAATATGCCGGATGCAGTGACTTTTGCACCGCCAGTCGCTGACTCCAACGGAATAGTTGCTGTATTCTGCCGATCGGGCATATTAGCCAAAGTTTCCTGTTATATTGTCAGCCTATGCGAAATTTGCCTAAAAATCAAGCTGGGCAGGAAACGGAGATGATCGACGAGTCAGTCCCGGTTTGGCGTTTGCAGAAGAAGATTGGTCTTATAACTTTTTATGTATTAACTTCATTTTTGTATTTTTGATTTACCGTTATTCTTTATTTTAACTTCATTTTTATTGTGTGTATAAATTTATCTATTAATTAAATTATTCATTATTTGTAATCCTCATTCCACAGTTCAGGTACGTATATCATTTTATCTTATTTGGACTCGACAATACTTGAGATTTAAGACGTGTAGGGATCGTTGCTAAAACCATCGCGTATGTTACATTGGCGCAGTCGGTAGGATCGGTGGTAAATTGTGATCGATATTCTTGACTTAAGAAATATCACAATCACCGATTGAACGGATAGGCTCTAGTATTGTAAATTCGTGTGAAAAGAATCTAACATGGCACCACCCGTAACAACCTAACCTGTCGTATCAACGGCAACAACAACAAAAACGATAACAACGATCTCAAACCCAAATTACCAGGTCTCTGTTGGGGATCCCGGGACTCCATCATACAACCCGTTAGGAATACCAGTATAAGCAGCTAATCCATCATCAAAGGTCCCTTTTTCGTACCATTTACCCTTCCGCCCCTAATTTCAAACAAAGCTCACCAGGCCAGATTTTTACAACTCCTGCCACCATGAACGCGTTGAAGAATCTAGAGACATATTCTGGTGGACCAGATCTGGGACCATTTTTAGATAATGTAGCCGCAGTCGCCGAATGCTACGAGTGGACAGACACTCAAGTGTTTCACGCAATAAAATTGAAATTACGTGGGGAAGCACAGACCTGTCTCTATTCGTTACCGGCCGACCGTCGACCAACCACGGTACTAACCATGTATCAGTGGTTAACACAATTATTTGGACGTAAATTAGTTGCAGCTACTGCAGAGAGGGATTTTCAATAATTGTATCGCAAGAAGGACGAAAGCTTGCAAAAATACGCGTTTCGCCTGGAAATTGCAGCTGCGAAAATCTATCCAAATTCTCCCGGATATATGGACGAGTACAGCGCATTACGGAATCAAATAAAACGAGAAACGGCATTAGTACAACAGTTCTTCGAAGGATTAGAGACTCGATTAGCGAACGAAGTTTGTAAATTCCGGAAATTCGAGACGATGGAAGAAGCACTTCCATATGCGGAGCACTGCGAAGAAGTTTTAGCCAGAATGGTTAAGGTTACGAAATCTGATAGTGCTCGGGCAGCTATTCGCACAGTCAACAAACCGGCGACTGAAACGGCTAAACCAAGGGCTGCTCCGCCAAGGAATCCGAAAGCCCCTCTTAGAACTGACCAACGATATCTCCGCATGAAGGGCCGCTGTTACAATTGTGGAGAAACAGGGCATTTCACAAAAGCATGTCCTAAACCTCCACAGATCCTGTGCTATGCGTGTGTGAAGGTGGGCCATAAAGCCGGAACAGCAGACTGTCCTTCAAACTCCAAACCTGCATTAGCGATGACCCCCGCATAGGCAGTTCCAACCCTTATTCTGCTAAATTAGTTCCGAGGGTCGCTGATTCAGACATGGATTCGAGTAGATACATATATCTTAAATTAAATAATCAGAACTTTTCATTTTTAATCGATTCGGGAGCAGCAGTTTCTTTAGTGAAACGTTCCATAGTTACTAATCTTAAATTGTTAATCTCACCCGTAAGCGAAGTTATTGCTGATGTTTCTGGTAATCAATTAAGTAGGGACGGCTCGGTGAGCGTCAACTGCCAGTTCGGATTACAGAAACTAGAACATCGCTTTATTGTATGTCCAGATGATCTGTGTTTTTCAACAGATGGACTGATCGGAGTTACTTTTTGAGGAAGTATAAAGTAACAGATTTTTTGAAAGATGTAATTATTTTGAACGGTATATGTTTACCCATGTCTGAAGGCAGTAGGAACGCGAACGACAGATCCACTGTGAATAAGATCGACGAAGATAAACAGAATAAGGTTCCTATCCAAACGAACTCGAAAAAAGAAGAGAATTCTTTGGAAAATCAAGTACTAGAAGATGTAGATCGGAACCGCTGCGAGGTTCATACATCCCCAAAGAAAAAATTAGATTTAAATAAATCGCAGATTTTTAAAGTTCGTTTAAGGGAGGATTTAATAATTCCTCCACGGCACGTAACAACGGGAATAGTTTATTTTGATAAACGAACCCCGTGCGGATTATATGTACTGCAAAGATTTTGGGATGCTAGCACCAAGGGTTCTTGGATTCGTCGTCTCATCCCTTCTCTTCGTCCATGGGTTGATAGGAAATTCGGTGAGGTAGATTACTTCTTACCCAAGTTTTGTCCGGGCATGGGTGCTTTGGGATATATTTGTTTAAGATTAAGAAGTCAAATGATGAGAGGTGCCTTATGTGTCCGGAGGTCTTTGATTCTCCGGAACATTATGTCTTCAACTGTGGTAAATGGGTTGCCCACAGAGAATTACTGTTTAGTCTTCTTGGGCTGAATGTTTTCTCTCCGGAAAACTTTGTTGAGGTGATGCTCTCTAGTCGTGAAGCTTGGGAAGCAGTCTCTCAGTATATTACTGAGATCATGCTGGCTAAGGTTGAGGTTGAGAGAGCTTTGGTTTGATGTAGGTTTGTTTGTTGTTTGTTGTTTGTTTTTGTGTTTTATTTTAAACATTTGCGAGGTACAATAATTTGGTGCAAATTGGCTTGTCTGGCAGGTATGTCAACGAGTTGATTAGGTTGAAATAGGGTCTCGCCCAATATATAATACCATGCTCTGAAGTTATGCGCAAGCAGTTCCGGAGTATCTAAAAGTCGTGGGGGTAGGGGTTTTAGTCAGTAAGAATCTGACAGTCCCCTGGGAACTGTGCTTCCTGGGGTCTCTTTTGAAGATTTCCCCTACCAAAAAAAAAAAAAAAGAACCACTAGACTGGAGTATTCAAGGGGTTCTAGGCGCACGAACTTTAATTGAACGAAAAAATATATCTGAACCTGTCACGATTAATATATTAAATGTAACAGAAGAGCAGATAACAATAAAAACACGTACTCCGATAGCTAACGCCGTGTCAGCAGAACTTAGTACAACGACCGAGGCACCGAGCGACCTTGCTTTCGTAAGCAAAATATTGTTGTGTCCCGGTCAAAACAACTACCCGTTGTAATAACTGGCACTGCAGATTTAAAAACTACCTGATCGTACTCAGATAGGACATAAATAAAACAAGAATAATTAATTTTTAAATTCGCAATATATTCTTTTCTTTATTACAGAAACGTCAAAACGTTATTATTTTATTTTTTATTTTTTCCAAGCTACTTGATGGAAAACTAATATATTTGTAATTGTTTTACAATAATTCAGTCGTTGTCTCCAATAATATCAAGTTGCAAGCTATCGGAAGAGATAGAGTTAGACCACCTCAGTGCTAATGACTGGCATATCATGGCGGAATTTCTTGATAAATATGCTGACATTTTTAAAGTAAAAGATAAACCGCTAGGAAAAACCAATAACGTTCAACATAGGATTTTTACAGAGGATTCAAAATCCGTAGCACGTGCACCCTACCGGGCACCCTTTAGTCGTTGTTCCACTCTTGAATCCTTGATTGATTGGTTAACGGACGATATAATCACAGAATCCTCCTCTCCCTGGTCCGCACCGGTAGTGTTGGTGGAAAAGCAAGACTCAAACGGGGAGAAAAAGTTCAGATTTTGTATTGATTATCGCGGTCTGAACGCGATAACAAAACGGGACTTCTTTCCTATCCCTAATTTGCAAGATACTCTAGACCAATTAGGAAACGCCCCAAGATTTACTACTCTGGATTTGACGAAAGGCTATTGGCAAGTTGAAGTAGACCCACGAGATCGTGAGAAAACTGCTTTTTCAGTTCCTTGGGGTCACTACGAATATAAACGTATGCCGTTTGGATTATCGAATAGCCCAAGTACGTGGCAACGTTTGATGTATACCGTTTTGTCTGGATTAACCGTAACACATTGCTTTGTGTACCTCGATGATATAATTTGTTTCAATGCAGATAACGTACACGAGCATATTGGGAAGTTACCACTGATTTTTGACAGATTGCGGAATGCAAATCTTACTTTAAACTCCAGTAAATGTAAGTTCATGAGAACTGAAACAAAGTATCTTGGTCATATAGTTAGCAGTTCCGGTGTGAAACCAGATCCTGGAAAAATTGAAGCAGTTAAAAACTATCCAACCCCTATCTCCGTCACTGAAATTCGAGCATTTTTAGGGTTAGTTGGATTTTATAGGCGATTTATTAATTAATTTTTAGAAACGGCCATTCCGCTTACTCAATTAACCAAGAAAAATGTCAGATTTTAATGGACAAGTCATACCCAGTCTGCATTTGAGAAGCTGCGTGATTCTTTAATCAATGCTCCTCTCCTGAAATATCCTGATTTCGAAAGATTCTTCATTCTTTGCACAGATGCCTCGGGTTTTGTAATTAGCGCAATTTTATGCCAGGAGTACGAAGGAAACGAGATGCCGATTGCTTATGCAAGCCGACAACTTAACAAGGCGGAGAAAAATTATGATACTACGGAACGAGAATGTTTGGCTTTAGTTTGGAGAATAAAACAGTACCGCTGTTATTTATTCGATCGAACTTTTAATGCCATAGTAGATCATCAACCCTTAAAATGGTTAATGAAAACCAAAGAACCAAACAATCGTTTAATGCGCTGGTCTCTCTTATTATGAGAACACGATTTTAATGTAGAATATAGACCAGGAAACAAACATGCAAATGCGGACGGTCTCTCTCGGATAAAACCGGTTAGAATGTTGTTTCGACCAAATTATGATCCAATAATTTGGGACAGATACATTCAAATGCGAACAACGAGCTGATAAAAAGGTAATGACCTACATAAAAAGTGCAGAGTCAGGACCGGAGTCAGATTTCTATTTAGATGACGACGGCTTGTTGTACAGACAAACTGAGGATACACGCTTTGCAGATAAGCTAGTAGTACCCGAGAAATTACGTAAGTTTGTTTTGCAAGCATGTCATGATTCACCTTTATCCGGACATACGGGAATAGAAAAAACTTACGAACGGGTTAATTCAAGAATATTTTTTAGCCTAATTTACGTCAGGAAGTAAAAATGTATGTCAACAAATGTATGTCATGTGCCCAACAAAAACATCCCCTCATTTACGCCCAGCGCCGCTAACCAAATTCATTCCCGCCAATCGACCCTTGCAACGAATCGCAATGGACGTTGTAGGTCCGTTAGTGACCACACATGGCGGAAATAAATATATTCTGACAGTACAAGATGCAGCCACTCGATATTTGGAAGCTTTTCCAATCAAAGATCAAACGTCGGAAACGATAGCTAAACAATTTGTTAAAGGAATAATTCTCCGACATGGAACACCACGCCAGTTATTGACTGACCTGGGAACCAATTTTGTTTCAAAATTATTTCGGGAAGTAAGCTTCTAAATATTGAGAGACAATACACGACGGCTTACCGACCTCAGACAAATGGTAGCCTAGAAAGGTCGCACCGTACATTGAAGGACATACTATCGCATTACATAAATAATGACCAAAGAGATTGGGATGAATGGCTCCCCTTTGCGGTGTCAGCGTATTGTGGGATGACTCATTCAGTAATGGGAGATAGTCCCTTCTATTTAATGTATGGTCGCGACATCGAACTACCATTTGATGAAATTCTGAGACCTCTGAAAACGCGTTATGATACTGATCAGAATTATGCTGCCAAATGTATGCAAAGGCTTAAAATAGCGCATCAGAAATTACGGGAACATTTGGAGCGAGCGACAGATCGGATTCATAAAGTTTTTAATAAGAAATCTGAAATTAATAGCAGGAGATCGGATCTATTTGTACACTCCTGTAGTAAAAGTGGGAACAAGTGCTAAGTTATCAAAGAAATGGTCTGGACCTTACCGAATCTATGAACTAGAAGGAGTCACCGCCAAAATAAAATAAATTTTCGGACGGAAAGAGCTAAAAGTACACGTAAATCGACTGAAACTCCGTTTACAATCTTTAGACGAGTTAGAACGTTTGGCCGTGACTCCGATGGTTGATGACGTAAGGGAACCTGACACTTCTGCTAGCGCTAGCCCGTTCATGCCATTACCTATCTCACTACCAACTCATGTGCAGCCGACACCATCTGCTCCACCAGCTGAGATAATCACACGCAAAAGTTTAATGGCTGCACCAGAAAGGTTAGGGAGAGATAGCAACGAACCACTTCTGACCGACAAAACCAATTTGACAAGACCAGTTCACTTACCGGAACCTTACACATCCGGTCGACAGACACGAAGTCGGGGTCCGGTACCGGAACTACCTTGGATTAGACCTAATCGTGTATAACATTTTTTTTTATGTTTTAGGTTTCGAGATGACCTCTACCTTACAGCTAGTGGTGCTATTCTTCTTGGTCTCCTCTAGCTAAGATGGAACTGAACGCTTACGATTGTTCAGATCCCGACACGGAACTGTCACGAGTGTCACTGCTGGGGGTGGAGCCATGCATGGATCCACGAAGCAGCTCTGACACGGTAGAAAAACGAATTCAACTACTCCAAGAACGACAATATACAGAGGTGCACGTGTATACATGCATGGTCACCATCCAACAGCTAATCGAACATTGAGGGATGCACTCTCACACAAGTGCAGTTCAAGGAGTTAGAATAATTCAACTTAAAAAAATATTAATATAGATTGTGAAATTTATAAAAATAATCACAGTAAGTAACATATTTTATATTAAGAATTGTTCAAAAATGAATGAATCTTACCGACATTTCAACGGCAGGATGGTCAATAAAGATCATTTCGGATTCTTCGCCATCGAGTAAAATACTAACAGTTTTCTCACCGAATTCATCGTCTGAAACAAATTATTTATTTTGCGTAACATAAAAATGGTTTACTGGCAAAATAAACGAATTATGTTCACCTAAGCTGGCATCGTATGTGTTCATGTATTCAGATGTCATGAACTGCGAGACTAGTGCAGTTTTACCGACGCCCGCTTCGCCGAGAAGCACTACACGATATTTCGGTATTTCTCGTTCTTCCGGGGAACCCAGTGGCGTGCTGTCTACAGTATGGTAGCCTGACCCGCAGCAGGAGCCGTCAAATGGGGACCTCTCACCGCTCACATTACTTGCACTACGAGAAAACATATTTCTAGAATTTAGTTCTGCTGTGTCCTGTGAAGATTGAACATTTAATTAACACGTTTATTGGTGGTGAAATAGAAACATATTGAATAGGTACTGACATTTATCATTTCGATTAGAATGTTATTCTTGTTAGATAAGTAGGAGACCTGTTATCGGTCGAAATGTAATCACTTCTTATTATTCAAATAACTTTAATAATGATGCGTTTTACCAAAAATAGAAACAGTAAAATAAGTTGAAAATAATAATTAATCTACATTTAATTAATGTTAAAACATGAATGTCATCTGTTTTATAAGTGTTGTATAACATCCCCAGTAGCACAACGATATAGTACCAATATTGTTTGCCATATTGGCTCAATGTGGTTTGGGTTAACATAGTACTAGATTACTACAATATTGTATTTCAATATTGGCAGAATATTGCAAACCAATATTGTATTCACATACGAGATCTATATTAAATAAATATTGCCCCACAATATAGTATAAATATAACATCTCCATATTTACCTAATATGAGTAAATATGTAAAAGAAATATTTATTCTATGTTATATATTTTGATTTAAATATATAATAAAAACTCAAAATTAATAATAAATATATTTAATAAAGTTTATTGCACATCAGAGATATAAAACATATATAGTGTTATAGTGTAAATATATAAAAATATATTAAAAGAAATTGTTGTGAAATAAAAATAAAATATAGTAAATATATTCACACATATATATATATATATATATATATATATATATATATATATATATATATATATATATATATATATATATATATATATATATATATATATATATATATTAGTACAGTGTTATAAAATATAGAATTAGTGTTGGGCGATCTTTCCTTTCTTCCAAAAATCGCGATCTCTAGCCGTTGCCAGGTACATAGATCCTATTTTTGATATTTCATGTTCTGTCCCATGATAGATGCGATTGTGTATTGCTTCTGGATAAATGATAAGGAGACCAAGCTAAAGCAGAACAACACATTGAAATATAATGTTAATATACGGTACACAGAATGATATAAACTGTTCAATTTACAAGTAAAATATGACTTACCTTAATGTGTAAAATATGACATTCGATTTACGAATAAGATGATCAATATTGATTTCAATTTTAAACACGATAATACAAAATACCGCAAGATAACACGAGCAAGAAATGATACAATGAAGGAACCAAACTGAACTGAAACGAAAAAGCAACAGGCTCTATAGGATCATAGGAATTATTTAACAGTGGCGTACTGTTTGTATCTATTCATCGTTTCTGAGTTCCACTCATCAAATGATAAAGTAGTTATAAAGTTAAGCAAGAAAAACATATTAGAATTGGTTATTAAATGCCAATGACTTGTTTGCGTTTTGAAAACCGACTTAAAAAATATTTTTATTTAATTGCAGCAGGCTAAAAGTAATACGCCACTGTCATTCCCACTATGCATTGCAATGGAGCGCGCATGCGCGATGTTACACCATTTTGGCAATATTGGTATTATATGGTTTTTGACTGAGAATACAATATTGTTTATCCCATATTGTATTGATATTGAAATCACTATCTTAAGATATGTATGATTTTTCGTAGCAGTTTTCTCGTAACTAGTACATTTTTTGAAGAAACTTTTCAAACAAAAGTTGTGCGAAATATTCATAGCTTTCATTAAGAACATAACTATTTTTGTCATAAGGGCAGCCGTTCTAGTGATATTGGAGAAAGGACAAAAAATGCATAGAGTAAACATGCACTTTCGGTTTGAATATTCTTTTCAAAAATAGAAGGTTCACATTAAGTCCATATGCAAGTCTAAAGTTTGAAGTTTCATAATTTTTCGTTTCACAGTTTCGGCTCTAGAGCGTTCACATACACACAGACATACAGATGTCACTCCGAAAATATTCACATTCGATTGAGGGAATGTCCAACGATGTATATCCGTTGAAATCTTGAGTTCGAAATATTTCATGATTACTAGAAAATTGTTGTTCGATATACTAAAAGTTCTTAAAAATATTTTATTTATATTGTACCAATATGTATATTTAATATTGACAAATCAATATGCAACCAATATACCAAATCCATGAGAATCACAAACATCTTATTTACAATATTGGTATGACATGGTTTTTGCCTGAGAATACAATATTGTTTTTTCCATATTGTATCGATATTGAAATAATTTTTAGGAGTTAAATATTGACATACAATATATAACCAATATGGGTTTTCTATATGCCATATTTAGCCAAGATACAATATTTAACCAATATTTATACTATATAGTTTTGACATTTGGTGCTACTGGGGATATAATTAACAAGGAAATTGTAAAAATTGATAATAAAACAGATAAAACAAGCATTGGTACACCTATGCCTTCAGTTCGTCGTAAAACAAATGCAAAATACGCACTACACTGGCCGTTGCAAAATGACCCTATTCCACTACTCGCAGCGCATGCGTACTCGCTAGAAGATTTTAATTTTAAAAATGAATATACGTATTGTAATCATGTAAATTTAAAAAAAATCGAGATTTTAAAGGAAATGCACGTTTTACCCGTCTCTAAATCGAATCTGCCTATTTTCGAAATTACATCCTTCAGTATGTCTGTGCACGCTCTCGAGCCAAAGCGGGTGACGGTAAAATTATGAATCTTTAAACTTATAAGTTTACTTGGCCCGGGTGTGCACCTTCTATGTTTGAAAATAATATCTTAACCGGAAGTAAAGGTTTACTCTAGCTACTTTTTGCATATCCCGGGAAAAACGCATTTCTAATTGGTTATTTTATATTTATGTTTCCCCAATATTTAAAGTGAATATGTATTGATACAATACATACATATCTTGTATACATAAAATATCTTAGAATATTTTGTAGAAGTTAGGGATGTTTTATTTTTTAAGGGCAGCATTAAGGGGGGCTCCAAATTTTGGGGCCCTAGAACTCGGGAAGTATGCGGCGATTGGATTTAAACTGCAAGCGGAGTAGTGATGTCGCGATACGAGACTTGAGACGAGACTACGGCGGTCTCGTCTCGTCTCGTCTCGTCTTTTCAAGACGAGAAATAGAGTCGGTCTTGTCTCGAAAAATTCGAGACAATACTTAATGTTGAGTCTCGCGTATAATTCAATTCTCTTCTCGTGTCGGTCTCGTTTCTCGAGTCTCGAGTCTCGAAAAGTCTCGAGTCTCGAAATGTCTCGAGTCTCGAAAAGTCTCGGGTCTCGAAAAGTCTCGGGTCTCGAAAAGTCTCGGGTCTCGAAAAGTGTCGGGTCTCAAGTCTCTAAAAAATTTCGAGTCTTGAAATGTGTTGAGTTCCGTTACAATCTTGAAGTCTCGAGTCTCGTGTATGGAATTATCTTGAATTTCGATAATTCTCGAATCGAATAAGTCTCAAGTAACGAAAAAGTTTTATTTCTCGAAAAGTGATGATGCTAGAAAGTCTTGAAACTAAAAATGTTCGTGTGTTGAAACAGTTTCGAAACTTAAGTCGGATGCAAATGTTCCTATACGATTCAAGACAATTTTATGTTTATTAACACAGGATAATATCGACTTTTGACGGCCTATAATTCCAGAAGCGCAGTAACTTTATATTATATTAATAAAAAAGCTGAAGTGGCCTTCATTCAACTTCCTTGTTCATTCAGTATCTGTATAAATTCACCCTACGATTGCTACGAAACCTAATCAGTATGTTTTGTTTCTAGGGTAACGTAAAATAATCCTTTTCAAAGGCGTTGTTTCAGTAAATGGTATGTTCGAAAAAACTTTTTGTACAAAAGTTCTTAAAAATTTTATTATCTACAACTTTTATATGAATCCTATTTTTTTCATTCTCATACAGTATCCGAGCAAAAGGTTAAACTGTTACTTCCGGTTAATATATTATTTCCAAAAATAAAAGATGTATATAATAATAATAATAATAATAATAAAAGATTTATTTAGCAGAAATGCTATACATGGAACATAAATATACATAAATTTACATATGAAATAAAATATATTATAAACAATTGAAATTTAACAATTTTGTAAATATCTTCTTAACATTAACTTAAAATTATTAACATCACCTGTTTTAAGATTATTCGGTATATCATTATAATCTACAATACCTTTGTAGAAAACAGAATTTTGAGACATAGTTTTCTTTTTAAGTTCTAAATAATAGTTGTTGTTCGTTCTCGTATTATAACTATTATCTCATTAATAACGTCGATAGGTAATTAGGCATTTTTCCCAATTTAATTTTGTGTATAAAAACTAATGTATTAAATCTAATTAATTTTGATATATTAAACCAGTTTAATTCATTTAACATTGCATTTATACTGGTATATCTACCACATTTTAATATCACTCTCATTGCCCTATTTTGGAGTAGTTGTAAACGACACTGATCCTGCTTGTTAATCATAAAGAATATTGTTGACGCATAATTGAAGTGAGGTAATATTATTGTGTTATATACTGTTTTCTTGGTTTCCGTTGATAGTAAATTTCTCACTCTGTTGAGAACTCCAATTTTTTTAGCTATTTTTTTACAGATATAATCTACATGTTCAGTAAATTTAAATTTTCTATCAATTATGATACCTAGATATTTAATCTGATTAACAGTTTCAATGGCAACAGTATCTATACGCACTTCTAATTTATTACTAGTAAACTTATTAAAGTTAACATCTGAACCTATCACCATTATTTTACTTTTACTAGTATTTAACTTTAATTTATTCACGGATAACCATTGACTTAAAGACAATAATTCTTCATTCATTACTCTCACTAATTCATCTTGTTTTTGTCCTTCTATGAATATAATTGTGTCATCAGCAAAAATATGGAACTTACATTTTTTTATCACATTTTTTAAATCATTTATATACAAAATGAACAGTAATGGTCCTAATATACTACCCTGTGGTACTCCTAGATTTACACATTTTTTACTAGAGTAATTATTATTGCATTTAATTAGCTGCTGTCTATCACTGAGATAATTCCTTATCCATTTCAGACATGTTCCTCCTATCCAATAGTTTTGTATTTTTTTAATTAACATATCTCTGTCTACTGTCTCAAATGCACGTTTTAAATCTAAAAAGAACACAATAACGGTATTGCCATTTTCGATTGCTTCTTTCCATTCGTTGATACTACATTGTAAAGCAGTTTCACAGCTATACCCATTTCTAAAACCGGATTGATAATCAGTTAAAATGTTATTATCCACCACAAACTGATTCAATTGTAAATAAATAACTTTTTCTAGTATTTTTTCTACTGATGGTAACATATTTATTGGTCTATAGTCTATCGGGGCCATATCAATCTTAAGTTTTAAGTCAGACTAATATTTGTATTGTAATCTATTTTATAACTACAAAATAAATTTTATTTAAATAATTACTTTATTAATTTCAAACTTGAAAAATAATTTAACTATTCACTTATATAACTTCTTCAAACTTGTTTCTTGAAATGAGTGCTGTATTAAAAAATTAGCTAATGTTATTCTTACGGGGTACAAATCATAATGCCCTTATGGGCAGGGGGGTAGAGAGAATGGTTTTGTTTACGTTATTGGTTGTGAAAACGTCATTTTCTAAATGTTAAATTTTCGAGACTCGAGACTTTGTAGCCTTGAGACTTTTCGAGACTCGAGACTTTTTGTGAATTTTCGAGACTCGAGACTTCAAGACTCGAGACTTTTCGAGACTTCGAGACTCGAGGCTTTTCGAGACTCGAGACTTGGAACTTGAAACTCAAGAGTCTCGAAATATTAAGTCTCGTCTCGTTGCAGTCTTGCGGCAACACTCTCGAAATTTCGAGACGAGACTTTTCAGACACTCTCGTCTCGACATCTCGAGACGAGACGAGACGAGACAAGTCTCGACTCTCGCGGCATCACTAAAGCGGAGGCAAATGGGATGCCAAAAAATATGTGTAACACATCGCTTCGGTATCTTCAGAGGAGTAAAAGCACAAATTTTGTCTTACGAGCAAGCGATGACTAACATCCAAGTATATGAGTTATATATTTATAGATTCAAGGCGAAGAGACATACACTTTTTGTCTATTATTATTTTTTGAGCCGTGAATGCTACTGACGCACGACCGATTCAGCAGAAAATTTAATGCTACGTTTATACTTTCTTATACGCAAATCTATAAGCTATAACTAAGTGTTGTAATCATCCAAGATTTCGAACTCGAACTCGAGATTTCAACGGAAATACACGAATTGACACTGCCTCAATGAAATGTGCCTGTGAATGTAAAATAGTGAAACTTGTATTTTGTATCTGATCTAGATGTGCACTACCTATTTTTGAATAGAATATTCAAACCAAAAGTGTATGCTTACTCAATGCAATAATAGTCCATTTTCCAATATCACTAGAATGTATGTATTTATGGCAAACAAAGTTTTGTTCATTATAAAAGACTTTAATGTATCGAAAAATTTTCTTTGAAAAGTATCTTCGGAAAATCGTATATATCTTATTTATTTTTCAATGATATACGCATGTATGGGGATTATATTTAATAAATCATATCATAACTATGCATGACAACATTTTGACAGGGAAACAAAATAGAGTCAAATATACCTTTCATATAAGAAATTCTTGTGCTGGCCACAACAGTCAATTATTTTACACTAAAGATTAAATAACACTAAATCTAGTATACCAATGTACATTGCTTTAAATGCATGCAACGTTTGTTGTGAAATAATTTCATAAAGGCATAGTAGCCAGGTACATGTTAAATTGCTATTTTCAAAAATAATTTTCCAGTAAATGGTATAATTTCCGAAAATATTTTTCGAATAAAAGTTGGTAGACATTTTAATATCTTTAACTCTAATACGCGTCGTTTTTTATATATGAAAATAGCTAGAGCTAGAGTACCAATATTGCCGGTTAAAATATTACTTTCAAAAATTGGAGGTTTTTTTTTTGGAGCCCTATACAAGTTTAAATTTTATAATATTACTTGCGACAGTATTTGCATTGACAAACGGACAGACATGCACACAGACAACATTTTGAAAATAGTCAGAAACGATTCAATAATGCTATTTGTA
Organism: Leistus spinibarbis; assembly: GCA_933228885.1. NCBI lineage: Eukaryota > Metazoa > Arthropoda > Insecta > Coleoptera > Carabidae > Leistus > Leistus spinibarbis. The sequence goes on from OW121791.1 coordinate 9,246,185, forward strand.
TTTCTGTTAAAATCTCGAGTTCGAAATTTTTCGAGATTCCAATAGTACGCATATACATTTATAGAAAAAAGTAAACAAAAATTTATGTTGTAGAAAATAAACGTATTTCAGATAATTTATTTTTAATACTTGTAAATATCAAATATGAAATGAACTTTCCGTTACCGTGTGTGTAGCTTATACAGGGACTTGAACTCAAATCGTATATCGGTGCTGTTTCGGTTTTGGTACTTCTAGATTCATAAAAAGGGTTCCGATTCCGGTATTGAAATATTTCAAGTAACGGTTCCAATTCCGGTTCCGGTACTTGTAAATACAAAATTTCGATTTTGGTTCTGATGCTGGTAAAATCGGGACCGGTTCCAGTTCTTAAAGTTTTAAATTATAAATTACGAATTAAATTGAATGTAATAGAGGTTAGTGAGTCTACGAATATATATTTGTCACATTGAAAGTATTTAATTTTTTACTAATGATATTAAAAAAGAATAGTAGCCTGAAACTAGCTTATACGCTGCATTGAACATTTGTCTGTAAGTGCAGTTATTTATCAAATACTAAAAAATCCACACAAGTAAACATTATAGGTATTTAAGCAACTATTTGCCAAATGGGTGTCTTTTAGGCACGCCACACGAAAATTGTTCGATGAGGCGATACCGAGTGAGATAACGCATATCTAGCTTCGAAATGACTACCTTTTCGCATTTATTGCATACACTTTTGAAAAATTATTAAAATATTTATAATTATTTATTAATTTGTCATGTCAGCCTGGTTGTTGCCTAGAAGTTGCTTATATCAAATCATTGTTACTTTTACGCATTAGTATCATAATGAACGTTATTTCCTCCAAAAGACAATCAACAAGCATAGTTACAGGCACCTATGCCTGTAGCTCGCTTTATAAATGTGATTCGAGCAGCGGACCCCCCCCACATTCCGCACATGCGTACCCGCATAGTAATTTTAAATTTAAATATAATTGTATTAAATTATAATGGCCGTTGAGTTCGCAATTTGAAAAATACTTATAAAGATAAAAAGAAATTTGATATACTAAAAAAAATGTAGTACTTATTTTAAAATTCATAATTACTATTTTTAATATTTATTTATTGATGATCTTTAGGTATATATAAAAATTTTGAGTAGGGCAGTTTAAAGGGGGATCCAAATTTTGGGACTCCGGAAGTATACAAGTACTTTCGGAGCAATAGAGGACACGAATTTGGTCTTACGAGCGACAGCTAACATCCAAGTTTATGCTTTGTAAGACATTTTTAGCTCGCCGTACGAAGTACAGAAGATTTAAAGCAATCAGTCGTAGCACGGCTCAAAAAATTTCCTTTACCAAAAGTGTTTGTCTCGTCGCCCTAAATCCTAATATATCCTCGTATATATAACTCATATACTTGGATGTTAGTCACCGCTAGCAAACCAAATTTGTGCCCCGTGCTACTCTGAAAATACCGGAGCGATTTACACCAAATTTGTTACACATCTTATTTAGCATCCCAATTGAATCTGCTCGCCCGTATACTTCCCGAGTTATAGGGCCCCAAAATGTTGAGCCGCCTATAATAAAAAAACACCCAAATAATTTAAAAGAAGTTATAAGATATTTTATGTCTAACTTAAAAAGTTCAGTTAAAAAATATCTTTTTAAAAACTTTATTTGATATTTAATTAATAGAATTCATTAGCATAACAATACACTGACTAACTTTTCTCGCAGAGAATATTAGAGTATATCTTACATAAGTGCTGAATTAGCTTTTTGATAGAACAAAGACTATAATGAATTTATAATACTTATACATAACTCCTCCATCCTAAAATGGGGTTTCATCTATAGCGGGTTCAAGATTTTGAATATTTAAATGATTTCGTTTTAATTTAATATGTTTTAATTTGCCTTTACAAATAATTAAGCAAATACTTATTATTATAATAATTATAATAACAGAGTTGATTATATTATGACCGCTATTATTATTTTGAGCATTTTTATTTTTTAACATTGGTATTTCTTTCATTATAATATTTTGTTTTTTAATTTGAACTAACTCAATGGTCTTATAACTTAGTTGTTTGTTTTCAATTTTGAATTCAATGCCTTCAAATATTATTTCTTTTGCATCAGTTATATAATTATCTAAATTACAATTGTTTATCGTACAATTCTTATTTGTTTTAAATTTGTAAATTCCTTTAATTTGTTTATGTTTTACATACTCAATACAATTAATATTTAGGTTTCTTTCATTTTTACTTGCAATTATAAAAATGTTATAATTCTCAATTTTTATTACCATGAATCCTTCAGATATTGTATGATAATTACATTCTCTGTTTTTTTGTTTGTTAATAATACCCTTCAGACATTTATTAGCTTCTATATAATTAGTTTTACAATAAAAATTATGTTTTATTTTATTACAGTTATTAGTTAACAATAGTTGGTTTTCACTTTGGATTATAAATTATTTATTTTCATTTAACATATACATTTTATTTTCATTAATTATCGGGATATTTGTAACAATTTTCTATTAATGTTATATTCGTATTTGGGAATTTCCAATAAATATTCAATTTTATTGTTCGTCAATTTACAATGGCTAGTGATCTGTGAAGTTATGTCCCAGAAATTTGTTTCTGAATCTATTTGGTCAGTTGTCCTTTTTAATTCATCTAAGGATATTATTGAACTATGTATTTTATTTAAATTGCAAAATGTTAGATTGGTTTCAATTTCTTTTGTGATCTCAATTAAATTTATGGTTAACAAAATTAATTGATTAATTATATCTTTAATTACTAAAATATTTTGCCAATCAAAAGTTGCTTATATGATAGTACTTATTTGTTTTATTCGAGATTGCAAAATAAATTCATTGTGTTTAACATTTTCTATTTGTTCATTAAATTTTCTTACCATTTCTTTATTGATTCGTATTGTCTCTAAATTTTGTGAATTTAGTTTGTAAAATTTCATTTATTGATAGAACTATTTCTTCATCTATAAGACAATAGTAATTTATTTTTGATGATCGTGAATTTAGTTTTCATTTTTTTTTTCATTTTTAATATATCTTTATTGTTTTGATTAATTTTTTTTACATTTTGTTGGAACACATGACTGGTTTTTTTCAGAGATCCTACTCACAGGGGGAGTGTATATCTGAGTTTGATTTTTGTTGCGTGTGTGTGGCGTGAGGTATTTGTGAGTGAGTTGTGTTAGTTTTTATTTATTTGTTGTTTTTTGTTGGTCGTGTATTGTGTATGGGAAAGGAGGAGACATGAAAACCCATTGTCAATAGTGAAAATTATTTTACATAAAACTTATAGACTAATATAACTAGGTTTAAAATCTTACTTACTAACATTTTTATTGGTGATGGTTGAAACATATTGTGTGGTGAGTGATAATGTTGTGTTGTTGTAGGCTGCTGTGTTGTTGTAGGCTTTAGTGACGTGTTGTGTGGTCAGTGTTATTGGGTGCTTTAATGTTACGTGTGGCGCTCTGGAAGGCTTTCTTGGAATATTGGAAGCGTTTGGTAGGGGAGCTTGTGTTTCAACATGATTGGGGTGTTATCATGTCTGTGTATTGTGATTTTACGTGTGAGTGGGTTTGAGTTTAGTTGTGTTTTATAAAATGTTTGTGATATTTTGTCAATGTAGGCTCGTATATATGGTATGTTGGTTATTCTAGTTTATCTGTCGGCGTTTGTAGCTAGTCTGAGACACTAGTTTTGGAGTCTCTGAAGGGGTAGTAAAGCGGAGTTTTATGCGTTGCACCAAACTGGGGCTGCATAGGTCATGATTGGGTGTATGATGTATGTGTAGATGAGGATTTTGTTTTTGGTGGTGACAGGACTGTTTTTAACTAGGAGGGGGAATTTAGTTTTATTAGTATAAACATAAGTTTTATTTATTAAATTTATTGATGAGCCTGAATCTAACAATATTAAATAATCACGTACTTTAACAAATGTCGAATTACACATCATATTTACTATTTCTCCTCTATATCTATAGGGGTATTTTCTAAAAAAGAATGATCATGACAATTAATTTGTTCGGAATTTTCGTATTTCGTTTCTGAATTATCAGCAAATTTTAATTGTTCATTTTCATCGTCTAAATTTTTAAATTCTGTGTTGTTTAGTTCTTCAAACGCGAAATTGGGTTGTCTATTATGATATTGATTTTGTTGCCAGATTTGTCTGGTTTGAGTCGACATAGGTGTAGGTTTAATTCCCTGAGCATTTTTTACTTGCATTCTAGGTGCAAAATTTCTAACTGGTTGAGAAGTAGTTTTTAAGTTAATAGGACCAGTAGGGAAATTCGTTCTGGGAAATTGTTTAAATGGAGAATTGGAAAAATTTCTATTATTAATTGTAGGTTTAATTGGGGATTGATTTGGTTTTAAATATTGGAAATCATTTTGTAAAAGTATTTCAATTTCAGTTAAGCTAGTTGGGTTTCTTGTTGCTAAATTATTTCTGTGCGGATCTTCTATTTTTGAAATGAAATTATTTATTATTAATTTTTCAGAAAATTCTATTATAGCCAATTTTTTTATAATATCATCTACTTCAATATTTAAACGTGATTTGAAAGACACAAATTTTTCTTTTGTAATCTCGAGTAACTTGTAAAGATTTTTAATATGTTGAATTTTTAATAATTCATTTATTATTGTTGCTTAGTTTGTTTTGTCTTTAAAATTTAATATTAAATGTGTTTTGAGATCATTCCAGCTTGAAATATCAAAATCTTTTATGCTATCTAATGTTTTATCTATTATTTTACTTCGAATGTTTAAAAATGAAATTGATTTATCAAATTCATCAAGAGGGGGATTTAATGTACCAAATAAATTTTGAACCAAATTTACGGCATTTATAAAAGTATTTAATTTATAGGTTCTCCATTGTAAGTTGGAATAGAGTTTAATGCGAAATTTATTTTGCCTGTACGGTCAGAGATTTCTGATTTAAATTAATTAATTAATTATTAAAAATATTATTATTATAAAAGAACAAAATTAGATTATTTATTTTACGATTTTTCGTCAATATAAATTGTTACAGTGATTCGATCCCACGTTAATCTGTTTGATTATTAAACAGTGATTCGTACAGTACGTTAATATGTAGCAAATATTGCGAACTCACAGTATCACTATGTAGACTGCGGAATTTAAAGATGATATCTTCATCTGAAGTTGACCTGGTGCGGGCGGTAGTAGACCTGGTGCTGGCGGTATGGTTTCCGTCTAGTTGACGATACGGGTACTCGCTCTGCGGACTCTGTGTACCGGAGTTTAGTGGTTGTAGCTTGAAGTTGTCAAGGACCTTGGCTCTAGCTCTGCAGGCTCTGTAGGTGCTTTTCGTTGCTCAGAACCGAAATTAACGTTGAAACGACCGTTATTTCATATAAACAAATTGATTACAATTATGTAATTTCGACGAAAAAACGTTTTCGGTATCCTACCGACTGCGCCACTTATAAAAGTTCAGTTAAAAAATATCTTTTTAAAAACTTTATTATTTGATGTTTAATTAATACAATTCATTAGCATAACAATACACTGACTAACTATTCTCGCAGAGAATATTAGAGTATATCTCACATAAGTGCTGAATTAGCTGTTTGATAGAACAAAGACTATAATGAATCACCAGTTTATAATACTTATACATAACTTCTACAATATTATTTCATGTTAGTAGCCATAATTAATTATTATTATAGACTTTTTATATTTATTACATAACAAAATGTTAACCGAAAGGCCATAATAATTAAAAGCAATTTTTAAATTTAAAAAGCGTGGAGGAGGGTGAAATTCGCCACTTGCATTGCATTTATTATATATAAGGCGAGCTGAAGGCATAGGTGTGTCGTTGTGTGTGCCTGTTTTCGTCCGAAAATGTTACAGACACTCGATCGAATGCTTTAACTCATTTCTTTATTTCGTACGGCAACCTCAAAAGTAGGATTTTCGAAACTGTTTACAAATAGGTTTTCTTACAAGAGAAATAAATCTCTTAATTTTTTTTATTCCAAATTAATATATTGATTGGGTTTGGTGCTAGACCGGTCACACGCAGACAAAAGGTCATTGATTAATGTTAGTTAGAATTAATTACACTCATAACGTGTATTTTCATCATAATCTCGAGTTGGAGACCTGTATCTATGCGTATTTTTATTATTTGCACTGCGGAAACTCATACCTCTGCGAAATTATGTGAAAACAATAGAATTTTATTTCAAATGTGTAGTATAGAGTAGATTTAATGTCGTCGGAGACAATAACTTTGATGAACTATATCTGACAAATGCAGAAATATTCAAAATTGTAAACTGCAGAACCGTAAAGAACCGATATAAAACAAACGGTTTTAGTTCTGGTTCCGGCACTTTTCGAAACATAAATAACGGTCCGGTTCGGTTCCGGTTTTTGTCATTGAAAAAAATTATGTTTCAGTTCCGGTTCCGGTACCATCAATTTATGGGTTCTGTACCGGTTATCGATTCGAGCTCCGGTTCGGTTCATGTTCCTGAGTTTAATGCGTATTCCGTGTATAATTACAATTTTTAGACTCGCATTAATTTGGAATATTGTAAATGGATTTTAGAAACCTAACTGGTTTGTTTAATAGTTATAGAAATAATTTTGCATAAAATATATGAAATACACGAATAATATGAATCTCGGTTAGAAAATATTCATTTATATAGGTATTATAAGCAACAAGGATAGATGCATGCACCAATGCCTGCAGCTCGACGTATAATCTATTTAGTGAATTTTTTAAATATTTTATTTAGAAAACTTTTTTTTACGGTTTGATTTAAAATGCGACGGAATCTTTTTGGGCACTCAAATTATATATGTGTACCAAATTTCGATAAAATCGGCCCGGTACCTTTAGAAGAGATGCGACCACAAAGATCATACGACCGGCCGAGCGAGCGAGATACTTACATATTAGTATATGAGTTATATATATTATTGGATTTAGGGCGATGGACAAGAACTTTTTGTTAAGACAATGCTTTTATTCAAATATATTACAGACACACAATCAAACTGTCTTGTACTATCGTACGATGAGCTAAATAAGTGTAGCATCAATTAAGAGGTATGTTTTTAACTTGTCGTACGATAGTACAAGACAGCTATAGTGTTTGGTCATGTCTGTATCATTCTCGGATCAAAGAATTTTATTAACAAAAAGTGTTTTTCTCGTCTCTTTGATTACGAAAATATATATAACTTATATCATTGGATTATGTCGCTCGTTCGTCCGTAAGACCAACTTTGTGGACGTATCTCCTCTGAAGGTACCGGACCGGCTTTAATGATATTTGATATACATATAATTTCCATCTTCGTTAAGTTCCCGTTGCATTTTAAATCCAATCGTCTTTTCAGTTCCGGAGTTGTATGGCCCCAAAATTTGGAGCCCTCCTATAAACTGCCTCTGGTCAACTTAAAAAATATAAAATTTTTACTATTAATTTTAAAATATTTTATATCTACAAAATTTTTCCAAACTGTGAGCCCAGGGGCTATAAAAAATAATAAAAACTGATAAAAATATAATTATTTTATCATAACAAAACAAGATTTGGTACGCGTAAAACGCACCAACGCGGAGAGTTGCGAGCAGTGATTTTTAATTATTATGGCCTTTTGGTTAACAATTTGAAAATATGTTATAGGTGTAAAAAGTCTTACATTTAATTTTAGATTATATTGATAAAAAAAAATTTCAGTTCATACTTTAAAATTCAAAATTATAATATTTAATAATTTTTTTCGGGCTTTGGATTAACAAAGTGAAAAAATCTTATAGATATAAAATATCTTAGAATTTTTAGTAGAATTTTTAAGTGTATTAATTATTTTTATAAGGGCAGTATTAAGGGGGGGGGGACACACGACCGAATGCTTTAGCCTCTTCGGTACTACGTACGGCGAGCTAAAAATCTTAACACAAATTATGAGACATTATATATTTATAATGTTTTTACAGATTATGAATCTGAAGGCCAAAAAGAAAAATATTGAGGGGGTAGCCTACTTCTATGGTTCGAAAAAACATTCATCTTCTAACGCGCACAGCTCAAAGGGGAATTAATATTTTGGAATGGGATGAGAAGTACTTTATAATCATTTATTTGAAGTACAAAATAGCATATTAATTTTTTTTAAGCTATGCACGTTTGAAAATGACTGTTTTTTCGAATCAGAGAAGTATGCTACCTCCTTAATAATAGTAATAATAATATTGAAATTCAAAATGTTGTTGATTGATTGTTGGATGATTGCAAAAATAAATATTGTACTCTAACAATTGCTATCGCTTTTAGTATTGTATTTATTGTGATTAAGCACTGGTGCTTGCACCAATACTTGTTATTTATTTATAACAATAATGTAAGACATACTACTATTTAGGTTATTATTTTATTACGTTATCAAATACCGTTTGTTCAATATAAAATATAGATGTTGTTTCTTTAATATTCACCTTATCAATATATTCAAATATAATTGTTGAAATAATAAGATAAATTATACCGAAAAGATATTTATTTAATGAAACAATACAACAGATAAAACGATATCTCGTAAAGTACAAAAAGAACTGTGTAAAAATATATTCGATAGTTACGAGTAGCTTTTATTTGATATTAGCCATCGGTAACCGGATAATAAAGTTTAAATCTATATTTCAACAATAATTTTTACGTACTGTTTTTCAAAATTAAAAATAAAAGCGAGAATAAAACAAACAGTTGTTATATGTTATTACAAACTGAACGAAAATTCGTTACATGGTGCCGAAACCAGGTTTAGAAAACGAAAAATCGTTGGAAACAGTGACGGTGAAAATATATGGTGGACAACATGAACATGAAACCGCCAAAACAGTTAATATTAATAACGAAACGGACATGTCGGCCTAATGAAAAATCTGGTTGGAATAATTTCGATGGTTTGAAATAGCAACTAGCTTAACTACAAAAACGCAACAGGTCCAAATCGCGGTATTCAAAACGACAATTGGTCTAGACGCAGCTAAAATCTGCAACACATTCAACTTAAGTGAAGAAGCAAGACGATCGTTAGAAGATTCCAGGAATGTTTCGTACCAAAAATCAACGTCACATATGAAAGATACATTTTTAGCTCGCCGTACAGTAACTACAAAAGAGCTATAGTGATTGGTCGTGTGTCTGTATCATGCTCGGACCTAAAAAAAATCTTTACAAAAAGTTCTTGTATTTTCGTCCTGAATCCAAAAATATATATAACTCATATACTTGGATGTATGTATCTCGCTCGCTCAGTCGGTCCGTCGTAAGACCTGAGTTTGTGACCGCAACTCGTCTGAAGGTACCGGGCCGAATTTAATGAAATTTGGTATATATATAATTTCTGCCCGAGAGGTTCCCGTCGCATTTTAAATCCAATCGTCAGTACAGGGCCGGCGTTATAGGCCCCCAAAATTTGGAACCCTCCTAAATACTGCCCTTAGTCAACTTTAAAAAAATATTTTATATCATTAAAGTTTTTTCAAATTGTGAGCCCATTAGGCTTAAAAAAATAATATAAATATATTTTGAAGTATATCAGACATTGATTGCCATCTGTTAGTGAAATGAAGAAGTTATGTCTATGTGACAGTAATTTGTTTGGTTATATTTTCCAATGTATAAATCATTTGCTACTGTGCTTTAATTAATAAAAATAGGAAATGTTCATCAAATAATTTTCATTATCCTTGGCAAATCATAAAACGAACGATATTAACGTACCCATGTGTATGTGTGCAATTTTAAACGTAGGGTTTTTGGAAATTAAAACTGTTATGGTACAGGAATAAATAAATCTCGGGTTTATAATCATTAATATAATAACCCAGAAATGTTTGTATGTGAGTGTGTATGTGAGTGTGTATGTGAGTGTGTTTGTGAGTGAGTGTGTAAGTGTAGAACGCTTTTTTGTAAAAATGCAGATTGGCATAGACGGGGATCGAACTCACGACCTCCAGGGTGAAAGGCATGACACTTAGCCACTGCACCATGGCGACTGTTAATAATGTTATAAAAAATAATCAAATAGTTTATACTGAAATAAAACAATCACTACGATTCTGAAGTTCAGTCTGCTTTGAAATAGACAAAAACGAATCAAACGTCAGAATGAAATGTCAAAAAAGTTTTTGTGATGAATCTTCAATTCAAAGTTTAATCTTAAGTTTAAGGGGAGTAGCATGCTATAATTTCAATTTTTAAGTATATAATATGAAATAAGTGCATATTATTGCCTAATTATCATATATTTTTAGCAAATACGTGTTTCTGTACATTTATTTTAATTCATAGTTAATATTTTTCACTTCAAAATGGCCAAGAAGCAGTGATTTTTGAAAATATGAGTTGCGGTAAGATTTTATTGTTCGTCAAATTATAATAACTGCAAGTAAGTAAATTTATAATTCTGATTATTAGAGAAATAAAATGTTGAAGAGATAATTCAAACATATTTAGAAACATGTTTGGTTGGCAATTTTATTCTTTTATTTTTGATGGCACAATCCATTGTATTTTAGCATATAACTAATTATCATCACTTTTAAAACTGCCGTTGTGACACTGCATCTGTTTAATACTGCAAAATTCAGAATCAAGCCTGATTATTTAATTCAAAAACAATAATGAATCAAATGTCAAATCATTAAAATTGTTGTGGAAAAAGGATTTGTAATACATATTATTTAAATAATCGATTCAAATAAGAAACAGCAATCGTAAGTAAATTTATAATCCTGTTTTTTATATACAATCATAGAAACTGTCTAAATGATACAACACATATGCACCATACAAGGTTAAAATCAAAGTTAAACAAAATTTAGTTTAAATTTATCGGATGTTACACAGTGCATGATAAGCGATCGATTAGTTAATCTCAGCATAGTGATCTAAGAACAAAATAGCGTTCAAAGAAAGAACTCGATTTTTTCTTTATTATTATTTGCGATGTGGAAATTTGTATTACTATTATAGTCAAACGATACAAAATGAAGAAAAACCGTGTTATTATTATTAAATTACATGAAAATTCGCCATCAGTCAAAACTGACCTATGTTCTGTATACCATATGGGCACATGGTGCCCACGGGTGACCCTAGTTGGTAAGATTGGTTCAATGGGCAATGTGAGTATAATGAATTATATACGTAAACTTAGAAATTTATTAATTTCATATTAAATGCCGATGAAATGTCATAACAACAATAAATTTTGTACTATAATAATTGCTATCAACAACGCGGCGAACTTGCTATCTGAACGCCTGTCAGCGCTCAGGACAATGGTCCATTGAAAGCCGTGTAGCGACGGGACTAATTGACGGACCGCCAAATAATTTTAACCAAATATTCTACACACTTGTAGCATTCGATTTATGTAATACAAAAAATCGATTTTTTGAAAAAATTATAAAAGGACCCCCCTTAATATTGTAATACGTGTATTAGTTTTGAAAATACAGCTTATTATCATATATGGTTTTTTAAAAATAATATTTGAATAATATCTATAAAATGATTTTGACCGGATTTTTCGTACAAATACTCCTATGTGCGACGCGAAAAGAATTAGGAAAAATAACAGAGATAAAAATAACGATTAGATGAAGCAGGCCAAAATCTATACCCGGAAAAGTACAAATATACGCAAAATCAAATGAAGTATTTAGGTCATGTGCTCATCAGCAAAGAGTTATATTCTGATCCAGATAAGATAAAGGCCATCAACTTGGTGAAAACACCAACTTCAGTCAAGGAATTGCAAGGTTTATCGGTATGGTGACATATTTCGCCAAGATTATCTCCAACCTAGCGAAACATACAGCACCGCTAAGAAAACTACTTGAGATGAAAACGACGTCGTCATGGAAGCAAGAGCAGAAAGAAGCATTCAAAACATTGAAAGAGCGACTACGAACCCCACCCTTGCTAGGATACTAGGACCCGAAGAAACCAGTACTACCCTTAGTAGACGCAAGCAAGCCAGTGGTAGGATTGGTAATGTTACAAAACAATCGACCGACAGCCTACAGTGCCAAATCACAGGCCAAACATGACAAAGGATATAAGCAATTATGTAACCAATTGCAAATCATGCATGAAATATCAAAAAGATAACACGCAAAAACCAATAAAACTGCAGGAAACACTGAACCGTTCTCATGGTGGCGTCCGATTTATTCCACCACAATGGAAACGAGTACATAGTACTAGCGGACAGCTATTCCGGTTACTTCGATTTTACCAAAATAGAAAACAAAACTAGCGCGACGGCGTTAAAACACGTTAAGAAACTGGTTTTCAGTGCACGGTATACCAGACAGTTTATCGACAGACAACGGAAGACAATACGTATCTGAAGAGTTTAAAGCATTTAAAACAAAATGGCGATTTAAGCACAGACTATTAAGCCCGCACTTTCCAAGAACAAATGGACTAGCTGAGAGATATTTGCAGGAAGCAGAATATCTCCTATAGAAGGGTCTAGAAGACAATTCGGACTTAAAATTAGCACTGTTGCACCACCGAAGCATACCCAGAGATGGTCTAGGATCACGAGTGCAAAGACTGATGAGTTGTCGCACCAAAACAACAATCCCAACCAACGAAGTGTTACTTCATCCAAAGGTTATTCAGCAATTAAAACAAAATAAAGCAAACGATGTACACCACCATTCGAACAAGGCAACAAGATATACACTACAGAGAAAGCAAACAAAACTGGTTGCCGGCCACAATCGAAAAGAAGAGAGAAGAACCTAGATCATTCATAATACGCACACCAGAAGGATCGAAATATACAAGAAATACGTGGTTCCTAAAACATACTCGTAATAGGGCAGAAAACCAAACAAGCCTTCAAACAATCAGTGGCGGATTTATAGAGATGCTTATGATGCTGGAGCATCAGGCCCTCGATCATTGGGGGGCCCGAAGAGGCCCCCAAACCATTTTCATTGTTTTATAGTTTAAATCTAGTTTTTTTTTATAAGCTTCAAATAATTTTATACTGCCAATTTGTTAATAATTGTCTCTCAGAAGAAATGTTCTTTTTTCTAAATAGAAAGTTAAATTATTTATAATAACTCAAATTAACTGTATAAAGATCAGAATAGTCTATTTGCTAATAAATATTTCGAAGAATATTTAAAAAATTGACAAAATGTAATTTGATCTTGGTTGTTACTCAAATAATTTGGGCTGTGTGTACTGTTTAGTATGTATGATATTTTCAAACCCTTGTAACCACTGGATATTCTAACTGGGCTAATATAATACGGACTTTTAACAATCATGAGGAATCAATTGAACATAATAATGCAATGTTAATTAGAAAGGAAAATAACAAGCTTAGGTACAACGCATCTATTCGTTCAGCTTGCCTAATAAGTAATATATCCAATGCGAGCAGTGAACTTTTTAAATTAAAAAATAATTGTTTTTAATTATTTTGGTTAACAATTTGAAAAAATGTTATAGATATAAAAAGTCGTACAACTTTTTGTAGATTATTTTGATATAGTAATAAAACAAAAATGTTTTTAGTGCATATTTTAAAATTCATAATTTTTTATGGCCATTAGGTTACCAATATGCAAAATCTTGTAGAAATAAAATATCTTAGAATATTATATAAAATTTGATCTTACGACCCACGACTAGCATCCAAGTGTATAAGTTATACGGGGTGGTGAATCAAGATCGAGAACATAGGAATTTACAAGTATTTTTTTAACAAAATTGTCTCCCCGGCATATTTTACTGACAAAGTGTAAAGACAAAATTTATTAAGAATTTTAAACTGCGTCTATTACGCATTATTTCATTATTTAAATATATTTAGTTTAACACATATTTATTAAATTAAATATGCCAATTTCATCAAAAATCAATGTGGCTACTGATATTCTAGATGGTATATTGCTTGTATAATATATCAGTCATTCTGTCACAAAAAAAATCTGCATTAAAAAAATAATATTGTTTTCTTTTCTATTATAAGGCTTAATATGGCACACAAAAAAATATCACCCAAGAAATATAATTTGTAATAATTATCCAATGAATGACAGTTAAATATACAAACAATATACCATCAAGAAAAACCGTGGCCACATTGATTTTTTTTTGATGAAACTGGCATATTTAATTTATTAAATAAGTGTTATACTAAATGTATTCAAACAATGAAATTATGCTTAAACGACACACTTTAAAATTCTTTACATATTTTGTCTTTACACTTTGTCTGTAAAATATGCTGGGGAGACATTTGCATTTGTTAAAAAATGCATGTTAATTCCTAAATTATCGATCTCAATTCACCACTCTGTATAACTTATACTTGGATGTTTGTCGTCGCTCGGGAGATAATATTTGCATTTGTTAAAAATCCGAGAATGCTACAGACACACGATTGATTACTTTAGCTCTTTTGTTTTTCGTATGGCAAGCTATAAATATCTCAGATCATTATATTGTTAACATAGGAGATGGATTAGAAAGCGAGTGTTACCAACCCAAGGAATATATTAAATTAACCATAAATTCAAATAAAAACGATTGTTTAAAATGTCCAGATATATTAAATTTAATCAATAACAGAAATCTCATAAGACATTTTTCCAAATTTGTATGCTATTCTAAAATCCTATTTAACAATGCCGGTTAGAAGATGTAATGCTAAAAGAGCTTTGTCTAAACTAACAACTATGCAATTACTTATGTTAGTAATTAAGATTTATATTTTGTGTCCTACGGACGGTCATGTTGTTGTGCTATAAATCACCTCAGATTTGAGAGAACCGATTTGTGACTTATTTGGACCATTACCGTCGCGTATTGTTGGGTTTTGGTATTGTTAGTTTTGCGCTGAGCTTCGTTTGGAATATCCAAGCGAAGGATATTCATTTCATTTACGGGATTTAATTTTACTAAGCGTTGCGAGTTTATAGTCCGCGCAGTTACTGTGTACTCCTGAGTATTGCGATCGTGCTTCGTCGTGAGGGTCCTGTAGGACACAATTACACCTGCATAGAATATAAGGATATATTTTGGTATTCGTCCACAGATCTGTGCCCTATTGGATTACACAGATCTGAGTGCGAATCCAGACGAACGTCACTGGTCACACAGGTTCACCCATTGTAGACACAATCCGTGAGCTTGTGCGCCCATGGACAGGTCGTACTCCTGGTTGAAGTATAAATATAGCTTATGACATAATCAAACTCAGACAATGTATTGCGCGATTCAATAACTTGAAGCAATTTGGTACTAATTAAAGACATCCTTTCAGTTCTTTTTTTATATTGAGCCGTTACAATTTGACACTAATTTATGTCCTCATTGTATTTTTTTTATATTGAGTTACCGTTACAATTGGCACTAATTAAAGTCGTCATTTCATTTTTTTTATATATTGAGTATTTCGTTATTGTACCCTTTCGCGAAACCCCCTTTTGAGTTCCTCCTCACTTTCCCTGGAACCCAAAAGGGTCAGATTATCCCGTTGTCGACCTGATATACTGCTGTGGGTAGGATAGTGTGGCGCCCATTTTTGAACCCTCATATTTGTTGCCGTTACCCACCCCTCCTCAGATCTGAGCCAGCGGCCCCGCAGTCAGTACAAGGGTATACCGAATTGGGAGCACCTAACTGGGAGTTAGGAAACCGTACTGTAACTTGGTAAGCTGGGCGTACCAACCGTTACATATCTTATAATAGAAATTATTAACGTAAATTGAATTATTTATACACTATTTACAAAAAGTTATAGTGCTTTTTAATAACATCGTTGTTCAAAAGTAGAGAAACAAGTCAGAATTACACAAAATACAATAAAATAAAATAAAAATGACACAAAGTTATTAATAATGGGTGGAATACCCTTTATTCTTGATCACCTCCGCACATCTGTTTCTCATAGATAGTAGTAATTTGTCAATTATTTCCAGTGATAAATCTTCCCAGGCGTTCTTTAAAGCATCAAATAATGTATTCTTATTTTTATATTTTTTCAATCTAATTTTTCTGTAAAGTTCATCCCAAAGGTTCTCTATTGGGTTTAGATCGGGACTTTGGGCTGGCCATTTCATAACATTAATTTTATTGGCAACGAACCAATCCTTAACAAATTTGGAAGTGTGCTTGGGATCGTTGTCGTGCTGAAAGATCCACTTTAAGGACATGTTTTCCTCTGCAAATGGTAGCATATGATCTTGCAACATATTTTTGTAGTAAAATCGGTCCATTTTACCTTCAATTTTAATTAACGGGCCTATATCGAATCCGGAAAAACATGCCCATACCATCACGCCGCCTCCTCCATGTTTTACAGTTTTTATTGTTTACTTGGGATCAATTCTTTTGCTTGGTGGACGTCGCACCCATTTTATACCATCTGATCCAAATAAATTATATTTGCTCTCATCTGAGAAAAGCACTGTTTTCCATTTTTGAACTGACCAGTTGAGATTATATTTTGCAAACTCAAGTCTAGCATTCTTATTCTTAGCTGAGATGAAAGGTTTTTTGGCTGGTCTGTATCCATGCAAACCTACCTCTTTTAGACGATGTTTAATTGTACTTACGGAAATATTTGGTTCATTTCCCTCGTCTAATGAATTTTTTATTTCCGTTGCTGATGCAAATGGGTTCTTTGTCACCATCATTTTTATTTTTCTATCAACAAATCTATCGGTTTTTCGGGGTCTGCCTGATTTTGGTGGGGAGATAACACTTTTTCTTTTATTAAAATTAGCAATAGTTCTATTAATTACCGACCGATGAAGATTTAAATGTTTTGCAATCGAAATTTGTTTCTCACCACTTTGATATTTTTTTACTATCAGATTTTTAATATCATTTGACAAATATACACCTCGAGGCATTGCTAAATTTTAAAATTAATCTCTGAACACAAAATAAGTACCACTGCAGTACTAACATGTTAGATATAATGAATTAAAAAATATTTTTTCTCTATTTTTGACCCTACAAGTTTGAACAATTTTAATGCAGCGTCCACAACGTTAACATTAAAAGCGTGATTTTTCTTGTAGATTGTAATCTTAACATAGGCAACTAAATACAATTGTATTTGTGACAATAAAATTTTAAACAAATAAAATATGTTCAAAAAATGATTTGTTTCTCTACTTATGAGCGATAGTATATATATATATATATATATATATATATATATATATATATATATATATATATATATATATATATATATATATATATATATATTTGTTTATATGTGTAAAATACATTTTTTAAATGCAAACTGGCATAAGCAGGAATCGAACCCCAACTTTCACTGTGAAAGTCGAAAGTCTTAACCTTTACGCCACAGCAAAATTAATGCCTTTCTGTATATTTACTCAAGAAAACTATCCCACAATCATAAAATATTCTAAACATTTGTAAACATTTTATGGCGGGCTAAAATATTTTATACTTTAAAATTCTTATTTTTAGTAATTTCAGCAATTGTATTTCAATACATGGCATTTATCACTTTTAAATATTATGTGACTGCCAAATTTAATTTCTACATTGATTAATAGACAACACGAAACAAATATCAAAATGAAATGTATAAGTAAATATGAATGTGTAAAATCTATAATAATGTTATTTTAAAGGATTATATTAGTGGCATATGATATATTATATTGGTATGATATGCCAATAGCAAATATAATAGCTAATCATTTATGCGCTTATGTTATAAACTACAAACGACTTACGGAAAAATAACGAAAATACAAAACTGTGTAAGAGAAACACCTTATTTATATTGTGTAATAATGATTAGGTCTACATTTGCAAAAAGAATTGCAAGAAAATTTAATTTATAAAATTATAATATACGAATTTATCTCTTTGCATGTTTAAGCCTAGTTTTCGCATAGAACTGGAAATTATAATGAAAATAAAATATTTTTAAGGTGAAGTGTGAATTATATGCAGATTTCCTAACAAACGTAACATAATTAAAAACAATAAATATATATTATTAATGGATATAGTGGTTGCCACTTGGTGAAACATGTTAATAAATAAATAAAAGAACACTTGGTTGTTTCACAATATTGTGAAACAACCAAGTGTTCTTTTATTTATTTAATAAATATATACGTAGTGCATATATTTTTAAATTGAAGTTGTTTATGAAAAAACATTTAATAGCCTTTTCCAACCTGGTAGAACAAAAATGAGTTTTTGATCTTTAATTACACTGGGATTATTTTTGAAAAGAATATCCAAACCGGTAGTGCATGTTCACTCTATACATTTTTAGCTCGCCGTACGTAGTACCGAAGAGGCTAAAGCATTCGGTCGTGTGTCTGTAGCATTCTAGGATCAAAAATTTTCATTAGGAAAAAGTGTTCGTCTCGTCGCCCTGATTCCGAAAATGTATATAACTTATATACTTGGATGTTAGTCGTCGCTCGCTCGTAAGACCAAATTTGTGCCCTCTACTCCTCTGAAGGTACCGCAGCGATTCAATCCAAATTTGGTACACATATTATTTGGCATCCCATTTGAATCCGCTCGCAGTTTAAATCCAATTGCCCGTATACTTCCCGAGTTATAGGCCCCCAAAATTTGGAGCCCCCCTTAATACTGCCCTTATAAAAATAATTGAAACACTTAAAAATTTTACTAAAAATTCTAAGATATTTTTTGTCTACAAGATTTTTTCATTTTGTTAATCCAAAGCCCGAAAAAAATTATTGAATATTATAATCTTGAATTTTAAAGTATGAACTAAATTATTTTTTTATCAATATAATCTAAATTTGGTATTTGGCATCCCATTTGAATCCGCTCGCAGTATAAATCCAATCGCCCGTATACTTCCCGAGTTATAGGGCCCCAAAATTTAGAGCCCCCCTTAATACTGCCCTTATAAAAATAATTAATACACTTAAAAATTCTATGATATTTTATATCTATAAAATTTTTTCATTTTGTTAATCCAAAGCCCGAAAAAAATTATTAAATATTATAATTTTGAATTTTAAAGTATGAACTAAATTTTTTTTTATCACTATAATCTAAAATTAAATGTAAGACTTTTTACACCTATAACATATTTTCAAATTGTTAACCAAAAGGCCATAATAATTAAAAACCACTGCTCGCAACGCATATTTTACCTAAGGGCGAGCTCTGCGCGTTGGTGCGTTTTGCGCGTACCAAATCTTGTTTGTTCAATCTCCAATATCACTAGAACGGCTACACTTACGGCAAAAATAGTAATATTCATAATGGAAGATAATAACCAGTTATGAGATAACTGCTACGAAAAAACTCAAATATCTTATTTACGTTGCCATGGTGATACCTACAATTGTGACAAATTTTATTATTTTTAAAACGAATCAACCATGAGTTACATCATTTGTTTCAAACAAACAAGCATTACTTTGACAGATAACTGAATGAATTAATATTTAAAATATTGATTTCTTATTAGAATAAATTGTATCAGGTAAATTATTATAGAATCAATTTATATTATATATTTGCTGACAATTTCAGAGTTTTACTGTGAAATTTGACTCTTTACGAGTGAATACGATAAGTACTTCAAATTCAGATCCATTATAAATTGGTATAATTATCCAGTTATTTTCATTATATGTTATATATATATATATATATATATATATATATATATATATATATGTATATATAATTAATATATATATATATCAGGCCACTCCAGATATTTTTCATATTAAATACTTCAAAATTGAATAATTATTAATATAATTGCCCAGAAATGTTTGTATGTATGTGAGTGAGTGAGTAAGTCTGTAAGTGTGTGTAGACCGCTTTTTTGTACAAATACAAATTGGCATAGACGGGGATCGAACTCACGACCTCCAGGGTGAAAGGCACGATTCTTAACCACTGCGCCATGGCGACTGCTAATAATGTTATAAAAAATAATCAAATAGTTTATACTGAAATAAAACAATCACTACTCTTCTGAAGTTCAGTCTGCTCTGAAATTAACAAAAACGAATCAAACGTCAAAATGAAATGTTAAAAAAGTTTTTGTGATAAATCTTCAATTAATTTGATGATTTGAAGTGTATTTAGTTTGTTGTAAACTTTACACAGAGTGGCATCTGCTATATTATATTGATATTGTATGTCAATGAAAAATATAAATAATTGTTAGTTAATAAAATAAAGCTTTATTTATTCTAATTTGAAGTTTGTGAGTTGCTATCAAGCATTTATGTTAAAATGACCGACCAAAGAACAAATATAAATAAAAGTGCTACCACGTGAGCATTGAATAATAACATGTTACTCCCCTTAAACTTAAGATTTACAATTTACAACAATGTTTCCGTAACTCGTACGCCACTAATTCACATTGAAATACTATTTTTGACGAATTCCTTGCTGATATGGTAGCATTTTTATTTATATTTGTTCTTTGGTCGGTCATTTTAACGTAAATGCTTAATAGCGACTCACAATGATTGATATTGACAGAAAATAAATGTCAATTGATAATATTTGAGGTTATATCAGTATTGTCACTTTCGGTTTGTTTTGCTAACCTAGCAACTTCAGAAGAGTAGTGATTGTTTTATTTTAGTGAAGATATATATATATATATATATATATATATATATATATATATATAAATATATATATTTATATATATATATATATATATATATATATATATATATATATATATATATATATATATATAAATATATATATTTATATATATATATATATATATATATATAAATATATATATTTATATATATATATATATATATATATATATATATATATATATATATATATATATAAATATATATATTTATATATATATATATATATATATATATATATATATATATATAATAATAATAATAATATTATTTACAGTCGCCATGGCGCAGAGATTAAGATTCTTGTCTTTCACCATGGAGGTCGTGAGTTTAACTCCCGACTATGCCAATTTGTATTTTTTTACAAAAAAAAAATTGCGTTCTACACAGAAACATAAACTCATATACCCTCATGCTCACATTTGTTCTTTGATTGAACTAAAATGCTTAATAGCGACCCACAATTGACAGAAAATAAATGTCAATTGATAATATTTAAGGTTATATCCGTATTGGCACCTGACAACTTCAGAAGAGTAGTGATTGTTTTATTTTAATATAGACTATTTGATTATTTTATTTAAAATTATTAACTGTCGCCATAGCTTGGTGGGTAATACTCTCGTCTTTATCTTTGAAGGTGGAGCGGTCGGGAGCGAGGTCGTGAGTTCAATTCTCGTATATGCCAATTTGCATTTTTATAAAAAAAAACTAAAAAAAACGTTCTACATATTCACACTCACAAACATATACTCCTGGGTGTATATTTATAATATTATATATGTATACAAATGTCAAGTTCAATTTTTAGCTGCCAGTGCTGATTTTTCGGTGTGCTTCAGTGCTCCCAACGATATTCTCGATTTCAAATATATATAATAAATATATGTAAAATGTTCTTTGTTATTTATGTTACGATGCGTTTTAAATATGTTTGTTATAACTATATCTGTTTATTAAATAGGTTATTATGTGAACCTCAGATATTATGAGAAGACCTTTAATACTGTATTTCAGAACGTATAACCATTAACAGTCTATCTACCAGTGAAATAGGTCGTGTATTGAGAGTGATTTAGTGAGTGACAAAAGTGTTGTGAATTATTATTTAAGGTGAGGTTGATAGCTAATCTATAACGTATATTTATATTTGGATATTCTACTATATGTATTAATATTGAGTATGAATAGGTATTAATCAATATGTGAGGTTGATAGCTAATCTATAAGGTATATTGATATTTGGGTATTCTACTATATGTATTGTTGTTGATGTACTTGTCTGAATATCTAGTATGAATAAGTATGTGTAAAAGGAGACTAATCTGTTGAATTGTTATTGATATTAATTTATGGACGATGGGATGAAATGTTCGGATTGGTATTGAAGTATAATTATGGAGTAAAGTAAACAATATGAGCTAGACATATTAAATGAGTATTGGGATAATACTAGAGAGTTGAATATATATGATATGATATAAAATAAAACACACTCGGTTAGTTTCAAAATAAATTTTTAATGTACTATACGTATTTCGGCTACAGTGCCATCATCAGGTATGTTACAAGAAGGTTACAAGTGGACTTATATATTATAATTTATCAATTGGAAGGGCGGTTAACGGTATGAAAAACCCCCGACAAGGGATTAAAATGGCTTCAAGAGTGGTGATGAATTTAAATCTAGTTGTTCGTTCATTAGAAGTTTTTTCTCAGAAATGGCTTTATTGATTTCAAGTGCTTCTAGAAGATTCATTTTTAATCCCTTGTTTACAATGTGTAGGATCTTTATGTTATTGATGGCAAAAGTATGATGATTTTCTAACATATGTTTAGCAACATGTGACTCGGTTTTATGCAATCTCCATGATCTTAAGTGTTCGGAGAATCTGATGTTGAAGGTTCTACCAGTTTGCCCAATGTAAATAGCATTACAATTATTACAATTAATTTGGTAAATCCCACTATGATCTAATTTATTAATACTATGGAGTTTATTATTGACTAAGGAACTTTTTAAGTTGTCTTTATTATAGAAAGCTGCTGTGATGTTTACGGATTTCAATTTGTTTGCAATTTTTTGGCTAGTTTTCCCTATAAACTCGATTTTCCGGTATGTTTTATCGTTTGTCTCTGGTACATCACAATACATTTGTTTCAGTAAAAGTTTCTTTTGTTTCTTACATAGGATCTGATTTACTAAATTGGGGTCATAGCCATTATTACTAGCGATCGTACGAATGGTGTTTAATTCTTTATTGAAATTAGATTCTGACATTGGAATGTTCATTAGTCTATGAATAAACTCCATAGTATTAATAAATTAGATCATAGTGGGATTTACCAAATTAATTGTAATAATTGTAATGCAATTTACATTGGGCAATCTGGTAGAACCTTCAACATCAGATTTTCCGAACACTTAAGATCATGGAGATTGCATAAAACCGAGTCACATGTTGCTAAACATATGTTAGAAAATCATCATACTTTTGCCATCAATAACATAAAGATCCTACACATTGTAAACAAGGGATTAAAAATGAATCTTCTAGAAGCACTTGAAATCAATAAAGCCATTTCTGAGAAAAAACTTCTAATGAACGAACAACTAGATTTAAATTCATCACCACTCTTGAAGCCATTTTAATCCCTTGTCGGGGGTTTTTCATACCGTTAACCGCCCTTCCAATTGATAAATTATAATATATAAGTCCACTTGTAACCTTCTTGTAACATACCTGATGATGGCACTGTAGCCGAAATACGTATAGTACATTAAAAAATTATTTTGAAACTAACCGAGTGTGTTTTATTTTATATTTAATCATGTTTCAACGAGAGCCTACAGCTAATTCCATACAATTTATATGATATGAGTTGTGTTGAACATGTGAGGACGATGACTATTGACAAAGGCCTGGCTGACGGTGTGTTCGGGGGCCCAACGTTGGCCTGTCTGGTGTATCCGGGGCCTAACGGTGGCCTGTCTGGTGTGTCTGGGGGTCCCAACGGTGACACCACTGGTTGATGTGTTCTTCAGGAGGTGGTCCCAACGGTGACACCACTGGTTGATGTGTTCTTCAGGGGGTGGTCCCAACGACGGTCAGAGTGTGGCGTGTGTCGCGCACGGAAGACCCTATACGCTTACGTATGAGGTTGACTAATTGACTTGCGTTTACGGTTGAGGGTTAACCATATATGGGGTTTTGGTATGACCCTGTGTGAGTGTGTGTGTGAGAGAGAGAGAGAGAATTATAGACTGGCTCCTTACTGAGTTTATACTCAAACCTGTATTCTAATTTCAGAGCCTAAATAGAGTATAGCCCGGATTCCGCGGGCCGTTACGTATAAATCTTTCTATATTTATACTTATGTAATTGTATGATGTTATTATTGGTTTTATTATGATAAAGTGCAATGCAGGACATGTATCAGTGTTTAAATATCGTCGATAAGCTTCCGACTACAACAAATCTACAAGTAAGTTTAAAACGATTTGTAACATTTAATAAATAAAATAAACCTTATTGACTCAATTCACAAATGGCAGTATGGAACCACAACTCGTTATGCATTTTGAACATTCACATAATATATATTTATTGACATTTGAATAATTCTGACATATAACCTTTTATTGGGTAGTTTACTTGACTAGAAATTTATTAATTGCTGTTGTGTAGACTTTTATTTTCAATATGGACTGCTTGATATTATATATAACATTCTTATCTGTCGCCATGGCATGGTGGTGAAGACACTCTGTAGACACCCTGTAGGTCGTGCATTTTTACAAAAAATGAAAGCGTTCTACACATACATACATAAAAACAAACATAACAAGATTTGGTACGCGTAAAACGCACCAATGCGTAGAGCTCGACTTTAGGTAAAATATGCGTTGCAAGCAGTGTCTTCTAATTATTATGGCCTTTTGGTTCTCTCGTAACTGGTACATTTTCTAAATTGTGTATATTATTCGTATACGAATAATAACTTAAAATATTTTGTAGAACTTTCTAAAATTTATTAAAACAATCTCTTGGAATGGCAGTATTAAGGACGGCTTCAAAACAGACGATTGGATTTAAAGGGAATTTTTTGTTCACTCAAATTATGTTATTTAAATTTCATTAATATCGGCTCGGTACCTCCAGGGGAGAAACGTCATCAATGTTGGACTTACGGGCGAGTGAACGAGACACATAATCTAATTATATAAGTAATATATATTTTCATAATCAAGGAGATGAGACAAGTACTCTTTGGTTAAGAACATTATTTTTTTTTTATTAGAGAATGTTACAGATACACTACCAAACGTTATAGTTGTATTCTACTATCGTAAGACGAGCTAAAAAACCCACTGCGACTATGAAAATAAATGACAAAATAACCACGCTGTTTGTTGTACGGATTCAAAATGGTGGCACTGTGTGGTTTCGTCCGAATAATAGGTGATATACTGATATGCGTCCAGGTAACCTTCACATTTAACCACAATATACTACTTGTTATATACTTGTTGGCTGTTGTAGTTGTTGACATTATAATGCTTACAAAGACGAGACAGTATAGACACAGATGTTTTGTATCACCAAACAATTTACTCAAATACACTACCGCTCAAAACTCTGAATACACCAATCAAACATATGAATATATCGTAATTTACAACATTTTTACAGTGTTCTACAAGGGAGTATTATAATCATGAAAATGTTCAAAGTCGAATATTTAACGGAAATACACGTTCTGAGTTTCCCTGAACTGATATTGCTTATAAGCAAACGAGATACATTTAAGTGTACGAGTTATTTATAAATTTAAATCGAGGGCGACGAGACAAGAATATTTTGTTACAACGTTCGCTGCCGAGCGACATTTTCAAAAATTGGTCCACCACGCCAACTAATTTTAATAAATTAATTGTAATACAAAACTACAATATATATATATATATATATATATATATATATATATATATATATATATATATATATATATATATATATATATATATATATATATATATATATGTATACATATATATATGAGTAAGATATTGTATCTAGATAATTTTTAATAGCTTTATTAAATATCCTAAAAGTCAGATACCTTCAAAGAACATAAATATACTACGGTATTAATCGTATGTGGCGTAGATAATGAAAACAAGATTTGGTACGCGTAAAACGCACCAACGCGTAGAGCTCGCCTTTAGGTAAGATATGCGTTGCGAACAGTGGTTTTTAAATATTATGGCCTTTTAGTTAACAATTTGAAAAAATGTTACAGGCATAAAAAGTCTTACATTTTTTTGTAGATTATATTGATTAAAAAAATATGGTGCATATTTTAATATTCAAAATTATAATATTAAATAATTTTTTTCGGAAGAAATGTTTCAAATAAAAGTTGTGCGATATATTAATATCTTTCATTATGAACATAACTATACTTGCCGTAAGTGTAGCCGTTCTAGTGATATTGGAGATAGAACAAAAAATGCATAGAGTAAACATGCACTTCCGCTTTGAATATTCTTTTCAAAAACAGGAGGTGCACATCTAAGGCATATACAACCCGAGTAGCACAACGATATAGTACCAATATTGTTTGCCATATTGGCTCAATGTGGTTTGGGTTAACATAGTACTAGATTACTAGAATATTGTATTTTAATATTGGAATTATATTTTTCATCAATATTGGCAGAATATTGCAAACCAATATTGTATTCTCATACGAGATCTATATTAAATAAATATTGCATTTTCAAGGATTCCTTATATTATATGATTATTGCCCCACAATATAAAATAAATAAAACATCTCCATATTGACCCAATATTAGTAAATATGTAAATGAAATATTTATTCTATATTATGTATTTTGATTTAAATATATAATAAAAACTCAAAATTTATAATAAATATATTGAATAAAGTTTATTGCATATCAGAGATATAAAACATATATAGTGTTATAGTGTAAATATATAAAAATATATTAAGAGAAATTGTTAATAAATATTAAATATAGTAAATATATTCACACATATATATATATATATATATATATATATATATATATATATATATATATATATATATATATATATATATATATATATACACTGTTATAAAATATAGAATTAGTGTTCGGCGATTTTTCCTTTCTTCCAACATCGCGATCTCTAGCCGTTGCCAGGTACATAGATATTATTTTTGGTATTTCATGTTCTGTCCCATGATAGATGCGATTGTGTATTGCTTCTGGATAAATGATAAGGAGACCAAGCTGAAGCAGAACAGATTGAAATATAAAGTTAATATACGGTGCACAGAATGATATAAACTGTTAAATTTACAAGTAAAATATGACTTACCTTAATGTGTCAAATATTTCGATTTACGAATAAGATGATCAATATTGATTTCAATTTAAACACGATTACACAAGATACCGCAAAATAACACGAGCAAGAAATGATAGAATGGAGGAACCAAACTGAAACGGAAAAGCGACAGGCCCCAGGAATAGGATCATAGGGTTGTTGTAGATCATCGCAAATATTTAACAGTGGCGTGCTGTTTGTATCTATTCATCGTTTCTGAGTTCCACTCGTCAAATGATAAAGTAGTTATCAGTTAAGCAAGAAAAAATAATAATTAGAATTGGGTATTAAATGTAAATGACTTTGCGTTTTGAAAACCGACTTAAAAAATATTTTTATTTAATTGCAGCAGGCTAAAAGTAATACGCCATTGTCATTCCCACTATGCATTGCAATGGAGTTAATGATTTTTTTTGATCCGAGAATGCTACAGACACACGATTGAATGCTTTAACTTCTTCCGTACTTCGTACGGCAAGCTAAAAACGTTCTACGACTTAACTCGTAGCTGGCGCCTAATGACCAACTACGAGATACGAGTTAACTCGTAGTTGGTAGTGTATGTGTTAAAGCTTTGTTCCCACGATGCAAGATAATTGCATGATATTCTCGATAATATTATTTGATGACAGAATTTGAAGAAGCAAACTTGCATGCTACTGATGTGGTTCCACGGAAACAATTTTATTTCAATGAAATTCATATAAAAAGTGAAATATAAAAAGTGTCCAAATTGTGTTCAATGTAATTGCGGTTAAGAAACTAAAAAGCCATAAACGTAACATTTGGTCACCTAGCTGGTTGTTAATTCGTAACGAATTTAATGACAGAGGAGTTTTGCAATGTTGAAAAATGAGTTTAGGTTAAGTGACGAAAATACAAGGTTTTTTTACGAATGTAACAGCTATGAAAAATTGTTACGTAAATTTGCTCCTAAAATAGCAAAAAAAGTAACGTCGGCTTGCTAAAATAAAAAATAAAATTATAATATTTATTTCTATTCTTTAAAAATTTTATTACAAAAATCAAAATAAATTACTTGATAAAAATAATGACAATACATATTTTGTTAGCTACAATCAGAAAGAATAATCATCAATCACGTAATTTGAAACCGATCTCTGATAGATTGAAGGCGTAAAAAAAATTGCAAGTTTTAGGAGAGGTTCCTGATATAACAAGATTTGGTACGCGTAGAACGCACCAACGCGTAGAGCTCGCCTTTAGGTAAGATATGTGTGGCGGGTAGTGGTTTCTAATAATTATGGCTTTTTGGTTAACAATTTGAAAAAATGTTATAGATATAAAAAGTCCTACAATTTTTTGTAAATTATATTGATAAAAAAAAAAATTGTGCATATTTAATAATTTTTCTCGGGCTTTGGGTTAACAATATGAAAATATCTGGAGTGGCCTGCACTCAACTTTCTTTTACGTAGTTTTCAATAGTTAGATATTTATATACATATATGTATGGTATAATTATCCAGTTATTTTCATTATTCATATATATATATATATATATATATATATATATATATATATATATATATATATAAGTATATACATATATATATATATATATATATATATATATATATATATATATATATATATATATATATATACTTATATATATACATATATATATTTATATATATATATATATACTTATATAAATATATATATATATATATATATATATATATATATATATATATATATATATATATATATATATGAATAATGAAAATAACTGGATAATTATACCAATTTATAATGGATCTGAATTTGAAGTACTTATCGTATTCACTCTTAAACAGTCAAATTTCACAGTAAAACTCTGAAATTGTTAATTAATTATGTCAGCAAATATATAATATAAATTGATTCTATAATAATTTACCTGATACAATTTATTCTAATAAGAAATCAATATTTTAAATATTAATTCATACAGATAACTGTCAAAGGAATGCTTGTTTGTTCTCAATAAACAAGAAACAAATGATGTAACTCATGGTTGATTCGTTTTAAAAATAATAAAATTTGTCACAATTGTAGGTATCACCATGGCAACGTAAATAAGATATTTGAGTTTTTTCGTAGCAGTTTTCTCATAACTGCTGCAATTTATGAGAAAACTTTTCAAACAAAAGTTGTGCAAAATATTAATATCTTTCATTATGAACATAACTATTTTTGCCGTAAGTGTAGCCGTTCTAGTCATATTGGAGATAGAACAAAAAATGTGTAGATTAAACATGAACTACCGGTTTGAATATTCTTTTCAAAAATAGGAGGTGCACATCTAGGGTATATACAAGTCTTAAGTTTGAAGTTTCATAATTTTTCGTTCGACAGTTTTGGCCCTAGAGCGTTCACAGACACACACACACACAGACACACAGACAGACAGACACACAGACAGACAGACACACAGACAGACAGACGTCATTCCGAAAATAGTCACATTCGATTCAGATAAGGTCAAAACATGTATATCCGTTGAAATCTCGAGTTCGAAATTTTTCATGATTACAATACTTACTTATTACTCCGAAAAAGAAAGTAAAAATCTTTTAGACAGGAAATATCTTAGAATTTATAGTAAAATTTTTGAGTGTATTAATTATTATTATAAGGGCAGAATTAAGGGAGGCTCCAAATTTCGAGGCCTTATATCTCGGGAAGTATACAGGCGATTCGATTTAAACTGCCAGGGAATTCAAATGGGATACCATATAATATGTGTACCAAATTTGGAGTGAATCGCTTTTGTACCTTCAGAGGAGTAGAGGGCACAAATTTGGTCTTACGAGCGACCGAGCGAGCGACGACTAATATCCAAGTATATAAGTTATATACATTTTTGGATTCAGGGCGACGAGACAAACACTTTTTGTTAATGAAATATTTTGAGAGATCTCAGTACTTCGTACGGCGAGCTAAAAACTTATAAAGGTTTTCTGCAATAATCTTTTTTTTTGTGGGTGCAAACGTAACGATACCTTCAGGCATAAAAACATATA
This sequence comes from Leistus spinibarbis, assembly GCA_933228885.1. NCBI lineage: Eukaryota > Metazoa > Arthropoda > Insecta > Coleoptera > Carabidae > Leistus > Leistus spinibarbis. The sequence goes on from OW121791.1 coordinate 9,276,419, forward strand.
ATTTCAATATTCAAAAAGAAAACGCTCACATAGTTATTAACAATTAAAGTTGGGGGTATCATTACTTAATGATAGCACCCAGAATCTCGCATTATCAAATTTTGTATTAAGTGCTTGAAAAGTGCTAGAAATATGTTTCATATAATTACTTTCTTTTACAGAGTAATAAGTAAGTATTGTAATCATGAAAAATTTCGAACTCGAGATTTCAACGGATATACATGTTTTGACCTTCCCTGAATCGAATGTGACTATTTTCGGCATGACGTCTGTGTGTGTGTGTGTGTGTGTGTGTGTGTGTGTGTGTCTGTGAACGCTCTAGGGCCAAAACTGTCGAACGAAAAATTATGAAACTTCAAACTTAAGACTTGTATATACCCTAGATGTGCACCTCCTATTTTTGAAAAGAATATTCAAACCGGTAGTTCATGTTTACTCTATACATTTTTTGTTCTATCTCCAATATCACTAGAACGGCTACACTTACGGCAAAAATAGCAATATTCATAATGAAAGATATTAATATTTCGCACAACTTTTGTTTGAAAAGTTTCTTCATAAATTGTACCAGTTATGAGAAAACTGCTACGAAAAAACTCAAATATCTTATTTACGTTGCCATGGTGATACCTACACTTGTGACAAATATTACTATTTTTAAATCGGATCAACCATGAGTTACATCATTTGTTTCTTGTTTATTGAGAACAAACAAGCATTCCTTTGACAGTTATCTGTATGAATTAATATTTAAAATATTGATTTCTTATTAGAATACATTGTATCAGGTAAATTATTATAGAATCAATTTATATTATATATTTGCTGACATAATTAATTAACAATTTCAGAGTTTTACTGTGAAATTTGACTGTTTAAGAGTGAATACGATAAGTACTTCAAATTCAGATCCATTATAAATTGGTATAATTATCCAGTTATTTTCATTATATATTAATATCTATCTATTGAAAACTACGTAAAAGAAAGTTGAGTGCAGGGCACTCCAGATATTTTTTTTTAAATATGAGCACTTTGCAGCAATTTTTAAGCACTTTTTGATCATTAATTGAAATTAGAGGTATTTATGTTTGGGCATGCTATCGTTAAGTTGGAACCCTCAAATTAAATCTTAATTATCTGGAAAATATACAGGGTACTTCTTTTTACTAATAGCAAGTATTTTCCAGCATTTTCATGTAATATACATTTGACATTAAATTTCCAATGGGTGTGTGTGTGTGTGCCAACTTAGCGAACCTATATAAGACTGCGTTGTGCAGTAAAATAAAAGTAGATGCGTATTTGAATGGCGAGATGATGCAAAATATGAATTGTATTAATTTAAAAATTAAATATTAGAATACGTTTTTTTTTTTTAATTTCTTATACGTAATGTATTAAATATAGTATTGTGACCACAAAAAACAATGACTTTGACATTTAATGGGTATATCCGTTTTGAAGGTCTCTTATTTTCACTATTTTCACAATGACGTCTATGAATGGCTGTGTATGAATGCCATACAGTCTATACCGTTGAACTTATGTAAATATATTTTTAAAAATGATATTTCATCTGGAAGTGCTTGTTTACCCACGTACTATTCTCATAAAGGACACGAGTTAGTGAAAATAGTGAGCAGCGGACTTCCCCCTCTTATTCCACACTTGGCAGAATTAAGGAGTCTCCAAATTTTGAGGCCCTATAACTCAGGAGGTACACGGGCGATGGGATTTAAACTGCAAGCAGATTCAAGTGTCATACCATATTATATGTGTAGCAAATTTGGTTCAAATTGCTCAGGAACCTTCAGAGGAGTAGAGGGCTCAAATTTTTTCCGAGCGACCGAGCGAGTGACGACTAACATTATATAAGTTATGTATATTTTTGGATTCAGAGCGACGAGAACAACACCGTGACGACCAAAAAATTACGTGATTTTTGAGAATTTCTTTTGACTTACACATACTTTATAAAAATATCGGTGATAGTGGGTTGAAAAATATGTGCTTTGAACTTTTATATTGAATTTTTTTGTTATAATTTTTTTATATTACTACAGTGTTACACACGTCGCTGTATCACGCTGCACGTAGAACGCACTTCGGTGGTTGTCACTCTAACTCTGTAATGATCAGAAATGCAAAAATATAACGGTGTTTTAATTTATATTAGTAGGCCTTCAGTTAAATATATATATATATATATATATATATTTAAATCCGTACGCTAAACTGAAGAGAATTTCATTTAGATTAAGGTGGTCTAAACAAAAATTCGATCTGATATTAATTGGTAGAGATAACGTGACAACCAGTTAAAAAAATGTCGTTTCGAGAGAATCTTGTTTAAAGTCTTCAACTTCTGCGCCGCAGCGTTTGGTGTCGTGTCGTCCTGTTCGATTTCAAAACACTTTGAAGGACGATGTCGTTTTCTTTTGTCCTGCTTTTGTCGTTTAGAGGTTAATCTACTACTTTTTCGATCTATTTTCACTTCGAAATTTCAACTTTCAACTAATCACACTAAAAATATTACGAACGATCGTTTTCAGCAACGTCAAACTAGGTATAAGAATATCGAGTAAAGCCCCCCCCCCCCCCGACTTTTGAAACTGATTATGCTTGCAAAATTAATGAAATATACACACTATGATTCTTTACCCGTGAAACATCCTATTGGGAAGTGTATACGCGTGATGTCGCAACGACTGCTGATGTGTGAAGAAGGGGAATGCCGGAATTTATATTTTGCGTATTGTGAGTGAACCATTGGAAAAAAATTGAAAACACCATTGGAATCCTTCATGCTTATTCTACGTAGTTTGTTTTCAGTAAAATATTCGATTTCCCATAAGTTTTCAAGATACGCGAATGATACGATACGAAGAATCGATGTTTTACCAAAATCTCATATTCGAGAATAACCGATTTAAAATGGGTTATTAGATAGGGAACGCATTTATTTAAAAATTCATATAAACGATTTGATGCAAGTCTTATTAATAATTAATTGAAATCTATATATTTTGAAATACAACAATTTTTTACATTTTTGGTCAACTCTATTTTTTGACAACAATTCAATAATTTATCATTGGTATGCCACCAACCATTCGGAATGTACAAAACATTATACTCTTAAATGTATGACGAACTTCTTTATTTGGAGGCTTTCAGAACATTACATTTGAACACTAGACTCCTATGAATACATCTATATGTATTGCTTGTTTTATGTATTTTTATATTCATTTAATTAATTGTGGTCATATTTTTGTAGTATGCTATTGTGAATACTATAAATAATATAATTACAACAAAATATGTTTGTCCAGTTTAGTACCACTGTTCCACATGAATTATATTCAGAAATGAAATGTTAAATTTCATTAGTGTAATATAATGTAACACAAACACGCCATAATAAAAATTGTTAAAAATCAATATGTACATAAACATTGCACGCAAACAAGAGCTACACACAGACACATACATATATATATATATATATATATATATATATATATATATATATATATATATATATATATATATATATATATATATATATACTATTAATATAATTACCCAGAAAAGTTTGTATGTGAGTAGGTGTAGAGCGCTTTCTTTTGTACAAATGCAAATTGGCAAATAGGCAAGACTCTTAACCTCTGCACAATGGCGACTGTTAATAATGCTACATAAAATAATAAAATAGTTTATACTGAAATAAAACAATAACTACTCATCTGAAGTTACTAGTTCGGCAAAACAAATCGAAAGTGACATTACGGATAAAAATAAAATATTATCAATTGCCATTTATTTTCTGTTATTATCAATAATTGTGAGTCGCTATTAGCATTTATGTTAAAATGACCGAACAAAGAACAAATATAAATAAAAGTGCTACCACGTGAGCGTCCAAAACAATATTTCAATGTAGTAACGTACGATTTACGGAAACATTGCTTGAATTGTAAATCTTAAGTTTAAGGGGAGTACCATGTTATTATTCAATTTTGAAATATTTAATATGAAAAGAGTGCATATTTTTGCTTAATTTGTATATATTTTTAGCAAATACGTGTTTCCGTCCATTTATTTTAATTCATTTTAATATTTTCACTTCAAAATGGTCAAAAAGCAGTGATTTTTGAAAATATGAGTTGCGGTAAGATTCTATAGTAGGTCAAATTATAATACCTGCAAGTAAGTAAATTTATAATTCTGATTATTACAGAAATAAAATCTTGAAAAGATAATTCAAGCATATTTAGAAACATGATTGGTTGGCAATTTTATTTTTTATTTTTGATGGCAAAATCCATTGTATTTTAACATTTAACTAATTATCACTTTTGAAACTGTCGTGACACTGCAAAATTCAGAATCTAGCTTGATTATTTAATTCAAAAACAATAATGAATCAAATGGCAAATCATTAAAAATGTTGTATAAAATAGGTTTGTATTGTATATTATTTTAATAATCGATTCAAATAATAACACAGGTCAACATTTGATATAAAACGAAACACTCGGAGTGCTATGGTGCTTTGGGGGTTTTTCGGGTCGCTGATTACGATAAGCGGGTTGGTTAAGCTTCATCACATCAGGTTCAAGGTCATTTGAAGGTCAAAGTGTCTGAATGCGACCGAAAAAATCTGAAAAAATTCATGCGTATGTTTTCGAGGTCCCTGAGTACGATTCCGTAGTTTGTTTGACCTGTGTTATTAATCAAGGAAACTGTCTTAATGATAACACCATACAAGGTTAAAATCAAAGTTTAACAAATAAAAGTTAGTTTAAATTTATCGGATGTTACACAGTGCATAATAAGCAATCTATTAATTAATCTTAGCTTTGGGATCTAAAAACAAAATAGCGTTCAAAAAAAGGACTCGATTTTTTCTTTATTATTAATTGCGTTGTGGAAATTTGTATTACTATTATTATTAATATTATATATATATATATATATATATATATATATATATATATATATATTATTATTATTATTAATAAAATGTTTCACGAAACTCCAACCACAATCTCTATAAATTTAATATATATATACAGTGTTCCAGAGCACCCGTCCACCCCTTTTAAAATTCTGTGGATAAATATTTTTCAAAAATACTATACGGGATCTTACTAATGTTGATGTGCTCTATCTAATGACGTATCAATCGAACCCCACCCTGCCTCCCTTGTAGGGGGGCGGGGGGCAACTTTAAATTTTCAAATGTAAACCCCTATTTTTTATTGCAGATTTGAATTTTCATTTTAAAAATATGAACAATTTATTCGAAACATTTTTTTGTACGAGCAACAGGTGGCGCGCAACCAGCCGTCATAAGATCTAATGTTCCATGTTCAAACTATGATTAATGTGTTGTAACTTATTTGTTATCTTATGTCTTATTTGATTTTTCTAGTGTGTTATTAATTTTGACTTTATGGAGAATTATTTGATTTTGAATTGATTGTAAGAATGATATTTTTTTTTTTTTTTTTTTTGTGAATCAATCACAACATTATGTTGTTTAGCCTAAGTGAATTTTGCGCGAGGCATTTTGTTTTGCAGTTATTTGTTTATTCTTTTCAGACTACGTTGAAAAAACAATTTGCAAAATGTATTTATTCACCTTTAGGTAGTCTGTGCGCGAATGCATGATATATAAATATGTTTTATAATTATATATATATGTATATATATGTATATATATATATATATATATATATATATATATATATATATATATATATATATATATATATATATAAATATATACATATATATATATATATATATATATATATATATATATATATATATATATATATATATCTACTGTGTTTTCTATTCTTTAGCTTATCCTAAGTGTTTGCTATAGTAGGGGACCACAGACGCGCGACAGGTGCGTGCATTGATAAATCCGCCACTGCTCGATAGTATGATATGCAGATTTTCTCATTCTTGTAATCATAGTGACAACATAATACATGCTCTTAAATTTCACGTTCGAAGCCGGTATTTACTAAATTTGGTATTCATATAATATGAGTGTCTAGAAAGTTACCGTCGCATTATAATGTCAATTGTCCTTATACTTTCGGAATTATATTTTACCATGAACATTTTGGAACTCAAGAGACAGTTTCATTGAATTGTATCTCTTAAAAAATCAGAATTATATATACACTTACTGTTTCTGTTTTGTATTTGATTAGATTGTTTAATACATATTAATAACCTCACTCACAATGATTACTTTAATTTTGACATTATAATAAATAATTAATTGTACCTATATGGTCCCAGATGTGGTGTATATCCTTTTTTTTTTGAAAACAATATCTTAACCGGAAGTAAAGGTTTACACTTGCACTGTACTTCTATCAAGTTGCTATTTTAATGCATAGCAACTTATATTTATAAAGTTTATTCGACCTAATCATGGATACACCATATAACATATGAATTTTCCTTACACATACATGTACGCGAGCAGTGAGGCAGTTTCATTGAATTGTATCTCTTAGAAAATCAGGATTATATATACACTTACTGCTTCTGTTTTGTTTTTGATTAGATTGTTTAATACACATTAATAACCTCACTCACAATGATTACTTTTATTTTCACATTATAATAAATAATAAATTGTACCTTTATGGTCCCAGATGCGGTGTATTTCCTTTATTTTTGAAAATAATATCTTAACCGGAAATAAAGGTTTACACTTGCCCTGTACTTCTATTAAGTTGCTATTCAAATGCATAGCAACTTCTAATTATAAAGTTTATTCGAAAAATGGTTATATATATATATATATATATATATATATATATATATATATATATATATATATATAAAATATATATATATATATATATATATATATATATATATATATATATATATTAGAATTACGATCTGCAGATATTCATAATAATAATTAGTTGCCATAGTTATTTTAGTCGTTGTTATAAAAATATTTTGAATTGACGTTTTTATATTTTGTGTATTATTCTTTATAAAATAAAGTTACTGTTTATAATTGCATGTTTATAATTTTCAAACGTTCTTCCACATACACCTTTTCAATAGGTTATGGGCCCAGGAGTTACGGAATAATTATAGTGTAAAAAAAATTAAATTTGCAAAAGAAAAATGAACAGTGGAAGTTTAGCAAGAATAGAGGCTTTGAGTAAAGACAACTATGATACATGGAAGATACAAATGGAAGCTTTACTGATAAAGAATGATGCTTGGAATTACGATAATGGAACATGTAAGAAGCCATCATTGGAAACTGATACCGAAGAAAACCTGAAGAAATGGGCAATGTACGATGGAAAAGCCAAGTCGGATCTGATTTTATCAATAAATCCTACTGAACTTAAACAAATTAAAGGATGTATGGCTAAAATTGGAAACTATTTATCAATCAAAAGGACCAGCCAGGAAAGCTACTCTATTAAAGCAATTAACATTGCACAAGATGCAAGAAGGCGACAATGTGCGGGAGCATATTCGGAAATTCTTTGACGCAGTAGACAAGCTAAGTGAAATGGAAGTTGACATAAATTCAGATTTACTAGCTATTATGTTACTTTATAGTTTGCCACTTAGTTTTGACAACTTTCGATGTGCAATTGAAGCACGGGATGATTTGCCCACACCAGAGTCACTTCGTATAAAAATTATTAAAGAAAGTGATGCTCGTAAGAACGATACTTGTGAAATTATCCAAAACGCAATGATCGTTAAGAAATATTCTAATAAACCTTGGAATAATAGAAAGCGAGTGGAAACAAAAACTCAGTCAGGAGAATTCAGATACAAATGCCATCGATGTCAAAAAATAGGACACAAAGCTGCAGATTGTTATCAGAAAAACTTTAAACATTCAGCCAGAAATATCGAAGATGTCATTTACAAATATTTATATATATATATATATATATATATATATATATATATATATATATATATATATATTTATATATATATATATATATATATATATATATATATATATATATATATATATATGAAATATTTGTAAATGTAGACCTAATCATGGATACATCATATAACAAAAGAATTTTCCTTACACATACATGTATGCGAGCAGTGAGACAATTTCATTGAATTGTATCTCTTAAAAAATCAGGATTATATATACACTTACTTCTTCTGTTTTGTATTTGAGTAAATTGTTTAATACACATTAATAACCTCACTCACAATGATTTCGTTAATTTTGACATTGTAATAAATAACCCGTGGAAGAGTTAGACCTTGAATTTGGCAGTGGCACAGCATTTGTTATAAGTGTTAAATATCCATATGTTAAAATACAAATAGGTCAGATGTCAATTTTTTCGATGTTTGGCAGCATAATACAATAATTCACTGTATACAAGATTCGGTACGTACAACACACCGATGCGTCCAGCTCGCCTTATAGGATGCGATGCGAGTAGCGGTTTTTAATTATAATGGCTCTTTGATTAATAATTTGAAAAAATGTTATAGACATAAAATATCTTCATGGTAACATCTCATATATATATCTGTTGTATGACTTTCTATTTTTACCAAAATTCTATAGTATCACATTTCTGAACACACTTTCCTATCTCTTTCTGCAACAAAAAATCTTGGATTCATATTTCATTTGCCCGTTATTGTCGTGTAGTGTCAGCACAGTGCGCGGGTTTTAGTTCGTTTCTTCTTATTCGCTGTTTTGATTTTCTCAATTGTGATTGAATTCATTTCTCGTATTTGACGAGGTTGCATTGATCGTTCCCGCGTAATAAATTAAATCGCACTTTGTTTTGGATCAAATCGTGTTTACACCTATTTTCCACAGAGAAACGAATTTAATTTATATTTAAAATGGAAATATTGTTTGAGATGACAAGAAAAGCTCGAACAAAAAGCTTCGCGACAATCATGTATCTATGGCATAACCCTTAGGAATTCACTTATTATTTCGGATATAATTATATCCTTTTGCCGACGAAAAACTGTCAAACTTATGTTTGACAGTTTTTCGTCGGCAAAAGTGTATTACAGATCAAAATTAATTTTAACTTTTAACCGAGTAGGTATGTGTAATTTGAAATGGAGTAATTCGTTTAGAATTTATTTAGACTTTATAAAATGATGAATTTTAATAAAACAAGCATAAATATAGTTTTATTAAATACTAGGGTCACCCGTGGGCACCATGTGCCCATAAGGTATATAGAACATAGGTCAGTTTTGACGGGTTGCGAATTTTCATGTAATTTAATAATAATTATACGGTTTTTCTTCAGTTTGTATCGTTTGACTATAATAGTAAATCAAATTTCCACATCACAAATAATAATAAAGAAAAAATCGAGTCCATTTTTTAACGCTATTTTGTTTATAGATCACAATGGTGCGATTAACTAATCGATCGCTTATCATGCAATGTGTAACGTTCGATAAATTTTAACTAAGTTTCATTTAATCTAAGTTTTGTTAAACTTTGATTTTAATCTTGTATGGTGCAACTGGCCATAAGTGTTGTATCATTAAGACAGTTTCCATGATTGTATTATTACACAAATAAACAGGATTATAAATTTACTTGCGATTACTGATTATTATTTGAATCGATTATTCAAAAAATATGTATTACAAACCTTTTTTACACAACATTTTTAATGATTTGACATTTGATTCAATATTGTTTTTGAATTAAATAATCAGGCTAGATTCTGAATTTTGTAGTATTAAACTGCAGTGTCACAACGGCAGTTTTAAAAGTGATGATAATTAGTTATATGCTAAAATACAATGGATTGAGCCATCAAAAAAAAAACAATCATGTTTCTAAATATGCTTGAATAATCTCTTCAAGATTTCATTTATTTAATAATCAGAATTAAAAATTTACTTGCTTTTTGGCCATTTTGAAGTGAAAATATTAACTATGAATTAAAATAAATGGACGGAAACACGTATTTGCTAAAAATATATGCAAATTAAGCAAAAATATGCACTAATTTCATATTAAATACTTCAAAATTGCATAATTACATGTTACTCCCCTTAAACTTAAGATTTACAATTCAAGCAATGTTTCCGTAATTCGTACGTTACTAATTCACATTGAAATACTGTACAGTAAATTATTACATAAACATGTGAATTTATTAATTATCCGCTATGGAAAAATACACACCGCTTTTGTATAATGTTACATAAGCAATTTGTAAACATATATAATTATGTGTAAAAATTCTATACATAATTTAGAATATTACATAGGTGTAAGTTAAATTCCATAAGTATTTGACAATTAAGCATACTTAATATTACATAAATGCTTTGTATATTTATATAAATGTATACTTACACGGTAAAAAAAAATTACAATTATAATCATTGGTATATTTATGACCCTCGATAATCATAATAATTTTCATAGCAGTGTATCTTTACTATTTTGATTTTATAAAATGTAATATTACAAATTGAACAGTATATTTACATATCTAGATTTATGTTATGTACTTTTACAGATGTCGTAGTAAAAGAATACATCGCTAAATGTAAATTTTACATTAACGATGTGTAAAATTAGTTTTGAAATTGTAAATTTACTAATATGAGATGTAATGTTTACATATGTAAATGTAAAACGTTTACAACTGGGAAAATTAACTATTGCAAATGAAACTTTACTAATTGACGATGTATAATTCCGTGATTATAAAGTATATTTTACATTAAACAATGTAATGGTATTCCTAATGGAGTGTAAATTTACATTTAAAAATGTAAATTTACTTTTACAATTGTAATCTGAAGAAGAAAGTATAGGTATATTAACAAGTTATATTTTTTTGAATTGTTTTTATTACAAATATAAATAACAAAGAATCGAAAACACTTATGCGAACTTAATTTATGTCATTTGTTTACAAAAAATTGGGATTAAAACAAACTTTGAACAAAAAAATCATCCGTATTTCAACTAAATATTTTTAAATTTTTTTCATTAAAATTGTCAATAAAAGATATGACCGACCTCACACATAATCTTTTACTTCTGCTCTCAACGTCAGGATTTATTTTCAAATATAATCTAATCGATAATTTCCATTGTTAGGAATAATCCTATGGTGTATTTGTGTATTTCATTTTGAAATTAAAAAACATAGCGAAAGTTGCCTCCAAAATATGATCGGTTCCTTCATTTATTGTTTTATCTTCAATGCCATATATAATAGTGGCAGATTACATATGACCCTGAAAAAAAAATTAAATAAGTTTAAATTGGAAGTGAAAAAAAAACCCAAATGTTATTTGGTTTTATAAAATGACGCCGGAAAGGATGCATTGAAAATATAACGTATCAGGTACACTGGAAATGTTAGAATGTACCGAAGTTCCCTTTAATTTTGATTTCAGTGCATTTTCCTACAAGAAGAATACTGTAGACATTTTTATTATACTTATATATTTTTGCTAATCTTACCTCAACTTCAAATAAAGGAAAACCAAATTCTTCGTGAAAATATTTTGCTATAACCTTTTAAGGGGGGGTCCTTTTATAATTGTGCCAAAACTACCTTATGTTTGGTAATTTTTTTTGAGGAACTGAAATGACTTAGACATTTGCGGTTTTTGTAAAAATGTTTATTTATCTTTTGTCTACAAACCGTGATTTTTTCAACATGTAATATTACAAAATTGGGTCCAAAATGGCGGCTCCAGGAAGTCATGTTTTTAAAATAAATGTTATCTGCGGGAAAATAAGGTACAGTTTTGTCGCATGATTTTTCCACTTTGGCCTGCTGTGAAAAATCGTTAATCATCCAAATGTTGCAATTTGATAGGTATAGATGCCCGAGAATTCAATTTCCTTTTAGGCAGACAAAACGCGAAGTCGATTGGTTGAACGGTTCAAAAGTTACAATTCCCGCAGATTCGAAAAATCTTGTTTCGAGAAAAACGCGTTTGAAGTTTGGACAACGCGGCGAACTTGCTACCTGAGCGCCCGTCAGCGCTCAGGACAATGGTCCATTGAAAGCCGTGTAGCGACGGAACTAATTGACGGACCGCCAAATAATTTTAACCAAATATTCTACACACTTGCAGCTTCGATTTATGTAATAAAAAAAAAAAGATTTTTTGAAAAAAATTATAAAAGGACTCCCCCTTAAGCAATTAAACAATTGTGTTCTGGTGCCTCGATGTTGGTATCTATTTTTATAAAGTAAATGTGATATTCAGCATTAATATACAATATCAAAATACAGTTACAAAATGTAAAAAAACATTTTCAAATTTTAAATTTACCATTTAAAATATAAAATCCCTCTAATTTCTATAAATTTACCATCAAATACTGAAAATATATAAAATAACAGTTTCAAACACTAAATTTACAGTTTAAAAATGTAAAATTCGCATATTCCCTGTAAATGTAACGTTTAGTTCTAATGTAAAATGTAAAATATTATTTTCCAATCCTAAATTTACAGTTTAAACGTAAAATTTCAACACTTCTGTAAATTAACTATCAAGTTCTAATAAGATAGTTAATGACCTTAAAGATACAAGATATTATACATGTTTAACGTAAATTGCTTTTAAACAAGTGTTAAATAACATATGTATATGTTGAAAGTTTCTATTAATTTTACTAGCATAATTGGAATAAGGATACAATGGTAATTAATATATAACTTCATTTAACTTACTTGAAAAAGGAAACTTCTATTTTCAATGTTCAATTAGATATTAGAAGCACCTCTTTTTTATATATAAATATATTCACAGTTATACATTAAACAAATATACGGCCTGCTCAATATGATGCGCCATACGCATGTATAGCTGCAACATAGTTATTTTCTTTTTGTTTAATTAAATCATTGATATAAATTAAAATTACATATAATGTCTACATATATGTATATATATATATATATATATATATATATATATATATATATATATATATATATATATATATATATATATATATCATTAATATAATAACCCAGAAATGTTTGTATGTGAGTGTGTATGTGAGTGTGTGTGTATGTGAGTGTGTATGTGAGTGAGTGTGTATGTGTGGAACGCTTTTTTGAAAAAATGCAGATTGGCATAGACGGGGATCGAACTCACGACCTCCAGGGTGAAAGGCATGACACTTAGCCACTGCACCATGGCGACTGTTGATAATGTTATAAAAAATAATCAAATAGTTTATACTGAAATAAAACAATCACTACGATTCTGTTCAGTCTGCTTTGAAATAGACAAAAACGAATCAAACGTCAGAATGAAATGTCAAAAAAGTATTTGTGATAAATCTTCAATTCAAAGTTTAATCTTAAGTTTAAGGGGAGTAGCATGCTATAATTTTTAATTTTTAAGTATATAATATGAAATAAGTGCATATTATTGCCTAATTATCATATATTTTTAGCAAATACGTGTTTCTGTACATTTATTTTAATTCATAGTTAATATTTTTCACTTCAAAATGGCCAAGAAGCAGTGATTTTTGAAAATATGAGTTGCGGTAAGATTTTATAGTTCGTCAAATTATAATAACTGCAAGTAAGTAAATTTATAATTCTGATTATTAGAGAAATAAAATCTTGAGGAGATAATACAAACATATTTAGAAACATGTTTGGTTGGCAATTTTATTCTTTTATTTTTGATGGCACAATCCATTGTATTTTAGCATACAACTAATTATCATCACTTTTAAAACTGCCGTTGTGACACTGCATCAGATTAATACTGCAAAATTCAGAATCTAGCCTGATTATTTAATTCAAAAACAATAATGAATCAAATGTCAAATCATTAAAAATGTTGTGTAAAAAGGATTTGTAATACATATTATTTGAATAATCGATTCAAATAAGAAACAGCAATCGTAAGTAAATTTATAATCCTGTTTTTTATATACAATCATAGAAACTGTCTAAATGATACAACACATATGCACCATACAAGGTTAAAATCAAAGTTAAACAAAATTTTGTTTAAATTTATCGCATGTTACACAGTGCATGATAAGCGATCGATTAGTTAATCTCAGCATCTTATTATTATTAAATTACATGAAAATTCGCCATCAGTCAAAACTGACCTATGTTCTGTATATCATATGGGCACATGGTGCCCACGGGTGACCCTAGTATATATATATATATATATATATATATATATATATATATATATATATATATATATATATATTATATCATGGATTATAGAATATAGAATATATTATAACTACCTTAAATTTTGATACTCATGAATAAACAATGCCATTTTAATTTACTATGCACATATAAAAACATCAAATCATTGCGTACCTAATACTATAATACTTTAATATTGCGATATGAAAATATAAAAATACATGAAAACTAATAATTTGCACTCCGTTGTTGTAATATAACAATTTATCCGATTATTTCCAAGTAAAGTTACAACAATTTCGTATTTTTACAGATCAGCCTGCGAGAATATGGAATTTTACAATAGAATATTTAATTTTGCAATAGAAAATTTAATTCTACTGTAAAATATGTAATTTTACAGTGAATTATTTAAGTTCACATAAAATATATTCATAGTTGGTAATATTACATAAAAATTGAAGAACACATGTAAAATTACACAGATATGTAATATTACGTTTATTTTTAAGGAAAAATACAAAAATAATGATGTAATTTTACACGTATTTTTTACATTGTACGTATAATTCTATACCAAGTAGGAAAAGAAAAGTTAAAGGTTATGCATAATAAAACAAAATTTTCATTTGAAATATATATTATATTATAATAATATTTGGGTTTTTATAAAAGCAGTTTTTGGCGCATTTAGCGTCATACATTTGCAAAACTTAAAATTACGCATGTGTTAAGCTACATTTTTGGGCCAAATGTGTTAAATACAACAACATAACTCATTTTGTCCTAAAATTTTATTTAACATGTGTGTATGTTTCATTTTACTGACAGAAATATACTTAAAAATGGCAAGAATATTATAAATATTCTGATATAATTTATAACTTAAAATTAATGCTACAAAAAAAAAATTAAGATCATTTGTAAATAAATAACTTTCTTAAATATTCAATATTTCAATAAATACCTTTGAATAAATTCAAAAGTAAGTGTTAAATTATTAGGATATTTAAAATATAATACGTAATATTAAGAATACATACCAGCAAACGCAGTAATCATACTATCATATCCGTGATTTAAAATTGCTTTTTCTATGCAGATGTAGAATATGGAATCTAAGAAATAAATTGGATATTAGAGAGAAAAATAAAAGAATACAATAATTTTTTAGTGTATTGTACTCACCACTGTGCCTCAAAATGCATGGTGTTACAATTTTGATATTTTTGCACGTATCATCTTTGGTTGTACCTTTCTAAAATGATATTAAAATATGCTTTAATTTTAATTTAGAACTTACGTCCAGTTGAATTATCAAAGAATTTAAATTATCCTTGAAATGGTTGGTGAGTGCGTTCAAAAATTTTAAAAGTCATACTTCTCGTGCACAATTAGACGATTACGTTCTACCATTGAATATGTTTCACTGTTTGACAACAACCAGAAGCTGCATCACGAAAACGAACGATATTCACTACATACAAGACATCTAATTGGGGAGACTACCGACAAAGAATGTAATTTACACAGCATTCTGTAAAATTACACATTATGTAAAAAAAAATGGGTTGTGGCCAACGCGGGACTTTCTTTTACGTTGTTTTCATCAATATTTATTGATTATAAAAATATAATATAAGGAAATAATAATCCAACAGAAACAATATGAAAACCAAGCTTACCTTATATAAATGAATAGGTTGAAAATTATACCAATACCAATTTGTAATGGTTTTGAAGTACTAACTATCAAAACTAACCAATTCTCTACAGAAATATTCTGAAATGTCATTTATCTAATTCAGACCATTTTGTTTTCTTGTCGAATTATTGACAGGCGCAGATGATCCGATTTTATAAGCTACATTCGAATCCATGACAACGTAAACAAGATTCTCATAATTTTCGGTAGCGGTTTTCTCGTAACTGGTACATTTATTGAAGAAACTTTTCAAACAAAAGTTGTGCAAAATATTAATATCTTTCATTATGAACAAAACTATTTTTGCCGTAAGTGCAGCCGTTCTAGTGATATTGGAGATAGAACAAAAAATGGGTTGTGGCCAACGCGGGACTTTCTTTTACGTAGTTTTCATCAATATTTATTGATTATAAAAATATAATATTAAGAAATAATAATCCAACAGAAACAATATAAAAAACTTAGCTTACCTTATATAAATGAATGGGTTGAAAATTATACCAATACCAATTTGTAATGGTTTTGAACTAACTAACTATCAAAACTAAACAATTCTCTACAGAAATATTCTGAAATGTCATTTATCTAATTCAGACCATTTTGTTTTCTTGTCGAAATATTGACAGGCGCAGATGATCCGATTTATTAAGCTACATTCGAATCCATGACAACGTAAACAAGATTCTCATAATTTTCGGTAGCGGTTTTCTCGTAACTGGTACATTTATTGAAGAAACTTTCCAAACAAAAGTTGTGCAAAATATTAATATCTTTCATTATGAACATAACTATTTTTGCCGTAAGTGCAGCCGTTCTAGTGATATTGGAGATAGAACAAAAAATGCATAGAGTAAACATGCACTGCCGGTAAGAATATTCTTTTCAAAAATAGGAGGTGCACAACTAGACCATATACAAGTCTTAAGTTTGAAGTCTCATAATTTTACGTTGGACAGTTTCGGCTCTAGAGCGTTCACATACACACACACACACGCACACACACACACACACGCACACACACACACACGCACACACACACACACACACACACACACACACAGACGTCACTCTGAAAATAGTCACATTCGATTCAGGGAAGCTCAAAACGTGTATATCCGTTGAAATCTCGAGTTCGATTTTTTTGGTGATCTCTATACTTACTTATTACTTCGTAAAAGAAAGTAAAAATGCATAGAGTAAACATGTACTGCCGGTTTGAATATTCTTTTCAAAAATAGGAGGTGCACAGCTAGACCATATACAAGTCTTAAGTTTGAAGTCTCATAATTTTACGTTGGACACTTTCGGCTTTAGAGCGTTCACATACACACACACACAACGCAGCAAGAGGCAGCCGCGCGAAGGCAAATATTCGAGAAAGCTTTTCTCGGCTATTGTCACTGCCTTCTTCATTTCTTCTTCGTTGGTCTCCTCGTCGTCGGATATCAAGTTGTTCTCCATCAACACATCCTGTGTCATCGGAGCTTCGAAGGTTACCTTCGCCTTCTTCGCCGGTGATTGTCGCGGCATTGTGATTACTTAAATCTTGAAACTTTAAAAATTCGCTTAAAAAATCGTCAGCTACTGACAATGTGTTCTCTTGACCGTGGTCAGACATACTAACTTAACAGATAAATTTCTCACTTATATATTAATCTAGTTATTAAGTCAGCGTATATTTATCTTATCATTAAGTCAGCGTTTATTAATCTAGTCATGCACGTTGCCAGACATGGTGTCAGCAAGACTTTTATAAAAATGTGCATGTGAAACTCGTAAAGTTTTTTGTCTTTATGCCTGCCGACCGGCAGCAACGTCAGCAAGAGTCAGGCATAGCCATGCGCCTTCGCGCGGCTGCCTCTATTAGAAAGTAATAAGTAAAATCATGGTAAATAATTTTATTTAATAAAATAAACAATTGCAATCAATTTATTAGTAATATATATATTACTTTCTTTTACAGAGTAATAAGTAAGTATAGGGATCACCAAAAAAATCGAACTCGAGATTTCAACTGATATACACGTTTTGAGCTTCTCTGAATCGAATGTGACTATTTTCGGAGTGACGTCTGTGTGTGTGTGTGTGTGCGTGTGTGTGTGTGTGTGTGCGTGTGTGTGTATGTGAACGCTCTAGAGCCGAAACTGTCCAACGTAAAATTATGAGACTTCAAACTTAAGACTTGTATATGGTCTAGTTGTGCACCTCTTATTTTTGAAAAGAATATTCAAACCGGTAGTGCATGTTTACTCTACACATTTTTTGTTCTATCTCCAATATCACTAGAACGGCTGCACTTACGGCAAAAATAGTTATGTTCATAATGAAAGATATTAATATTTCGCACAACTTTTGTTTGAAAAGTTTCTTCAATAAATGTACCAGTTACGAGAAAACCGCTACCGAAAATTATGAGAATCTTGTTTACGTTGTCATGGATTCGAATGTAGCTTAATTAAACGGATCATCTGCGCATGTCAATATTTCGACAAGAAAACAAAATGGTCTGAATTAGATAAATGACATTTAAAATATTTCTGTAGAGGATTGGTTAGTTTTGATAGTTAGTTTTTCAAAACCATTCCAAATTGGTATTGGTATAATTTTCATATTGTTTCTGTTGGATTAATATTTCCTAATATTATATTTTTATAATCAATAAATATTGATGAAAACAACGTAAAAGAAAGTCCCGCGTTGGCCACAACCCATTTTTTTAAATTAGTAAATCGAGATATTCGTGAAACACAAATTTTTATCATGATAGCAATACTTCTTTTTGTACCAAGTTCAGAAAAAAAATACAATTCTGATAATGGTACAGACACATTACCGAAGAACTAAGTTTTTCATAGAGAATGAACGGCGAGCAACAGTTTATAATATTTGTAGGCAAGAAATAGCTTATCATTTCTCTACCTATTTTTCCAAAGCAGTTTCATCATATTCATATTATTTTTCTTTTTGAAACTCTTTTGTAAAATACTTCTTTCTTTCTCATTGAACTCTATTCAGGTGCTAGAAATGTTCTGATTTCTTGAATAGAATTAAATTTTCCGTCGCTCGCTCTTTTTGAAGGTAAGATTACACCTACGAAGGAATCAATTCAAGAGTACGTTAAATTAGCTTTTAGTAGCAACCAATAAAATGATCAGGACAGATTATTCAAGTTTAAAACAAATATAAATTAGATTTTGGCCTCAACAGTAGCACCGCTAAAATTCAATTTTCTGAAAATTAAAAAGTACAATCCTCTATTAATAGTAGAAATGTATTTTGTAATACATTTCTACTATTAATATAGATTCAATTTACTCGACAATATGAACTAAATTCACATCGGTTATTTTGTGGTAAGTTGCGGAAAGAAGACGACTGCGTGGAATGATTCAAGCGCCACTTAAAGCCCCGGCGAACGATGTCTATACACATCACGAAAGTGGCTTCATCCGAAGCACCCTCCTGTATTAATGAGAGCGTGAAATCCACGTTCATCTTGTTTCGGAACAGCTAATTTCTTAACTCCGGTTAGATTTTATTTTTTAATGTTTCGACGCTTTAAATTTTACTCACACTTGTGGCGTAGCTAGAATATGACAACGCGTTGCAAGTTTCTTGTTTGTATTGGCTCTCTATAGAATATAAATAGTTCTATATAAAAAAAATAATAATCTTTTAAACAAGCTTAGGGACAGGCATCTATGTTTTCAACTCGCATTATAAGAAATAAATGAACGGTTCACAATTTGAAAGAAATGTTATAGATAATTATTAATTTTAATAATTTTTGATGGCCTTTGGGATAACGATATGAAGGAATTTTGTCACATAAAATATCTTAGAATTTCTTGTACAATTTTGATTTATTATTTATCAGTATTAAGGAATCTTAAAATTTTGGGGTCCAATAACTTCCGAAGTATACGGGCGATTGGATTTAAACTGCGAGCGGATTCGAACGGGAGACCAAAAAATATCGCTCCGGTACCTGCAGAGGAGTAGAGAGGACACATTTCTTTGGCGACCGAGCGAGCGACGACTAACATCCTAGTATATATTTGTATTAAGACGAGACAAGTATTTTTTGTTAAGGACATTTATTGATCCGAGAACGCTGCAGATCCACAACCAAACGCTTTAGCTCTTCTGTACTTCGTAAGGCGAGGTAAAAATGTTATTTTTAGCATTTCTTAAAAGGGCCCACGGTAGCGGGTAGCAGCGCACAAGGGAACGAAAAGTGGCCAAAATTTTGTCATAGCGTTATTTATAAAGATTATATATATATATATATATATATATATATATATATATATATATATATATATTGTCACGAAATTTGTCGCAAAAAGAAAGTTAAAACCCACGTCGGTGGTGCCAAAATTTCAGTTACGTAAATTTGTGACCGATTGCCGCGGTTCGCTCAGACGTAGAAGGGGTGGGTCGTAGTTGGGGTTGACACACGTGGGTGGTGGTAAATGAAACTCTGACATTCAAAACACTAAATTTATTTACAAAAAAATATATCCTAACTGGGTGGTCCCCGCTACAATCTAATCTAAATACTCAAATCTAAATACAAATAATCAGGATAACTATAAACAATTTTAATGTAAGGCAAATTTAAATAAAACTGAATTTATAAATGCAAATCTGAATGGGAAGCAAGTTGAATCAAATTAAATCATAAAAATACTTAAGTGTGGGTCGAGCACTGTTGGTAGATAGCGTCCTTCCAAGGCTTGAATTTAATGGCCGCCAATCGACAAAAGTCGAATGCCTTGGTTGGGATTAGTTGGTTAACGGTCGCTTAGTCCGTCTCTTTCCACAGCTTTATACATTAGTATTGTAACGATATTTGCGTTGCATTTACTTGACGGCAGTGGTACAGAGCTGCCCTCTGTTTCCCTATGTACTGGAGTGACGTAGCTTCCATTTGTACATCGCTGGTCACGCAATATCATCAAGCACGTGTCGTATTGGACACGACAATAAATTAGTTATCTTAAACACACAATAACACTTTAAAGTAATTATATTTACTTCGCCGATTTTCTCAACAACTCTAATTCAAAATATCTGGTACTGACCACCGACTAAATACGCCTATCCATCTCTACGCGCGCACATCACTTGTGCCGCAGACACATGAAGGTATACAATATCCAAAGAATGGTTATTCGTGTTAAACAATAACTCTAACTCAGATCTCAACAATAACTCTGAATCAGAACTCAAACAATAACTCTCAGATCTCAACCAATCTTGGTCAGCACGCGATCGAAACCATCACACAATCCATAAATCTCACATCATCAAACCAATCCTAATCATTTACATCTACTACTATTGAGTATCGCACCTAATCTACGCCAGTGATACTCGCAGACAAATAAATATGAACTCGATCCAAAGTCACTGGCATTTAATAATATAGAAAAAGTACTAAACTCGATATGCGGCTTCTAGCACCGTAGTGATTCTGCCCAAACTATATAGCCCTTACATGGCCAAAAATCTATCTTCAGATAGGTCACACTACACCACGTGCTGAAAAATGCCGGTACACAACGTAAAATAGTTAACGTCCGCATTCGAGAGAGACTCAAGTGTTCTATCGCCAATCTTATTCGTTCGGTTTCGTCTTAATTGGTCGGCCCGATACCAGTTAGGCTTTATAATAGAAGAAGTATACTTATTTTTGTCTTTGACTGATAGTGGTGCGATTATTCAATTTAATAAAATAAATAAAAAACTGGAGATCGTTACAATATTTTTTTTTTGAAATTTGGTATTAAATTTGCTATAAGATGAAGGGTTCATATTTTTTATATTATTATTTTTTGTATATATAATGATTAATGTATCAAAACGATAGCTCTTATAGCTTATCAAAACTACACGGCGGTAGGTTGCAATGCACAAGTAACCTCGATAGCTACACCATTATTTCACGCTCTCAGCTGTACCCGTTGAAGACACGTTTGCACGAACAATTTACCCAGACTAACCTTATACAATAAAATAATTAACATTTGGATATTTATTCAATGTCGAATCTAGTTTGTTCCTGTAAAAACTACCTACAAGTGATATATATGAAATCAGTCATGTAAAAAGCAATCAAGTACTTTGCGCACACAAGAAATATATATTACAATAATTGAGAACGTGTTAGTTTAATAAACTGTTTACCAACTATCAGCCGGGTACATAGTTTGGTCCTTCGAACCGGATCTTAGAAATTTTTATCGTTGCACAGAAGTTGCAATACCAAAAGCCATCAGTAAAGGATAAATTCGCATAGCTTATTCAAACAATTGCAATTACGAATACCAATTATGAAGAAGTATGGAGGATTTTACACAGCAGGTACCAAAACACTCAAAAAAATTGTTAATTCTCATTTAGATCGACTCATTTCACAACCATCTCTGTAAAATGAATCGTCATCTGGATTGCGTAAGTTAATAGATACCACTTTAGAATTTATTCGTTCTCTTGAATTGTTAAACATAACTATCAGTCATTGGGATGCAATTATTGTTCATATAATAAATAGGAAGCTTGATGTTGAGATACGTCGAAATTGGGAATTATCGTTATTAAATTATTCAATTCATGGCTATGGATCATTGCATGAATATCTGGATAAGCGAGCCAAATCACTCGCAGCAATTTCATCAAGCAAACCAAGGAGCGTGACAATGAAAGCAATTGCGGTTCAACATGAAGTATCAACAAGAATGCAAGTATGTGAAAATTGCAAGAAAAATCCCATCATTTATATAAATGTGTAATCAATTATAAGACATGTTTAAATAAAAGCGCGGGAATGTTGGGGTGAATGTGAAAGGTTGGTAAGAGAGAGAGAGAGAGAGAGAGAGTACGACGATAGAGTGAGAGTAAGTAATGGTGACGGGAAACGAAATATATGTAACCATAATAATCTTTATTATTCTACGGTCCCAGTTACAGAATAATATTACAATATAATAGCACAATATATAATAATGAAGTAACAGAAGTTGAAAAATATAAAAATTAAAATAATAATGAAGTAGCAGAAGTTGGAAAATATAAAATTAAAAAATAAGAAGACACATGAATAATGTTTTTTTTTTAAATGAAATACAATTCAACTTAAAACTAAAAACGTAACGGGTAACTGCAAAATCAAGATTTGTACCATATATGTTATAGATGCGGCACATTTCGTTGATAGGCGAATAAAAATGACGATTGGTTCTTGAAAACTCATAATGAAATGTCTTAGAGCAACGAGTATTACACGGATTAACATAGAAGTATAACCAATTAATAAGTTGCTCATCAATTAAATAGTTGTTGATAATTTTATAAAGAAACAGAAGCTGACACTTCTTTCGTCTATTCAACAATGGCTCGAGCCCAGATTTCACTAACAATGCATTATAGTCAGAATTAAGCCAACTATGTTCTTTTCTAAAGTGAGCATATTTACAGAATTCTATTTTGCACGTTTTCAATTAATTCAATAAGATATTGTTGAAATGGATTCCAAATAACAGCACCATATACAAGTTTGCTACCAACCAGGGAGTTTAATAAAACTTTGAGGTAGGATTTCTTACGGAAATAATTTGTAGATCTCATAAGAAAACCAAGATTTCTGCAAGAAGCTGATGTTATTGATATAATATGATTTTTGAATGTTAGTTTTGGGTCAAAAAGAATGCCTAGATCTTTAATTGAATTAACACGTTTTAATTTAATATCATTCATTATGTATTCATAATTGATAGGGAAATGCTAGGTAGAATAGCTCATGACGTGACATTTAGCTACATTAAAATGAAGATTATTACAGATAGACCATTTGTAAATTGCATGTACATTTTGTTGCAAGAGTAAGCAATCGTCGTAATTGGAAATTGTGCGGAATAATTTAAAGTCATCGGCGAACATAAGATACTTACAATGTTTGATAACATCGACAAGATCGTTGACAAATAACAAAAATAACATCGGACCCAAAACCGATCCCTGTGGTACACCAGAAGTAGCTAGGAATTTATTGGATTTAAAGCCGTTGCAATAGACATATTGTGAACGCTTATCTAAGTATGATGACAGTAATTCACAGAGATCAGTAGAGAATCGAATCAGTGATAAGTTTTTGAGCAAAATTGTATGGTCGACAGTGTCAAAAGCCTTCGAAAAATCAGTGTAAATTACGTCAACTTGTAGTTTGTTATCTAACTCATTTTCAGTGATTTGCACAAAATTTAATAAATTCGAGATAGTAGATCTTTGATTAACAAAACCATGTTGATTAATACTGATATACAATTTCGTTTGCCATTGAATATGTTTAAATAGAATATATTCGTAAATTTTTGCAATGCTATTTAGACAAGAAATAGGACGATAATTACATACTCGAGTTTTGTCACCCAATTTAAGCAAAGGGCAAATTTTCGATTGTTTCTATGTAGTAGGAAAATATTTAGTTTGTATACTTAAATTAAATAATCTACAGAGAGGAGTAAAAATTCATTGCATCCGTTAAAAAGATAGATAGGTAGGCAATCGGGACCAACAGACTTGGTATTCAAAGCTTTGATAGCGTTGGAAATTTCAGATGGGCTTATTTTAAAAATATGAACATTATTATAATTAGTATTAAGTATATTAACATTGCAAGGGTGATGAGTTTGATACTTACTTTGAAAGTAGTTAGCGAAGGCATCTGCAATCGCTTGCCAACCTTCATAGTTGTTATCATTAGTATCGTACATTGTTGTAGGAATTGGATGATGCCCTTTTTACTTTCTTTTACAGAGTAATAAGTAAGTATTGTAATCATGAAAAATTTCGAACTCGAGATTTCAACGGATATACATGTTTTGACCTTCCCTGAATCGAATGTGACTATTTTCGGAATGACGTCTGTCTGTCTGTGTGTCTGTGTGTGTGTGTGTCTGTGTGTGTGTCTGTGAACGCCCTAGAGCCAAAACTGTCGAACGTCAAATTATGAAACTTCAAACTTAAGACATGTATATGCTCTAGATGTGCACCTTCTATTTTTGAAAAGAATATTCAAACCAGAAGTACATCTTTACTCTATGCATTTTTTGTTCAATATCTCCAATATCACTAGAACGGCTTCACTTACGGCAATAATAGTTATGATTATAATGAATGATATAAATATTTCGCACAACTTCTATATGAAAAATTTCTTCAAAAAAGTGTACCAGTTGCGAGAAATATGCTACGAAACATTATAAATATCTTGTTTACTTTGCCATGGATTCGTATGTAGCCTAATAAATCGTATCATTTGCGCCTTTGATAGGAAAACAAAATAGACTCAATTAGATAATAGATAAATGAAAATTTCTGTAGAGTATTGGTTAATTTGACTGCATATATATATATATATATATATATATATATATATATATATATATATATATATATATATATATTTATATATAAATATTTAAATATATATATATATATATATATATATATATATATATATATATATATTTATATATATATATATATATATATATATATATATATATATATATATTTATATATATATATATATATATATATATATATATATATATATATATATTTATATATATATATATATATATATATATATATATATATAATAGTTGTTGGGATTGTGAATGTGAATGTGAGCTCCGTAGGGGAAATTACGAGGATATATAAATAAGAGTATAGTGTACCCTAACAGCTATATATACGCAGTGAGTACAAAACATATCCAAAACTGAACATATACATAACCATTAGGAAAAAAAAGCAGAAAATATTACTGATAAGTGTCTAGGTTATGTACTAAGCAGCACGCCTTCGAAGAGTTGATCTGGGCGAGGCAGCATATCGCTACGCCTATAGACACGCAACTAACACACCAGCAATGAGGAGCGGGTCCTCGGAGTCTGAGGAG
This sequence comes from Leistus spinibarbis, assembly GCA_933228885.1. Taxonomy (NCBI): domain Eukaryota; kingdom Metazoa; phylum Arthropoda; class Insecta; order Coleoptera; family Carabidae; genus Leistus; species Leistus spinibarbis. Next base: position 9,302,325 of record OW121791.1, read on the forward strand.
TATAGCACAGAAGATTCAAAGAGGAAAAGAATATTAGAGAATAGCGGAGAAGTATTTAAAAGAAGCAAAAGAACAAACAGGACGCCAACGAAAAAGAACAACAGCGATATGGATGAAGTCAAAGAAATGTTCCAGAAATTGATGAACGAAGTTACAGTGATCAGAAAAGAAAATAATAACTTGAGTGCTATGATATCCTCTATCAAGACAGACAACGAACAGCTAAAACAAGAAGTTAATGAACTAAAAACGAAAATAAATAAATTAGAACAATTAGATGATAAACTTGAAAAAATGGAAAAGGTCAAAAAGAGAAATAATCTGGTAGTATCAGGACTGGAAGTAAGCAACAAAACAGAAGAGGAAATAATAGATACAATGCAGAAATTCATAACTAAGCACATGCAAGTTAATGTAAAAATAAGAAAAGCTCTAAGAATACGAGATAACGTTAGTGTAATAGAAATAGATAACTTCTAATCAAAGCTGAAAATATTAAGAAACAAAGCAAAGATAAGACACAGTGAATATGATAGCGTATACATTGCATCAGACTTAACGGAGAAAGAAAGAGGAATACAAAAACAAATAAAGGAAATAGCAGACAGAGAAAGAAAAATGAAGAAAACAGTCAAAGTCAAGTATCAGGAACTAATCATAGATAATATAAAATGGAGTTGGAATAATAACACAGGTAGCCTGGTAATTGCAGAGAGGAAAATAAACCCAAACAAGGACAAACACGAAATGACAGATGGGAATATGTCACTGATCCCAAAAAACGATTAGGTTTATATGAAGAAAATATATTGGAAACGACAAAGCAAAACAAACGGAAAAACGTAACAGGGAACAATGAATTATTTAAAATAGCAACATGGAACATTAGAAGCATAAATGGAAAAGAACATGAATTGTTATTCGAATTTGAAAAAGTGAAACTAGATATACTGGCCATAACAGAGACAAAGAAAAAAGGTATAGACGAAAAATTTGTCAAAGATGGACACTTACTGATATATAGCGGAGTACCACAAGACCAAAGTGCAGCAGCAGGAGTAGCATGTCTAATTCATGAGAAATACACGAACCAAGTAGAGAAATGGGAAGCTTGCTCAGAGGGAATACTAAAAATAAGAATAAATGACCCAAATAGCAAAATGAAAACAATTATAGTAATTTATGCACCAAATGAAGATGATACGTCAAAGAATAAAGATAAATTCTGGGAACAACTACACATGGAAACAGGCAACAGCCAGGGAGAAATTGTGATACTAGGAGACTTCAACGCACGGGTAGGAAAGCGACAAATACAATCAACAGATGTTATAGGAATGTTTGGAGAAGAAAAGATTAATAATAACGGAAGAAGACTAATTGATTTCTGTTCGCTAAATACCTGATAGTAACAAATACATTTTTCGAACACAAACAAATACATATGTATTCAAGACAAGGACTAGAAGAAACAGAAAAATCGCTTATAGATTACATACTTGTAGAAAGGAAAAATAGAAAAGTAATAAATGATGTCAGGGCAAGAAGAGGGCCTGAAATCTCCAGTGACCATTTCTTAATAGAAGCGAAAATAAAGAAACATTACCTCAAAGAAGAAACAAGAATGAAATCCGAAAATGGAAAAGAAATAAAACATGAAACTATTAAAGCATATAGACTCAAAAACAAAGCAACAGCGGTAAAATATGAAAATGAAATAACAAAACAAGCACAAATATTGACTATAAAAGACGGGACCGACATAGAAAATAAATGGCAATTATTCAAGACGCTCATAACAAATGCAGCAAGAAACGTGTGTGGAACAACGAAAACAAGAAGTAATAAGAAACAAACAGCATGGTGGACCCAAGAATTGAGAGAAGCAATAAAGTATAAAAAGAAAACATGGCTACTATACCTGAACAACAAAACGCAGGAAAATTATAATGCATATAAGAACGAACGAAGAAAAGTAAAAGACAAGGTGAAAACGGAAAAAGAAAGAAGCTGGAAACAATTTGGTGAACATATGGAGAAAAATAGTCATGAAAATCAAAAACTATTCTACAAAGCACTTAAAACATTAAGGGAAACAAAAACAATTCAAAGCTTTACAATAAAAAAGAAAGATGGGAAGTCACTTACCGAAGAAAACCAAATAATGAATCGGTGGAGATAATATTTCCAAGAGCTACTAAATGTAACAGAAGAGAGTACAAATGTAGAAATTACGGGTCAAGAAACAAGGAAAGACGACATTATGGAAATAACTATGGAAGAAGTAGTAGAAACGCTTAATATGATCAAAAATGGAAAAGCGGCAGGCCATGATAGAATAAATGGGGAAATGCTAAAATACATGGGAAGTGAAGGAACTATACTATTATTAGATATACTCAATGAAGCTTGGAAAGGAGGAAAAATACCAAGAGATTGGGAAATAGCGGTCATTATGCAAATACATAAAAAGGAGACACCAAAAACTGTAACAATTACAGAGGAATCTCACTACTAAGCTCAGCACTGAAAGTTTATGAGGGAATATTAGAAAGAAGATTGAGGAAAATAATTGAACCAACACTAGATGAAGCTCAGAGTGGATTTAGAAGGGGATGAAGTATACAAGACCATATATTTACAATTAAACATATAACACAGAAGACCCTAACAAGCAAAAATAAAGCTTTCATGGCGTTTATAGATCTAGAGAAGGCGTTTGACAGAGTACAGAGACAGAGGATATGGAACAGCTTAGAGGAAAGAAAAGTGAATAGAAGATTAATAAGTGCAATTAAAAGTTTATACCAAAAAAACCTAAACTATGTTATTAGTAAGAATAGAGCCTCACAATTATTCGAAACTAGAGGAGGACTAAGACAAGGTGGACTTATGAGCCCAGCGCTCTTCACGGTTTTCATGGATGATATCATTGGAAAGTGCAAACCGGAAATAAAGAAATTAGTAGTGGGATTCAAGAACCTACGAAGAGTAGAAATTGGGGAATGTGCTTTTGCTGACGACATTGTAATACTAGCAGGTAACGAAAGGAATCTGCAGCATAATATAAATGTTTGGAAAAACACACTAAAAGAATTTGATATGAAAATAAATGTAAAAAAACAAAGGTAATGGCGATAGCAAACGAGAAGCAAACTATTAACATAAGAATAGAGAATACCAAAATAGCACAAACAGACACATTTGAATACCTCGGAGTATAAACAGTGCCGGTGCGCAAGATGAGGATATAAACAGAAGAATAGATAAAACAGCAAAAGTATTCTATATGCTTAAAAATAACTTCATAGGAAAGAAAGAAATAGCACAAAATACAAAAATTACAGTGTTTAATACGATATATCGGGCGATATTAACATATGGTTGCGAAACTTGGGTTATATCCAGGAGGCTGCAAAGCAAAATACAAGCTCTGGAAATGAAGTACCTTAGGTTGATCAAGGGCGTAACACTGATGGACAAAATAAGAAATGTAGATATTAGAGAAGAACTAGGTACAAAACTGATACTTCAATTTATAGAGGAGAGACAGCTCAGTTGGTTGGGACACCTAATAAGAATGAACGACAAAAGACCCGTGAAGAATGTGTGGACAGCCAAAATAAAAGTGAGAAGAGGACGAGGAAGACCAAAAGACGACTGGGACAGCAACATAGAGAAGGTTTTAACAAAAAGAAATACAACAGTGCAGAATGCTAAACGATCTGCAATAGACAACAAGAACTGGCGCTAGCGCCAGTGCTATCAGCTCGCCGTTCCGGCGAGCGCGGTCACATCAATAAATACAAAACTAAAAGCGATAGCAATTATTATAGTACAAAATTTATTGTTGTTATGATATTTCATCGGCATTTAATATGAAATTAATAAATTTCTAGTTTACGTATATAATTCTTAATCATCGACATTATACTCACATAGCCCATTGAACCAATCTAACCAATTATGATCCCGACATTTATTTATTCCTGTACCATAACAGTTTTAATTTCCAAAAACCTCACATTTAAAATTGCACACATCCACATGGGTTACGTTAATATCGTTCGTTTCGTGATTTGCCAAGGATATTGATAATTATTTGATGAACATTTCCTAATTTTATTAATTAAAACACAGAAGCAAATGGTTTATACATTGGAAAATATAACCAAACAAATTACTGTCACAATAGACATAACTTCTTTATTTCACTAACAGATGGCGATCAATGTCTGATATACTTCAAAATATATTTATATATTTTTTTTAAGCCTATGGGCTCACAATTTGAAAAAACTTTAATCACATAAAATATCTTAGAATCTTGAGTAGAAAATTCTAAAATTTTTAAATGTTGGCTAAGGGCAGTATTTAGGAGGGTTACAAATTTTGGGGGCCTATAACGCCGGCCCTGTACTGACGATTGGATTTAAAATGCGACGGGAACATCACGGGCATGGAAATTATATGTAAACCAAATTTCATCAAAATCGGCCCAGTACCTTCAGACGAGTTGCGGTCACAAAATCAGGTCTTACGACGGACCGACCGAGCGAGCGAGCGAGCGAGATACATACATCCAAGTATATGAGTTATATATATTTTTGGATTCAGGGCGAAAATACAAGAACTTTTTGTTAAGATTTTTTTTCGATCCGAGCATGTTACAGACACACGACCAATCACTATAGCTCTTTTGTACTTACTGTACGACGAGCTAAAAAGCAGTGGGCAAAGTTTGTGCATGATCCCTGATCTTGCACAAACAAAAAGAGAGTAGAAATTAGAAGGGAAAGATTAAACCCTACACTTAACAGTAAAAGGGTTACATTGACTATATATATATATATATATATATATATATATATATATATATATATATATATATATATATATATATATATATATATATATGTATATATATATATATATAAAATATATATATATATATATATATATATATATATATATATATATAAAATATATATATATTTATATATAAATAATATATATATATATATATATATATATATATATATATATATATATATATATATATATATATATATATACATATCTAGTGAAAACTGCGCAAAAGAAAGTCGAGTGTAGGTCATTTCAGATTTTTTCTCGAAAGGAAACAATATTACAGAAGATACAATTTATTAAAATTTCGCGCCTTACAGGCCCACGACAATATTACGCCTATAGGCTTATTTGGAGTGAGACATAGGGCTATTACCATTATGTTGGTAATAAATTTTAGTTGATTTCATAAATAGATTCGGAAATGCTGTTAGCTGTTAGAAAAATGTTACCTTACCTCTTTATATTCGCATGTGGCAAGCCTTTTTTATTAATTTCGAAAGGTTACTGTTAAAAGTGTACATTATTATTAAACATGAGTGATATTGGTTTTGTGAAAGCACAATCAGACAATTTGCTAAAGGTGGACATTTTTATGGTATTTGATTTAATGAGATCAAATAGTCGTTTTCATGATTCTGAAATTCGTGGAGTTAAAAATGTCAGGTACGTTTAAAATAGTAATATTGAAAACAACATGTAAAATATTGTTGTTAAAGTGTAATTATTTTGTATAGTGTAATTATTTTGTATATATAGGTATTTACATGGTTGTGACTGCAGGATAACTTCAACACAACGAGATTGCAAACTATATTGACGCTCGATATGTCAGTGCACCGGAAGCAATGTGGCGATCGCTTGAATCTGTTGGTTTTATTATTCGTTTAAGTAATATACAAGATTAAAAACTAACATGACAGATCAAAGAATTATTGTTTTGTTATTATTATTTCATGGGTCTGGTGATCTTCTCAAGAGTGTTCTTTTATTTCAACACCTCCACTAGAAGCATCTTGAAGTACCAGTCCCATTTTTATTCGACATTCATTATATTTGGTTTTAAATAATGCTTTGGTTAAAACATCCGCCGTCATATCTTCGGTTCCAACATGATTAATCTGAATTAATCCATCATCTAATTTTTGTCTTACAAAATGTTGCTTGATATCAATATGTTTAGATATTGGTCGATAACTATCTGATAATGCTAAATTTATCGCACTTTTATTGTCACAATTGATAGTCATTGGATTCTATTTTTCTTTGTAAAATTCTGTTTCGAATTGTTGCAACCACATTGCTTCTTGTGTAATTGCCGCTAGAGACATGTACTCTGCTTCGGTCGAAGACAGTGCTACGGTGGTTTGACGTCGACTGTTCCAAGATATTGCTCCTTCTTGAGATACAAATAGGTATCTAGTACACGATCGTCTATCATCCACGTTACTAGCCCAATCCGCATCGCAATAACCTTCTATTTTCAAATTGTGATCGGATGAAAATGCTAATTTCATTTTCGAAGTTCCTTTTAAATAGCGAAATATTCATTTTACAGCTGCCCAATGCGCTTTGCCAGGGTTATTGTTGAATTGGCTAATTGTATTGGTCGCATACGTAATATCAGGACGTGTTCCTTGTGCCGCATATATATATATTGGTATTCTTCTTCTAATTTCGGACACATTTCTTTTGTCAATTTCTGATTCGGAACTGCTGGTGTTGTAGTAGGTTTTGATTCAATCATATTAAATTTATTCAATATTTCGTTTATGTACTTTTCTTGATCAAAAAAGATTTTTCCGTTTTTTCGATCTCTTGTAATCCTCAAACCTATACATTCCTTTGCTTCACCCAAATCCTTCATCTTGAATCTTTTCATCAATTCTTCTTTTAATATTTTCTTTGAATCATTATTATTGTAAAAAATTAATAAATCATCCACATAAACCGATACAAATAATATATTTCCATTTTCTATTTGATAATAAATACACGGGTCTGTTTTTGATTGTATCATTCCAATAACCTTTAAAGCATAACTGAGCTTTTTGTTCCATTGTCTGCTAGCCTGTTTCAAACCATAAATAACCTTTTTAAGTTTGCATACCTTATTTCCTTTGCTAAAACCTTTCGGTGGTGTCATGTAAATTTCTTCTTCGAGGTCACCTTGTAAAAATGCTGTAACCGCATCCATTTGTTCAATTTCTAAGTTGTACTTAGCCGCTAAAGATATCAAGTATCTTATTGAACAGTAACGCACCACAGGCGAAAATGTTTCCTCGTAATCCCTTTACCACCAATCGAGCTTTATATTTTAAAACATCACCATTATCATTCCGTTTTGTTTTAAATACCCATTTACTGTTGTTAGGTTTCTTGTTCGCAGGCAAATCGGTATACTCCCAAGTATTGTTTTCAATCAATGAATCATACTCACTTTTCGTGGCATTTTTCCAATATTCACTATTCGATCCATTTAATGCGTCTTCTTCAGTTATTGGATCATTTATCTCATTGCCTTGTGATAAATATAAATAATTGAGCACCTTTCGTTCTCGCGTTGATCTTCTTGGTGCAACTACTTCAGGCTCAGGAACATTTTCAATTTCAACAATCTCTTCGCAGCCGTTTGAATTCGTTTCTGTATCGTTTTCCCCCACTGAAATAGTATTCTCGAATTCAACAGAAATCCTGTTAACTTGTTGAGTATCCGGCTCGTTGATCTGATTTCCATTATCTTCTTTCAGGAATGCCATATCTCGACTAATGACTAGTCTGTTGGTTCCTGGTCTAATGAAACGAAAACCTTTTGTGGTTTTACTGTAGCCAACGAATATCAATTCTTCTGACTTCGCATACCACTTTTTCCGTTTGTCATCTGGTATGTGTACCATTGCTCTAGTACTTTAGTATTACTTAAATCAGGTCGCTTACCGCTCCATAATTCTTCTGGTGTTTTCTTTAATTTTTCAAGTCCACTGCATGGTGATCGATTCACCAAATACGATGAAGTCGCAACTGCTTCCGCCCAAAACTTCTTCGACAATCCAGAATCATACATCATGCATTTGGCTCGTTCACACAAGGTACGATTCATCCTTTCAGCCAAACCGTTTTGTTGCGTTGTATACGGACAACTTGTTTGATGGATGATACCACTGGAGTTCAGGAACGCCTGAAATTCTGTGTTGCAGTATTCTTTTCCATTGTCAGAACGTAAAATCTTGATTTTCTTTTCTGTTTGGTTTTCAACCATTGATTTGAAAATCTCGAATTTTTCTTTAACTTCAGTTTTTGATTTAATAAAGTAAACAAAAACTTTACGCGTATAATCGTCAACCAACGTGAACATATATCTCGCTCCGTTTAACGATGTGTTTTCCATCGGACCGCAAAGATCAGTATGTATCACCTCTAACATTTTTGTTGCTCTTTTACCATTATGGTTAAAAAGTTTTCGACTTTGTTTACCCTTTAAACATGCAGTACAGCTTGAAAAATTATTGTAATCGTGAAAATCAATTCCATCAACCAAACCATCCTTTAATATTTTTAGGCTTTGTAGGTTTATATGACCCATTCTTCGATGCCATAAAATACAATTTGCCCTTAAAGTTGAACAAAGAGCTACTTTTTCAATTTCTTTATTTGTTTGCAACTTGTACATGTTGTCAGTCAATGTAGCTGTAGCAACCATGGTTTTACCTTTGTAAATTTCGCATCCACGATCATTGAAGTTGATCTCGAAACCCTTCTTCACAATTTGAGACACTGATAGTAAATTAGTCGTTAGATTTGGAACATGCAAAACATCACTTACGTTAATATACGCTAGTTTTCTATTGATTTGTACATGACCTTCCTCTAAAACAGGAATGATTGAATTATCTGCCACCAAAATTTCTTTGGTTTGAGGTTCAACAGAATTCATCAACCAATCTTTACGCATTGTCATCTGCGCCGAAGCACCAGAATCGATGTACCAATCATTATGACTTAATGATTTGGAAATTAAACCAGCATGAAAACCTATATTAGCTTTTGGTGTTGTTTGTTCTTGTTCTTGATTTTGTTTTTTCTTCGGACCTGGACATACATTGGCTTTGTGACCATACCCTTTACAATTGTAACAACGTGGATCTTTTTGTTCATTTGGTTTGTTGGAATTTTTCTTATACGTGGAATTTTTTCCATAAAACGCACTTTCATTTTTGGGCTTCGTTTCTTTAACATCTTGCAGCAATTTTGTTTTAATCGCATCACCCGTTATGGCCATACCCGAACTTTCAATCCCCATGATCATAGGTTTATAGTCATCAGGTAATCCAGCAAGTAACAGTGTTCCGATCCATTCATCTGAAATTTCAAATCCAATGCTTGTTAACTTGTGTGCAGTTGATATGATTTTTGTAACAAATTCATCGATAGTTGCACAACTTCCAAGCTTGGTAGTAATTAGAGTTCTCAGCAATCCAACTTTTCTCGTTAGTCCCGAATCTTGAAATGTGATATTAAACTTATCCCATACTTCTTTAGCTGTAGTAGCACCTTGTATGTGGACATAATTTATCGGATCCAGTAACAAAATTATTTTCGATTTTGCTTTTATAATCCTTTTTGCATCAAAACCATCCCCAGTGACACAACTCCACAATTCCTCATGTTCCAAGTACGTCTGAACAGCGAATTTCCAAGTGGTATAATTTTATCTACCTTTTAACTTTTCAATAAAGTTCCCGAAATTTGTACCAGATGCCATTATGTACTTACACAGACAAAATTGTTATATTACTAAACACAAACTATTTACTATAGCTATTAAGCTCCTGGGCCCATAACCTGTTGGTTTTATTATTCGTTTAAGTAATATACAAGATTAAAAACTAACATGACAGATCAAAGAATTATTGTTTTGTTATTATTATTTCATAGGTCTGGTGATCTTCTCAAGAGTGTTCTTTTATTTCAACAGAATCAAATATGCATGATTACTCGCATGCAGTAATGAGACTGCCAGTTCATCTACCAAATAGACAACGAATCATGATTCAAGTCGGACATGAACCTTAGATGCTGCACAAACAGGAAAAACCAAGCTCGAATCATGGTTTCGGTTAAACCTAATAGATCCTGACGCACAAGCATTGTTGTACACTGACATTCCGGACAACTACGTGTTTATTCGTAACAACTGGCACAAGCAACAAAAAGAAGGAAACAAGATAGTTGCGAGAATATACATGGTGAGTGTCAAAGACGAGGAACGATTCTATCTGCGTATGCTACTGCTTCACGTCCCTGGTGCAACAAGTTTTGAATTTCTTAGAACGGTTGACACAGTTGTTTATAACACTGTCAAACAAGCTGCTTTCCATCGTCACGTGCTGGGCTCAGATGAAGAGTGGGATCGTTGCTTACACGACGCTGCCACTTATCAAATGCCAAAACAACTACGTCAAACATTCGCATTTATCCTTTGCTTATGTAATCCAACAAGTGCGCTCGATTTGCGGAACAAATACTTACTAGATATGTCTCTTGATTATTTACGCACTAATTTGAAGCAGCTGCTTTGAACTTGGCCCTACATGATATGAACGAAACCCTGAAACAACACGGGTTGTCATGTGCATCAATTGGTATTCCCGTGCCAACAGGAAATGCAATCGAAGTTCAGCTTTATAAACCAGTAGAGGAAAATGAAGAAGCAGAAAGACGAATCGCGTCCCTGAATGTAGAACAACTTACCGCCGTTACGAAAATTATCACAGATATTGACAACGCAAATGAAATTTTAATATAATATATTATAGATATTTTTACTTAGATGATCCAGGAGGATCTGGGAAAACTTATCTATATTCAACAATACTATCTTTCATTCGAGGAAGAGAAGAAATTACGCTTCTATTTGTAACTACTGGCATTCCCGCAACAATACTGAAAGGTGGACGAACTGTTCACAGTGGATTCAAGCTACCAATTCCTCTTCTTGACACATCAGTTTCGACAATGTGAGCAGTATCCCCGGAAGCTGAGAAATTGCATTAAATTTTGCGCGAAGTGATGAACAACGATTGGTCGTTTGGCGGAAAAGTTATTTTAATCGGAGGCGAGAGCACAGACTTTAAAAATTAAAGAATAACTAGAAAAGAAAAAGATAATTATAAATAAACTACTGAAGTCGGTGCGTATATATATATATATATATATATATATATATATATATATATATATATATATATATATATATATATACTCGTATATATATATATATATATATTTATATATATATATATATATATATATATATATATATATATATACAAATTTTAGTTAATATTTCATGTTGAGCTTTTTAAAGCAAGATTATGCCGATCAGGCGCACCTGGCGTGTTTAAATAGTATAAGTATAAAAAACAATATATTTATGTTTTTACATAATTTAATTTCAATAATAATAATTTCTATAACATTCACATTTCAGCGCGCCAAAACCCTGGATGAAATAAGTTCTTCTGTATATAAATAAATAGTTACATATAATTTATTTTTATTTTATTTTGTATTTAGATTCAAGTATTATTGAAAAAATAAATTGAATAAAATCAATTTAAATCCATTGCAATTTTATTATTATTATTGTTATCATTATTCCTATTAACATATTTTTAAAATAGATTGTTAATAAATTGTGCTAGAAATACAACAAATTTTGCAAAACTTTAATTATTAAAATTTTAACCTTACATATTCATGATATACATATTCCAATGATTGATGCGAACATATAAATATTCATTAGAACAATGCTGTTATGGCTAACACAACACGCAATGACAATAGAAAACAAAAGGGAATGATCTATATCCGGGTTCGAAAATTGAATAATTGTTCCTGGAAATTTTGTCCTCTTATGTACTTTTTTCCGAAAATTTATTATGCAGTTACAAGGGATCTCTTATTAAAATATTTAATACAACTATAGTAAATTGGGATATTTCAGAACATGTCAATTTAGCAAAACCTCCAACGATTTTTTTCCCCGCGGCCATATGTCAAGTGTGAAGGTTGGCGATTGTCACTTTGACATTTGTTTTCGTGTAAAGTCAGATTTATTTACGTTTTGGGAGTGTGTGTAGAACGCTTTTTTTGTAAAAATGCAAATTGGCATAGACGGGGATCGAACTCACGACCTCCAGGGTGAAAGGCATGACACTTAGCCACTGCACCATGGCGACTGTTAATAATGTTATAAAAAATAATCAAATAGTTTATACTGAAATAAAACAATCACTACGATTTTGAAGTTCAGTCTGCTTTGAAATAGACAAAAACGAATCAAACATCAGAATGAAATATCAAAAGAGTTTTTGTGTTAAATCTTAAATTAATTTAATGATTTGAATTTTATTTAGTGTGTTGTGTACTTTACACATAGTGGCATCTGCTATATTATATTGATATTGTTTGTCAATGAGAAATATAAATAATTGTTAGTTCATAAAATTAAGCATTATTTATTCTAATTTGAAGTTTGTGCATTTATGTTAAATTGACCGACCAAAGAACAAATATAAATATAAGTGCTACCACATGAGCGTCAAAAACAGTATTTCAATGTGAATTAGTGACGTACGAGTTACGGAATGGCCAAAAAGCAGTGATTTTTGAAAATATGAGTTGCGGTAAGATTCTATAGTTGGTCAAATTATAATAACTGCATGTAAATTTATAATTCTGATTATTAGTGAAATAAAATCTTGAAGAGATAATTCAAACATATTTAGAAAAATTATTGGTTGGCAATTTTACTCCTTTATTTTTGATGGCACAATCCATTGTATTTTAGCATATAACTAATTATCAATTTTAAAACTGCCGTTGTGACACTGAAATTTAATACTACAAAATTCAGAATCTAGCCTGATTATTTAATTCAAAAACAATAATGAATCAAATGTCAAATCATTAAAAATGTTGTGTAAACAGGGTTTGTAATAGATATTTTTTGAATAATCCATTTAAATAATAAACAGCAATCGTAATAAAATTTATAATCCTGCTTTTTGTGTAATAATACAATAAAGGAAACTGTCTTCTAAATGATACAACACTTATGGCCAGTTGCACCAGACAAGGTAAAAATCAAAGTTTAACTAAACTAAGTTTAAATAAATCTTAGTTTTAAATTTTTTGGATGTTAAACAGTGCATGATAAGCGATCGATTAGTTAATCTCAGCATAGTGATCTAAAAACAAAATAGCGTTCAAAAAAAGGACCCGATTTTTTCTTTATTATTATTATTTGCGATGTGGAAATTTGTATTGTGTAATTATTATTAAATTACATGAAGATTCGCCATCAGTGAAAACTGACCTATGTTCTGTATACCATATGGGCACATGGTGCCCACGGGTGACCCTAGTTACATATAATATATTGTTATTTTATTTTTTATATAGATTCAAGAAATCTTGAAAAAGTAATGCAAATAAATTAAATTCCATTGCATTTTTATTATTGTTCCTATTAAGGTACTTTTAAAATACTAAGTTAATAAATTCTACTCGAAATTATGCACATTTTACAAAACTTTTATTATTCAAAATTTAACCTTACATTTTGAAAATAAACAAATTCAAATTATTGATACGTAAATATAAACTAATTGGAACAAGGCCATTATGGCTGAAACAACACACAATGACAATTATTCCTATACACGTATAAGCTAACAGTACACAATTTAAACACGTATGTCGATGAAATTGTTGGAAAGTTGCACGTTCGATACGCCGACTCCAATCAAGTGATCAAAATAAACAAAATATAAAATAATGACAGTTGCTCAGGATACAAAAGAAACTAAGTTTGTTTGTAAAAGTATCTCTTTATTTAATAAAGAACTAATTATATTATTCTTTGTGATTTATACATCATCACCAACATTACCAACAGAAACAATCCGTGTTTAGCAAATAAAATATGTACATAAATCGGCATTTAATAATAGTACTGAAATAATGTGTATTATATATAATTAATAATTGATACGTTAATACGTATAATTATTTCTATTAGTACCATGCACTGCCACAGCAACAAGTGAAAGCAATTATTAATAATATAATAAACAAAATCTTGAAGAGTTAATCCACACATATTTAGCCCCATTGGCTGGCAAAAATATTTCAAATTAATTATATTTAAATTTGTGTAGATTAGTTATTGAAACAAACTGAAGAAAAACCGTGAAATTATTATTAAATTACATGAAAATTCGCCACCCGTCAAAACTGACTTATGTTCTGTATACCATATGGGCACATGGTGCCCACGGGTGATAATAAATAAATACACTGATAGTGGAATTTATAGACGTGAACTAGTTACACGGATTTGTATATTATAATAATAAATGTAATCTTGGAACCATCTTACATAAAATTTAAAATAAAAGAATGTGCAGGTCGGTGCAGCTGATTTCGTTACTATTAATATATATAATTACCCAGAAATGTATGTGTCTATGTATAGAACGCTTTTTACTTTCTTTTACAGAGTAATAAGTAAGTATAGGGATCACCCAAAAAATCGAACTCGAGATTTCAACGGATATACACGTTTTGAGCTTCCCTGAATCGAAAGTCACTATTTTCAGAGTGACGTCTGTGTGTGTATGTGTGTGAGTGTGTGTGTGAGTGTGTGTGTATGACTTCAAACTTAAGACTTGTATATGGTCTAGTTGTGCACCTCTTATTTTTGAAAAGAATATTCAAACTGGCAGTGCATGTTTACTCTATGCATTTTTTGTTCTATCTCCAATATCACTAGAACGGCTGCACTTACGACAAAAATAGTTATGTTCATAATGAAAGATATTAATATTTCGCACAACTTTTGTTTGAAAAGTTTCTTCAATAAATGTACCAGTTACGAGAAAACCGCTACCGTAAATTTTGAGAATCTTGTTTACGTTGTCATGGATTCGAATGTAGCTTATTTAATCGGATCATCTGCGCCTGTCAATATTTCGACAAGAAAACAAAATGGTCTGAATTAGATAAATGACATTTCGGAATATTTCTGTAGAGAATTGGTTAGTTTTGATAGTTAGTACTTCAAAACCATTACAAATTGGTATTGGTATAATTTTCATCGCATTCATTTATATACGGTAAGCTTGGTTTTCATAATGTTTCTGTTGGATTATTATTTCCTAATATTTTTATAATCAATAAATATTGATAAAAACTACATAAAAGAAAGTCCCGCGTTGGCCACAACCCATTTTTTTATTTATAAAAATGCAAATTTGCGTAGACGGGGATCGAACTCACGACCTCCAGGATAAGAGGCGAGAGTTTTAGCCACCATGCCATGGCGACGGCTAATAATGTAATAAAAAATATTCAAATAGTTTATACTGAAATAAAAGACTACACAACAGCAATTAATAAATTTCTAATCAAGGAATCTGCCCTACGTAAAAATAAAAGGTTATACGTCAGAATAATTCAAATGGGCAGTTGGATAAAAAAAAATGACAGGCGGTGTTCTGTCATTATGCGGAAAATGTAATAATGATATTTTAGTCACGCAAAATGCAATTAAGTGTGATGGTGTATGTGAAAATACGTTCCATATGGAGTGCGCTAAAATTACCGAAAAAAATTTGAAGATTACAAAAATTAAAGATGTGTCATGGATTGGTCCAGAATGCAAATTTTTTTTGAAAAATATCAAACTGGTCCTAAATGTTAAAAGAAATTTTGGTGAAGATATTAATAATAAATTTGATGTATTAAATGAGAAAATTGAAAATTTGAAGGAAACAGTTAATTTAAACATTAACAATAGTAATTTGACTAGAATTAGATCATTTGCTGAGGCAGCTAAATCAGATAATAATGTTCCAATGAACAAAAAAATTTAAATAACATTACAGAAAATTTTGAAGTAAATGTACCTGCAATTATTATTAAACCTAAACAAATTCAAGAATATGACATCACTATAAATGAAGTTCAATCCAAAGTTAAACCTTACAAAGCAAACACAGGCATAAAAATGTTAAAAAATTTAAAGGGAGGGGTCTATTATTAAAAGCAAATGATTTGAGTGGTACAAAAAGATTTCAGGAACTAGCTATTAAAGAATTATCAAAAAATTATACAATTGAATTAACGAAACTAAAAAATTCTAGAATAGTAATATTAGGTGTTGATAAAAATTATAACAATAATGAATTGAGAGAAGAATTATTTAACCAAAATAGTAATATAAATTCAGAAGATATTTTTAAAATTGTACATAGTCGTCAGTCAAAATTTAATCGTAAGTGGATTTTAATTATTGAAACTTGTGGGAAGACATTTAAAAAGATTGTTAATAGTGAAATTCCTTTGGGTTATAAATTATGTTCAGTTAAGGAAGATTTAAATTTACGTAAATGTTTTAATTGTAATCAATATAACCACACATCATCGCAATGCAAAAATAAATGAGAATGTTTATTTTGTGCAGGGGAACATAATCGAAAAAATTGTACTGGTGAAAAACCAAATTGTTCAAATTGCACTTATGTTGCAAATAAATACAACACAAAAAGAAATTGTTCGCATACTGCAGATAGTGACGAATGTCCAATTTGTATGAAACAAATTTCTTTAACCAAACAAAAAATTGATTACAATAGGGATTGCTTATATGAATAGTGAAAATATGGAGACCAATATTTCTTTTATCAAAATTATATATCTTAATGTTAGAAGTATGCGTAACAAATTAAATGAATAGGAAATTTTAGTAGAAGAAAAACATCCACACTTTATTATATTAACTGAAACTTGGCTATATAAAAACGAAATAGATTTTATGAATATTTCAAATTATAGTGCAGTTCATAATGTAAGAGATGGAAGTAGAGGTGGTGGTGTTGCTATTTTTATAAGAGATGATTTAGAGTTTTCAAATGATTTAGAATATGAAAATAATCCATATAATTCAATTCTGATTACTATAAAATCTATAGTTCCTCCAATCAAAATTTTAGCGCTTTACAAAGCTCCTAGATTGAATGAATATGATTTTATTGAGTTTTTTGAAAATATTTTGGATAAATCGAGAAATTTAATTGTTATTGGTGACACAAATATTGATCTTTTAAAAAATTCTATAATTTCCAAACTTTTTAAAGACATTGTTGAAATAAATGGCTATACAATATTAAATAAAATAGATAATCAGCATTACACTAGAAAAACAGATATGGGTGATAGTATTATAGATCTTGTAATATCTAATTGTAATAGATTAAATTTTGAAATTGAGATTACTGACAGCTTTATTTCGGATCATCAAAATTTAACCATTAACATAAAAACTAACTGCTACAGTTGTTCCTATGAATTATTATACTAAGAAGTATATTAACCAAGAGAAGATGAAGGAGATTTTTGAGGAAAAACTTCGTCAAATTTCAAATGAGATAAATTTGGAAAATTTAACAGAATTAATAGTATTATCAAAAGATGCAGCGACTAGCTATAAAAACATTAGAACTAGAAATGGTTGGATTACTAATTTTATAATAAAGAAAATTGAAGAACGCAACAAGAATTATAGGCAAATGAAAAGATTCCCTAATGAATTTAATATTAATAAATTTAAACAAATAAAAAATAAAGTAAATTCGCTTATTAAAACAACTAAGCAAAAATATTTTAAGAACAAACTTTATATGGCTGGCTGCAATTCTAAAAAACTCTGGCAAAATATCATTAATATAATAACCCAGAAATGTTTGTATGTGAGTGTGTATGTGAGTGTGTATGTGTAGAACGCTTTTTTTTGTAAAAATGCAGATTGGCATAGACGGGGATTGAACTCACGACCTCCAGGGTGAAAGGCATGACACTTACCCACTGCACCATGGCGACTGTTAATAATGTTATAAAAAATAATCAAATAGTTTATACTGAAATAAAACAATCACTACGATTTTGAAATTCAGTCTGCTTTGAAATAGACAAAAACGAATCAAACGTCAGAATGAAATATCAAAAAAGTTTTTGTGATAAATCTTCAATTCAAAGTTTAATCTTAAGTTTAAGGGGAGTAGCATGCTATAATTTCAATTTTTAACTTATATAATATGAAATAAGTGCATATTATTGCCTAATTAGCATATATTTTTAGCAAATTCGTGTTTCTGTACATTTATTTTAATTCATAGTTAATATTTTTCACTTCAAAATGGCCAAGAAGCAAAATGGCACATGGTGCCCACGGGTGACCCTAGTTAATAGTATAATAAAGAATAGATTTTCGCAAAATTATAATAAATCTGATATAGAAGTAATCATCTCTAATGGACAGGCTGTAACTGATTCTAAAAAAATTGCTAACGTAATGAATAATTATTTTGGAACAATTGGTGAAAAATTAGCGTTGGATTTACAAAATATGATTTCAAAATTCAATTTAGATTTCGACATATTTCAAAATAAACCAAACATAAAATCACTTTTCATGAACCCTACAGATAAAACTAAAATCTATAAACTAATAAGCGGTATGAAAACTTATACACCTATAAACACATATAAACCTGACACATTAGTTCGTTAGATCTAAAAATTTTAAGCGACAAGTTGTCGTCCATTCTCCCAAACATTTATAATAATTACTTAGAAGATGGTGTATTCCCACAATGTCAAAAAACAAGTTTAATAAAACATATTTTTACTTTCTTTTACAGAGTAATAAGTAAGTATTGTAATCATGAAAAATTTCGAACTCGAGATTTCAACGGATATACATGTTTTGACCTTCCCTGAATCGAATGTGACTATTTTCGGCATGACGTCTGTGTGTGTGTGTGTGTGTGTGTGTGTGTGTGTGTGTGTGTGTGTGTGTGTGTGTGTGTCTGTGAACGCTCTAGGGCCAAAACTGTCGAACGAAAAATTATGAAACTTCAAACTTAAGACTTAAGACTAGATGTGCACCTCCTATTTTTGAAAAGAATATTCAAACCGGTAGTTCATGTTTACTCTATACATTTTTTGTTCTATCTCCAATATCACTAGAACGGCTACACTTACGGCAAAAATAGCAATATTCATAATGAAAGATATTAATATTTCGCACAACTTTTGTATGAAAAGTTTCTTCATAAATTGTACCAGTTATGAGAAAACTGCTACGAAAAAACTCAAATATCTTATTTACGTTGCCATGGTGATACCTACAATTGTGACAAATTTTATTATTTTTAAAACGAATCAACCATGAGTTACATCATTTGTTTCTTGTTTATTGAGAACAAACAAGCATTCCTTTGACAGTTATCTGTATGAATTAATATTTAAAATATTGATTTCTTATTAGAATACATTGTATCAGGTAAATTATTATAGAATCAATTTATATTATATATTTGCTGACATAATTAATTAACAATTTCAGAGTTTAACTGTGAAATTTGACTGTTTAAGAGTGAATACGATAAGTACTTCAAATTCAGATCCATTATAAATTGGTATAATTATCCAGTTATTTTCATTATATATTAATATCTATCTATTGAAAACTACGTAAAAGAAAGTTGAGTGCAGGCCACTCAGATATTTAAATCTGGAAACAAAGAAGATCCTGTCAATTATAGACCAATTTCTCTAGTTAACAATTTCTCTAAATTATTTGAAAAAGTAATAAAAATACGAATTTATAATTTTATTCAAAATACAGTCGGTTTTGACAGTCAACAATTTGGATTTCAAAATAATAGTAGCACTCAGGGCGCAGCTTTGGAATTGTTGAACTATATTAATAAAGGTCTTGAAGAAGGTTGTTACGTGGCAGCAGTTTTTGTGGTTTTAAATAAAGCTTTTGATACGGTTAATCAAAAAATTTTATTAAGACATTAGAAAATTTGGGCATAAGAGGGATATCTTTAAATTTAATAAAATCTTATTTATCAGACAGAAAATGAAAAACTAAAATTTATGATGAATTTAGTGATACTTTTACAATAACTACGGGTGTATCTCAAGGCTCAGTTTTAGGACCACTTCTGTATTTATTATATATTCAAAATTTGCGAGAGATTAATTGGAATTCAAAATATATTATTTTTGCTGATGATACTGTTCTCCTCTTTAAAGATAAAATGAAACAAATTTTGGAGGAGAAGATTGACCAAAATGTAAAAATATATAGCGATTATTTAAATAGTAATTTATTAACAATAAATCTTAATAAAACTGAATTTTTGCTTTTTAAGCAAAAAAAAAAAATCAGAAATTAGTTTAAATGTTAAAATTAATAATAAATGTATAAAACAATCAAAACATGTCTAATATTTAGGAATTATTTTAGATGACAAATTAACATTCACTAAGCACATAACAGAATTAAAAAAAAATTATCGCATTATCAAGTGCAATTTTTAGATGTGGTAAACTAGATAATTTTTCTTCAAATTTAATTTACCACGCGCATATTAAATTCCAAATAATTTATTTGATATCCATTTGGAGCCTATGCTCAAAAAATAATTTTAATTTAGTTAGTAGAATTTTAAATAGATGCATTAAAGCCATATATCGTTTTTCTTATTTAACTCCTTCTGTCCACATTTATAAATTATCAAATCATTTAAATTTAAACAAACTAAAATTTTTTGAAAATACGAAAATGACGTACAAAATTTTGAATAATATTGAGAAGAGTAATTTGGATTTTCAAGAAAACAATTGCTACCATAATCATAACACTAGGGGTAATAATAACTTATTTTTAAATAATATTAACTATAATAAAGGAAGAAAAAAATGTTGGTCATAATGTTTCAAAATTATTCAATGGTATCCGAAAGAAATAAAAAATATTAAAAATTACTCACTCTTTAAAAATAAATTAAAATTTTATTTTAAGGAAAATGTATTTTAGTTGTAGTTAATGTATTGATGTTCTATTTATATTTTATTTTCTATGTTTATTTTGTTGTATATTTGTATTATATTTTATTATTAATTGTTTTACAAAAAGTTTCCTTATACCATGTAAATGTTTGGAGCTTAAATAAATAATAATAATAATATAAAATTAAATATATTCCGATTCTTCAAAATGCATATCGCGTTGTATACATTGTGCCATTGTGTTTTAGCATAGGACCAATTATCACTTTTAAAACTGCCGTGGCACTGCAAAATTCCGAATCTAACCTGATTATTTGATTCAAAAATAATAACGAATCAAATGTCAAATCATTGAAAGTGTTGTGTAAAAAGGTTTGTAATACACATATTTTTGGAATAATCGATTCTATTAGAAAACAGAAACCGTAAGTAAATTTATAATCCCGATTTTTGTGTAATAATACTTACATGGAGACTGTTTTAATGCACGTGTACAAATGTTGAAAATATTGTTTATATTATTCAGTTCGCAATAATACCGCAGTTACAACATCTAATAAAGGCAATAGACAAATTATGAAATATTATTAGATTTTTGAAGAGGTAGCAAATCTAGCGCCGGTTTTTTAACTAAGGTACATCTATCAATAAAAGATATCAAATTATGAATATTTAATTTCTTTTAGGTTTGTTAAACGATACAAACTGAAGGAAATAGCGTGTAAGGGTAATCCCTTATTTTTATATTGTAACTATGATTTACAAGAAAATTCTCCATCCATCCAAATTGACCTATATTCTGTGTACCATATGGGCACACGGTGCCCACGGGTGACCCTAGTCTAATTAAGAAACGGTTATATATTATATGGGAAAATTGGTTTGAGAGTGGGATGTCGTGGAACTTTTAACTTTTGTATGTTTTAACTTTGACGATTTAAACTA
Source organism: Leistus spinibarbis (assembly GCA_933228885.1). NCBI lineage: Eukaryota > Metazoa > Arthropoda > Insecta > Coleoptera > Carabidae > Leistus > Leistus spinibarbis. Next base: position 9,324,072 of record OW121791.1, read on the forward strand.
TAATATTTTCTGCGACACCAAACACATTATGTTATCAAATTTCAGGCAATTGTATAAATATAGGAATTATACATTTTCTTAATTAAAAGTGTTTTATAGAAACACTTATTTGTTAATTAATTGAAAAAGTAAAATCATCTATCGGGGAACTTTTCTATAAACTTCATCCGATAATTTAAAAAGAAAATGATCAAAATCGATTTTGAGTAAACGGAGTTGGTACTTTTAGCGTTTACTAAATGGACTATATAATATGAAAAGGAAAAGTAATCATAGTTATTTGAATTCAGTTTAAAACTGGTTTACAACTATGTCGCTATTTTTCTCCAATATACGTATATGAGTAAGCCTACTTAATTTATTTGTAATATGGAAAAAAAAAAAATTAATAAAACATGAATAAAGCATATATATATATATATATATATATATATATAACCAAAACAAGCAGTTACAAGCATTACTCTACAGAAATATTCTGAAATGTCATTTATCTAATTGAGTCTATTTTGTTTTCCTATCAAAGGCGCAGATGATCTGATTTATTAAGCTTCATGCGAATCCATGGCAACGTAAACAAGATATTTATAATGTTTCGTAGCATTTTTCACGCAAATTCTCAGTCGATTTATTTGTGAGCAAAAAGACATAGAATATTTATATTTTGTTTATCTGTCAAATTTTCTTCAGGCATAAGTAATACAATTTCTTTCAAATAAATTGGTTGTGGCCAACACAGAACTTTCTTTTACATAGTTTTCATTAGGAATATATATTCCAATCGAACTGTCAAAAAATACCAATACTCCACAGAAATACACTGAAATTGTACCAATTAGCTTATTATGTTATCAATACGCATAAATATAGATGTTGATTCTTCAAAATTCACCTTCTCAGTCGATCTATTTGTGTCAAACAGCACAAAATGATATACATTATTTATATTTTGGTTATCTGTCTTATTTTTTCAGACAAAATTAATATGATAATTATAAAAAACAAAAAAAAATTACTTCCATAATAATAAAAATAAGAATTTTGAAATTTTCGATAGTAGTCTTTCGTAACTGGCACATTTCTTAAAGCAACTTTTCAAACAAAAGTTGTACGAAATATGAATATCTTTCATTATCAATATAACTATTTTTGCCTTAAGTCGTCGTTCTAGTGATATTGGAAATAGAACAAAAAATACATAGAGTAAACATGGACTTCTGGTTTGAATATACTTTTCAAAAATTAGAGGTGCAGAACTAGGCCATATGCAAGTCTTTAGTTTAAAGTTTCACAATTTTGCGTTCGACAGTTTCGGCGCTAGGGCGTTCACACACACACACACACAGAGGTCACTCTGAAAATAGTCATATTCGATTCAGTATAAGCTAGCGCCAGTGCTACCAGCTCGCCGATCCGGCGAGCGCGGTCACATCAATAAATACAAAACTAAATGCGATAGCAATTATTATAGTACAAAATTTATTGTTGTTATGATATTTCATCGGCATTTAATATGAAATTAATAAATTTCTAAGTTTACGTATATAATTCTAAATCATCGATATTATACTCACATTGCCCATTGAACCAATCTAACCAATTATTCCTGTACCATAACAGTTTCAATTTCCAAAAACCCCACATTTAAAATTACACACATCCACATGGGTAACGTTAATATCGTTCGTTTCGTGATTTGCCAAGGATATTGATAATTATTTGATGAATATTTCCTAATTTTATTAATTAAAATACAGAAGCAAATGGTTTATACATTGGAAAATATAACCAAACAAATTACTGTCACAAAAGACATAACTTCTTTATTTCACTAACAGATGGCGATCAATGTCTGATATACTTCAAAATAAATTTATATTATTTTTTTTAAGCCTATGGGCTCACAATTTGAAAAAACTTTAATCACATAAAATATCTTAAAATGTTGAGTAGAAAATTCTAATTTTTTTAAATATTGGCTAAGGGCAGTATTTAGGAGGGTTCCAAATTTTGTGGGCCTATAACGCCGGCCCTGTACTGACGATTGGATTTAAAATGCGACGGGAACATCACGGGCATGGAAATTATATGCATACCAAATTTCATCAAAATCGGCCCGGTACCTTCAGACGAGTTGCGGTCACAAACTCAGGTCTTACGACGGACCGACCGAGCGAGCGAGCGAGCGAGATACATACATCCAAGTATATGAGTTATATATATTTTTGGATTCAGGGCGAAAATACAAGAACTTTTTGTTAAGATTTTTTTTGGATCCGAGCATGTTACAGACACATGACCAATCACTATAGCTCTTTTGTACTAACTGTACGACGAGCTAAAAATCAGAGAGTACCATCTTTAAAAATGGATAAGTTTCCAAAATTTGAAAAACTACATGGTCAAATAAATTTCCATTCTTGGAAAGCAATGGTGCTTGCATATATGGATTTATATAATTTATATAAAATAGTGAAGGGTGAAGAAAAGAATCCAAAATTGGTTTCAAGTCAGGATCTAATTAACGAAGCGAAATGTGAAGACATGCTTTAGTAAGAGCTTTTATTCTTTCAATGTTGATTTAAATATTGCTCCTCAAATTACTTGCTATTCTAATGCTTATGGTATGTGGAAAGCTTTGAATGAGTTATTTGACAAGAAAAATGAATATTCTTTACATGCACTTGTTAAATCAGTCGTTGGAATTAAATGTCAGTCAAAACTCAACATAGCTGATCATATAGCAAAATATAATGAACTATGGTCTAGACTAATTGAAAGAACTACTAATAGGTCCGACGAAAAACAAGATTCTCTAGAATCAGCTTTACGTCCACTTGCTAATTCGGTTAAAGCAAAAGGTTCGTTATTTTTAACTACTTTACCAGAAGAACTAGATACGATGATATTTGTTCACGCCTTTTGGAGTTGTCTATCGCAACATCAGCAATTCAAGATAATGAAGCATTTTTCACGAAGCAAAGAAAAGGAAATGAAAAGAAAAACCTAAAACAATGTAGTTACTGCAAAGAAAATAAGAAATAGTACAAAGGTCACACTACCAACAACTGTCGAAACAAGAAAAACGAAGATGATAAAATGAAGAAAGATACCAAAGCAAATCTAGTAAATTACTCCGACGACGATGCCGTAGCTTTTCCAGCAATAACATCTACAAAGAATACTTGGAAATGGGTATTTGATACTGGAGCAACGTCACACATGACAGGAAATAAACATTCTTTCATATCTCTTCACCCACATGAAAGTTCGATTCGACTAGGAAATAATGATTGAATAAATGTCACACATGTAATGTAACAGCTTTACTACCAACAGGTACAACAAAAAGGATAATTCTACACAACGTTCTTTACGCGCCTGATTTAAAATGTTCACTGATGTCATGGGGAACAATTAAAGAAAAAGGTATCACAATGAAAGGTAAAAACGACATTACTTTATGGAAAAATAATGAAATGGTCGGATGGGTGATAACGTAAAATAAAGAAAATATTTTTCAAGAAGCAAATTATGAAATAGCAAATGTTGGAGTAGAAGCTTGGCATAGAAGACTCGGTCATACTCCCGTAAACTTATTTAATGATATTCAAAATGCTGTTGCTGATCCAAAAGTTTTACCACAGAAACGGACAAGAATTGATTGTGAAGCTTGTAAAAAATCAAAAATGACAAGAACAAGATTCGGTACGCGTAAAACGTACCAACGCGTAGAACTCGCCCTTAGGTAAAATATGCGTTGCGAGCAGTGGTTTTTAATTATGGGTGTAAAAAGTCTTACATTTAATTTTAGATTATATTGATAATAAAATTTTTTTAGTTCATATTTTAAAATTCAAAATTATAATATTTAATAATTATTTTCGGGCTTTGGATTAACAAAATGAAAAAATCTTGTAGACATAAAATATCTTAGAATTTTTAGTAAAATTTTTAAAGCTGAGTTGCTCACTGAAGGTTTAAACTATAGTTAACTATAACTGTAGCTTAACATTTATTTTTGTTGTTCAGATAGTGGTTATGACATAAAACCTAGTTTATGTATGACATTATTTAAACCATGAAATTCGGGGGTTTAAACTATAGTTAAGGTAATATTACCCTAGATACAGGTTTTTATTTAGGCAAAATTAAAAATTGTATTTGAAAAGATAATCCAAATGCATGTTGGTAAGTTGAGGTTGTAATATTAAAGAAAATGTATTTATTAAAGAATTAAGAAAAAAAAAAAATTACCTATTCAGAACGTTATATTATTATGTTTTCTATATAAATAAATTGGTCTGGTATATTTTCTTGACTGGATTTTTTTGATGTAGGAAGAAGATAACTTAGGTTCTTGGGAAATGCAGTCGTTTTTAAATAAAATTATCTTTTAAAAAATAACTGAATTTCCCAAGAACTAAAATTATCTTCTTCCTACATATATAAATAAAATTAATTAAATATAAAATACGGGGAGCTTAGGGCATAGGTGCATTGTACCTAATCATGTTTCTCACCAGCACTACTTATATGTAAAGAATCCCATAACAATTCTCGAGCAGTTCACTGATTCGATATTATTTAAATTTTGTTAACGATTTTTTGTGACATTAACCTCTAATAGCTGTCATAATAATAGTGTGAAATTAGAATCTAGAGCTCATCACGTCTACCAACACTACGTTAACTTTAAGTTAATAAATCCATTGGTTAATATTAACTGAACAACAGAATGATAGATAACTGTGGTTTAGTATTAAACCAACAGTTACATACTAGTGGATTAACTGCAAACTGAGCAACTCAGCCTAAGTGTATTAATTATTTTATAAGGGCAGTATTAAGGGGGGCTCTAAATTTTGGGGCCCTATAACTCGGGAAGTATACGGGCGATTGGATTTATACTGCGAGCGGATTCAAATGGGATGCCAAATAATATGTGTACCAAATTTAGATTATATTGATAAAAATAAAATTTAGTGCTTATTTTAAAATTCAAAATTATAATATTTAATCATTTTTTTCGGGCTTTGGGTTAACAAATCGAAAAAATCTTGTAGATAAAAAATATCTTAGAATTTATAGTAAATTTTTTTAATGTTTTTATTATTTTTATAAGGGCAGTATTAAGGGGGGCTTCAAATTTTGGAGCCCTAAAACTCGGAAAGTATACGGGCGATTGGATTTAAACTGCTAGCGGATTCAAATGGGATGCCAAATAATATATGTACCAAATTTGGAGTGCATCGCTCCGGTACCTTCAGAGGAGTAGAGGGCACAAATTTGGTCTTACGAGCGAGCGACGACTAACATCCAAGTATATAAGTTATATACATTTTTGGATTCAGGGCGACGAGACGAACACTTTTTCTTAATGAAATTTTTTGATCCGAGAATGCTACAGATACACGACCGAATGCTGTAGCTTCTTCGGTACTACGTACGGCGAGCTAAACATATCAAAAGAAACTGGAAATACTTGCTCAGATATTCTAGAAAAAATTCATTCTGATGTAGCTGGACCATTTTCTACTAAGTTACTTGGAGGAAAATTTTACTACTTAACGTTTATCGATGAGTATTCAAGATATACAGAAGTAAAATTTATATCAATTAAAAATCAAGTAGAAGAAACAGTAAAATAATATGTTACTAGAATAGAACGAGAATCCAACAAAAGGATAAAAGTATTCAAAAGTGACAATGGAGGTGAATACAATTCAAAAAGTTTAATAAGTTTCTTTAAATCTGTTGGAATAAAAATAGAACATTCTATTCCACATATTCACGAAATAAATGGACGTCTGAACAGAACTTTGACAACAATGTCCAGAACTAGTCTAATTGATTCAGAACTTCCTCTATCTCTTTGGGCTGAAACTGTAGCCTACGCAGTTTATACAAAAAATCGGCTTCCACATTCATTTAACAAAAAATCTCCATTTGAAATGTTTTATAACAGGAAACCTACAATTGGTCATTTGAAAAATTTTGGAACAAGAGCGTATGTTCATATTCCTGAAGAAGTACAAAAACCACGAGCCACAGACACATTCTTCGTTGGATACGGTGAGAAGGTAGGTTGGTACCGCTTTTGGACAGGAAAAAGAGTTATGATATCCAGAAATTATAAATTTTTACCTGGAGATAACAACGCTATATTAATCCAACCTTTAATTAAAAATGAAACAAAAATACATGAGATAAAAATAAATTAAAAAGAAGAAAACATATTAACAAGTTCAAGTTTTCCTTTAAGAAGAGGCAATCGACCACACATTCAAACAAAGCATTATGGAGACGAACTATGCAAATCAGCTTTAGATGAACCCATATCTTATAAAGATGCAGTATCAGGACCTGATTCTGAAAAATGGACTGAAGCGATCAATGAAGAATTTAAATCCATGCAAAAAAATGAAGTATGGGAAATAGTTAAAAAACCTAACGAAGGAAGAATAGTTGGATGTAAATGGGTATTTAAAAAAGAGTTGTCAAGCACTGGAGAAATTGTCAAGTATAAAGCAAGACTAGTTGCACAAGGCTATAATCAAGTTCCAGGAATTGATTTTAATGAAACTTTTTCACCTGTGGTGCGCTACGAAACAATAAGAACACTTATTGCTCATACTTTGCATTACAACTTGGTTGCAAGACAATTTGACATAAAAACTGCCTTTTTGAATGGTGATCTGGATTTTAAGGTGTATATGAAAATACCTGAAGGTTTGGATACTTCACCAGGGAGAGACTGCTGTTTATAAAGAAGTATTTATGGCCTTAAACAATCTACGCAACAATGGAATCAAAAACTGGTTTCTGTTTTGCAAGAAATCCATCTTAAACAATCATCAGCCGATCCCTGTATGTTTGTATCGGAAAACGCAGATCAAATAGTAGCTGTGTATGTTGATTATTTATTAGTTCTTTGTACTACAGAAGTAAAGGTGCAAGAAATCGAGATGCTTTTAAAAAGAAAGTTTGAAGTAACTTCACTTGGAATACCAAAATTTCTTTAATCACTTCAAATACAATGGTTTCAAAGTTACGTAATATTGTCACAAGAACAATATATTCACAAACTTCTTGAGAAATACAATTTTATAAATTGTAAACCAGTTTCGACACCTATGGACTGTGGTGAAAAACCTACAAAAGCTAAAACTGAAGACAAAAGAATTGTTAAGCAATTATGTCAATCGGAAATTGGAAGTCTTTTATATCTTGCAATAGGAACAAGACCTGATATAGCTTATGCGGTAAATGTCTTATCTCAGTTCAGCGTAGATTCCACGACAGCTCATCAAAATATGGTTTGCCATCTGTTTCGCTATTTAAAGGGAACAATAACCAAGAGTTTGATATACAAACGCACATTAAATCCAAATTTGCGAATGTATAGCGATGCATCATATGCAAACTCTATCGAAGATAGAAGATCATACAGTGATTACATGGGACTGTATGGAAAAGCAGTATTTTGCTGGTCATCAAAGAAACAACAAGCGTAGCTGTTTCGACGACTGAATCAGAATACATGGCACTTTCGCCTTCATGTAGACAAGCAATATGGATGTCTCATCTATTAAAAGATTTAAAACAACTTTTAATTATTTTGCGATAATCAAGCAACAATTCACTTATCGACAAATCCAGTTTTTATATCAAAGAAGCAAGCACATTGTACATTATCACTACGTCAGAGAACGAATATATTGCTGATTTGTTAACAAAGCCATTAAGAAAAGAAAAAATCAAATATTTAACTTCCAACTTTATGGATGTTACCACTGAGGGAGAGTATTGAAATAATTCAGTGATAACTTCTATAAATCTAGTTAGACAAAAAATAAAAGACAATATATAACTGATATACAATATATATTTTTATATATGTGTTTTTTGACGTTTAATAAAAGACTTGTTTCTCTGATTAAATAGTTTATTCTTTTCTGGTTTTCTAAGTTAATCACAACAACCCATGTGTGCAATTTTAATTGTGGGGTTATAGAAATTATTGTTTTGGTACAGGAATAAATAATTTTCGGGATCATAATTGATTGGATTGGTTCAGCCGGCCCTGTGAGTTTAATGCCAATGATTTAGAATTATATACGTAAACTCAGAAATTCATTTATTTCATATTAAATGCACAACAAATATCATCCAAAATTCAAGACAACATAAACCAAATTTTAAAGACTCGTCGTATATTAATACATTATTGCATAAAACAATAATTTGAATATGTTCTAATAATAACTTGCTATTTTAGTATTGTATTTATTGCGATTGGCTTAGCCGGAACAGCGAGCTGTTAGCACTGGGGCCAGCGTTAGATTTTGTTTTGAAAAAATCTAAGCAAAAACTTGAAAATCGAAAACTAAAGCAGGCTAGAGCGTAGTATTGGCTATCTGAAAAAAAAAATTTCATTCACTTTGTTGTAATAAAGGAATTATAAGGGTTCGACGAAACTTTGTTTAGCTATGTTTGCAGCGGCTATAGAGATTCCTCTTAACATACTAAACATATGCATAAAATTAAAAGTTATTGTGATTTTTTAGGAATTATTATGGAAAACTATGTACCTATGCAAATTTTTCCAGAATTTAGAATTTTATAGCAAAATAGTGTAACAAAACGTAAAGAGTATTTATCTGTAAAAAGTTGAAAAGCCTAAAGCACTATATTGATTTGAAAACATTTGGTCGTGGCCAGCACAAGGCATTCTTATACGTTCGTTATAGTAGGGTTATTATAACCGATGTCAAATAACAAATATAAAATTATTTGAGTCCATTTTGTTTCCCTGTAAAATTTTGTCAGACATAGTTCATACGATTTATTAAATTGTGAGCCTCATACATGCGAATCTATGACAACATACATAAGAAAGTTGTGCCAAATATTCATATAGTTCATTATGAACATTACTATTTTTACTATAGGTTCAGCCGTTCTAGTGATAATGGAGAAAGGACAAAAAATTCTTAGAGTAAACATGCACTTTCTGTTTGAATATCCTTCGTTTACATAGACACGCAGACGTCATTCCGAAAATAATCACATTCGATTCAAACAGGGTCAAGACGTGTATTTCCGTTGATATCTCGAGACTTACTTATTACTGCTTATAAGAAAGTAAAATATGACCGCACCAAATATGTGCAGTATTTTTTCAAGCCGCGGTGCCACCATAAGTCACTCGGCGATGCGATCATATACTAAGTTTATAATACTATCAAGGTTTATCAACCCGAGGTGAAAATTTATTCGATCGTGTTTCACGAAAGGTTACGATCTCGAACGAAGTACGCAGCACTGACATATTATAAATGGGTCAGAGATTGATTTTACTTGAAGAGAATGAGACATTTTCACCACCATATACTTTTGGAGAAGGATATTGAATCTTGAAATATGAGATATCATCTGGAATAAGAAAATAGATTATATGGCAGGTGCGGAATGATGAAAAAATCATTATTGTCGCCACATTTTCCGCATCATAAACGTACCAACCCTTGTATAAAAAATCACTTGTGGCCAGCACAAGACATTCTTATAAGTTAGGTTGACTATAAACGAAGTCAAATGACAAATATCAAATTATATGAGTCTATTTTGCTTCCCTATCAAAGTATTATCAAGTATAGTCTATACGATTTATTATATAAGCTCCCCATGTATTAGTATCTATGGTAACATAAATAAGAAATTTAAGATTTTCCATAGCAGTATTTTCGTAACTGGTATATTTTATGAAGAAACTCTTCAAAACAATAGTTGTATAAAAAGTGAATGTCTTTCATTATGAACATAACTATTTTCGCCATAAATGCTCTAGTGATATTGGAGAAAGGACAAAAAATGCATAGAGTAAACATGCACTACCGGTTTGGATTTTCCTTTCAAATAAGATAGTGCACATTTAGACCATATTCACGTTTTAAGTTCTTCTAGTATTAACAGCTTTGGCTCTAGAGGGTTCACAGACACGCACACACACAGACAGACACATAGACGTCATTCCGAAAATAGTCACATTCGATTTAGGGGTGGATCTTTTCGTTGAAATCTTGAGTTCGGTATTTATCATGATTACAAGACTCGGTCTTGCGAAGACTCTTGGGCTACTAGGCAGACACAACAAGAAATAACCTTGACATGAAAGTCTTGGTTTCAAAATGTAAAATATGAAGTTAGATAAACAGTTATAACATTGTAAGAAATAACTTTTACCTTACAATGTGTTTCTAGTGATGTATTAGTATTCAAAATATTATTCAATATAAAACATAAAGTTTGCACGTTATTGTGTGGGGGTTATATAAATGTGTTTGACTTTGCAGACGATTGTTTTTATATTTCAAGTGGCATAAAATTTTGGTAGTGCAACAACAGGCGAAGAAAAAATGTAGAGGGGCACACATCTATAATTATATGTAATACTCGTATTTATGTTGAAATATAATTGTAAATCCATTTAATACCATATATAATTTCGAAGGGGGGGGGTACCGCCCACTGGTGCCGCCACTATATATATATATATATATATATATATATATATATATATATATATATAACTTAACTTTCTCAATACAACAACTCAGTTTAAACAAAGATTTATTTGTCTATTATTACATTTGTTCTGCTGCTGGTTACAATCTGAACTGTGTCTTACTATCTAGTTACATCTTATATCAAGTACGTAATTGTCTATGTTAGCAGTTTTGAGAAGAGTGGAACACTATAACTCCTCCCTCCTTAGAATTGAGCCCCTCCTGGAAGTTGAAGTTCTATGTCTTCTGGTTGGATTTCGGATGGTTTCTTCCTAGAGGGAAGACCCCCAGGTATTTGTTGAGTTCTGGAATTACTTCAACGTGATTTCTTATTAAATTTAATTTTGTGTAATGACAGTGGCTTGAAGTTTGTTCTTCAAATATTTCTTCTTCACAGTTCGCAGGCAGGTGGCCGTGATATTTGTTGGGACATTGAAAAATCTTTGCTCGTACACATATGTCATTTAAGGGGATAATTTCTTTATCGGATTTTAAAAGATATTTTGTATTGGGAATAATTGTAACGAAATCTGAACCATATCTTGTTGGAATAGGATACAAATAATATAATTCGAAATTCCTTTCGAAATTAATGGGGGTGGAAATAAAATAAATTATTTGTGTACTCTTCACCTTGCAATTAATTTTTAATAGAGATTCATAATCTAGTAAATTTCCTTGTATGGGCTCAAATGGCAGTTGTGCATGATAGAAGTTGGATATTTTCTTAAGTTCTGATAATAATTCCAAAGGGGGTATTATACTAGGGTGTAAGGTGCCTAATTTGCAAAAGGTGATGGAGTTCTCAACGTCTTGTAGAATATTGAGGACAGATCTATACAATATAATTAATTGATCGTATATATTTTTTGCATAAAGAATATCTTGAAAATGCATGTTATTTATTATTTCTGAAAGTTGTAAAATTTTGGATTTTAAAATTTCTTCGTTATGTTGGATATCTATAACAGTGTTATTGAAAGTTGTGATAATTTGTTGGTTTACTGAATACGCTAATTTAATTTGGTTTCCTAAATTATGCTCATTTTCTTGCATATGTACTAGCATTTCATTATATCTTCTACCATCTTCAGCATCTAAATTTCCTGTTATGGATTTGAAAATTGACCCCAATCCATCTATGAGGCCACGTTTGTTTCTGTAATTTACGTGAAGTCCGATGTTAATAATTTTAGTGTCTATGCTAGTTCGGGTGAGTTCTAATATTTTATCATAATTATTGAGTTCGTGGAGATACTGCGTATTATTAGATATTGTTGATTTTAACGATGTGTATTGAGTATTTAAACTGTTATACTGATCAAGGAGAGGTTTGAGATTATAGTAGTGTATAAATGTGTGTGTGGTTTTTTCAAGTTTAGCTGGTACAAGGTTGATTGGAAGGATCCCAAGGTTTTCTGTTATGCGAACAACCTGGAAGTGATTCAAACCTATAAGTTATTTCTCGAGGGCGTTTTATATTGGATAGGTGTGTTTTTTCTACTGTATTGCCATGCGTGGGTTTAATTTTGCCAGTTTTGAGTCTTTTATTCAAACTTGTTACATTTTCGCGTTTGAATTTATTTTTAGTTTTTTGTTGTTTCTGTTTATTTTTGATATATATTGTACTTGGAATGTCCGGTACTTCTTCTCTAAATTCGTTAAATTTGCCAATGACTTTTTCTTTATTTTGTTTTAAATTATCATTAATTTTTGTGTAAAGCAATTTGGTTTTATTTCTATGGCTTTCTATATAATTATTTATAAGTTGTTTTTCTAAATCGATATTGAAAGGCGATTCTGTATTTAAATGACCAGTAATAATTTCATATGGTTTTAATTTTGTCACTGAATGAATTGTGTTATTGTATGCCAAAATAGCGTAATTTACTTTGGATTCTATGGGTTCAGTTTTGTATTCTTCTTGGTTATTAAACAGTCGGATGTGTTCGATGAGTGTGGAATGGAAACGTTCTATTATACCGTTTGAATCTGGATGCTGTGAACTTATGAAATGAATGTCGATCTTATGTAACTGTAAAAGTTCCTTTACAACAGAATTTTTGAATTCTAGTCCGTTATCCGAAATGATTTGTTCTGGTATACAGTGGTGTGTGAAATATTTTACTAAATTGTAAGCGACTTCTATTCCTTGACCGGAATTTAATTTGTACGCTTGGGCATATTTGGAAAAGGAATCCACAATAGTTAGGAACTTTGCCTTTTCCAAAGTAATACTATCAATATGTAAAATGTGGAAGGGTTTAGTGGCTGTAGGGGTGATGTTCAATTTTAATTTTAAGGGTTTTCTGTCATATTTTGTTATTTGGCATATTTCGCAGCTGTTAATGAATGTTTGAATAGATTTTCTTAAGTTGGGCCAGTAGTAATGGTTTTTTATACGTGTTTCAGTTTCGTCAATGCCTCGGTGATTGGTTTTACTGCTATGGTGGTTATTTATTATTCGTATGATTTCTTCTTCTTCGGTGACATCAGTTAAATATTGTGTACATTTAATAAAATTTATTTGAGAATTTTTAAAATAATTTTGAAGTATTAGGTTTAATTTTACATATAATTCGTTTGTGAAATAGATATGATATTTTACCTTGGGAACAATGTATTCTTTAAGGAAAGTTTTCATTTCGTTTTCATAATTATTTTTTGAAAATTCGACCAACATTCTTTGCTTTGTATTATTATATAATTTCATGATTTTAGGATGCGTTGGGTTATATTCGACTTCTGATATTATTATTTGGTTTTTGCCAAAGTTAACTGGACACTCTACAATCGGGATTCCGGTGACATCGCTCTCACTTGGTGAGTCATATTGTTTATCTCTGTAGGTTTTCCATCACCTACCTCAACAGCTAGAGATCGTGTGTCATTGTGGTTTTGATTATCATTATCTGATTCGTTTAAATTTAATTCAAATTGAGAACTAATACGATATTCGAAAACTGTTATTAATATGTCGGTGTTGTGAAAAATGTATTTTAGCATTAATTTGACTTCGTTCCAATTTAATTCATCGTTGCCACAAGCTATTTTTGGTATGCTCAAATTTGTAATATTTTGTTTTAAACAAAATTCTTTTAATTTTAAAAGTGTGTAGAATAGCCCTTGTTTAGTTGGTTTATTAAAATATTTACTTTCTTTTACAGAGTAATAAGTAAGTATTGTAATCATGAAAAATTTCGAACTCGAGATTTCAACGGATATACATGTTTTGACCTTCCCTGAATCGAATGTGACTATTTTCGGAATGACGTCTGTGTGTCTGTGTGTGTGTGTGTGTGTGTGTCTGTGTGTGTGTGTGTGTGTGTGTCTGTGTGTGTGTGTGTCTGTGAACGCTCTAGGGCCAAAACTGTCGAACGAAAAATTATGAAACTTCAAACTTAAGACTTGTATATACCCTAGATGTGCACCTCCTATTTTTGAAAAGAATATTCAAACCGGTAGTTCATGTTTACTCTATACATTTTTTGTTCTATCTCCGATATCACTAGAACGGCTACACTTACGGCAAAAATAGCAATATTCATAATGAAAGATATTAATATTTCGCACAACTTTTGTTTGAAAAGTTTCTTCATAAATTGTACCAGTTATGAGAAAACTGCTACGAAAAAACTCAAATATCTTATTTACGTTGCCATGGTGATACCTACAATTGTGACAAATTTTATTATTTTTAAAACGAATCAACCATGAGTTACATCATTTGTTTCTTGTTTATTGAGAACAAACAAGCATTCCTTTGACAGTTATCTGTATGAATTAATATTTAAAATATTGATTTCTTATTAGAATAAATTGTATCAGGTAAATTATTATAGAATCAATTTATATTATATATTTGCTGACATAATTAATTAACAATTTCAGAGTTTTACTGTGAAATTTGACTGTTTAAGAGTGAATACGATAAGTACTTCAAATTCAGATCCATTATAAATTGGTATAATTATCCAGTTATTTTCATTATATATTAATATCTATCTATTGAAAACTACGTAAAAGAAAGTTGAGTGCAGGCCACTCCAGATATTTTTCTTTTGTTATTAAATAGATTAAAAACCTGTTGTGATATTTTAAATAAACTAAATTATGAAGTTGTGGATTTTGGGCTCGTAGTTTATCAATGTTATTAAATCTAGATCTGAATATTTTAGCTATTCCGGACGACATTTCTAAATCTTTGCTCACGCAATGAGCTAGACTAGAGTCGTTTGGTGCATTAAATAAATCGCCAATTACTTCAATAATATTATTTTTGCTAAAGTTTTGACTTTTATTATTTAAATAACTTTGAAATATAATTAAGGGTGAATCGTCATCTAAATTTTTTGATAAGTTTTGTTTTTTATTATCGTCCTTTGGTGGCATACGGCTGAGTGCATCGGCATTAGTGTTTAGCTTGCCCTTTTTGTAGATTATTACGTAATCGTATTCCTCGAGTTTGAGGCGCCATCGAATTAGTTTTTGGCTACATTGTTTTAGTGACATTAACCACTGTAGTGGTCTATGATCCGTAAAAATTTTGAATTTGCGTCCGAAAAGGTATGGCCTAAAGTACTGGGTTGCCCAAATGATAGCTAACAGTTCTTTTTCTATCGTTGAATAGTTTGTCTCGGTTTCATTGAGTGTTCTGCTAGCGTAAGCTACAGGCAGGTCATTGCCAAGGCTGCCTTGAGATAACACGGCACCTATCGCGACATTGCTGGCGTCACACGTCAGGTTAAATTCTTTGTCAAAGTCCGGATATTGCAGTAGCGGTTCGTTAGTCAATAAAGTTTTGCAAAATTCAAAGCATTGTCTGTACTCTGGGTTGTTTACGTCAATTATTGCGTCCTTTTTTAAGCACTTTGTGAGGGGTTTGGTTAATTTTGCGAAATCTTTAATAAATTTTCGATAGTATCCTAGTAGTCCTAGAAAACCTTTAATTTGTTTACAAGTTTTGGGGATCGGATAATTCAGAATACATGATATTTTATCTGGATTTGGTTTCACACCTTCAGGTGTTACAATATGTCCGAGATAAGCTACTTCTGTTTTTAAAAATTCTGATTTTTCAACCTGAATTTTGAAATTTGCTTTTCTCAGTCTTTCGAGTACTAATTTCAGATTATTTAAATGTTCTTGTAGGCTAGTGCTAAAAACAATTATGTCATCGAGATAAACGAGACATTTGTCGTGTGTTAGTCCGCGTAAAATATTGTCCATGACTCTTTGGAAGGTGGCGGGCGCGTTTTTTAGTCCAAATGGCATACGTAAAAATTCGTAGTGCCCGTCTTCCGTATTAAATGCTGTTTTAGGTATGTCTTGTTTGTCCATTTCGATCTGGTGAAATCCAGATGCCAAATCAAGTGTCGTAAAATACTGACAACGTCCGAGTTTGTCTAAAAGATCGGTAATGTTGGGTAACGGATATTTGTCGCCAATAGTTTTTTCGTTTACCTTGCGATAGTCTATGACTATGCGCCATTTCTTTTTGCCGGATGCATCTGTCTTTTTGGGTACTACCCAAATAGGGGAGGACCACGGGGAGTTGGAAGGCCTAATAATGTTTTGCTCTAACATTTTATCCACTTGATTTCTTACTTCTTCTCTATGAACATTGGGGTATCTGTACGATTTAGTATACGTGGGTATTTCATCTTGAGTTTTAATACAGTGTTTTATTTGATTAGTTAGGGTTAACTTTTGCTCATCAGAATAAAATATGTCAGGATAATTTCTAAGTAATTTAAGAATAGCATTTCGTTCTTCGGAATTCATATGTGCGGTTCTAATTTTGGAAAAATCAAAATTGTTTTTTGCAACATGTGTTATATTTAGATTTGGACTGTTATATGTTTCATAATTATCAAATGTTTCTGTTATAATTGGTTTCAGAAAATTGAAATTATTTTCTTTGTCGGATGAATTTACAATAGAACATAATGCATGGTAGTTTTTTGCAACCGTAACGCACTCTGGTATTGTCAAATGTTGCGTTTTAATTTGTGGTATTAGTATAGTTCCATGTTCGGTATCTACTTTGATTTTCATTAATTGTTCAGAATTTGGTTCTACAACAGTTTCACTTAAAAATGATATATTGTTTGTATTGGTGTTATTTACAATTTTATGGTATTGTATGCCAATTTTCGCGTGTGGCGTTATAATTAAATCATTATGTGTATCGATCAAAATTTTTAAGATTTTTAGATTATCCATTCCTAAGAGTAAGTCGAATTGTTCATGGAAATTGAAAAGGTGATACTTAAGATGCGACAATTCTTTATCTTTGTTATTAAATACTTTTGAAATAGGAACTCTTGTGCTATGCTGCTCGGTCGACGAGCCGTGAGCTGTAGTAACTTGAAACGGGTCTTTGCGGATAGAATGTTTATAATGTTTAATTGCAATTTCTGGTTTAATAAAAGACTTTGTACTTCCTGTATCAATAAGAATTTTAAGATTATGTTCGGGGGTAATAATGAAAGGAAGTTGGCTTTGATGGTTTGTGAGATTTAATAATTCGATAGTTGGGAAGTGTCGTAGATCGGGGCTGTTTCCCGAAAAAAACAATTATCGGATTGTTCCGGAATGTGATAAGCGTCATTTATTAAATTTTGATCAATTTGTTCTTGTTCATCATGACTATAGGATTCTAAATTGGTAACAGGTTCCGTGTCTTCAATATTAGGTAGTTCTTCTGATACAAGGTTCGATAAATTTGGTCTGAAATGATTTTGCCTGAATGGACTTTGTCTCTGGAATGACGGATTACCTCTAGGGCTATATTGTTGAGTGTTTCTAGTAGAAATACCCATCGGAGTAGAATTTGGATAATTTTCGCTGGTGGATGGACCTTGGTTATTGTATGGACCGTTATTTCGAGGTGTAATCATTGCCTGATTATAAGGGCGTACCGCAGTGTTGTTTGGTTTGTAATTTTTTGGAAAAGCATTATTCATGTAATATGTTGGTCTAGGAGTATAATGATTTGTGTTGTGTACAGGTGGTTTATAGTTTGGTCTAAAATTTGTTGTGTTATTACTCTTAGATGGTTTGGCGATATGTTCGAATTGAAAATCGTTGGCTAGCATGCCCAACGCAGCGTTTAAATTAGAAGGATTCTTCGCTCTCATAAGTTGACCTATAGGTTCTTTTAAACCACGTAGCAATATGCGTAGAGCATAATTTTGAAAGTACTCATTCATAACGGTAGCTACATTTGGTGTAGCGTGGGTAGAAATATAAGAGATTTGTAAATTTAGAGTTTGTTGTAATCTTCCGTAAAAATCAAAAACAGTTTCATTTGGGTTTTGCTTAAGTTCAGTCATTTCTATATTTAAGGTGAACCAATCGCGTTTATCCGCGAACGCGTTTAATAATGCGTCTTTTAAATCGTCCCATTTTTTAATTGTACAGCTTGCGATGTTAATCGCAGCGTCGCCTTTAATTTTAGTAATTATACTATTCATAAGGTACTCGTTTTGGAAATCAGTTGCATCGGTGGCATTATAAAATTTTGATACGAGTTTTTCGCAAATATTAATAAAACGAGGGAGTAATTCACGCTCGCCATGGAATTCTGGCAGCATATCAAGATATTCTTTCTTTAGAACTGCCATATTTAATAGGGATGGTCTTAGAACAATATTTGGGCGTAAATTAATGGATTGTTCGATACTAATATCAAGATCTGGTTCAGATTCTGTATTCGAGCTTGACTCGGAATTAATAGGAATTTTCTCGCGATATGACATATGTGACTTACAAGAATATTAATGTCCGCTTCATGTGCCCTGAAGTCGTCCACGAGGTTCAAGATGACAGCCGAAATTCTCTGATATTCGCTCAGGTGATGACGGGAGTCAATTCTTGATTGCTGCAGCTCTCAATTGTTGTCTGGCTGGTTGTTGGAGAAGTTTCCTTTTTTCTTATTTTTTCGATACCCAATTTAATCACTAATGTGAACCAAATTATGTGCGTTAATTTGTATTGGGTATCCTACCGACTGCGCCACTTAACTTTCTCAATACAACAACTCAGTTTAAACAAAGATTTATTTGTCTATTATTACATTTGTTCTGCTGCTGGTTACAATCTGAACTGTGTCTTACTATCTAGTTACATCTTATATCAAGTACGTAATTGTCTATGTTAGCAGTTTTGAGAAGAGTGGAACACTATAACTTATATATATATATATATATATATATATATATATATATATATATATATATATATATATATATATATACATATATACATATATACATATATGAGATGTTTCGCGTCAAATACCTATTTTCTTTAAATCCTTCTCTCAGTGTATTTATTTATTATATTAATTACAAATAATAATTAACAATTGGTATATAATTATATTAATAGAAATATATAAATAACCTAATTATTAATCAACGAAAGGATAAAAGCGTGCTCACAAGGAAAAACCGTGCAAGGGTAATATTTATATAGTGTCTACATTTACAAAAATATTACAAGAAAATTCGTTACCAGTCAAATTATTCAATTAGATAGATGAATCGGTGAGGAGTGAGCTGTATTTTGTATATGATATGGATACATGGTGCCCACGAGTTAACCAAGTTTATATTAATGCTTTGTTTTGTTATAAATTCACCTACGATTGCTATGAAACAAAAGCAATATGTATTGTAACTAAGAAAACGTACATATAAAATAATCATATTCACAAAGGCGATTCTTCAGTATTAGTCCAGCCACTTTAGAATTTTAGTACGAAAAAAAGTCCCAGAAGGCTGAAATTTGGTACACACGCTCTCTTTATGGTTCTAAATGAAATCTAAAAAGTCCCCAATTATCCGAGCTTGGGAACCTAAGGTATTCAACCATAAAATTTTAAAAAACGCAATTTTGTAAATATCTCCGAAAATACAAGGTTTCTTAGCAAAGATGCAGTATAATAAATTAATGCTCGTTTAATTTACTACAAAAAATGTTCTATTTATTTTTTTCGTAAAATCAACAGTTCACGTGGTATGTAAGGTGGAAGCTATGCACATTTAGCTTATTTTTGCACGGATTGTTTATTTAACAAAAACGGTGTTAACTGTGCTCATCTTTCCATGCCTTGCTTAATATTATTAGTAATTGTTCTATTCCTTTCTCTACTAATCCTTTTATCATTTGACAGGCACAGAACATATGATTATGCGCTTTATGCAAATCCATGGCAACGTAAATAAGATATTAAAGATTTTCCGTAGTAGTTTTCTCGTAACTGGTACATTATTTGAAGAGACTTTTCAAACAGAAGTTGTGCGAAATATTAATATCTTTCATTATGAACATAACTAGTAATGCCATAAGTGCAACCGTTCTAATGTTATTGGAGACAGATAGACAGACAGTCGTCATTCCGAAAATAGTCACAATCGATTCAGGGAAGGGCAAAACGTGTATATCCGTTGAAATCTCGAGTACAACATTTTTCATGTTTACAATACTTACTTATTATTTTGTAAAAGAAAGTAATAATACAGTAAAACTTCCCTAACTCGAATCTCGAGGTACAGGATAAAAGATTCGAGTTAGAGAAACTTCGAGTTATAGAAAATACACAATAAAAATATGTGAAAAAATTAGTTGTTTATTTTTAAGTATTCAGTAATTTTCTTTTGTATTTTTCAAGACCACCTTTCATTTTCTACAAAATATTCCACTAAATTTAAAGAATTGTATATATAATCAGGAACATACATTCATCAATATCAGTATAAACACAAGGTGTAATAAGCCTTTTGCGTTTACTAGTACCACTGTAGTTATTAACTTTTTCTAGAAGTCTATCCTTGTTTTTAAAATGGTCGATAAGGTGTTAGGGGGCATACCGAATTGTAAAGCAATATCCTTTTTCTTCTTTGTGCCCTTTTCTACCTCGGCAATTACAGAAAGTTTTTCTTCTAATGATAAACACTTTAAATTTCGCTTCTACGTACGTAGGGAATACCCCAGCAGCGAGAGAAAATATCACTTCGAACTAGAGAAATATTCGAGTTATAGAAATTCGAATTAGAAAGATAAAATAAGAAGCAAAAAAGAACGAAACATTAGTGTTCAAGAAATAAATTCGACTTAGAGAATACTTAGAGATACAACGAGAGAAAATATCACTTCGAATTAGAGAAATATTCGAGTTATAGAAATTCGAATTAGGGAGATAAAATAACATGTAAAAAAGAACGAAACATTAGTGTTCAAGAAAAAAGTTCGACTTAGAGAATACTTCGAGTTATAGAAGTTCGAGTTAGGGAAGTTTTACTGTAATTGTTAGAGTATGATAGAAGATGCGAAGTTGATAAAGCCTCGTTGGTGTATCAGAAATTAAAGATGTTGTAAATTTTAGCATAAACTTATTATTATTATTACAAAATTACAATTCTCAATGTTTATTTATACATGACAAAATGTTTCATATTATTGCATCGACTACTGCGATCATTTTAAATATATTATTTTGAAAAATTATTAATAAAAATATTACATATTTTAACACCCTCCCCCACTTTGTCAAAGAAATTAGTGCAGTTATGAATATACGTATTGAATCAAAGAATTTAATCCGAACATATATTTTAACAATAAAATTCGTGGTTGAGCGATTTCGTCAATATATCCGCAGGCATTTTCTCTGAACACAAATATACGATTTTAACCTTCCATTTTCCACTTGTTCACGAATATAGTTATATTTAATATCAATGTGCTTAGTTCGCGTGTGATAAATTCGGCATTCTGCCATTGCTTTTGCACTTTGATTATCAGAGTACAAAACTGGAACTGCTGGTAAGAATATTTTCATTTTAATATTTTTTAAAAAATGTTCTATCCAGTTATTTTCTTTTGTGGCATTAGTTAACGCCATAAATTCTGCTTTTGCTGTTGACAGAGTTACAGTCCCTTGTTTGTGAGATTGCCATGTAACTGCACCATTTCCTAGTAAAAATGAATATCCCGTAAATGAACGTCGATCGTCTGAGTTGGCAACTTAGTTGGCGTCGGTAAACTCACAAAGTTTGCTACCACATTTTCTATATGTGATACTATTTTCTTATTGTTTTTTGTTAGTATCTGAGAACCCTTTTCGCTCCTTTCTAATGCTCTAATTCTGGGTTTGAATTGACTTAAAATGCGACAGGGAACAATAAATTAGGTCTTGTTGTTGTGGACAAGTACATTCCTTTGGGAAAGTGTGATCTTGTGATTTTCACGATCATGATGAATATCCACTCCTAACAAATAAATAATTTCTTCCATATCACGCATTTCAAAACGTCTATTTAGTATTCCTTTTACATTTTTGATATCCTTAAGGTTTTCTCCAAAAATTAATACATCATCCGCGTAGACTGAGATTATTGTTTTCTGTTTTGCAGAAGAAATGTAAACTCATGGGTCGGCATAAGATAGTTTAAAACCATTTGTTTGCAAAAATTCGTCCAAACATTTATACCAGTCACGACCAGATTGTATCAATCCATACAGGGATTTCTTAGCAGACATACTAAATTTTCATTTCGTTTTCCTATAAATCCAGATGGCTGGTTCATAAAAATTTCTTAATTTAATTTTCAGTTTAGATATACCGTTATTACATCCATTTGTTGGACTGTGACGTCTCCTCGCGAGGGTGACGCTGGATAGTGCCTCCCAGTCCCAGTTAGGGGCTGATTACGTAATAGGTTGAGCGAATGTCACTCCACGACGGATTCTACAAAAACTACTGCAGGATCGCCGGCTCAATGGTGAGAGGGAGTAGGTGTGCACCCGGTTTGGTTTTTACCGAAGGGTGCCACACTATCCTAATACCTGCAGTGGTTTTGCGCCAAGTTGTTGTAATTCTTGCGTGCGCAAGTTCTGAGGAAGGTGGAGAAGACTCGGGCAGGGATTCATGGCAAAAGACACAAAAAGTTAACCTTAAAACACGAAGCTTATTTATTGTACTCAAAGAGGGACATTATAAATGTTGGTCGACGTCACTACGGAATTTGTTAGTTAATCAATGTTGGCCAAAAGAAAGGAACGGAGCGTAGAATGCATTCTAGGGCTGGGACCAATATAATAGGTGATATCCCGTGGTATCGTCGTTACAATATAATATGTTTAATGGACGTGCTTTAAGTTAACAATCTTATACTAGCAAAGTTAAACTTAGAGTGAAGCTCTACGTATTATATTAATAAATCATAGATATTAGTAATAATACTACTGCAAATGTTATGTAAACAAAAGTTGAACTCAGAGTGAAGCTCTAATTAATCATTACAATAATAAACAATATATAACGGTAGTAACCATAAGGTACAGACTACATAAACCCACAGTTAGGCTTAGAGTGAAGCTCTATACATAATATAATAATCAATACTAAGAAGCGTTATCAATAATCATGACTTAAACATAATGTAGTAATCAATAACAAATAGTGACAAAGAAATTCACACAGTCTGAAGGACACACATAAACAAGATGTTAAATGGAGGCGACTACGGAGGATGGCGGAGTGCACAGGCACGCTACCGTTAGTAACAGAAGTTCAACGTCTAGGTCGTTTGGTAAATTGGAACGAACTCACCCCAGGTAGTTTCAACAGGCGTGCCCAGGTGGCTTAAGAATGATACTAAGCCTGAGCGGTCGCGCAATAATTCCTTCCAAATTCGACTGCAGTAATGCCGTCCCTCAAAGTTCTTCACAACTAATGATTTTTTCCAGACTGCCGAAATTTCCAGCTAAGCAAAATTTCCGGCCGGAAAAATTTCAGGGTAGCGAAATTTCCAAAATTTCAGGGTGGAAAAATTTCCGGGTGGCGAAATTTCAGAGTGGTGAAATTTCCGGGTGGTGAAATTTCAGGCTAAGGAGAGCGAAATGATAAGTTGAAACGTTAGTTGGTATAGTGAAATTCTGCTACTTACGTTGCAGTATCCCTGAACCACGCTAGATAATAGTGGCTTCTCCGTCCACGACGATGTGAATATTTTCAAGAACAGCCAAGATGTTCCTACGTCTTCCGCAATAGTGCGCGCCAAATAAAGTAGACTCATGATAGCTCCATATGGCTTTACGTAGAAAAATCTCAAAAACCAATATCTGATAAGCGAAATACACGTGGCTTTCTCACAAAAAAATAACTTAAAGTCTCAACTGGTCTTGTTTCATCAGGTAATAACGCAAATTCGGTCTCCTTGCAGAATAGGCAACACCTGTTCGCGGTAAGCCGCACTACGGATGTCGGTATAAAATACCTTCATCCACACAGAATACATAACACAAACATACTTCCAAATTATAACGTGACAGGACATGCCAGTCAAGTTCTGTTGTTAACGCTAAAAGTATACGTAAGCTTTGCCACTTTACTACTGGTGAGTATACCTCCTGAAAATCAATACCAGGTATTTGTCCATATCCTTGCGCAACAAGTCAAGCCTTATAACGGTCAATATTACCATTTTTGTCATATTTTTTGCAAAGAACCCACCTTAATCCAATTACTTTTCTATGTTTATCCAAGTTTCGTTTTGTTTTAAGGGGGAACAACACGGTGACGGCCGAAAAAATTGCTCATTTTCTCGAATTTTTTTCTCTGAACTGAGAAATAGTAGATTAATGGGGTTTGCTGCATTAAATTAGGAATATATCTAAGTTCTTTTAGGTTTTTTTTTATTGAAATATATTAATAACTTGATGCTGTTCTTGGCGTTCTCCAGAGGCTGCTCAAAGAAGAGGTAGCGTCATGGTTATGGTTGTAGCACAGATTGTAATCATCCGATAATTTTTGTTTGTTTTATCTTAATATATATAGATGTAATTTTAAATTTATGAAGGATTTTGCAAAAAAAAATTTTCACGAAATAGTAGACATTTGAAAAAAATTACCTATTTTTTGCCCCACTTTTTTGTCTGAAAAGGATACTAAATATCAAAATTAAAAAAATATTCTACTACAATTGAAGCCAATTTTATATGCTTCAAGTGAATGAATTATTTAATAATAATTAATAAAAAAAAATATCCGATGTAAATTGTAGCGTGAGCTTCCAGTCCCATAGCAATAAACAGAGAGAGAAACGCGTTTAAAGCGCCGCAGCGTTGTCGTGTTGTCCTGTTCGATTTCAAAACGGTTTGAAAGACAATATTGTTTTCTTTTGTCCTGTCATTGTCGTTTAGGGGTTAATCTACTACCTTTTCGATCCATTTTCACTTAAAAATTTCAACTAATCACATTAAAAATATTATGAACGACCATTGTCAGCAATGTGCGCGTCAAAGGAAAATACGGTGTACCTTCGTTATTTGCACGAATTTCAGCATAATATTTTATGGAAGTATTCTAAAGGATACATTTTTTAAAATTATATTTAAAATAAACGTTTTTTTTAACAGTCACCGTGTTGTTCCCCCTTAAGGAACTAATTTCTTAATTCATTGCTTCCTTCTATTTATCGCTATCCACTCTTGTTAACGAATCGTTGGAATTTTTGGGATCTTCATCAATGTTATGAAAAGCTGTTGAAATTATTTGTTTTGCATTTTTTTTTTTTCGTATTCTTGTTGATCTTCTTGGTTCTATTATCTTATTTTCATTCGATATTTCATCATTTATAGGATTATTTATCCTTGGTAATTTTTGTCGTTTCATTTTCTCCCCCATTTAATCCTGTATGATGAATTTCATTTTCGTGCGGCATATTATCAAACTCTAATACTTCATTTGCTTCGTTACAAAAAAGTTCTTCTTTTTCATTTTCTAAATTATTTGTGTCCGTTGCAAAATGAATTAAATATTTTAGATTATCAGTTGAAAAATCTGTATTGCTTTTGTAAGGAAAATCATTTTCATGAAAAATAATATCTCTACTAATATTTGCTTTTTTCTTTTCAATATTCCAAATTCTGTATCCTTTCTGGGATTCAGGATATCCAAGAAATATACATAAATTAGTTTTTAAATCGAGCTATTGTCTCTCAGAAAGGTCATTGATCAACGACCAACATTTACAAACAAAACTTTTCATATTTTGGACATTGGGTTTATTACAATTCCAAAAATATGCTGGAACTTCATTGTCTAAAGGTTTTTATGGGCATCTGTTCCTTATATAGACTGCCGTTGAAACAGCTTCTCCCCAAAAATCATTTGAGAGACCACTCGTCTCTAGAAGGCAACGTACCATCTCTACAATTGTGCGATTAGCACGTTCAGCGACACTATTTTGTAGTGGGCTGTAAAGAACTGTAAGTTCCCTTTTAATTCCATTTTGTTTAAAAAAAAAAAAAACTGTTCAGAAAAGATTCGGCTTTGATTTTAAAATCTACAAAACAGTCATATACTTCAGATTTACTCTTTATAAGATACACTGTTGTGTAACGACTAAACTCGTCAATAAAATTAACAAAATAACGATTTCCACCAATCGGTGTTTGAGATATTGGGCCACAAGCGTCGCTGAATACTCTTTGTAAAAAATTATTTGATCGACTTACTTTTACTTTTGGAAATGGAGTTCTCCATTATTTTCCAAGAACGAAAGTTGAGAGAAGAGGAGAATTCGGCGTATGTTTTTCATTAAAATTTAAACCATTCACCATAAGCTTGTTTTTCAGATGGTGTAGATTTCTATAGTTCAAATGTCCAAATCTCCTGTGCCAGGTTTTCGACTTTGTTAACTGATTTAACTATAGAAGATTTTTGTTCTTCCATATCTACATAATAAAGGCCATTTTCTTTGTAACCTTATAGAATAGCATCATTTTTGATATTTAAAATCTAAACATTATTGTTTCTAAAAAGTACCTTGAAACGATTTTCAATAATTTTACTTGCAGATAAAAGATTGCCCTGCAATTCAGGTATTAATTAGGTATTTTTCAGTTGAAGAATGCGACTTTAAAAAATACCTTATTATAGAGAAAAGTTGAATAAATACGATACGAAAAACCGCGTGCGAATATCTCAAACGTACCCTGAGAAAAAAAAAGTAAAAAAACAGCCTTATTTTGTGCTCTAAAGCTGAATGCCCCCTTAATATACAATATTTGGCAATGTGTCCAATTTTTCCACAAAAATGCCATTTCATGACAGCTTTTGATTTTTTTTTGTTAGACATAACAAGAGCCTTTGATACATCGTTCACTTCAAAATTTGAAGAAGTCCATTTCATTCTTCCTGAGTTCATTGAATAAAAATGTTTTTACTTTTGCTACAGTTACTGCTCCAGACGCTTCGATTCCAACTACCAAAGTGTCAAAGTCATCCAATAATCCGATTGACAAGTAATATATATGATAATTCTTCGTCAGCCATACCATATTCAGCAGCATCTAATATAAGGGCAATTTTTGTTATTCTTTCGAAGTAGTCTTGCATAGGCTCATCGATTTTTAAACGGGACGAATATAGTTCTCGTTTCAGATGGATTATATGTATTAGACCAATTGACGTATGTGCATCCTGTAATGTCATCCATGTTTGTTTTGCAGTTTTCGAATCACGAATATAAGATAGTTGATTATCTTCCACTGTATTGCATGGCATTTCTATCGGTTTGGTTTTCTTCAACTGACATGGCATCAGAAAACCTAGGATTAATAGCAATCCAAACTTGTTTTGCTTCCATTCATATTTTGGTGCGAAAAGCCCAATGCAAATAATTTTCCCCACGGAGTTTCTTAAGTTTTACTGGTTCAGTCATCTTCTGTATAAATCTCGAAAAATAAAAATCAGCAGATTCAGTTTCGAGGGATTTATCAATTTCCACCTGGGTTCATAACCTGTTAGAGTATGATAGAAGATGCGAAGTTGATAAAGTCTGGTTGGTGAACCAGAAATTAAAGAAGATGTAAATTTTAACATAAACATTTTATTGTCTTGTTAAAGAACAAAATTACAATTCTCAATGTGTATATATACATAACAAAATGTTTCATATTATTTTATCGACTACTGCGATCATTTTAAATATATTATATTAACAAATAATTAATAAAAATATTACATATTTTAACAATAATGTACATTTTTAGATTGTACGCCTATAAATTAAGGCAAGTTAAGGATGATATCAGGCCACGGGTTTCTTCTCGTAGAGTTTCCCGAAGAGAAGATGAGGTTGCAATTGCACGATTGCACATTGGCAACAGTGCTGGGATCCTGAGTTGTATTAGCGCTACGCTATAGTTTTCCTTCCCCTACCATACCTCTTATCAACATGCTACTAACTTTACGCTTTGTCGGTAATCTATACGACCGCTAACACGTGAAGTGCTACGATAGCGGACGATATTGTGGTGCCGAAATTTATTTCACGCTAGCTAAAACGAAGGTCATGGAACATGTTATGATCTGTGCGTGTTAGATTGTTAGTTTAGTGTTAGAAAAAGAACGTACGAAAATTAAGTGAAGTATGTAAGTATTGAACAACAACAAATATATAATAAGTATAAAACAAATTGTATACTGTATTTAATTAAACAAATAACATGACGCTACGCTATAGCTACCAAACCACTACGATATAACATTAGCGGGTGTAACTCAGGATCCCAGCACTGGTCTATTAACTTGTTCCCCTCATTTTTAAATATCATATTTTAAATATTTTAACTGAATTGGGTCGATTTATGCTGAATTGTGCTAGTGTTTATTTCAATTGTGCTATTCTAGTAAATAACTTATTCATTAGTTATAGTGGAGGGGTTGAGTTAATAGCCAGCTATATTTACACATCAGTGTGTATAATGTGTAAAAATTAGTGTTGCAGTTATGTTAGATTCAGTATATGTATAATGTCTAACAAAAAACACAAGTGACAAGTGTTCTAAGTTCTAAATATCTGATCTCACACTTAAGGGGACTCACCATTCCAGAGATCGAAAAAACAGGTTTTTTCACGATAATTTTTTGATAAATTGGACAATGAAATAAATGACCAATGAACTCAGTTCCTTTATTAACTATTCAAGATTATATATATATATATATATATATATATATATATATATATATATATATATATATATATTTACATATATTGATCAATATATATATATATATGTATATATATATATATATATATATATATATATATATATATATATATATATATATATATATATATATATTAGGGTAGTCCTTAATATGGATATTTTCGAATTTCTTTGCTCCCAGGAGCTCAAATGCTTCCAAATTGATAAAAAAAAATCTCTGAAAGTTTGAGCTCTTAATATTAACTTTAAGATAGTCCGCGCTCCAACCTAAGTTTCTTATGGAAATAACATGAGAGAAATTCCATTTCTTTTTTAGAATTTTATAACTCAGCGACAAATGAATCAAAAGTAATAATTCGCTTCATATTTTATTGTAAATTTGACGCTCTACAAAAAAGGTTTCTTATAATTTTTTTTTTTTCTTATAATTCTTCTGTAATTCGTATGGTGAGCTAAAAATGAAAACTTTGAACTGCACACAAACGCATGGGTCCCATTGGGCTGACTATGTGAAAGAACCCCGCCCGAATGAGGAAAGACATGTTTGAACTCTAGCATATAGAAATTAGAATTCGTCAGTCAATGAAGTAAACACTATTAGAATACAAGTTCGATTATTCTCAGTCAAAAATATTAACCCTTACTAGCACGTCCACTCTTTTTAAACATGCATTACTGAGGCACAAGTCTGCGAGAAATGCAATTTCTATTTATGGAATGCTTGAATTTAGGATATATATATATATATATATATATATATATATATATATATATGTATATATATATATATATATATATATATATATATATATATATATATATATATATATACGAGTATACATATATTATACCATATAAAAATTAAAAATTACTAGCTGCGGAGCAAATCTAATAGCACCGTTAGGTTCAGGAAACTGTAAGTCGCATATATATATATATATATATATATATATATATATATATATATATATATATATATATATATATGTATATATATATATATATATATATATATATATATATATATATATATATATGTATATATATATATATATATATATATATATATATATATATATATATATATATATATATATATATATACGAGTATACATATATTATACCATATAAAAATTAAAAATTACTAGCTGCGGAGCAAATCTAATAGCACCGTTAGGTTCAGGAAACTGTAAGTCGCATATATATATATATATATATATATATATATATATATATATATATATATATATTATTAATAGGAGAACGCTGTGAAGAGAAAACTGATGGATTTCGATTATCTATGTCAGGAATTTATCTAAAACATGTATGATGAACACAGAGAAATTATAAACAAGTGTATTAAAAAAATAATACACACACAAAATTAATAATAATCATAAATAAAACATAAGAAAACAAGGGTATCGCTTGGTCGACGCTGATTGGGCTTATTTCCGATTGGGCCCCAGCAAGACTACGGCATGTTCTGAAATTAGTAATTAAAGGAAGACTTGAGTATGGACAATATACTCACTAAGTAGCTCAATAATAAAAGTATTACATTGATTAGTTAGTCAAAATCATGACATGTCTTTAGCGGTCATTTTAATCTCCTCACGTCATACAAGCCACACTTGTACAACGGGTATCAAACAAATCCACAGTGATCAGCGCCGATACAACTGTTACATCTGCGTGGTGATAAAATAATATTGGGCCGCAAACAACGCATATTATGAGCTCAGTTGAATCTGACGATTTCTTCTCATAGAACAATTAACATTACCTAATGTGGTCAGTTATTACCGATACTACACTTTCTATGAGGTCAACTACAAGAGACGATTGCTTCTCATTTAACTAAACAATATGGGGTCGACTTTACGAGACGATTGCTTCCTATTTAAATAAACAATATGGGATCGACTGTATGAGACGATTGCTTCCCATTTATATCTAAATATGAGGTCGACTAGATACAACTGATGGCACACAGCAACCCATAATAAAGAACAGGCCATAAAACACCAAATACGTTACCAAACATCCCAAATCATCTTTCCCTCCATCACAATTACCATATAGTTACTCAGTATTATTATTCAATCCATCCGTATAATTAGTAAAGATGCTTAATGTTAACAAATTAGTTTGGAGTCTGTGGCTGATAACTTGAATAATAATAAAAACCCCTTAACCACAAAGTATTTTAATTGAGCTAAATACGTATTTCGCCAACTAAGTTGTCATCATCAGTAGCAATGGGAGTATAACGTAATATCTCTGGCTAAGGCAAAGACCAAGAATGATGTGCTCTTTACAACGATATCAAGGTTACACAGTGTAACCTTGATCTCTGGTCAGGGTGTTGGTCCGATCCATGAAGTTACTGGAATAATGGACCGGATACAATATAAACATATTCTTGAAACCATTATGCTACCTTATGCAGATGATGAAATGCCCCTTCGATGGACGTTTTAACATGACAACGACCCAAAGCATACTTCAAAACTAGTTAAAAATTGGTAACATGACAATAAAAATCAGGTGTTAAGGTGGCCAACTCAATCCCCAGAACTTAACCCATCGAGAATTTATGGGAAATTGTAGAAAGAAGAATTAGAACCCACACATATTGAAATAAAAATGCACTTCTTGAAGCATTACAAATTGAATGGGGAAACATATCGAACGAAACAATAAATCATTTAATAGAGTCCATGCCCCGCAGATGTGCAACAAAATATTTATTATTATTTTGATATTTTGATTTTAAATGTTTAGTTGCTTTAGTTTTGACCAGTGATAAACTGAACAGAATAGATTTTTTTTTTACATTATTTTACATATAAGCGAAATGTTAAAAAGCAACTTTTTATTTGTAAAACATGTTAAATTATAAGAATAAAAATAAATTAGTTCAAACGTATCTCATTTGGTGGATTTTATTAATAGAGTATCAAATTTACATTTGAGTTGCTTTAGTTTTGACCGATACTGTATATATTATATGGCTCTAAAGATTATGCGGTTAACAATGTAAACTGGTGTTGAATAGACAATTAGTTCTTAAAGAACGAAATTTAATGAGTTTTGCTTGGTGATGGCGTAAACAGAAACTGTAGTTAAATTTATGTTCGCTACTGTAAACAGTTATACTTGCACCGTATGGATACTCTTCAAGTTCAGACTGACGTAAACTATAGTGGATGGTGTATTGTATTTCTATTATCCTTTTCATACGCATAGTTGCCAATTCATTGCATTAAATTTTCCATGGAACAGCGTTCTATAAAATAATTGCTTCTTAGTATGCTGTAGCAATTGACATTTTCATATGTAGAAATTAGTAGTTGCTAATTGATATCAAAAATATGAATGTTTGTGTTATTTATTTCTTGTTCAAAGGCGACTTTTTAGTAAAATAAATATTTTCCTCGAATTCGTATCCTATTCGGGTGTACTCCCTTTGAAATTACTTTTTCAGAAATAGGTTTTCATTGCTACCCTGGAAAAAAAAAACAATAGCAGAATCATTGAATTCTATTGCATTCAATTCCACGATAGACTATAATGTTAATTATACTGTAATTCTATTTACATGGTAATGCAACTTGAATTTCCAATGGATGTTATTTATATGAGATATAAATGCAATAGAAATGGTCATAACATGTCAATTTCCTTCTTATCTAATTGTACTAGGGTCACCCGTATATAAAAAATAAAATAACAATATATTATATGTAACTAGGGTTACACGGTTTTTCCTTCAGTTTGTATCGTTTGACAGATAAAAAACCTACAAAAATTTAAATATTAATAATTTGAAATATTTTTGCCAGCAAATCAAGTGTCTAAATATGTCTAGGTAATAGCATTAGAGAACGTTTATAATTTTTTTTTTTTTATATTTAGCGGTTCGACGTCTAGGGCCATTCACCGCGAACTGGTAACTTTGTTGAAGAAGTCTTTACATTGCACTGATTAGATTAGTTGCTCTGATAAATTCCAATATTTAATTTTCCTTTTCAGTGCTGCATTTAAGAACATCTGTAATTGTGCCTGCTATTCCAATCATATCTCTGATAGCCTGGTACTTTACACATTCAAGCAGTAGATGCTTAACCGTTATAGGTACTGCACAATCCTCGCATACTGGTCTTTCAATTCCTGTTAATACGTAGCTAAGTAGCTATGTGTTGCATTGGTGTGTTCTATTCTCAGTTTAGTGCGTGTAACCTGCTCACGGCGCGGACGTACGCTGGATGGTTTGAATTATTGAGTAGTTGGTTTAATTAGTTTTAGGGGTGATATAACCGTGTTCCATTGTTCTTGTCATTGATGACTGGTGTGATAGTATACGCAGATAATCAAGTCGTACGGGAATCTCGATTACATATTGCTGATTGCTCGCATTATTGGCAGCTTCATCAGCAGCATGGTTTCCAACGATGCCAATGTGCCCCGGAATCCACATTAAAGTTACAATTGTGTCAGTGCTTTGTATTTTTACTACATTGTTCACAATTTCCTATACAAATTCGTCCGAATTGAAGTGATCCTGGATGCCTGTGATTGCACTAAGTGAATCAGTACAAATCAAAATACTTCTTTTCGGAATAGTGCTCATATAGTGTTCTAGAGCTCTATAAATTGCATACAATTCTGCAGTGTATACAGATGCTTTGGGTGAGAGTGGAAACAAATATGCGACCCCATTCATGATGAAAGCGCTTCCAGTACCATCTACTGTTTTGGATCCATCTGTGTAGAGTATCAGCTCGGTTTGAATGTCTTTGACTACCTCATGAAATTGGTTTACATATATCTCGGGTGGGGTTGTATTCTTCGGCATAGAGGACAGAGAGATGTTAGCTCTAAGACTAGTAATGCACCAGGGCGGTATTTACGTATATTTCAACTCAAAGACTTCTTTTGGAATGGATGGTATATCCTGAAAATTGTGTAGAAGAGTAAGAGCGATTGGTTGTATTGCGGTTGGTTCTTCTTCGAAATTCCTGTTCAAAGCGATAGTTGTTGAAGATAAGACCGTGGTTCATACGATTAGGCTTGGTAGCAATGCTAGCAACATAATACATCTGTAGACGCATGCGGCGATATTTCAAGGGAACTGCGTCTGACTCGCAGTATAAGCTGCTAGCTGGACAGCATTTAACCTTTTCAATTGTGTATTTTTTGTGAAGCCGTAGGAGATTCAGCCAAAGTCAAGACGAGAGAGGACGAGTGCAGAGTAGAGGCGCGATAAGCATTCTCTATCTGCTCCCCAGTTTATGTTTGATAAACATTTTATTATGTTGTGCGCTTTACGGCATTGTGCGGCTAGGACTGTAACATGGTGGTTCCATGTCAGCTTCTTATAAAACGTTACCCCTAAAAATTTGACGTGATCTGCAAATTTTATGCGTGAGCCATATAGGGTGAGTATTGGATTTGTGTGCGGTTCTCGTAGGCTACAGAATTCAATGCCAGTATTTTTCTCAAGTGAGAATCGAAAACCACTTGCGGTGGCTTTTTGTAATCTATATTTGCAGAGAGGTATAGTCTTTGCCGATGTAAAATTTACGAAATCGTCAACGTATAAACATTTATTAACGGATGTAGAAATGTCTTTCGCAATATCATTGATAGCTATCATGAACAGTGTTACAGATACGGTAGATCCTTGTGGGATTCCATTTTGCAGCGGGTAGGATTTGGACAGAACATTTTCAATGCGAACACGGAATGTTCTGTTGTTGAGAAAGCTAACAATGAATATTGGTAATTGGCCTCGTAACCCCAAATCGTGTAACCTTCTTAGGATGCCATATCGCTATGTCATATCAAACGCTTTTTTAAGGTCAAAAAACACAGCTACCATGTGCTTTCTTCGCATGAAGCTAGTTTGAATAGCATTGCTTAGATAAATATGTGCATCAGTTGTCGAGTGATGTTTGCAGAATCCACACTGGTGTTTGTTAATCAATCCATTTGCTGCAAGATGCCAGACCAAACGGGTGTTGATCATCTTCTCGTAGATCATTGCCATATGACAAGTAAGCGAGATTGGACGATAGCTAGAAGGTTGCATGTGATCTTTGTCAGGTTTAAGAATCGGAACAATTATTGCTTCTCTCCAGGTCTCAGGCTATGTGCCCTTACGTCAAATTGCATTATAGAAATTCGTAACAAAGCATACGATATATTGTCAGGTCCTACCGTTGTGTTGCCAGTGTGATTAAGCGCATGATTAAGTTCACGAAGCTTGAATGGAAGGATATAATCATGGCTAGCTCGACAATTTACTGACGGTTATCATATGTGATTCCATTGACTGTGAGAATGGTAATTTCCTTAAATTTGTGGTGGCTGTTCATTGCTCGTAAGCGTTTCCACAAATGTGTGGGAGTTATTGTCGGATGTGATGGAAGACACATTGTTTCTCCACGACTCGTTTTTAGACTTCTTGTGTGCTCTTTTAAATGCAATTAGATTCTCAATGGTTGGGTGACGTTTATGGTTTCGTAACGTAAGTAACGTCGTATTTCCAGTATTTCAAGGGCGATATTATTATTCCACCAAGGGACAGTACGATGGAATGGTATTCCGGATGTTTGTGGGACAGATAATTTAGCAGCCGTGAGTATTGATGTGCAGATGTTTTGAATTTCCATGTTGATGTTATTGGACGGTAATGGAATTGTTATTTTCTGCGAATATTCTGTCCAGTCAGCAAGATCAAGACGCCATTTTCGTGGTGAAATATCATTATTTACAGTTGGTGGTGTGTGAAGGATTGATATTGAAAAATGTTCACTTCCATACGGATCTGTAATTGTTTCCCATTGTAGATGAGCAGCAAGAGCTGCTGAACACATGGTGAGATCAATTGCAGAAAAGGATCTAGAACGGATATTGATATAAGTGGGTTGCCCGGTATTTAATAGTACAACGTCGTTCATATCCAAGAAGTTCTCTATTACACGACCTCTTGCATCTGTACTCACAGATCCCAATAGCGCATTATGGGCATTGAAATCACCGACAAGAAGGAATGGGGTATCGAGTTGCGCGATTAGTTGTTCCAAATCAGTGATATTCCATGTACACAGAATAACGGCACCTACTTCAATCAACGTGATGGAAATCAGTCACAACGTCCAAAATACAACTGTAACTACTGCAAGAAACCAGGCCATAAAGCAGCTGATTGCCGTGCAAAGACGAAGAACTCCAATCAAAAAGCAAGCTACGTTGAAGAAAGCTACGCCGGTAACGTCAACGAAGTTGCAAACGAGGTTGCGAATTCGTTATCTACACTCAAGTCAAACGATATCAGCGGAGAAAGGTGGTGTCTGGATAGCGGATGCACTTCTCATTTATGCAAAAATGAAGAACTGTTTATAAGCACCAAAAACACACAAAGTGGACTCAAGCTAGCCTGCGGATCCACAATTCCAATAAAATCCAAAGGCGACGTACAAATAAATACTTCCGATGGTCGCATGAGTAAAACAATAAAACTCGAAGACACTTTACTTGTTCCAAACTTAAATACAAACCTGATGTCCGTTGCTAAAATAGTAGACAGAGATCATGAGGAGTTATTTAGCAAGAACCGTGCTGTTGTCAGAGACTCTCAAGGCAAAATCAAGCTGGTGGCCGACGGTGAAGGCGATTTATACTTTCTGAGAAGAAATATTCAAGAAACATGTGCCCTTGCAGAAGGCTATCGTAGCGAAGCAGATGTCTGGCACGAACGTCTTGGACACGTCAACCACAAGGACTTGTTAATGATGAACAAGATTTGGTACGCGTAAAACGAACCAACGCGTAGAGCTCGCCCTTAGGTTAAATATGCGTTGCGAGCAGTGGTTTTTAATTATTATGGCCTTTTGGTTCACAATTTGAAAAAATGTTATAGGTGTAAAAAGTCTTAGATTTAATTTTAGATTATATTGATAAAAAAAAATTTGGTTCATACTTTAAAATTCAAAATTATAATATTTAATAATTTTCTGTGAACATAAAATATCTTAGAATTTTTAGTAGAATTTTTAAAAGTATTCATTTATTTTATAAGGGCAGTATTAAGGGGGGCTCTAAATTTTGAGGCCCTATAACTCGGGAAGTATACAAGCGATTGGATTTATACTGCGAGCGGATTCAAATTGGATGCCAAATAATATGTGTACCAAATTTGGAGTGAATCGCTCGGGTACCTTCAGAGGAGTAGAGGGCACAAATTTGGTCTTACGAGCGACGACTAACATCCAAGTATATAAGTTATATATATTTTCGGAATCAGGGCGACGAGACGAACACTTTTTCTTAATTAATTTTTTTGATCCAAGAATGCTACAGACACACGACCGAATGCTTTAGCTTCCTCGATACTACGTACGGCGAGCTAATAAAAATCAAATTGTGAACGGAATGAAATTCAAACAAGACGAAAAACCAAGCAGATGTAAAATTTGCGTACTAGGGAAAATGACGAGTACTCCATTTCCAACTCGTACTGAAAACGCTCCTGGCATTCTAGATGTGGTCCATACTGACATATGTGGTCCAATGAGAACGGAATCAAAGAGCGGTGCTCGATATTTCATCACCTTCACCGACGAGCATAGCCGCTGTTGTGAGATTTACTTCATGCGGAACCAGAATGAAGCATTCGCCAAATTTGCTAAATATAAGGAATTTTTCGAAACTCAAACTTGTCGAAAAATAAAAGCTCTTCAATCAGATAACGGGACGGAGTATTGTAACGACGAAATGAATCACTTACTGAAGAATTCTGGAATTCGTCGCAGATTAACCGTACCCCATACCCCTCAGCAAAACGGGATCGCTGAGAGGAAGAATCGCACTTAAGTTGAAGCAGCTCGCTGCATGATGATACAGTCAGGACTTCCACCATCCATTTGGGCTGAAGCCATAGCAACAGCTAATTACATCAGAAATAGATGTCCTACCGAAGTTTAGAATCGATCAACACCATACGAAAAATGGATAGGTTTTAAACCTAACATAAAACGTTTAAGATCTTTTGGTTGCAGAGCATACATGCTATCCAAAAATCCTAACAAGGGGAAATTCGATGCCAGAGGGATCGAGGGGATTTTCATTGGATATTCTGAGACAGCTATAGCCTACCGTATCTGGATTCCTGAAGAACGAAAAATCCGAGTATCAAGAGACGTCAAATTCTTCGACGAATATTACTCTAACCAGGTACCCGAAGATATCATCAATGAACCTAGTACTCCAACGGGAACCTGCCAAAGGAATTCTACCAGGAAATGATGGAACACCGAGAAACGGAGATAGCCACAAGCCAAGGTGGAACCTCCGTAACAAATCCACATCCAGCAGAGGAAGCGATCGAAAAAATTTCAATCATATAGAGAGGCCCGGGAAGACCACGAAACATTCGGACAGGTAAACGAGGTAGACCTGCCAAGCAGTACAAGTTAATAGAAGAAAACAGCTCCGAGGCATCTAACGAGCCTCAAGCCAGCTTTTCGAACTCACCAAACAATCAAACAATTGATGATACCGTTGAAGATACATCCGATGAATCAAGCGATGAAAATCTCCAAGAAATCAATCACGCCATGTTCGCTTCGGAAATACCTTTTTCGGAAGCTGTATCTGGTCCAGATAGTGAAGAATGGAAAGAAGCCATCTTATCTGAAATAAAATCTCTGATTGCCAACAACACTTAGGATATTGTAGACAAACCGTCAGATGCCAAGGTCATCGGTAGCCGAATCATTCTCCGAAATAAACACACAGCCAATGGAGACGTAGAGCGTAGGAAAGCACGAGTAGTAGCCAGAGGATTCGTTGAACGCCCTGGAATCGATTTTCATGACACTTTTGCGCCAGTGGCTAGACTCAATTCTCTCAGACTACTGACAGCTCTTTCGGCGGAATCCGGAATGAAAATACATCAACTAGATATCACAACTGCATATCTTAACGGAGACTTAGACACCGAGCTATACATAGAAGCACCAAAACTCTTAGAAGAAATGCTAGAGAGGATAATACAAGCCGACGATGATAAAACACTTATCACAAAAGCTGAAAAAATGCTACCAAACCTTCGTGCAATAAAGAAGGTGTGTAGGCTCAGGAAGGCTCTGTACGGACTACGTCAGGCCGGAAGGCAATAGCACGCCAAGCTTGACGATGCTCTGAACAATATTGGATTGTTACCAATAAGTGCCGACCCTTGTATATACGTTGATAAAGACAGACATACATTCGTACTAATATATGTCGACGACATACTCATTGCATCGGCGAACAATCACAAAGCAAAGATAATCCTAGACGAATTGTCGAAATGATTCGTCGTTAAAGATTTGGGACTCGCCAAATACTGTTTAGGCAAAGAAATTTACCAAAGCAGGGAGAGAATTTGCCTTTCACAGGGTGGATACATATCCGAGGTCTTGAAATGATTCGCTATGGAAAATTGCAAGCCAGCATCAACTCCTATCGCCACCGGATCTAAGCTGACCGAAGATGTAGAGAAAGAAGAAGCAAAGTATCCTTAGCGCGAGTTAATTGGGGCACTAATGTATCTTGCTATGAGCACACGCCCAGACATAGCACACGCCATTAGCTCTCTGAGCCAGTTTAACGTTTGTCACGGCAAACAACACTGGGTTGCGACAAAGAGGGTCTTAAGGTATCTCAAAGGGACAATAGACAAGGGATTGAAATTTCAACGGACACGAGAAAAACTTGCCGGCTACGTTGACGCCGATTGGGCTAGTTGTACCATGGACAGACGATCCTACACCGGGTATGCCTTCATACTCGCCGGAGGAGCAGTTTCCTGAGAATCGATTTTTTACCTAATATCGTTTTAAAGTTCAAACACTATTTGAATGTAGAACTTAATGTTCATCGAATACCATTTTGGCCGATTATGCCATTGTTAATTCCGTTCCATTTCTGTGCCCGTGCAATTATTTAGCAATATCAATTTCTAATAAAAGTTCGCGTTATTATCAATCTATGTCGATTCAATTTGAATTGAATATTATTGTCGATATTATGCCAATCCTGAAATTCTAGGTTAGAGTCAAAAAACATATTTCGGTATAAAAATATCTGTTTTATTATATATATACACATATATACATATCAATGATCAAGCTGGGCACATATAAATAAACAAATAAATAACATCTTGAATATATTACATTATATTTTCACTTGACAACATACTCGTATATTTGTATTTATGAATTAGCCATTAAGATTTCGAATGTCTAAACAATTTCGTAAATGTACTGAAACAAATCGAAAGCAACATTGGACCACTATCGTTTACAAATCAATCTATACCAGCGATAAACCAACTGTTGATTACAATACGATTTTATGCTACGGGGTTTTTTCAATTTGTAATTGGTGATTATGTTAATGAGACAAACTGTACAATTGTATTGCATTAAATTGTACTGTTGTATTGCATTATATTTTTTTCGCAATGATATCCCATATCCCAATAAACTTTTTTTAATTTTGCATAATTATCATCCGCCTTTTTACTTTCAACTATGCCTCTACTATATCCAGCCAACTATGTTTCTCAGTTTCAACATAATTACGGTCTTTTCTCGTTTTTTATTTTCAACTATTTTTTAACATAACCTAACAATTTATATCTGTCAGCAAAACGCGACATAAATACAACTAAAATTAATGTAACACAACATTATGGTGAACCTTGCGATGTGCTACTTCACCTCCGATTTGGATGAAACTTTGTGTAAAGGACCGTTTTAGCATCCTAAATAAGGGAAAAATAATAACTATTGGCGGTCGGAATATTAAAACCAAAATTACTTCCCATCACTTAAAAATGAGACAACCACAACGTAACCACAATCCTTGATTTTGTATACAAACGGATTATTTACATTTTCGCTGTTTGTGGTTACGTTGTGGTTGTCTAATTTTTAAGTGATGGGAAGTAATTTTGTTTTAATAGTAGCGCCAAAATCAATCTAGGGGATTTTGTTATTTGGGAAAAACAATCCGACCGCCAATAGTTATTATTTTTCCCTTATTTAGGATGCTAAAACGGTCTTTTACACAAAGTTTCATCGAAATCGGAGGTGAAGTAGCACATCGCAAGGTTCACCCAACATTATATCTCCATTTAGTATTTCGATTGGTTTTATAATACTGAAATAATTTTTAATTGACGATTTAATTTTCTTACGAAGTAGTAAATTGACGATTATTCTAATGTTTATAATACCGGCCCTAAGACCTTTAATATCAATAATATGTTTACAGATTTTGAACTCCAAGTGCATAATAATTTAAAATATGTATTTTTAAATTTATAGAAAACGTGCATATGACGCGCTGATCCTTTTTACATCTTATAAGGCGAGCTGAAGGCATAAGTACGTGCACCTATGCTTGTATATTACACTCTACGTTTCGACGTCTTCACCAGAAGGAACTAGACCCATTTTCCTCCTGATGATTATATTGTCGGAACGTAGAGTGTAATAAAAATTATAATAAATTTAATGCTTTCCTGATTACTGCCACATCCCTTGGGGGATGTAAAGATAACTTTTTCTTTTCTATTTATTTCCCGTACATATATCATTGATTGTAATCAGTAAAAATAATCTAGTTAATCGAACGAATCATATAGGACGTAGAAATTACAAGTAATACAAGCAGCATTGTGATAGTATAAAATGCAAATTCGCACTCACCGACTTGCTGTCGAGTTGACACTGGTGTTCGATCGTGATCGACGGTTAATTATTGAATCACCGCAGTTGACGACACCTCCCTTGTTGGTTATGGAGAATGTCCGCAGCCGATATAGGTCATCGCTGAGTCGTGGATTGTACGCTTTCTCCGGTAGGGAACAGACTCTGGGTCGAATATGATCCGGTACTGAAATACAAATACATTCATATAAAATTGGCACCGGCAGAGTAGAAACTGGAACAAAACATTCATATTAGTGAACTCTCCGTATATCCGGTCGTTGTTCATTATTACGATAGAATCGTCTACTATATGCAAAACAATAGCCACAGTGGAAACAATGGAGAAAGTTACATCAATACGATTAATTAATTTAGTTTATTTCGCACGATTTAAAATATCACAATTGTTTATTCTTAGATGTTTCGGTTCTACAATTTATAATAATTTTGTCTGTAATGTACATGCCCGGCAAAATATCTGTTGTGGTCGGCATTAGACTTATAAAATTTGATGCATATTCATGTAAAATATTCGGTAGCTATGGGAATAATAATATATATTTTTTTTTTTATTATTGTGGCCTTTGGCTCGTCGTACGATTATACAAGACAGCTATAGTGAATGGTCATGTGTCTGTAACATTCTCGGATCAAAAAATATTCTTAACAAAAAGTGTTTGATTCTTCACCTTGATTACGAATATGTATATAAGTTATATGACCTGAATTATGTCGCTCGGTCACCCGTCCGTAAGACCAACTTTGTGGACGTATTTCCTCTAAAGGTACGGGACCGATTTTAATGAAATTTTATATACATATTTATATTTTTCCACGTAAAGTTCCCGTCGCATTTTAGATTCAATCGTTTGTACAGGTCCGGAGTTATAGGACCCCAAAATTTGGAGCTCTCCTAAATACTGCCCTTAGTCAATATTTAAAATTTAAAAGATATATAATGTCGACAGTGAGCCCAGTGGCTATATAAATATAATAATAAAAATAATAATTTATAGTTTTTTTTTTTTACTATATCAAATTGCACCAATGCTAGATTTGTCTTAAGCTCAAAAACATTGCATATCTTTAAAATTCATTCTTCAATTTATCAATTTTACATTCTTATACGAAGTAATAAGTAAGTCTTGTAATCATGAAAATTTTCGAACTCGAGATTTCAACGAATATACACGTTTTAACCCTCCCTAAACCGAACGTGACTATTACCAGAAAGGCGTTTGGGTATCTATCAGTGTCTGTGAATGCTCTAGAATTAAAACTGTAGAACGTAAAATTGACACTTCAAACATAACCCTCGATTGGCCAACGTGGGTCATTTCTCGCCTGCTCGCTCTGAAGACTCTACTCCTCTGAAGGCACCGAAGCGATTTGAATTGAATTTGCTACACATTGAATCTGCTTGCAGTTTAAATCCAATCGCTTGTATACGTCTCGAGTTATAGGGCCCCAAAATTTAGAGCCCCCTTAATAACTGCTCTTATAAAAATAATTTAAACACCCAAAAATTCTACAAAAAAATCCAAGATATTTTATTTCTACAAGATTTTTTTATATTGGTAGCCCAAAAGTCAAAAAAAAATATTAAAAATTATAATTTTAAATTTTCAAAATAATCATAAAAAAATTGTAAGACTTTTATAACTATAACTTTTGGAAAATAACCAAGAGAAAGTAAAATAAGCGAGGTAAATAATTCACAGAGATAATAGCTAATAAAATTTTAGGTAAAGTCACGAAATTAGAAGTATATTTAAATTACAATTGGAATCGAAAAAGTTTCAATGATTACAAAAATGAATTTTACTGACATGACCGTTTTTTTTTTTTTTTTTTAGTAATCATTAATATGCTGCCAATTAAACTAACTTTCACGCATTGACTATTTCACTTTTATTCACTATTTCCGAAATCGATCACTTATAGTCACTATTTTACAATTTTATTCACTATATTCATGTCATAAGTGTATGAAACATATTAAAGACGCTAAAAATTCGTCAATGTTCTAACTTTTTAGCATTTTTTTTCGGCAAAAGTTTATAGAAAAGTTCCCCATAGGTAGGTGCTTTTTATTTTTTCAATTGTCAATTAGCAAATATGTGTTTCTACTTTCATTTACAAAGTAATAAGTAAGTCTTGAAATCATGAAAAATTTCGAACTCGAATTTCAACGGATATACACGTTTTGACCTTCCCTGAATCGAGTGTGACTATTTTCGGAATGTCGTCTGTGTGTGTCTGTCTGTGAACGCTCTTGAGCAAATACTGTCAAACGTTAAATTGTAAAACCAGAATTACATGTTTACTATATGCATTTTTTGTTCTATTTCCAATATCATTAGAACGGTTGCACTTATAGCAAAATTAGATATATTCACAATGATGGATATTAATATTTCACACAATTTTTGTATTAAATGTTTCTTCAAAAAATGTACCAGTTTCGAGAAAACTGCTACGGAAAATCTTAAATATCTTATTTATGTGGCCATGTATTTGCTTATAGTTTAATCAGTCGTATTTTGATTTATGCCTGTCAATATTTTGATTTTTTCTAGTAAAAACTACGTAAAAGATAATCGAGTGCACGCCACTCTAGCATTTTTAAATACAAATTAATTAAAATATGTATAACTCTTATATTTATTTAATCAATTGCCTGAAATTTGATAACACTAGGTTTTTGAGGTCGTAGATTGCGAATCTGGCCTCAAAATCGGTCTAAAAACAAAATGGCGTCAACAAAATGAATATTTTATTCACTATTATTCACTTTTTTATCTTTTTTTGGTCACTTATTTCACTTTTATCCGTTAAAAACTACACTATTTCACTTTTTTGTGTACAAAATTGCTGTGGAT
This sequence comes from Leistus spinibarbis, assembly GCA_933228885.1. Lineage (NCBI taxonomy): Eukaryota > Metazoa > Arthropoda > Insecta > Coleoptera > Carabidae > Leistus > Leistus spinibarbis. Next base: position 9,368,334 of record OW121791.1, read on the forward strand.
GCCCTGCGAAACTATATATGTGCCTATTATAACACAAATATAGGAGATACCACAATTTTTTGAAAGATTCTTGGCCAGTCTCAAATTCGTAAAAATTGCGTCGGACGCAAAAACCCATGTTGTCTAATTACGGTGGTTCAAACTACGTTGAGCAATTGAGTTAAGTGCATGTTTACTCAATGCAATTTTTGTCTTTTCTCTTAAGAAATATATATTCAAACAATTCGATATTTAGCATTTGTCATTTTTCATTTGTCAACTGATAGAATAAGGACGCGTTTCGAGCGGTTTGGTTACAATATAATAAAATACAATAACAATGCAAAATAAACGATAAAATCAACAAATTTCTGATTGACGTGTATGAAAGTCTTGTGCTGGCCATAACCGATTTCTTTTTTTTCATTATATGAAGAAATGTTGTTGACATGAAATATCAAAAATTAATTTATTAATTATATGCTTCTGCATTATGCCACAATGTCAATGTCTGATTTGCTTCAAAATATTCTTTATTATTTTCTGTAGGTATATGGACTTTCAATTTCAAAAAACTTTAAAGACATAAAATATCTAAGAAATTTTAGTAGATTTTTTTTAAATATCTGGAGTGGCCTGCACTCCACTCTCTTTTACGCAGTTTTCACTAGATATATATATATATATATTGTGACGCTTACTTTCGGTACTTTGCTTGTTCGGGCGCCAATATCAATCTGTACACCGTGCTTTTGGGTACGGCGACAGATTTCCCGGTACTCAGTGAAGAAATATTCTATTTCCAGAGGTCGTTGATAATAAAAGATGACAATGTAGTTTAATCCCCAGATATTTTATTTTTCCCCACAAAATATAGATGTTACAAACATTAACAAATAATAGATATTTACTTGTTGAATTTTGTAAGCTTTTACTATGTGAAACTCCATGTTAATTAAGGAAAAAAGGTTTTTAAAAAAATACACAGTGTTTAGTTTCACTAATTTAACAATTTAATAACGACTAGTTTCACCAACTATGTGGCATCTTCAGGTCTTAACTCTAAACTAAAGCTAAACATCGAGAACTAGGCTATTTATAATTTACTTAAAACTAACACTATGGGGGGTGGGTTATCCCCAGAAATCAATGAGCGGTGAACTGTAAAGGTCTAACTGTTCATTCAGACAAATGTTGGTTTTATTATTCTTACATTTAATTATTTCTAAAGATTCTAAAATTGTCAGTTTATGTCCTTTTTCTTGTAAATGGAGCACTGTAGGTTTATTGGTTTCCGTTAACTTATGTCCAGATGTGATAAGATGGTTTGCAAATGTTGAATCAGATTTGTTTAGTCTATAGGATCTTAGATGTTCTTTAAATCTGATATTGAAGTTACGTCCTGTTTGACCTATATATACACCTTCACAATCGTCGCACGTTAATTTATATATTCCAGATTTGTTCATGATATCTGTTTTTTCTTTGTTGTTGCACAGAGTTTTCTTTAAGTTGTTACAGGTTTTAAACGCTACTTTATTTTTATTATATGTTATGTGTTCACCAATGGTATAAGAGATTATGCCAAAATAGGGTAATGAAATATAATTGGTCGGTTCTTTGTTACAAATTTTGGGGTATAGGAGTGTTTTTATATTTTTGTTGTGATGTTTATTTATTATGTTATCAATTACTTTTGTATTGTACCCATTGTTTCTTGCAATTTGATGTATGATATCGACCTCTTTTTTGTAGGCTATTTTCTTAAGTGGTATGTTTACTAATCTATTTGCCATGGAATGAAAAGCTGCTAGTTTATGTTGGAAAGGATGTAAGGACGTGCTCGGTATAACTGTATCCGTGTGTGTTGGTTTTCTATAAATTTCAAATTCGGGGAATTCATTAGGTGGTCAGGAACAATGAGACAACTTTCAACATTTTTAGATTTCATAAATACACTGAAGCCAACAATAAATTTCACACTAGAAGTAGAAGATAATAAAACTTTAAACTTTTTAGATCTTAAAATTCTACATAATGAATTCCCCGAATTTGAAATTTATAGAAAACCAACACACACGGATACAGTTATACCGAGCACGTCCTTACATCCTTTCCAACATAAACTAGCAGCTTTTCATTCCATGGCAAATAGATTAGTAAACATACCACTTAAGAAAATAGCCTACAAAAAAGAGGTCGATATCATACATCAAATTGCAAGAAACAATGGGTACAATACAAAAGTAATTGATAACATAATAAATAAACATCACAACAAAAATATAAAAACACTCCTATACCCCAAAATTTGTAACAAAGAACCGACCAATTATATTTCATTACCCTATTTTGGCATAATCTCTTATACCATTGGTGAACACATAACATATAATAAAAATAAAGTAGCGTTTAAAACCTGTAACAACTTAAAGAAAACTCTGTGCAACAACAAAGAAAAAACAGATATCATGAACAAATCTGGAATATATAAATTAACGTGCGACGATTGTGAAGGTGTATATATAGGTCAAACAGGACGTAACTTCAATATCAGATTTAAAGAACATCTAAGATCCTATAGACTAAACAAATCTGATTCAACATTTGCAAACCATCTTATCACATCTGGACATAAGTTAACGGAAACCAATAAACCTACAGTGCTCCATTTACAAGAAAAAGGACATAAACTGACAATTTTAGAATCTTTAGAAATAATTAAATGTAAGAATAATAAAACCAACATTTGTCTGAATGAACAGTTAGACCTTTACAGTTCACCGCTCATTGATTTCTGGGGATAACCCACCCCCCATAGTGTTAGTTTTAAGTAAATTATAAATAGCCTAGTTCTCGATGTTTAGCTTTAGTTTAGAGTTAAGACCTGAAGATGCCACATAGTTGGTGAAACTAGTCGTTATTAAATTGTTAAATTAGTGAAACTAAACACTGTGTATTTTTTTAAAAACCTTTTTTCCTTAATTAATAGATATTTACTTTACAAACACACGAAATATATTTTGGATCAAACCAGCGGTCGCAACCCTTTACGACAACAAATGCTAAGTTTGATGTGCCCAAAAATATACAATAAAACAATATATTAGAATTAATCTAATAGCAGAATAATTACAGTTTTTGAAGTTACGTTAAGTTAAACAAAAGTATAAATATGTTTTCAAAGACAAAATGTATGAATCAAAGATTCGCCGGTTTATCACCCAAACATATAATAAAATAATATATCAGAATCAATCTAACAACGGAATAATTAAAGTTATGGAAGTTACGTTAAATTAAACAGGAGAGTATAAATATGAATTTCGCAAAACGGTATGAAACATGAATCGGTTAACGGTAGACAAAACGCGTACCAGAAAAACCAACCAGATCCCATCACCTGGCAGCCTGTACAATAGCCGCTGTCATATTTACTAGATCTCAACACCTAGCAAATATCACAGAAACGCTCCACAAATTCCACTCTGAATCTCAACATCCAGAGCTCCTTTGCCGGTAACTAGCCTCAACGCTAGCACCGTTCACACCCGATTCTTCCTGATCTCAGCACCAAGAAGAATGAATCTTTATTGTCGATCCGTGCTATTTATCAAACCGATCAATTAGTGTTGTACACGTCACGAGTGGGGGTTAAAGTGGGGTCTCGAATCGAACGAGAGCGCGTGCGTGGCACAGCGAGGTGTGTTTAATATTCCGGACTCGGCCGAGTGCTGGCTACCGAACTAAACTCGGAGCGCTGACTGATAACAACTCGCTTGCCGTGCGCACGCGGGCGCTTAACTATTTTGCTTCGTTACACCCCCCTCTTACTTCGGAAAAGAAAAATTTATTTAAATTACTATATTTGATCAAATATGTTTGGCAATTTAAATAAGATATTTTTCTTAACCACCACATATACAACTTAATATAATGGTGATTCATTTGGGCTGGTCTTTAGGAATGTTCATCCAAAGGTATTCCTTGTCGGTAACTGGCGGTAACATTAGCGGTAACGGGCGGAATGTATACATCATATTCTGAAACAAAATTAGAACCGCGGTGTGGCTTTAGGTTCTTTACATTTACCCTACATCTTAGTATTGGTCGGTACGGTGTCGGTCGGTGTCGGTCGGTACAGTATCTTCGGTCGGTACATCGGTGCATCGTCGTCGGTCGGCATCGGTGTTTCGGTGTCGGTCGGTACAGTATCTTCGGTCGGTACATCATCTTCGGTCGGTACATCGGTGCATCGTCGTCGGTCGGCATCGGTGTTTCGGTGTCGGTCGGTACATTATTTTCGGTCGGTACATCGGTGCACTTCACACTATGAAGTGTATTCGGTACGTTGAATTCTCGGTCGTAGTTTAGCCTTCAGTATATCAATCCTTTCGTCTCTTCCACCTGGAAGCGGCATCCTTCCATAAACATCCGGGAGGGTTGGCAGTAATGCATACTGCTGTATCTCCAGTCGGAACAGCGGTATCTGTCCGGCTTTCAATCTCACGGATTTCATCCTAAACGTTCAGTGTGAACAGCGGTATCTGAACACCTGTCGGTTTATCGGATTTCAACTTGTCTGAACTGCTAATTGAACAGCGGTATCTGTCCGACTATCAGCAGCTCGACACAGAGACGAGAGTTTTCAGGATTGATTCGATCGGAGAATGAATGTCGGTCGGTGAATGAAGGTCGGTCGGTGACGGTAACGGTAGGTAGTTCAGTTTTTGTAAATGATATAGGTAAATTATTTTCGGGTAATAAATTCTGCTGGATTGCGGATTTTTGGTTTATTTGATTTCGGTAACGTTATTTTGCCGGTCATCTTTTATCTGTTTATCAACAAACTCCCTGTTCGGGCGCCAGTTTTGTGACGCTTACTTTCGGTACTTTGCTTGTTCGGGCGCCAATATCAATCTGTACACCGTGCTTTTGGGTACGGCGACAGATTTCCCGGTACTCAGTGAAGAAATATTCTATTTCCAGAGGTCGTTGATAATAAAAGATGACAATGTAGTTTAATCCCCAGATATTTTATTTTTCCCCACAAAATATAGATGTTACAAACATTAACAAATAATAGATATTTACTTTACAAACACACGAAATATATTTTGGATCAAACCAGCGGTCGCAACCCTTTACGACAACAAATGCTAAGTTTGATGTGCCCAAAAATATACAATAAAACAATATATTAGAATTAATCTAATAGCAGAATAATTACAGTTTTTGAAGTTACGTTAAGTTAAACAAAAGTATAAATATGTTTTCAAAGACAAAATGTATGAATCAAAGATTCGCCGGTTTATCACCCAAACATATAATAAAATAATATATCAGAATCAATCTAACAACGGAATAATTAAAGTTATGGAAGTTACGTTAAATTAAACAGGAGAGTATAAATATGAATTTCGCAAAACGGTATGAAACATGAATCGGTTAACGGTAGACAAAACGCGTACAACTATTGTAAAAACCAACCAGATCCCATCACCTGGCAGCCTGTACAATAGCCGCTGTCATATTTACTAGATCTCAACACCTAGCAAATATCACAGAAACGCTCCACAAATTCCACTCTGAATCTCAACATCCAGAGCTCCTTTGCCGGTAACTAGCCTCAACGCTAGCACCGTTCACACCCGATTCTTCCTGATCTCAGCACCAAGAAGAATGAATCTTTATTGTCGATCCGTGCTATTTATCAAACCGATCAATTAGTGTTGTACACGTCACGAGTGGGGGTTAAAGTGGGGTCTCGAATCGAACGAGAGCGCGTGCGTGGCACAGCGAGGTGTGTTTAATATTCCGGACTCGGCCGAGTGCTGGCTACCGAACTAAACTCGGAGCGCTGACTGATAACAACTCGCTTGCCGTGCGCACGCGGGCGCTTAACTATTTTGCTTCGTTACAATATATATATATATATATATATATATATATATATATATATATATATATATGTATATATAACCAAAACAAGCAGTCAAACTAACCAATACTCTACAGAATTATTCTGAAATGTCATTTATCTAATTGAGTCTATTTTGTTTTTCTATCAAAGACGCAGATGATCCGATTTATTAAGCTACATGCGAATCCATAGCAACGTAAACAAGATATTTGTAATGTTTCGTAGCATTTTTCTCGCAACTGGCAACAAATGTTATGCGAAATATTAATCTCTACTAGTGATATTGAAGATAGAACAAAAAATGGGTTGTGGCCAACGCGGGACTTTCTTTTACGTAGTTTTCATCAATATTTATTGATTATAAAAATATAATATTAGGAAATAATAATCCAACAGAAACAATATGAAAACCAAGCTTACCTTATATAAATGAATGGGTTGAAAATTATACCAATACCAATTTGTAATGGTTTCGAAGTACTATTAAAACTAAACAATTCTCTACAGAAATATTCTGAAATATCATTTATCTAATTCGGACCATTTTGTTTTCTTGTCGAAATATTGACAGGCGCAGATGATCCGATTAATTAAGCTACATTCAAATCCATGACAACGTAAACAAGAATCTTAAAATTTTCGGTAGCGGTTTTCTCGTAACTGGTACATTTATTGAAGAAACTTTTCAAACAAAAGTTGTGCGAAATATTAATATCTTTTATTATGAACATAACTATTTTTGCCGTAAGTGATGCCGTTCTAGTGATATTGGAGATAGAACAAAAAATGCATAGAGTAAACATGCACTGCCGGATTGAATATTTTTTTCAAAAATAGGAGGTGCACAACTAGACCATATACAAGTCTTAAGTTTGAAGTCTCATAATTTTACGTTGGTCAGTTTCGGCTCTAGAGCGTTCACATACACACACACACACACACACGCACACACACACACACACACACACACACACACACACACACACACAGACGTCACTCCGAAAATAGTCACATTCGATTCAGGGAAGCTCAAAACGTGTATATCCGTTGAAATCTCGAGTTCGATTTTTTTGGTGATCCCTATACTTACTTATTACTCTGTAAAAGAAAGTAAAAATGTATAGAGTAAAGATGCACTACCGGTTTGAATATTCATTTCAAAAATAGGAGGTGCACATCTAGGGCATATAAAAGTCTTAAGTTTGAAGTTTCATAATTTGACGTTCGACAGTTTTGGCTCTAGAGCGTTCACAGACACACACACACACACAACAGGCAGACGTCATTCCGAAAATAGTCACATTCGATTCTGGGAAGGTCAAAACGTGTATATCCGTTGAAATCTCGAGTTCGAAATTTTTCATGATTACAATACTTACTTATTACTTTGTAAAAGAAAGTAATTAAAAGTTGACTAAGGGCAGTATTTAGGAGGGTTCTAAATTTTGGGGCCCTATAACTCCGGCCCTGTACTGACGATTGGATTTAAAATGCGACGAGAACTTCACGGCCGTGGAAATTATATGTATATCAAATTTCATTCAAATCGGCCCAGTACCTTCAAAGAAGTTGCGGTCACAAACTCAGGTCTTACGACCGAGCAAGTGAGATACATGCATCCAAGTATATGAGTTATATATATTTTTGGGCGAAAATACAAGAACTTTTTGTTAAGATTTTTCTTCGATCCGAGCATGTTACGGACGCATGACCGATTACTATAGCTCTTTCGTAAATTCTGTACGGCGAGCTAAAAATAAAATGGAGAATTGTGAATTACATTGTGATACGATGGCGTATAAATGTTCGCTATGCAAATCAATAGCTTTGTTTGAACAAATTGAAAGAAATGTGTCATGATTTCACACTTTCAGTAATGTAAGTAGTGCTCTAAAATTGTAAATTACAATCACTGAAATTGAATTAAAAATGTAGTATTCTTTATTTAGTATCAGATAATAATTTACGTTTATTAGAAAGTCCAGATAAAAAAAACTATTTCAAATAATAAATTGCTGTTATGATTATTTGAAGAAAGGAAAGAATAATTTATCACAACAAATAAATGTATTGCAAAATTCAAAACTTGTATAATTTCCTCATTTTCTTCATCCGAAGAATTAGCAATTAAATTATGTATTACTGTCATTACAGCAATTTTTTTAGTTTTGTTCATAATCATTTTGAAATGTAATTAACCTTAAAATAAAAGCAACCCCAAATCGTTCGTAAACGCCACAAATATATCGGAGCGATAGGTCCGATCTGTGACGTCACAGGTTGAATCTGACGAACATATCCGAGCTACTTTTCATAACACCTTTAGGATTATTAATTGATTTTCAGTGTTTACTCAAGAAAACTGTACAACAATCTTGAGTTATTCGAAACATTTGTATGCATTTTAGTGTCGGGCTAAATTATTTTATATTTCAAAGTGATTTTTTTTTTTCTTTTACAGAGTAATAAGTATAGAGATCACCAAGAAAATCGAACTCGAGATTTCAACGGATATACACGTTTTGAGCTTCCCTGAATCGAATGTGACTATTTTCGGAGTGACGTCTGTGTGTGTGTGTGTGTGTGTGTGTGTGAGTGTATGTGTGTGCGTGTGTGTGTATGTGAACGCTCTAGAGCCGAAACTGTCCAGCGTAAAATTATGAGACTTCAAACTTAAGACTTGTATATGGTCTAGTTGTGCACCTCCTATTTTTGAATAGAATATTCTAACCGGCAGTGCATGTTTACTCTATGCATTTTTTGTTCGATTTCCAATATCACTAGAACGGCTGCACTTACGGCAAAAATAGTTATGTTCATAATGAAAGATATTAATATATTGCACAACTTTTGTTTGAAAAGTTTCTTCAATAAATGTACCAGTTACAAGAAAACCGCTACCGAAAATGATGAGAATCTTGTTTACGTTGTCATGGATTCGAATGTAGCTTAATTAATCGGATCATCTGCGCCTGTCAATATTTCGACAAGAAAACAAAATGGTCTGAATTAGATAAATGACATTTCAGAATATTTCTGTAGAGAATTGTTTAGTTTTGATAGTTAGTACTTCGAAACCATTACAAATTGGTATTGGTATAATTTTCAACCCATTCATTTATATAAAGTAAGCTTAGTTTTTAGCTCGCCGTACCTAGTACCGAAGAAGCTTAAGCATTCGGTCGTGTGTCTGTAGCATTCTCGGATCAAAAAATTTCATTAAGAAAAAGTGTTCGTCTCGTCGCCCTGAATCCAAAAATGTATATAACTTATATACTTGGATGTTAGTCGTCGATCGCTCGCTCGCTCGGTATCTCGTAAGACCAAATTTTGTGCCCTCTACTTCTCTGAAGGTACCGAAGCGATTCACTTCAAATTTGGTACACATATTATTTGGCATCCCATTTGAATCCGCTCGCAGTTTAAATTCAATCGTCCGTATACTTCCCGAGTTATAGGGCCCCAAAATTTGGAGCCCCCCTTAATACTGCCCTTATAAAAATAATTGAAGCACTTAAAAATTCTACTAAAAATTCTAAGATATTTTATGTCTACAAGATTTTCTCATTTTGTTAATACAAAGCCCGAAAAAAAAAATTAAATATTATAATTTTGAATTTTAAAATTTGCACTAAAAATTTTTTTTTTATCAATTTAATTTAAATTTGGTACACATTTTATTTGGCATCCCATTTGAATCCGCTCGCAGTTTAAATCCAATCGCCCGTATACTTCCTGAGTTATAGGGCCCCAAAATTTGGAACCCCCCTTAATACTGCCCTTATAAAAATAATTAATACACTTAAAAATTCTACTAAAAATTCTAAGATATTTTATGTTTATAAGATTTTTTCATTTTGTTAACCCAAAGCCCGAAAAAAATTATTAAATATTATAATTTTGAATTTTAAAATATGCACTAAAAGTTTTTTTATCAATATAATCTAAAATTAAATGTAAGACTTTTTATATCTATAACATTTTTTCAAATTGTTAACCAAAAGGCCATAATAATTAAAAAGCACTGCTCGCAACGCATATTTTACCTAAGGGCGAGCTCTGCGCGTTGGTGCGCTTTACGCGTACCAAATCTTGTTTATATTGTTTCTGTTGGATTATTATTTCTTTATATTATATTTTTATAATCCCGCGTTGGCCACAACCCATTTTTTACTTTCTTTTACAGAGTTATAAGTAAGTATAGGGATCACCAAAAAAATTGAACTCGAGATTTCGACGGATATACACGTTTTGAGCTTCGCTGAATCGAATGTGACTATTTTCGGAGTGACGTCTGTGTGTGTGTGAGTGTGTGTGTGTATGTGTGTGTGTGTATGTGAAGGCTCTAGAGCCGAAACTGTCCAACGTAAAATTATGAGACTTCAAACTTAAGACTTGTATATGGTCTAGTTGTGCACCTCTTATTTTTGAAAAGAATATTCAAACCGGCAGTGCATGTTTACTCTATGCATTTTTTGTTCTATCTCCAATATCACTAGAACGGCTGCACTTACGACAAAAATAGTTATGTACATAATGAATGATATTAATATTTCGCACAACTTTTGTTTGAAAAGTTTCTTCAATAAATGTACCAGTTACGAGAAAACCGCTACCGTAAATTTTGAGAATCTTGTTTACGTTGTCATGGATTCGAATGTAGCTTAATTAATCGGATCATCTGCGCCTGTCAATATTTCGACAAGAAAACAAAATGGTCTGAATTAGATAAATAACATTTCAGAATATTACTATAGAGAATTGGTTAGTTAGTTAGTTAGTTCAAAACCATTACAAATTGGTATTGGTATAATTTTCAACCCATTCATTTATATAAGGTAAGCTTGGTTTTCATATTGTTTCTGTTGGATTATTATTTCCTAATATTATATTTTTATAATCAATAAATATTGATGAAAACTACGTAAATGAAAGTCCTGCCACAACCATTATAAATTGGTATAATTATCCAGTTATTTTCATTAATTTATATATATATATATATATATATATATATATATATATATATATATATATATATATATATGTATATTAATATCTATCTATTGAAAATTACGTAATAGAAAGTTGACTGCAGGCTCCAGATATTTTTTTAAAATGGCTTGACCAATTGTATTTTAACATATGGCCATTAATCAAAATTTGAAGTTTACAATGACAAATAAACAAAAGCGAATCAAACGTCATAATGTCAAAGAATTTTTGTGATCTAATATTAATTTGGGAATTTGATGTGTATTTAGTGTGTTGTGTAGTTTATAGATAGTGGATCCTATATATTATATTGATATTGTATGCCAATGAGAAATATAATAGCAAATCTTATAAAAAATATTTTGTATTATAAAGGTAAGTTCCGATAACTGCGTTTTCGGGATTTTCATTTTGCGGGTGATTTTTCATTGGTCGGAAATTTGAAATTTATTTAAGCGGGAATTCATTTCATGCTTTCGCGGTTTCCGTAAGACTCGAATTTCGAAGGCGGGAAATTAGAATCACATCCTATATTTTGCGGGACCATCAAGAATTATAACCTTACTTTCTGATTTGTGTAATTTGTATGACATGGGGTAATGGTTTAATGTATGTATCAATAATAAAAATAGGTTAATTATGTGATAATATTATATATTATAGTTAGTTTAATAATATTATTATAAAATTTAGTACATTTATAAACTAAAAATATTTTGTGCGGATCCGCTATCGGCAAATCGCTGTTGTCGGGTCTTACCTAAAAAAAAAGATTCCATAAGCGTTTACGGAAATTAATTCCGGCTGCTCGAATCGGTCTGTAGACGTTCGTAACCATTGCATTTTAGCATATTTATTTATAAAAGATTATTTCATAATAATCGTTGAGACATTGATTGTCAAAATTTATAAAAAATATTAATATTATATCGATGAAAAATAGCCTATATATGATATGGGCACATGGTGCCCACGGGTTAACTGTTTTCCATTAGATAAACACACTGATTCAGGCGTTGAGTGCGAACAATATCATATTTCACGGGTGGAAATGACGTGTCACTTCTTTAGGCAATTCCCGGACATGGATTCATAAAGTATTTCACAAATATCTTTAACTTGTTAACGCTTAACGGATTACATACAGAATAGGTCTTGTTGGGTTTATTTAATAAAATACGTAACCCTTTTGATTAGTTTTATTGAAAGAATTGCTCCGAACATTTACTGAAAAACGGTTTTATTTTTTATTGAAAAACTTATGTTAGTTACATAAACTTAAAAAACAAAAACATACTACTATTGTTTTTTATTTCTTGTAGCCGCCTAAATTATATTTATTTAAATCAATACTTTCAACACTCCCACTTTGATTAAATAACAAACTGAAAAATTTTACGTTAGGCTTGAATGTCCACGATTTGAAGCATTTTCCGTTGGCGTTGAAGCGTGACCTTTGGTAACGGCTTGGTCATTAGGTCTGTTTCCTGATTTTCTGTTGGCGTGTATTCCAGAGTGAATTCCCCTGATTCGTACTTCTCGCGGATGAAGTGGAACCTTACGTCTATATGTTTGGTTCTCTTGTGGAATTCCGGATTTTTAACCAAACGAATAGCACTCTGATTATCCATCATCAATGTGGTACTGATGTTATCTGAATCTAGAAGTGTTGACAACAATGTTTTCAGCCACAAGATTTCTTTTACTGCATGACCAGCGGCAAGGTATTCCGATTCCGTAGTAGACAGAGCTACTACCTTCTGCTTCTGAGAACCCCACGAGATGAGTGAGGATCCCAACTTCATAACGTATCCACTCGTTGATCTCCTTGATACCGAATCACCTGCGTAGTCCGCATCGCTGAATGCACGAAGATGCAGGTCTTTATCAGGAGTGAATAGTATCCCGTGACGTGGAGTGCCTTTCAGATACTTCAAAATGCGCTTGACTGCATTCCAATGTATCTTATTCGGTTTTTCTAAAAACTGACCTACACTATTAACCGCATAAGTAATGTCAGGTCTTGTACCTGTCGATAAGTACATTAGACTTCCGACAGCTTCGCGGTAAGGTACATTGATTGGATCCTCTTCTTTATCTTTTCCATGTATTGTAGCAGACATCTGGTGTTGAGGATCAGCCGGAATTGCCACGGGATTTGCCTCTTCCATATTGAATCGGCTCAGCACTTTCTTCAGGTACGCTTCTTGGTGAAGAAAGATGGATCCGTTTGAGAGCTTTTCGATCTGAAGTCCCAAGTAGTATTTTGCCTCACTGAAGGTAACGCTAAACTCATTCTTCAACTCGTTGAGCAAGTCAGTGGCCAGTTCTGAGTTGATGGAGGCAATGAGTCCATCATCGATGTATATCGCTAGGATCAGTTGTTGACTTCCTTTCGAGCTGGAGAAAACGCAGGGGTCTGCTGCATTTACAACTAGGTTGTGTTTACTCAAAACATTTTTTAGCCTTTGGTTCCAGCATCTAGACGCCTGCTTTAATCCGTAGAGACTTCTGTTCAGTTTGCAGACGCGATTGGTCCCATCTTCAAATCCTACAGGTTGTCTCATGTATATTGTTTCCTGAAGTTCACCGTATAGAAAAGCTGATTTGATATCAAATTGATACAGCTGCATTTTTCTTGAGGCATGCTGTTGCCTGAAGCCTCGTGCCACTAGTCGAGCCTTATAGCGATTGATACTCCCGTCAGGATTCATTTTGAGCTTAAAGGTCCACTTGTTGTCGATGACTGCTTCGCCTCTAGGTAAGTCGATCAAGCTCCAGGTGTTATTTTCTCTGAGTGATTGCATTTCTTCGTTCATGGCCTTCTTCCACTCTTTTAGCTTGTCAGATTTCAGAGCCTCTTCATACGTCTCGGGTTCTGAATGTTCCGCTACGAAAGCTATACATTGTGCAATGTCAAGATACCTGGCTGGTGGATTGATCCCTCGTCGATTACGTAGATTGTATTCCCCCCTCAGGTCAAGTCTGCGATCATCTTCAGGTTGTTCAGGTAGGTGTTCGTCCTCGGTGATTGGTTCATAAGCACCTCGATCCGGTTCATTGTCGAGGTCTTCATGGATGTTGTCTATTGTATCCAGCATTGGATCCACTGCTCTCAGAATCTCCGGTCCGCATACCAGATCTAGTTTGGCGTATTCATCTTCTTTCGCGTCTACGTTGGGAATGTAGAATCTTCCGGAAAATTTCACGTCCCGATGAACCTTGATTTGTTCGTCCTCCGGAAACCAGATCTTGTGGCCCTTGACATTGTTATCGTACCCGACAAAGAATCCCCGTTCTGCCTTTGGGTCCAATTTTCGTCTCTTTTCTTTGGGGATATGTACAAAAATTTCTTCGCCAAAGATCCGTAGCTCCGATATGTTAGCTTCTTCCCCGAAAATCAGTTCATATGGTGACTTTCCTTTTTGACTACTAGTTCCGGTTTTGTTCAATACATGCGTTGCAGTGTTGATTGCTTCTGCCCACAGTTTCGCTGGAAGCATCTTGGACTGAAGTAGAGTTCTCGCTGCTTCGACCAGCGTTCGGTTGTCCCGTTCTGCGGCTCCGTTTTGTTGTGGAAAGTAGGCCACGGTCCTCTGATGAGTGACGCCGTATCGACGAGTTAGTTCTTCAACTTGTCGATTGACAAACTCGAGACCGTTGTCCGTGCGTAGCGTTACCACGCCCTTCTCCAGATGTTTTTCCGCTCTCTACAGAAAGTCCTCAAGGCAGCCTGCGACCTCCGATTTCTCTTTCAGAAAGTACACACGCTTCCAGTGTGAAAAGTCGTCTTTTAGGAGAAGGAAATATCTTGATCCTCCAATGGACTTTTCGGGCATGGGGCCACAAACATCGGCGTGTACCAACTGTCCTATCTTGGAGCTCTTCGTCTTTGAGGATGGAAATGGTGCACGATGCATTTTCCCAAGTGTACAGGCGTCACAGAAGATGTTTTCTTGATCCTCGAAACTGATCTTCTTCTTCTTCAAAAAAGTCCTCACGTGTGAGAAATTCTGGTGACCCAGTTTTTCGTGCCATTTTCGTATTGACTCGTTTATGGCTAGGTGAGCCTGTATCCCGGTGTCGCTGCATTTCACCTGAAACTTCATTTTGTAAAGTTTGTTTTGTCGTACTCCCACTGCAACGATATTGCCATTTCGAAGCAATCTGCAAGTCGAATGGTCTGACTCGAGTTGTAGACCTTTGTCGAGGGCTGCACCTGCAGAAAAAAGGTTGTATTTGATATCTGGCAAATATAAAACTCCCGCCAAATGTCTCTCGACCCATTTCTTCCCATCAAACGCTAGAATATTTATATCTCCCGAGCCATATGCTCGAATATATTCCCCGTTGCCTATTCGAACTGAGCATGGCTGTTCGAGTTTTCTATAATTAACAAACCAGTCTCGTTGATTCGACATATGGTCACTCGCGCCAGAGTCGAGGTACCAGTTGTCAATGTCTGAGCCGAATCCTGTTGTTGACGTCAGCAGTTCTCCCACGAGTGCATCACCTCTTATTTCATCTTGTGATTTGTTTGATTCTTTTTTCTTCTTCTTGCTTCTACAGTCTCTTGCCCAGTGACCAAACTTGTTGCATTCATAGCATTTTCCCGGTTTACGAGTTGAGTTGCTATTGTGCTGATTTCCTCTGTGTCCCGTGTTCTTTGGATTTAATTTACCCGCAGCAAGTGCGCTTCCTTCAGACTTCTCCTGGGATGTCATACGAGATTCTTCGATTGTTAATCTGGAAATCAGGTTTGCCAAGGTTCTCTCGGTAGCAGTGGTCGAGTCCCACGCGCTGACAAAATGATTGTACTGGAAAGGTAGGGTCTTGAGGATCTTTGTTATAATCAGGGAGCTTGGAATTTGCTCTCCTAGATTACGAAGTCTGTGCGCTACATCTTCTAGCTTAGAGATGTGAGTTGAGATGTCGTCAGCCGCATCCTTTGTCATTGCATACCATTGTTGTTGTAACATGTGGACGCTGGCGTCGGACTTCTGCTCATGGACAGAGAGAAGTTTGTCCCACATCGCCTTCGCTGAATCGCAGTTGATAATGTGCAGCATTTGTTGATCCACAATTGTCGTTGCAATTATCTTCTGGGCGAAATTATCAGCTTTTGTCCATGCTACAAGTTGAGCGGCATTCTGGCCCTCGTCTTGTTCCGGTTTCACAAAAGTACCGTTGACAACTTCCCAAGCATTGTGTGAATTCAATATAATTCGCACTTGGAACTTCCATAGTGACCAATTTTCACTATTTTTCAGTTTGTTGATGCGCCCGAGATCATTCTCCATTGTTTTTCGATTGGTTTTTCACTTTGCACTTAGGCTGGACCTAATCTTAAAACGAATTCCTAGTTTTACGGAACTTTTACTGATGTAGCATAATCTTTCATTCAAAAATAATTAAGAGTTAGTGGTACTGGGCCCATAACCTGTTGGGTTTATTTAATAAAATACGTAACCCTTTTGATTAGTTTTATTGAAAGAATTGCTCCGAACATTTACTGAAAAACGGTTTTATTTTTTATTGAAAAACTTATGTTAGTTACATAAACTTAAAAAACAAAAACATACTACTATTGTTTTTTATTTCTTGTAGCCGCCTAAATTATATTTATTTAAATCAATACTTTCAACAGATCTGATTCAGGCCTATTCTGTAATTTTTAGCGTAGCCGCTAATTTTTTTTTTTTTTTGCTTTTAACGTTCTTTCGTATTCGCCAACGCATAAACCGCTATAATTTTAACAAATTTCGTAAACTGTCACGTTAATATTGTATATTTTAACGGCAACTTGATAGGTAGTGTTAAAATGTTAACGTCATGTTATCATAGTTACTTGAATATTTTGTTATCGCTGAAAGATCATCATTAAATGTTAGTGTCAAACTGTCGATGTACTACTTCTTTTCCGTTTTCGATGAAATTTTGTCAGAAAATACTACTAATAATAACAAAAACGGGAAAAATAATAACAAGTGGTGGTCAGATTCGGTAAACCTTGAAAATTTGATTTGTTTAATTTTATTCTAATAATTCTGTGTGAGAGTGTGTGTGTTTCATTTTTCCTCATCGGTGTGGTAATCATTTTCAATTTTTAATATATCTTTATTGTTTTGATTAATTTTTTACATTTTGTTGGAACACATGACTGGTTTTTTTCAGAGATCCTACTCATAGGGGGAGTGTATATCTGAGTTTGATTTTTGTTGCGTATGTGTGGCGTGAGGTATTTGTGAGTGAGTTGTGTTAGTTTTTATTTATTTGTTGTTTTTTTGTTGGTCGGGTATTGTGTATGGGAAAGGAGGAGACATGAAAACCCATTTTCAATAGTGAAAATTATTTTACATAAAACTTATAGACTAATATAACTAGGTTTAAAATCTTACTTACTAACATTTTTATTGGTGATGGGTGAAACATATTGTGAGGTGAGTGATAATGTTCGGTGTTGTTGTAGGCTTTTGTGACGTGTTGTGTGGTCAGTGTTATTGGGTGCTTTTATGTTACGTGTGGCGCTCTGGAAGGCTTTCTTGGAATATTGGAAGCGTTTGGTAGGGGAGCTTGTGTTTCAACATGATTGGGGTGTTATCATGTCTGTGTATTGTGATTTTACGTGTGAGTGGGTTTGAGTTTATTTGTGTTTTATAAAATTTTTGTGATATTTTGTCAATGTAGGCTCGTATGTATGGTATGTTGGTTTTTCGGTGGAGGTGCGTTATTCTAGTGTATCTGTCGGCGTTTGTAGCTAGTCTGAGACACTAGTTTTGGAGTCTCTGAAGGGGTAGTAAAGCGGAGTTTGATGCGTTGCACCAGACTGGGGGTCATGATTGGGCGTATGATGGATGTGTAGATGAGGATTTTGTTTTTGGTGGTGACAGGACTGTTTTTAACTAGGAGGGGATAGAGGTTTCTGATGGCAAGCTGAGTTTTTTCAATAGTGTGTCTGATGTGTGGTCCGTGCTTTAGTGTGTGGTTTAGATGTACGCCTAGGTATTTCACACTTTTTGTGGGTTCTATTTTTTTTGTCGTAGATGGTGAGTGGTGTCAGTATGCGTCGTTGTGTAAATTTACGTGAGAAAACAATGGCTTCAGTTTTAGTCGCGTTGATTTTAATTTTCCACTTGTCCCAGTATTTTTGGAGTTTGTTTATGTGTGTTTGTATACGTTTGCTTGCGGTCTGTGCACTGGAGGAGTGGGAGTATAAGGCTGTGTCGTCTGCAAATAATGAAATGTTGGTCCTTTGGTAGGTTGGTATGTCGCTAAGGTACAGGATGAAGAGCTTAGGGCATAGGACACTGCCTTGTGGGATGCCTGCCACTATGGGTTTTAGGTGGGATAGATTAATATTTATTTTTACTTGGAAGTTACGAAGTGTTAGGTAGGAGTGTATGAGTTTAACAAGGATTGGAGGATAGTTGAAGTTAATTAGTTTAGGAATGAGTCCTATTATCCATACCTTGTCAAAAGCTTTTTCTATGTCTAATAGGGTCATCACAGTGACTTTTTGTTTGTTGAAATTAAGTGTTGCGTCAGTCACAATTCTACTTACCTGCTGCACAGTGTTGTGTTTCGATCTGAAACCGAACTGGCAGTCAGGGGTAGTTTTTAGTCTTTGGTCTATTTCATTTAGTCGGGATAGGATGACTTTCTCCGTGAGTTTTGCCAGGGTGTTAAGGAGGCTTATGGGACGGTAGCTGGTTGGCAGTTTGCGGTCTTTGTTTGGCTTGGCGATGGGATGTACGGTGGCAGTTTTCCAGACAGTGGGGAAATGTTGGAGTTTTATGATTGAGTTTATTAGATATGTGAATTGGACTTTTGCTTCGGTTGAAAGGTTTTTTATGATAAGGTTTTCAATTTGGTCTGGACCTGGGGATTTTCGGTTTGGAAGGGTTTTTATTATTTGGGAAAGTTCTAGGGGTGAGGTGAGAAGTTTGGCTAGTTCTTTGGGGTGGGTTTTGTGTGTATGGTTTAGGTATGTGTATGTCTGTTGTATGATGTTCGTCTGTTCGTTAGTGTCAGTAGTGTCTGTCTTGTGCACATTTTCAAATATGCACGCGATTGTCTCAGATTTCTCTTCGTCAGTGATAAGTGTCATATTGATATGTATGAGTGTGGGGATGGCGATGTAAGGTTTTTTGAATGTCTTGGTCATTTTTCAAAGAGAATTGTCAAAGGGATTTAGCGTAGATAATTTTTGAGTCCATATGTTGTTTCTGTGGGTTCGGATTAGTGTTTTGATTTGGGTGTTCCGTTGCCATTGTTTTCTGGTATGGTTGTGGTCGCTGATTGTGTCCAATATGTTTTGTGGTAGTTTGTCTTTGTGCGAATGTATGATTATGCTTTCTGAGTGCTTACGTTTTGCTGACGTAATTGCGTCAGTGAAAGTCTTTATTTGTTTGTCCAGTTCGTTTGTTGTGTTTATGTTGTTGTTTATGATTATTTGTTGGTCAATTATTTTTCGGAATGCTTGCCAGTTTGTGTTTTTGTATGAGGTGATTCGTTTTATATGATGTTCTAGTCGTTGGTTGTTTATTGTAAAAATGATGGGATTGTGGTCAGAGTTAAGCTCGGGTATGGATTCGGGCTGGGTTATGTTGGGGACGCTTTTATTGATGATTATGTCTATTGTAGAGGGAGTATTGCTGTTGCATGGGAAGTGTGTGTGCGTGTATGGGTGCATAATAATGGCTATATGAGTGTTGGTGTATGTATTCAGTGTATTGCCATTTGTGTTATTTCTATTGCAGTCCCAGTTTGTGTGCTTCGCATTCTCCGATCACAAGTGTTTTGTTCGTTCGGAGTAATGTCGAGATGTCGGGTAGTGTAAAGTTATTTTGCGGTCTGTTGTATGCTGTTGTGATTATTGTTTTGTCTAAGAGTTTTATGCTGAGTGTTTCAAGTGAAGTGTTAGAGGTCTGCATTAGTGTATGCGGGATGTTGTTTTTAATAATTATTTGCAACACCACCCGCCGGCATTGCTCCTTGTATGTCTTTGTCGTGTCTGTGTACCGTGTATTGTCTAATTTTAAGCTTTGTTGTGGGTTTTAGTCTAGTTTCATTTAGTAACATAATGTCAATTTTGGGAGTGTGCATGTAATGTATGAGTTTAGTTGTCTTTGTATTCTAGATGTTGTATGTGTGTACATTGTTTGTGAAATTTAAAAATACTATAAAATATTCTTTTTGCTAAGGGCTATGTTAAGGTCCTTTATTGCCCTTGCATATTTGTTAGGTTGAGTGTTTTGTTTAATTTCTCCATTTCGGAGAATAATTCAGTCAGTTCATTGACTTCGTTGTTGTTATTGTTTGATGCCTGTTGGTATGTGTCAGTGCTGCGCTGAGTGGGGAGAGGGGGGAAGTCGTCTTTGGGTTGAGAGTGTTGCTGTGAGTTGATTGTAGGTGGGGTTTGTCATGTGGGTTCGGTGCGATTGGTTGTTGTGTGTTGGGTCCAATAGTTTTGTACTGGAGGGGGTGCTGGCTTGAACCTCGGCGGAGCAGTGGGTCTGTGGCTGTTCTGCTCTCTGTCCGTCTTCAGTCGTTGGTATACTGGGCAAGCGATATTATTAGCCGTGTGTGCGCCACTGCAGTTCGCAGTATTTGGTTTTGCGCGTATTTCAAACACTTTGGAGCTAGTCGACAGTTGGCTGTTGCATGTGTGCGGTGTGGTAAGATTAGTAGTAGGTAGTAGTTGCAATTATTTTCAAATTGTCGATGTACTACTTCACCTTCGATTTCGATAAAATTTTGTCAATAAATACTACTAAAAATAACAACTACTACTTACTACTAACCTAACCTAACCACACCGATGAGGAAAAATAAAACACACATACACCCGCACGCACACGCATGCGCACACGCACGCACGCACACACGTACACGTGATTTATGTTTTATTAAAATAAAAATTATCAAATTAAATTGTCAAGGCCAACCGAATCTGACCGCCATTTGTTATTATTTTTCCCAGTTTATTATTTTTAGTAGTATTTTTTGACAAAATTTCATCGAAATCGGAGATGTAGTAGTAGATTGTCAGTTTCACCCTAAAAATAACAACTACTAACCTAACCTAACCACACCGATATGGAAATATTAGACAAACACACACACCCGCACACCCAGGCGTGTACACACATATACAAGTGATTTATATGTTCTACGATATTTTATCTGCATGCAAAAATGGTCATCGTTTATATTTCAAATAGACTTGTTCATTCCAATAGCGGACGGGAGATTCAAGCGAACAGAGACAAAAAGACATTCTTGGTTCACAACCAGTCGGCACGTGTTCTGAAAGAAATTGTTCTTGGGTCAATCCTATATTTTTATACGTTAATTTTTTTGTTCTACATTTACCAATGTAAGTACGTTTGTTTCTTCAATTTAAAAATTCTGCAGTAGTAGTAATTCGCGTAGGCCAAAAATTCTTTCCTTTAAGGTACCTAAAGCACATGTTATGGACACCACGCCCTACATTTAATTAATTTCGTTTTGTTTCGCGTTCCTTAAAGACATCTTTTTTGGCCAATTTACCATGCATTAATTTCTGTTTCAATAAAATTTGCGCTACCCATGGTTTTAGGTCAAATAATATATTTCTACTTATGTATATTTTCCATTTCCACGCAATTCAGTTTAAATTTTAAGAGGACTATTATCAGTTTAGAACCAAGAGGATCCCTAAAACGATTCAATATTTTTCCTTGTGTTCCATTTCATCCGTCCCCTATTCTTGTTCCAACACCCTGTGTAAATATGGAATGACCAACGACCTTGACTGATTTATTACTCGCTCAGACGCCTTCTGCAACTTTGTCGAATTTACCATTTTTCTGCCTTATTTTCTTGTTGCTTGGTTTAGTTTCGGCTAGCTTTGATTTTTGGAAATAAAATGAATCAAAGGCTGAATAAGGCAGAAAATATAGTCGAGGCTCATTGTGAGAAAACTCACCATCAGTAAGTCGTCGCATTCATTTGTGTATGGCTTCATTTATTCATTCCTAATCATCTACAGTCAGTTTCGATTCATTCTCATTTTGTCATTCCTAATATTATGTTGCATCTTAAGAATTTACAACTGAAGAAAATAACAAGATTTGGTACGCTTAAAATGCACCAACGTGTAGAGCTATTACATAGCAGTGTATCTTTACTATTTTGATTTTATAAAATGTAATATTACAAGTTGAACAGTATATTTACATATCTAGATTTATGTTATGTAATTTTACAGATGTCGTAGTAAAGGAATACATCGCTAAATGTAAATTTTACATTAATGATGTGTAACATTAGTTTAGAAATTGTAAATTTACTATAATGCGATGTAATGTTTACATATGTAAATGTAAAACGTTTACAAGTATAACTGGGAAAATTAACTATTGTAAATGTAACTTTACTAATTGAAGATGTGGTATTCCTAATGGAAGTGTAAATTTACATTTAAAAATGAAAATTTACTTTTACAATTGTAATCAGAGGAAGAAAGTATAGGTATTTTAACAAGTTATATTTTTTTGAATTGTTTTTATTACAAATATAAATAACAAAGAATGGAAAACACTTATGCGAACTTAATTTATGTCATTTGTTTACAAAAAATTGTAATTAAAACAAACTTTGAACCAAAAAATCCTCCGTATTTCAACTAAATATTTTTTTATTTTTTTCATTAAAATTGTTAATAAAAGTTATGACCGACCTCACTCAACATCTTTTACCTCTGCTCCCAACGTCAGGATTTATTTTCAAATATAATCTAATCGATTAATTCCATTGTTAGGAATAATCCTATGGTGTATTCGTATATTTCATTTTGAAATTAAAAAATATAGCGAAAATTGCCTCCAAAATATGTTCGGTTTTTATTGTATTATCTTCAATGCATATATAATTGTGGCAGATTACATTTGACCCTGAAAAAAAATTAAATAAGTTTAAATGGGAAGTAAAATAAAAAAGGAATTGTTATTTGGTTTTATAAAATGATGCCTGAAAGGGGTGCATTGAAAATATAACGTACACTGGAAATGTTGGACTGTACCGATTCTTCCTTTAATTTTTATTTCAGTGCATCTTCTTACAAGAAGAATACTGTAGAAATTTTTATTATACTTATACTATATTTTTGCTAATCTTACCTCAACTTCAAATAAAGGAAAACCAAATTCTTCGTGAAAGTATTTTGCAATAACCTTTTAAGCAGTTAAACAATTGTGTTCTGGTGCCTCGATGTTGGTATCTATTTTTATAAAGTAAATCTGATCTTCAGCATTAATATATAATATGAAAATACAGTTACAAAATGTAAAAAAAACATTTTCAAATTTTAAATTTACCATTTAAAATATAAAATTTCCCTAATTTCTGTAAATTTACCATCAAATTCTGATAATATATAAAATAACAGTTCAAACACTAAATTTACAGTTTAAAAATGTAAAATTCGCATATTCCCTGTAAATTTAACAGTTTGTTCTAATGTAAAATGTAAAATATTATTTTCCAATCCTAAAAATTTCAACACTTCTGTAAATTAACTATCAAGTTCTAATAAGATAATTAATGACCCTAAATATACAAGATATTATACATGTTTAACGTAAATTGCTTTTTAACATGTTTTAAATAACATATGAATATGTTGAAAGTTTCTGTTAATTTTACTAACATATTTGGAATAAAAATTTAAATAGTAATTAATATATAATTTCATTTAACTTACTTGAAAAAGGAAACTTATATTTTCATTGTTCAATTAGATATTAGAAGCACCTCTTCTCTATTTATAAATATATTCACAGTTACACATTAAACAAATATACGGCCTGCTCAATATGATGCGCCATACGCATGTATAGCCTAAACAGGTCTGAACTCTGATCACGTGCGTCTGTTCAATAGAACAACGCAAACGCAAATTTACACAAAAATGTAATTTAACACAAGATACATGTGAAAATACTAGATTTCATTGTAAAAATACCATCGTTTATATATTATATGTAAAGCTGCAACATTGTAATTTTTTTTAAATTTAAATTAATCATTGATAAGAATTAAAATTACATATAATGTCTACATATATATATATATATATATATATATATATATATATATATATATATATATATATAATATATATATCATAGATTATATAATATATTATACCTACCTTAAATTTTGATATTCATGAGTAAACAATGCCATTTTTATTTACTATGCATATATAAAAACTTCAAATCATTCCGTACCTAATACTATAATACTTTAATATTGCGATATGAAAATGTAAAAATACATGAAAACTAATAAGTTGCACTCCGTTTTTGTAATATCACAACTTTTCCGATTATTTCCATGTAAAGTTACATCAATTTCGTATTTTTACAGATCAGCCTGCGAGAATATGGAATTTTACAATTGAATATTTAATTTTACAGTGAATTATTTAAGTTCACATAAAATATATTCATAGTTGCTAATATTACAAAAATATTGAAGAACACATGTAAAATTACACAGATATGTAATATTACGCTTATTTTTAAGGAAAAATACAAAAATAATGATTGTAATTTTACACGTATTTTTTACAGTGTATGATATGCGTTGCGAGCAGTTGTCTTTAATAATCATGGCTTTTTGGTTAACATTTTGAAAAAATGTTATAGATATAAAAAGTCTTACAATATTTTGTAGATTATATTGATAAAAAAAAATTGTGCATACTTTAAAATTCAAAATCATAATATTTAATAATTTTTTTCGGGCTTTGGGTTAACAATATGAAGAAATCTTATAGATATAAATTATCTTAGAATTTATAGTAAAATTGTTGAGTGTTTTAATTATTTTTATAAAGGTAGTATTAAGGGGGGCTCCAAAGTTTGGGGCCCTATAACTCGGGAAGTATACAGGCGGTTAAATATAAACTGCGACCGGATTCAAATAGGATTCCAAATAATATGTGTACCAAATTTGGTGTGAATCGCTCTGGTACCTTCAGAGAAGTAGAGGTCACAAATTTGGTCTTACGAGAGAGCGAGCGACGACTAACATCCAAGTATATAAGTTATATATTTGGATTCAGGGCGATGAAACAAACTTTTTGTTAGTGAAATTTTTTGATTCGAGAATGCTACAGACACACGACCGAATGCTTATGCTTCTATGGTACTTCGTACGGCGAGCTAGAAAATATATTTTGTTTAGAAAGAAATATTTAAATTTGTTTGATCTAGCAATTACTGTTATATGATTCCAGCTTTGACTCGGGTATTTGTTATAAAATTTCTTAAAAATTACATTAATTCATGCTCACTTCATTATTTCGTTACACCTAGTGGGGGAACCATTACTGCGATCACTATTTCCAGAGCTTCCATGCCTGGCAGTAGGGAGTCAGGTGATTTCGATATCGTTGGTGGCTGAAAACCCTATTAATTACCACCTTCATCGGATCTGTGATACGGAGATCCTGGTGGCCGAATATACCCCGGCCCGCTTTAGATTGAAGGGTTCTGATCGTTTCGAACGCCTGCTACGCGGCGTTGTACACCCTTCTCCCTCGCACCTGTCGACAACAGGATAACGAAACCACGAATCGAATCACAAGAAGATCTAGCTAGAGTTTATTGTAATTGGCCAGTGCACCGCTAACTAGGTTTGTTTGTTTCGATTTAATGAAGGTTTCGTCTCAGCTAAGTCAAACTTATTTAACTTGATTCGCAATTTGTTTACTTATCAATATTTTATTTATCATCAGTTACAAACTTGTATCATTTAATACCAATTTATTATATTTAAATATATTATAGTAATTTTCTGGGGTTTCCATTTGTTTGCTTATAACTTTTGTTATCAACTTCAAGAATTGTATGATCTAATATTGTTGTTTAATTTGTGCTCTAAATTTTGTTTTGGATGCAACTATTGTTGGGAATTACACAACACTCATTACAGCTGACTTACATTATCATTTAACCCTTCTTCCCCTTAGTTCCAAACTGCTAAGATTCCTCTCTGTCCTTCAATTTGGTGACGCCCTAATATAGTTCCGAGAAGTGCCAATAACCTACTATATACGGTAGGTGTGAATTTGTTTTGAATCTGGTACCTTTTTTTTAAATTTTATGTATATTTACTTGAACCGCGGTCCCAGCTCCCGAAAACCAACATAGCTAGCCGGGGTATGTTCCTGCTGGGCAGGCCGTGACAATGTTTTATTAGAGTAAAAATAAACAAATCATATTTTCAAGGTAAACCGAATCTGACCGCTACTTATTATTTTTCCCGTTTTTGTTATTTTAGTAGTATTTTTTGATAATATTTCAACGAAATCGGAGATGAAGTAGCACATCAACAGTTTGACCAATGTTAGTGTTAATTTATAAGTGAATATTTGATAATGTACTACACAATAGGTTATGTCTCTTGCGACAGTGGCACCATAGGCCGGTGAGGCAAAGTACTTGTCGGACAGCGTGTATATATATATATATATATATATATATATATATATATATATATATATATATATATATATATTGTAACGAAGCAAAATAGTTAAGCTTGATTCGCACTATACGTAACGTCTACGTCACGTCACCGACCGGCAACGGTCCGTCATAAATGGCATACATTCACACCTAACCGGTAACGTCACGGAAATACCTACACTGGCAGTCCGTCTGTTGTGCGGTTTGTTTCGTTCTGTTAAATTTCAGTTTAATTTTTTTTTGATTTTGTATCATGCCCAAGTTTAACAGAAAACAATTAGCAATGATTGCTCTAATTTTGGACGATGAAGAGCAAAATTACAATAAGGCTAAGAAAAAGTGGGTGCGGAAAATGTTTACAATGAGAAAGTTCGTAGGAGAATATTACACACTGTTCAAGGAACTAGATGATGAAGAGATTTCCTTTTACAAATATTTTAGAATGTATCAAAATCAATTTTACGTCCTTTTATCTAAAATTGAAACTCAGATTCAAAAACAAAACACTACATTTCGAGAAGCCAAACGTTCCGTTTGCAAGTTCTCACTACCAGGAGAGACTAGAAACAGACACGCACCGGCACGTCAAAGTATTCTTTTCGAGAAACGGTGACGGTGACTGACGTTGACGGTCCGTAACGTTGCCCGAATATGTGAATATTATCGTATAAAACCCATATACAATATTTTCACGCGACGTTGCCGGTCGGTGACGTGACGTAGACGTTACGTATAGTGCGTGCGCACGGCAAGCGAGTTGTTATCAGTCAGCGCTCCGAGTTTAGTTCGGTAGCCAGCACTCGGCCGAGTCCGGAATATTAAACACACCTCGCTGTGCCACGCACGCGCTCTCGTTCGATTCGAGACCCCACTTTAACCCCCACTCGTGACGTGTACAACACTAATTGATCGGTTTGATAAATAGCACGGATCGACAATAAAGATTCATTCTTCTTGGTGCTGAGATCGGGAAGAATCGGGTGCGAACGGTACTGGTGTTGAGGCTAGTATCGGCAAAGGAGCTCTGGGTGTTGGGATTCAGAGTGGAATTTGTGGAGCGTTTCTGTAGTATTTGCTAGGTGTTGAGATCTAGTAAATACGACAGCTGCTATTGTACAGGCTGCTAGGTGATGGGATCTGGTTGGCTTTTACAATAGTTGTACGCAGGCACCGGTAGCGTTTCTGTAGTATTTGCTAGGTGTGAGAATCTAGTAAATACGACGGCTGCTATTGTACAGGCTGCTAGGTGATGGGATCTGATTGGCTTTTACAATAGTTGTACGCTGGCTTCGCGAACCGTTAACTCATTCATTTTGCTTTAGAAACATATTTATATTCTCTTGTTTAATTTAACGTAACTTCCATAACTTTCATTATTCCGTTGTTAGATTGATTCTAATATATTATTTTATTATATATTTGGGGTGATAAACCGGCGAATCTTTGATTCATACATTTTGTCTTTGAAAACATATTTATACTTTTGTTTAACTTAACGTAACTTCAAAAACTGTAATTATTCTGCTATTAGATTAATTCTAATATATTATTTTATTGTATATTTTTGGGCACATCAAACTTAGCATTTGTTGTCGTAAAGGGTTGCGACCGCTGGTTTGATCCAAAATATATTTCGTGTGTTTGTAAAATCAATACCTATTATTTGTTAATGTTTGTAACATCTATATTTTGTGGGGAAAATAAAATATCTGGGGATTAAACTACATTGTCATCTTTTATTATCAACGACCTCTGGAAATAGAATATTTCTTCACTGAGTACCGGGAAATCTGTCGCCGTACCCAAAAGCACGGTGTACAGATTGATATTGGCGCCCGAACAAGCAAAGTACCGAAAGTAAGCGTCACAATATATATATATATATATATATATATATATATATATATATATATATATATATATATACGAGGCTGTCCGATATTTCAGAATATTTCCGCAGAGTATTGGTTAGTTTGTTAGCTAGTTTTGGTTATATATATTTATATATCAATCCGAAAAAAAAATGGAATTAAATGAAGAATCCTTCAGCGATAGTATAAAATCTTAATGCTGTATATATATAAACGATACTAACCCTCAAATTATAAGAAATATAAGTATGATGTAACATACGACGAGTGTTTTCATGGCGTTTTTTGACATTTGCCACTCACTTCACTTCAGGTATTAACGGCACCGTTAAATTTCAAGTTTTAACATATATGTTAATAATGGACCATAGTGAATACCAAAGACACGTTAAAGTTTGACAGCCCGCTATTTCTTATTTTTTAACAAGTATTTTTAACTTGTTAACTCTTAACGGATTACATACAGAATAGATCTGATACAGGCCTATTCTGTTATTTTTAGCGTAGCCGCTAATATCAAGGTCAACGTTAAAATATTAACGAATATTTTTAACTTGATTTCGTATTCGGTAACGCATAAACCGCTAAAATTTAGCAATATTTGTCAACTGTCACGTTGATATTGTATAATTTAACGGCAACTTGAAAGGTAGTGTTAAAATGTTAACGTCATGTTTTCATAGTTACTTGGATTTTTTGTATGCTACATTTGTGGGATTATCTTCAACATATTCCAGGACATAAATTGTTTAGTGGGAATATCCCATTGAATTTCCCATTTTAAGATATCCCAAGGTCTGCTTGAATATATCGCATTTAGTTACAAATGTAATATTAGTGGTAGATCTATAAGAGATCATTGATTCGTTTATATGTCGTATCAACGATTTACCAGGTGCGCGCAAAAGTGCATTTGTCGGGTGGTAACAAATAAGAGGGCCTAGCGCGGTAACATTCTAGGTTACAGAAGACGTACATTAATGGGGAAAAACACGGTGACGGCCGAAAAAATTGCAAATTTTCTCGAATTTTATTCTCTGAACTTAGAAATAGTACATTGATGGAATTTGCTGCATTAAATAAGGTATAAATCAAAGTTCTTTCAAGATTTTTTCGCGAAATAGTGGTCATTTGAAAAAAAAATCCGATGTAAATTGTAGCGTGGGCGTCCAGCCCCATAACAAAAAACAGGGTTTCGAGAGAAACGCGTTTAAAGCGCCGTAGCGATTGGTGTCGTGTCGTCCTGTTCGATTTCAAAACGATTTGGAGGACTGTTGTATTCCTTTGTCCTGTCATTGTCGTTTAGGGGATAATCTACTACCTTTTCGATCCATTTTCACTTTAAAATTTCAACTAATCACACTAAAAATATTATGAACGACCATGGTCAGCAATGTGCGCGTCAAAGGAGAATGCGGTGTACCTTCGTTATTTGCACGATTTTCAGCATCATATTTTAGGGAAATATTGTAAAAGATACATTCTTTAAAATCATATAAAAAAGAAAAATCGATTTCTTTTAAACCGTCACAGTGTTGTTCTGTTGGCAATAGGGTACTGGCGACAACTCGGCGACCTCGCTGGGCTCAAACTATGTACAGTGAGTCACAAAACTATTGGACCAAATATAAAATATATGTTTAAAATCGCATAGATCTTCAGTGAAATTAGCGTAATTTTTATTTTTTAATTTACTACTTTTATGTGATACAATGTCTGCCAAATAAACAATTACTTATGACTCATAAATGCAAAACAAACAGTTTTTATTGACATGTTCATACAAGTTGAACCAAATAGTGCGCCACAAAATTATTGAGCCAAGCGTTGTTCTATAAAGTGCGTCAGTTCAAGATAGCCACTATAGTGTAGTAGCGTTGATTATAGAATATATTTGGTATTTACGATGTTTAGTATAAACTTTAGCTTTAGAAACAAGCACTGGCGCTAGCGCCAGTGCTATCAGCTCGCCGTTCCGGCGAGCGTGGTCACATCAATAAATACAAAACTAAAAGCGATAGCAATTATTATAGTACAAAATTTATTGTTGTTATGATATTTCATCGGCATTTAATATGAAATGAATAAATTTCTAAGTTTACGTATATAATTCTAAATCATCGACATTATACTCACATTGCCCATTGAACCAATCTAACCAATTATGCTCCCGACATTTATTTATTCCTGTACCATAACAGTTTTAATTTCCAAAAACCCCACATTTAAAATTGCACACATCCACATGGGTAATGTTAATATCGTTCGTTTCGTGATTTGCCAAGGATATTGATAATTATTTGATGAATATTTCCTAATTTTATTAATTAAAATACAGAAGCAAATGGTTTATACATTGGAAAATATAACCAAACAAATTACTGTCACAAAAGACAACTTCTTTATTTCACTAACAGATGGCGATCAATGTCTGATATACTTCAAAATAAATTTATATTATTTTTTTAAGCCTATGGGCTCACAATTTGAAAAAACTTTAGTCACATAAAATATCTTAGAATGTTGAGTAGAAAATTCTAAATTTTTTAAATATTGACTAAGGGCAGTATTTAGGAGGGTTCCCGTCGCATTTCAAATCCAATCGCTTGTACAGGTCCGGAGTTGTAAGGCCCCAAAAATTACTCCTCTTAGTCAGTTTTTGAATATTTAAGAAAATGTTAATTAAAAAGGATATTTTATAAGTTTTTACAGATTGTGAACCTGAAGGCCTAAAAGAAAATGAATAATAATAATGTAATTTAAAATGTTGCTGATAAATTGATAGTTGGATGATTGTTACAATAAATTTTGTACTCAAACAATTACTATGGTATTTTCTATAATTTTATCACTTCAAAAATTTGTAGTTATAATTAGGTATCCTGTCTTGAAATCATCAAGTGTTAAAAAAGTGTGTTCTATATAAGTAAATTAAACATTATAAAATCCAAGCTGTAGAATTTACGGCGAGCTGAAGGCGTTGGTGCCTGCCACCTATGCTTGTCTCTTTAAGATATTGTATTCAAAAATAGGTGGTGTACACCTGGACTATATACAAATCTTAAGTTAATAGTTTCAAAATGTTTCCTTCAAAAGTTGTAGCATTAGGGCGTTCATTCACAGGTACACACCTACAGACGTCATTTAGAAAATAGTCAGACTCGATTCATTGTTGATCAAGACGTGTATCTTCGTTAAAATCTCGAGTTCGATAATTTCCATGATTACAATTCATTCTTTTAGACTTTGTTCAAAATAAAAAATAATTAACAATAATATTATATGGCGAGCTGAATGCATTAATACCTGTACCTATGTTTGATTATTGAGGTTTAGTTCGCATAGAATACGAATATTATCTTGTTTCTGGCATATACGTTATTTATACGCTACCATAAGCATTACACAGTTTGCATAGTACGCGCAGACTTCATTCGCCCATTGGCTTGCTAGGGATGTACTATATATATATATATATATAAATATATATATATATATATATATATATATATATATATATAAATTATGATATTCTTCGAGAAAATGTATTTGGTAAATGGTTTTATTATTTTTACAATTTTTTAGATATATTTTCAAAATAACTTTTTGTTTTATTTATTTATCATGCTGTTCAAATATATATATATATATATATATATATATATATATATATATATATATATAATATATATATATATATATATATATATATATATATATATATATATATATATATATATTTGAACAGCATGATAAATAAATAAAACAAAAAGTTATTTTGAAAATATATCTAAAAAATTGTAAAAATAATAAAACCATTTACCAAATACATTTTCTCGAAGAATATCATAATTTAAGATAAAATAAATATAATTTAATACACCCTGTCCAAGCAACGGGCGGGCCCTGACCCTAACCATTGCCAAACCGTATAGTCATTGTTACTTTTATAACCCTCGTTATCCGGTGATTATCGAAAAAGGCGAATGAAGTCTGCGCGTACTATACTTGATTTATATCTTCATCTGTAATATTATATTATATTATTATTATTATTATTAAATGCTTGCTACCTACCTGGGAGTTCTAAAAAGTTAGAAGTTCTTCGTTGTCGTCCACGGGCGGTATTTTGGAAGTTAAGCGGACCGATATCTTCGTTCGACACGTTTGACACATTCGACGCAAGGGAATCCCGTGAACCACGACGTGATGCTAAATAAGCGAGACCGCCCTTCATGGAACCACGTCGTCGAGGTGAACTGGGTCGGCTTAACGACGTCATCGAAGTACTAATGCCACCGTCATCGCTGATGTCGGTTAGATCGGACGTTGAGCGTCTGCACCGCGTTGTTGTACTAAACAAAGTCACCAAATAAAGGTATATAACCTCAATTATCAGTCACGCTTTTGCATCGATAGAGAGAACATCGTGCAAAGTCGTGTCCAGTTCAGGAAATTTGAATATAAATAAAGTGTCATTATGTCTACACAAACAATTAAAAAGTATAAAAAAGAGCACAATATCAAATAAATATTATGCCTGGGGGCCAATTTGGCGAAAGGGGAAACCTTCTGATCTATTGGACAAAGAAACATCGTAATATAGATTTTCAAACACTTGAACTAAATTTGATAAATAAAGATTGGTCATTTTCTCTCAGTGATGTTAATATGATTTACAATAAACAACATATACCTAACACTAACAGCCATAGCGTAAACACACCTATGAAAGCCACAGAAAGTATCCAAAATCAAATACAGGTAGACGACCTCCTGACTCGCAATGTAAAAAAACAAAAAACAAGCTCAAATTTAGACGATATTCAGATTGTAACTGAGGAAGGCTCACTCAAGGTCTCCTCGAATGAATACAATAAGAATAAAGAACAATTAGTTAATTATAAAAAAGCAAAAGTAATAGATCCTATAGTATACAGACACAGGGCCATACTAAACATTTCTGGAATCTACAAATAACACAACAATCCATCCAATGAGAATTGGAAAAATCATATTTCAAAACGAGATAAATTGTAGCGACCAAATAATAAATATCCACTCAACCGGAAGAACTAGTGTAAAAATTGATCTAAAAAACTGGTAATCAGCTAACAAAATAGCAGACACACAGGCCTATTCTGTAATTTTTAGCGAAGCCGCTAATTTCAAGGTCAACGTTTAAATATTAACGAATATTTTTAACCTGTGTTTTTGTATTCGCTAACACTTGAACAAATTTTCTCAACTGTCACGTTAATATTGTATATTTTAACGGCAACTTGAAGGGTAGTGTTAAAATATTAACGTCATGTTATCATAGTTATTTAGATTTTTTGTTATCGTTGAAAGATCCTCATTAAATTTCAGTGTTATTTTATAAGTGAATATTTGTAATACTAAACATATCTGCATTCATAAATAGTTTAGAGGATGATGTTAAATCACGATATTTATTGAAAATTGCAAATATTATCGGCATGATCAAATCCTACAATACATATTTAGTGATGGGATACTCGAGTACAAAGAATCGGTATGTACTCGATTCATGAAAGTACTCGCTGTACTCGAGTACACGTTCCTGAGTATTCGAATACATTTTGTACTCAATGCCAGCTGAAGCCTGTGGGCACGGCGAAACGCGTACTCACGTAAAAATTCATTAACAAAAAGTATTTGTCTCGTCGCCCTGAATCGACAAATATATATAACTTATATATTTGGATGTTAAGGCCGTTGGACACGGTTCAATATTTATTACAAAATTAATAAAATAATTTAGTACAAATTTTAGTTACAAAAATTGCATAACTTTTTATCATTAAATTGTTTTAAATGTGTGCCACACATGCAATATTTATTGTAAAATTCATCATTTGCACATGCGCATTTCGGATTATAATAGTTTCGAAGTGAACTAAAAGATGACGCCAATGATTAGTTATCATTGTACCGTGGCAAATATTTGTACTATTTTTTAAGATTTAGTGAAACTCAATTTGCACATTTACTTAATCTTTTCAAGACGAGAAATAGAGTCGGTCTTGTCTCGAAAAATTCGAGACGAGACTTAATGATGAGTCTCGCGTATAATTAAATTCTCTTATCGTCTTGGTCTCGTTTCTCGAGTCTCGAGTCTCGAGTCTCGAAAAGTCTCGAAATATCTCGAGTCTCGAAGTCTCGAGTCTCGAAATGTCTCGAGTCTCGAAAAGTCTCGGGTTTCGAAAATTCTCGAGAAGTCTCGGGTCTCGAGTCTCGAAAAATCTCGAGTCTTGAAATGTGTTGAGTTCCGTTACAATCTTGAAGTCTCGAGTCTCGTGTATGGAATTATCTTGAATTTCGATAATTCTCGAATCGAATAAGTCTCAAGTAACGAAAAAGTTTTATTTCTCGAAAAGTGATGATGCTAGAAAGTCTTGAAACTCGAAATGTTCGTGTGTTGAAACAGTTTCGAAATTTAAGTCGGATGCAAATGTTCCTATACGATTCAAGACAATTTTATGTTTATTAACACAGGAATATCAACTTTTGACGGCCTATAATTCCAGAAGCGCAGTACCTTTATATTATATTAATAAAAAAGCTGAAGTGGCCTTCATTCAACTTCCTTGTTCATTCACTATCTGTATAAATTCAACCTACGATTGCTACGAAACCTAATCAGTATGTTTTGTTACTAGGGTAACGTAAAATAATCCTTTTCAAAGGCGTTGTTTCAGTAAATGGTATGTTCAAAAAAACTTTTTGTACAAAAGTTCCTAAAATTTTTATTATCTATAACTTTTATATGAATCCTATTTTTTTCATTCTCATACAGTATCCGAGCAAAAGGTTAAACTGTTACTTCCGGTTAATATATTATTTCCAAAAATAAAAGATGTATATCGGGGCCATATCTTAAGTTTTAAGGGTTATTCACCTTTTGAGCACAAAAAAAAGCTATATTTTAACATTTTTTTTCTCAGGGTACGTTCGAGATATTCGCACGCGGTTTTTTGTATCGTATTTATTCAACTTTTCTCTTTAATAAGGTATTTTTAAAAGTCGGGTACGTGCAGCCCCGGCGAAGATGTTCAGGTCCAAAGTGGGCAGCTCAATTTAGGCGCGCGGTAGCATAACTCTGGTCCCAATTGTTTGAAAAAAAAAAGGTTTTAAAGTATATTAAATTGTATAGAAATTGATCCTCGGGTGGTCCATTTGGTCCATCGTACGAAAAGTGTCATTTTTTGCCACTTTTTACTTTCTTTTACAGAGTAATAAGTAAGTATAGGGATCACCAAAAAAATCGAACTCAAGATTTCAACGGATATACACGTTTCGAGCTTCCCTGAATCGAATGTGACTATTTTCGGAGTGACGTCTGTGTGTGTGTGTGTGTGTGTGTGCGTGTGTGAGTGTGTGTGTGTATGTGAACGCTCTAGAGCCGAAACTGTCCAACGTAAAATTATGAGATTTCAAACTTAAGACTTGTATATGGTCTAGTTGTGCACTTCCTATTTTTGAAAAGAATATTCAAACCGGCAGTGCATGTTTACTCTATGCATTTTTTGTTCTATCCCCAATATCACTAGAACGGCTGCACTTACGGCAAAAATAGTTATGTTCATAATGAAAGATATTAATATTTCGCACAACTTTTGTTTGAAAAGTTTCTTCAATAAATGTACCAGTTACGAGAAAACCGCTACCGAAAATTATGAGAATCTTGTTTACGTTGTCATGGATTCGAATGTAGCTTAATTAATCGGATCATCTGCGCCTGTCAATATTTCGACAAGAAAACAAAATGGTCTGAATTAGATAAATGACATTTCAGAATATTTCTGTAGATATAATTGGTTAGTTTTGATAGTTAGTACTTCAAAACCATTACAAATTGGTATTGGTATAATTTTCTACGCATTCATTTATTTAAGGTAAGCTTGGTTTTCATATTGTTTCTGTTGGATTATTATTTCCTAATAATATATTTTAATAATCAATAAATGTTGATGAAAACTACGTAAAAGAAAGTCCCGCGTTGGCCACAACCCATTTTTTCCTTTGACGGGCTTAAAAAATTTTAATAATTGTCGGACACACCTAGAGAATTTTATTACCATTAAGATGCGCTTATCGAGAGTTAAATCGGTTAATTCGTTGTCGAGATATTCTACCGCGCGACTTAAAAAATATGGTTTCGAGAAAAACGCGTTTAAAGTTTCAACTTCAGACTGACGCGCGCGAAAACGCTGTGTGTGAGCAAAAACATTGTTTTGTTTAAAACGCAATTTCACATATTTCCAACTCGAATTTCGAAAAACGGCTTCAGAAACTTATAGTCAGCACTTCAAAGTGTCCGATTATGCAAAAAAAAAAAACGATTTTTTGAATCCGCTAAAGGTGAATGCCCCCTTAAGTCAGAGTAATATTTGTATTGTAATCTATTTTATAACAACAAAATAAATTTTATTTAAATAATTACTTTATTAATTTCAAACTTGAAAAATAATTTAACTATTCACTTATATAACTTCTTCAAACTTGTTTCTTGAAATGAGTGCTGTATTAAAAAATTAGCTAATGTTATTCTTACGGGGTACAAATCATAATGCCCTTATGGGCAGTGGAGTAGAGAGAATAGTTTTGTTTACGTTATGAGTTGTGAAAACGTCATTTTCTAAATGTTAAATTTTCGAGACTCGAGACTTTGTAGCCTTCGAAATCTCGAGGCGAGACGAGACAAGTCTCGACTCTCGCGGCATCACTAAAAATAACATATTTAAACAAGATACATTTATGAGAGACTCAATTTCAGCTCACATTAAATTTTGCACACACTAAAAACATACCACATAACCTAAAACCTAAAAGTCATCTGTCATTGTTCAATTTTTACAATCTGCGCATTTTGTTGCGCGCATTTAGTGAATTATTTATAAAAAACTAGAACATGCTTTACTTTTTACTTTCTTTTACAGAGTAATAAGTGAGTATAGGGATTACCAAAAAAATCGAACTTGAGATTTCAACGGATATACACGTTTTGAGCTTCCCTGAATCGAATGTGACTATTTTCGGAGTGACGTCTGTGTGTGTGTGTGCGTGTGTGTGTGTGTGTGTGTGTGTGAACGCTCTAGAGCCGAAACTGTCCAACGTAAAATTATGAGATTTCAAACTTAAGACTTGTATATGGTCTAGTTGTGCACCTCCTATTTTTGAAAAGAATATTCAAACCGGCAGTGCATGTTTACTCTCTACAACATTTGTTTCTTGTTTATTGTAAACAAACAAGCATTACTTTGACAGTTATCTGTATGAATTAATATTTAAAATATTGATTTCTTATTAGAATAAAATGTATCAGGTAAATTATTATAGAATCAATTTATATTATATATTTGCTGACATAATTAATTAAAAATTTCAGAGTTTTACTGTGAAATTTGACTGTTTAAGAGTGAATACGATAAGTACTTCAAATTCAGATCCATTATAAATTGGTATAATTATCCAGTTATTTTCATTATATTATATATATATATATATATATATATATATATATATATATATATATATATGTATATATATATATATATATATATATATATATATATATATATATATGTATATTAATATCTATCTATTGAAAACTACGTAAAAGAAAGTTGAGTGCAGGCCACTCCAGATATTTTTAGATGAATAAAAGGAAGTAAAATATTTCATATAAAATAACATAACCGTGTTCATTGCCGTGTATTTAGATGAAACCAGAGACTAGTCCTAGTCTCTGATGAAACAGTACGCTACTCATGATGTCGTCAAGAAAGGTTGGGTCGATGATACCCACATAGCACAAAACTAACTGAAAGACGTCTTTAAGATGTCAAAGTCTTTAATGGTATGCAGCCCGAAGTCATACAAAGCGACGTCCTCTACACGTCTAACTTCGCTCGTTTAAGACCAATTTAAGACGTGTCGAAAAGACGTCTTAAAGACGTAATTTAAAGACTTTAAAAGGATAACTATAAGTCAACAATAAGACGTCTATAGGTCGTTCAAAATGACTACTATTAGACTCTTATAGGTCTAAATAATGACGTCCAAAATTGGACATTTTGTGGTCTTGCGGGAATAGGTAGTGATTTTTATAAGGCTAGAAAATTCTGGTATTACATTTGTTTTACTATCTACACAAAATACACATTTGTTTGATACTTAATAGTACATCCAAATGTGTTGTTTTTAGATAGCAAAACAAATGTAATATCAGAATTTTCTATAAATAACCAACAAATTCGAAGACTTTGTTAAATGTTGTCTTATTTATGTATGTCATTAAGACGTCCTAACTAAAAGTCTTAAAGACGTCATATTTTTGGACGTCTTTATTTGGTCTTACGGGATTTGGTGCTATGTGGGTAGTGATGTCATTTAAATACACCTGCTTCACGTGGGAAGCGTATCATTATTTTACACGGGATTTATAAAAATCAATATTATTGTCAGCAAATAACATTGTTTTTGCTAGTCCAGATTATCAAAAAAAAAATTCAAAAACGACATATTACAGACGAACTAGCTGGTAAACATGGACACATTATACTAACGCTACCATCTTATCATTGTATTTAAAATCCTATTGAGTTAGTTTGAGCTACTCTCAAAAGTAATGTAAGAAAAGACAATGCGTCCCCATCCTTAAGTTAGCTTTAATTCTTTCTGAGGTAGATGCGATAACAGCAGAATTGTGGCAAAAATGCATAAGAGCATGTGAAAAAAAAATGAAGATCACTTTAGGTATAGTAATCAGGAATCATGTGTTATGCATGTAATGGACAATGATTCTAATTCCGAATATGATTTAGAGTAGCTATGATTTCTTAAATTGCGTATTACATTTGTAAGATTCAACTTAATAATAATAATAATAATTTTTGCTCTAGAAATTCGTCCCTGTAAAACTAGTGCGAGTGTTTATAACCGTGTTCATATTGTGTTTCTTTGTATTTTTATTATCCATGGGCGGATAATTGTTTTATGACGATCCCTTGAAATCTCGTGCGACGAACTATAACTGTATAGTTCTTTTCATGAGTCGTGAGCGTTATGTCATATAACAATTTAAGAATTGCCCCTAATAAAATAACAATGCTACGTCCAATTCGCTGTATACCGCCTGGCGCGTGCCACCGATGCATAAGCGTACTGAATTTAAACAAAATTATGACTAGAAGCGGAATTTATTCTCTCAATTCAAAAGAATTTTTTATTATAAATTCACTATTGTTAGTTAAACAATTAAATTTTAACTTAATAGTATTTACATGAGCGACACAGTTCGTCCAAAGGTAAGATAAGGTAAGGTAACGGTAATAGGGATAAAATATTCATTAGTAGTTCAACTAATAAAAATATTATCCCACCATATTATTGCATATTAAATCCGATTGAATTAATTTGGGGCAATTTAAAAAGGAATATACGAAGAAAAAATGCCTCTCCTACAAGTAGTGATAGTGTATTAAATTTGATACGTGAAGAAGTTAACGGTTTATCTCCACAAATTTGGACAAACAGTGTCGCTCATATAAAAACTATTGAGGAAAAATTTAATTGTATAACAAACAATGGTGAATTCATAATAAACACTAATACCTCCAGTTCTTCTAAATTGAGCGAATAAAGCCCGTTCTACATTATACAAGTTTCATACTAGAAACTAGTACAAGTTTTAATACTAGAATCTACTATGAAATTTGGATACAAAATAGTTAAGTACAGTGTGATGTAAATAGAGATATTCGTGTTCTTTGTCTAAAACAGTTCTGCCAATGTTTACAACAAATTTTTATAAATTTGACATTGGTTAAGGGCAGATAATTAATTTTGTTGTGATAATCTGGCAAACTAACCGAAAATTACAAAATAACATAAATATATACATATTACTCTTATTTTTATAATAAGATTATACCTTATACAACACTGGTTGAATATCATATAGGTTAACTAACGTTTTGATAATTTCTTGTCACAACAAATATAAATTTTATTAAACATCAAAGCGTGTAATTTTTAACTTTTTTCCATAATTTTGGTTATATTCAGAACTACTAATGAATATTTTATCCCTATTACCGTTACCTTACCTTATCTACACAAATTTGGACGAACTGTGTCGCTCATGTAAATACTATTAAGTTAAAATTTAATTGTTTAACTAACAATAGTGAATTTATAATAAACAATTCTTTTGAATTGAGAGAATAAATTCCGCTTCTTGTCATAATTTTGTTTAAATTCAGTACGCTTATGCATTGGTGGCACGCGCCAGGCGGTATACAGCGAATTGGACGTAGCATTGT
Source organism: Leistus spinibarbis (assembly GCA_933228885.1). Classification (NCBI taxonomy): domain Eukaryota; kingdom Metazoa; phylum Arthropoda; class Insecta; order Coleoptera; family Carabidae; genus Leistus; species Leistus spinibarbis. Next base: position 9,408,973 of record OW121791.1, read on the forward strand.
TATTTTATTAGGGGCAATTCTTAAATTGTTATATGACATAACGCTCACGACTCATGAAAAGAACTATACCTTTATATTTCTTATGTATGTAGCTTTACTTAGTAAAATAACATATAACAAATGGTTAAATAAATCTCCATCAATCTATACATTGCAATATCGCTTTAAAACCACATAAACTCCACCAGGTTATGGGACAAGGAATTGTGAATATTGAATATAGTGTACTCATCGAGTGATTAAAGAATATAATTTTTGCTTCATGCTGAAAATATCGTAAAATTTCTTTGTGTGTATCAACCTCGTGGAAAATTGACAAGATGCAGTCAAAATCGGAAACAACAATCGAAAAACTAAGAGGGAGTGAAAATTATCACACCTGGCTATATGCCACGAGAAATGTTGTCGAAATGTAATGAACTCGACAATTGCATAAAGGATCCAGGGACAAAACAAAATCCAAATAAATTAAAAATAGCAAAAGCCAGAATAGTTTTATCAAACGACGAATCGATTTTCGTGCACATAGAAAATACATCTAACGCGTTTGAGATTTGGAATAGATAAAAAATAGATAACAATAAAAAATAGATAAAAAATAACCCGAAAAGTAATAATGTTAAAAAAATTAATCCCAAATGCTATAACTGTGGTAAAAAAATCTGGAGTGGCCTGCACTCAACTTTCTTTTACGCAGTTTTCACTGATTATTGATTATAAAAATATAAAATTAGAAAATAATAATCCAACAGAAAATATATGAAAACCAAGCTTACCTTATATAAATGAATGGGTGGAAAATGATACCAATACCAATTTGTAATGGTTTTGAAGTACTAGCTATCAAAACTAACCAATACTCTACAGAAATATTCTGAAATGTCATTTATCTAATTGGGTCTATTTTGTTTTCATGTCAAAATAGCAGATGATCCGATTTTATAAGCTACAAGCGAATCCAAGGCAACGTAAAAAATATATTTATAATGTTTTGTAGCATTTTTCTCGCAACTGGTACATTTTTTGAAGAAATTTTTCAAACCAAAGTTGTGCAAAATATTTATATATTTTATTATGAACATAACTATATATAGTGATATTGGAGATAGAACAAAAAATGTATAGAGTAAACATGCACTACCGGTTTGAATATTCTTTTCAAAAATAGAAGGTGTACATCTAGGGCATTTACAAGTCTTAAGTTTGAAGTTTCATAATTTTTCGTTCGACAGTTTTGGCTCTAGAGCGTTCACAGACATACACACAGACACACTCACACATACAGACAGACGTCATTCCGAAAATAGTCACATTCGATTCAGGGAAGGTCAAAACATGCATAGCCGTTGAAATCTCGAGTTCGATATTTTTCATGATTACAATACTTAGTAAAAAGTCACTTAAGTAAAGCATGCACGGAAAGGAAACAAATACCGGGTAATAGTGTCATCCAAAGTAGAATCAATCGAATCGGAAGTAGAAGCAATCGTATCTGAAGACAGCATGGAAGAATATACTACGCCAGGAAAATCGACTCCAAACGCCGAAAGTATATAATTACGCCGATCGAAACGTTTTCCGCAAACGCGAAATTTCAACAAAGATGATTACATGAAGTATGCAGCAACGGCTGATGAATTGGATGAAGTCCCTACAACGATCGAAGAGTCAAAGGCGCTCAAAATTAGTGAAAAAAGGAAAATCGCTATTAAAAATGAACTACAGTCTCTTGTAGAAAATAATACTTGGAAACTGACCAACCTACCAAAAGGAAAATGCGCAATTAAAACATAATGGGTGTTCAAAACGATAAAAGACAATGATGGAAAGATAATCCGTTATAATGCTTGTCTAGTTGTGAAAGGATGTTGACAACAATCTGGTATAGATTATACCGAAAGTTTCTCTCCAGTCGTACACTACACATATATCAGATTTCTTATTGCATTGTCCGTAAAAATTAAAATGAAGATATATCAAATGGACGCCGTAACCGCGTTTTTACAAGGTGATATAACAGAAGAAATATACTTGGAACAACTCAATGAATGCAGTGATGGCAGCAATAAAGTATGTAAACTAAACAATGCGATGTATGGCTTCAAGCAAAGCGGTCGTCAATGGAATATCAAGCTAGAGAACACACTGACATCATTCGGCTTCTAAAATCTCGTCGTAATCTTCGTTGTCAATAAAATGATTTTTTTGAAAAAGGCTAAGTTGCGCGACAAATTAAAGATAGAACTGAGCAACGCATTCCATATGTAAGATATGGGAACAGCGGAAAGTTGCGTCAATTTTAGCATCACACATGACAAAGAGGGTAGTATTTGGCTGGACCAAACCAAATAAACCAAGAAACTAATAGAGAGATTTAGAATGGCAGACTGCAAACCTGTTGCAACGCCAAGCAATCTAAATCAAAAACTTTCAATGAATATGTGCCAAAACGAGTATGATCAAGTCCCACACCAAGAAGCAGTACGAAGCCTACTATATTTATCTCAAGAAACAAGACCAGATATTGCGTTTGCAGTAAACAATGTAAGTCGTTTCAATACAAATTATGGCAAAGCTTATTGAATGGCTGTCAAGCTTATATTCAGATACTTGAAGGGAACGATAAATCAGGAACTGTATTTTTTCGGAAACGATACTCTAACCGGATATTCAGAAGCTGATTGGGCATCAGATGTGGACAAAAGAAATTCATGTACCGGATTTGTAATCTCGCTATGCGGCGGAAGCGTATCATGGGGAAGCAAGAGGCAAACAACAGTCGTTTTATCGAGTACTGAGGCGAGTTTGGACAAGATTTCGATTCATCGATAAAGAATCAACCGATTCAAGTTGCATGCGATATTCAAAGTGCAATCAAATTGACAAAATCGGGCATATTTAGAGCGAGTTCGAAACATATTGATGTACGTCATCATTACATTCGAGATCAAATCAATGACAATACAATTTCTGTACGATACATACCTACGGAGGAAATGGTGGCAGACAATCTCACAAAGGCATTTATTTTGCAATAATAAAATGGGGCTGAAACAATGTATTAAAAACAATCAAATTGGTTAAGCTTTCAGCAAAATATCAAATAATAATTTAGTATTTAATAAGTTGATATGTAAACCCAGCTATACATACACATATATTAAAACATGTACCTGTGTAACTGCAACATTTTATTTCTTATTCTTCTAGCTTCCCTTAGTAAAATAACATAAAACGATATGTGTGTTCAATATACAAATGATTGAATAAATCTATTAACCTATACATTGCAATATCCACATAAACTCCATCATGATCAAACATACACACTGTGAACCCTTTTTAGTCTTCTGTGTAATTTATCGGAGGACTCTCTTACTGCATAGTATTCCTCGCGACTCACTGTTTACCTATACAGTCGATATTAATGATGTAACAAGTTGGTCATCCATCGTATAAGCAATAGTTTTCATCGAGATTAAGCTATCTACAGAAAATTATGATAGGCAGGAAAACAGAGAATGGGTTCTATTTTCTACATAATGTGTAAAATTTAATATCATACATTCTTTAACATTCTTCGAATCCATAAAATTATAGGAGAAACTGAAACTTTTTGTTTGATATTTAAATTTCGCGGTTTTGTATCACTTCCAGATTCAGCTTAGTTATTTCTCATATTTTATGTTTAAGTTGCAAGACTGAAAATATGCAGACTACTTTTGTCATTGTGAATTATTAAAACGTGTGTTCAATTAGAATATTTTATTCATTTGTCATTCAGTTACATAATAATAAATTAAGATTTTCTATCAGTAAGTGTTTATTTGATGACCTTCGGAAACTTCTAATCAAATAGGTTATGGGCCCAGTCATCGTTTAAAACACAACATTAGAACTGGAAATAGTTCTCGCACAAAAGGACGCTGTTGACGCCATTTTATTTTTGACCTTTAGAAAAGTAAGAAATAGAAGATATTTTTACCGAATTGAATGATCGAAAATGGATAAAATCGACATTTCCACGATTAATAAATTCAATGGATCAAATTCTATTCATAGTGGAAATTCCCAATCAAGTATGCGCTCAGTGCCAATGGAGTTTACGGTGTAGTAGACAGAAGCATGCCAAAGCCATTAGCTCCGCAAATTGATGATTCTGCAGCATGGAACAAGAAAGATGTACATGCAATGTTTACGATTACAGCCGCCATGCAATTGGAACAAATCACGTTGATCGAAGACTGTGATACCTCGAAACAAATTCTCGACAAGCTTGATTCAATATTTTAGCTCAGATTAGAAACAAACAAGATGGATAATACATGAAAAATGTCATCAACATAAATAGAATCCAATCGACACGGTAGCGCAGCATATCTCCAAAGTTGATAATTTGGCAAAACTTGTTCGCGAAGCAGGAGAAACTGTAAGTGATGCCGTTATAATGATAAAAATTTTTAGTACACTGCATGCAAAATACAGGATTATACGGCAAGCTTGGTTGTCCTTAGACGAAGCCAAACAGATAATTTCCAACTTAACAGCACGACTTCTCGACGAAGAAGCTAATCTAGAATCATTATAGAAAAACAAGTACGGATATATATATATATGTACGAAAGAAAACAAAGGCTATGGTAGCAACCAATCAAAGTTTGCTATAACTGTGGAAAGAAGGGAAAAATCTCCAGAAGATGTCGCCTACCCCAAAAAAAAAAAAAAAGGCACCATCTAATAATCGATCTGAACCAAGAGACCAACCCAGAACTAGTGAAAGACGTGGCGAAAGCCATGAAATTGCTCCTCACGTAAATGATAATCATAACTATCATTATGAGGAATAATGGATAGTGGTGCGTCATTCCACATGACCTACAGAAGAGATTTTTTCACAACGTTTGAAGAAAGCTTTGAATCCAGTGTAATTCTAGACAATGTGGCAAGTCTGAAAATAAAAGGAAAAGGAACATTTAGAGTACAAGCTTTGATCAAAAGAAATTGGTATGACCGTACATTAGTTGATGTAATGTATGGCCCAGACTTAAAGAAAACCCCATTTTCCGAAGGTGCCGCAGCAAACAACGACATATACAAAATAAAAGATAAAAATCCCACACAATTCTACAAAAATGAAACAGTGATCGCGAATGCATTTCGCGAATCGAATAACATTTACAAAATGCTATTTAGAACTGTTGTAAATGAAGTGTTTTTAGCCAACTCCACCAAAAGTGAAAGTCTCAAAGTATGACATGAAAGGCTTGACCATTTAAATGTAAAAACTCTAGAAGAGATGGTGAAAATGAATTTAGTAACCAGAATAAAATTGTCAAACGTTGAAAATTATTTCTGTGATGCGTGCGCCTACAGAACAGATCTCGTACTAAAGTTAATGAAAAGATCTACAGTGACTTGTATGGTCCAATGGATACACCATACATAAGTGGATCCAAATACATTATTGTTTTCAAGGATAAAACAAGTGGATATCGTCTCGTCAAATTTATGAAAAAGAAATTAAGAACATTCAATAATAAATTTGAACGTTCAATCAAAGTACTGCACGTAGATAACGGTGGTAAATACAAAAATAAAGACTTCGAAAATTATTTGAATGAAGAAAGGATAGTTTTGGAAACAACCGCCCTTACACTCCTGAGACAAACTCTAGAGCAGAAAAAGATAACAGAACCATCGTCGAGTGTGCTAGGTTAATGATTTACGGTGCCAAAATGTCTAAATATGTTTGGGCTGAAGCTGTCAACACAGCTGTATACTTATTAAACAGAGCAGCTACAACTCAAAGTTATACCACTCCATATGAAGCTTGGCACGGTAAAAAGTCAAATGTAGAACACGTAAGAACATTTGGAAGCGAAGCGCTTATGCATGTACCCGATCAAAAGCGAAAGAAACTCGATCCGAAGAGCAGGAAGATGATTTTAGTTGGGTATGACAATGATTCAAACAATTACAGATTATTTGATCCGGATACTAGGAAAATATCAGTTTCAAGAAACGTTCTTTTTAATGAAAGTAATATAAGTCTTCAAAGAAAAGAGTGTGAAGATTAGTATCGACACTGATGATGAACCGAACAAACTTCAAGCGCAAGAGCAGGAGCAAAAGCAAGTTGTGGAAGAATTAATTCAGTCGGTACAAAGTAATGAAGAGGAAGAAACGCCAAATATAGGACGTCCACGACGTTAAATAAGGTTACCCAGTCGATGCAATGAATTCGAACTATTGAATTTTGTTGAAATGAATACTCCACAAACTTATAAAGAGGCGCTCAACTGTGATGAAGCAGCACACTGGAAATTAGCCATTGCCGAAGAATTAAAAGCACTAGAAGCAAACAACAAATGAGATGTTATAGAACTTCCACTTTGTAAGCTCAAAGCGGGTATTCAGAATAAAACACAATGAAGATGATTCAACCTCACGCTACAAGGCTCGCGTATGTGCAATAGGATATGTACAACAAAAGGACGTTGATTATCATGACATATTCTCGCCTACAACCCATATTGACTAAATCAAAGTGCTTTTGGCAGTGACAGCAATGAAAAACCTAAAGATGAAACAATGCAATATCAAAACCGCTTTCCTTTATGGAGAACTCCCGGAAGAAATCTACATGACACTCCCTGAAGATATAGAAATGACTACGACAAAATCTAAATTTAATCGCTGACTGTCGTTGCGAATGCACGTGTTTCGTTGCGCTGTGCAAAATGAGTGACACATATACAACATGTTTTAACGAATTTCGTCCAGAGACAAAATTGTAAAGTGTGGTGCGTAATGTAGCAGATTATTAAAAGGTGGAGTGATAATTCAATGCGAAAATTAAGATGCAACAAGGAAATTACAAGAAGAAGTTCTATCTAAATTGGGAAGTAATTATGAAACAAAAGTTCCAGAACCATGGAAGCCAAGAATAAAAATTTTGGGGCTGAGTGAAAACCTTCCGGGTGACGTCTTAATTGAGAAACTAAGAGCTCAAAATGATGATGAAGTAACCTATTTAAATTATTTTTTTTTTGCTATAAGGAAAAGGTTTAGACGAATTATACTTTTTGCAGTTGTGTTTCTCTTTTAAAAAACATTTTTTTCATCCCTGTAACTCCTATATTCCGCCCCCCCACACCCTTTTCCGTTGGCCATGTTTAAAACACAGAGGGGCGCGGTTCCCAGATTTCTCCGAGCTGGGTTAAATAAAACAAAAAAGCGAAACGGATTTTTGATGTCAAGTTAATTTCGCGTCGTATGACGAATATTTTTTCAAATTTAGAATTTGTCAAAAAATGGCGGCAAGTTATAAGAAAAAGACGATTTTTCGTCTAATTTTGTCGTTTTCATTTGTGGTAGAAAAATAGAAAAAAAGATAATTTCTGAAAAAATCCGTCAAACGATGACAAATTTTATATGCTACAAGGAGGTAAAGAAATTAAAACGATTGGATAAACCGTTCAAGAAATATCCTGGGAACCTTAAATAAAAACATAGCTTTGTGAAAAACGCATTTAAAGTCGTCTCGGATTCCGATTCCAAGCTCCATCTTTGCGGCATACGTTTGTCCGGTCTATCGGTTCGAAATGTACCGATACTTCTTTTAAAACCACAAACCTTTACGCGGGCTCATCGCGATGCGTGTCTGAAATTCACTGATAGGTAACCTCAAAACAAAACCAACAGCGCCAACTGGAGAGCGCGCGTAGGTAGCGCTCAGAGGTTGCTCGACCTAAATCGCTGTAACTCTTAATTAATAATTCGAATTTGAATAAACGGCTTCGAAAATCGAATTTTTAAATAGTTTTTTTAAAAGAATATGAAAAAGGAATAAAATCGATATTTTGAAAACGCAAAAGGTATATGCCTCCTTAAGGTCGTCGTGTGTATAAATGATGAAATCGTATTTACACGTTTACTCAGGGCTCAAGCAATATTATCGAATAATGTTGATGGCAATTTGTTCTGTATTATATTTTGTTTTGTTATCCTGTATAAAAAATCCTTTTTTTTTTTGTTTAAAACTTTATCAGAATGCTTTAATTAAAACCCATATAAATGAGATTTTTCACCTGAATAATGAAGATATTTTTTTGAATTTTTCATTAAACGTAAATTGAAGTATTTGAAATAATATGCACCAGACAAAAAATTACTATCTGTTGTATTTATCTATTAATTATTAAAAAACAAAAGAAAGACGAGATTAGTAAATGCAAGATTGTACTTTGGTTTTGAAATGAATTTTCTTTATTTAATGTTAATTATGTTCTTTTTAATGTTATGTAAGGTTTCCCTGAGTTTTTCTTAAAAAAATAATTATCAATAAGTGAGTAGATGCATTTATGTAATTATAAAAGAACAGTAATTCTCGGCTTGATATTTTCCAAAACTAAAAAAAAATTATGTGCAGGCATTGTGTATTTCATAGACAACAATTTGCGATATTTAAATTCTATTTAATATAAACAGTTTTGGGAAAAAATAACAAAGCATTTCAAATATTTCAAGCGATTTTACTATGTTTTCAACGTAACAAACGCCTAGTGAGCAGTAACCAATTTTACAATTATAAGTAGATTTTTTTTGCATTGGCTCCGCCTTCGTCTTGAGTGGGAGGTGTGTAGGTTTATGTATAGCAGAAATCTAGTCGCTTTCTGGTATTACTAATTCTATTATTATAAAAATGCTTTCCAATTTTACACTAAACCTGCCAAACTCGTAATTTATTTCAATAATTTGTAGAAATAGTTCTTTTTAGCTTATCGTACAGTATAGTACAAGACAGCTATAATGTCTGACTGCACGTCTGTTACATGCTTCGATCACAAAATTTCCTTAACAAAAAGATTGTTTCTCGTCGCCCCGAATATAAATAACTCATATACTCCAATGTATGTAACTCACTCGGTCACTCGGTCGCTTGGTCAATCGTAAGACCTGAGTTTGTGACCGCATCTTCTCTGAAGGTACCTTCAGCTCGCCGAAAAATGTGTGTGGTACATTTTTAAATTATTGTTTTACTTTCTTTTACGGGATTTCAACGGATATACACGTATTGACCTTCTCTGAATCGAGTATGACTATTTTCGGAATGACGTCTGTGTGCCTGTCAGTGAACGCTAAACTGTGAGCCAAAACTGTAGAACTTAGAATTGTGAAATTTCAAACTTGTATATGGTCTAGATGGCCTATATTTGAAAAAAATATTCAAACCAAAAATGTATGTTTAATCTATGCAGTTCGTATTAAAAATTATATTTGAATATATTTATAAAGTGAATTTTAAAGAATCAACATCAATACTGAATATATATATATATATATATATATATATATATATATATATATATATATACATATATATATATATATATATATATATATATATATATATATATTTATATATATATATATATATATATATATATATATATATATATATATATATATATATATATAGATATATATATATATATAGATATATATATATATATATATATATATATATATATATATATATATATATATATATATCTATTTGATAACATAATAAAATAATAATCAAATTGGTACAATTTCAGGGTATTTGTATAGGTATTTTTTGACAATTTGTTTGGAATATAAATTACTAATAAAAATTACGTAAAAGAGAGTCCTGTGTTGGCCACAATCGATTTTTTATAATATAGAAACACTATAAAAACCAAAAATGTTATTCCGGAAGTCTCAATATTTTGTCCATTACACATTTGGTTGATACAAATTAACATTCAAATTGTACAATTTATTTTAAAATCGTTATACTTATTTTTAGCTCGTCGTACTATAGTACAAGACAGCTATAGTGTTCGGTCATGTGTCTGTAACATTCTCTGATCAAAAAATTGATTACGAAAATGTATATAACGTATATCATTGAATTATTTCGCTCGCTCGCTCGTTCGATCGGACGTCCGTCCGTAAAACAAATTTTGTGGACGTATCTCCTCTGAAGGTACCGGGCCGATTTTAATGGAATTTGATATACATATAATTTCTACGTCCATAAAGTTTTAAATCCAATCGTCTGTGCAGGTCCGGAGTTATAGGGCTCCAAAATTTGGAGCCATCCTAAATACTGCACATTATTTTTTTAAAAATTAGAATTTTTTACGAAGATATTTTGTGTCGACAATTTTTTTTTCAAATTGCGGGCCCAGGGGCTATACTAAATTAATAAAAATAAATAAAAATCATATATTTTTATTTTATCTAAATAATATATTTACAGATTGTGAATATCAAGGTCGAAAAAAATTATTAATAATATTGAAATTTGAAATGTTGTTGATTGATTATTGGATGAATGCAACAATAAATTTTGTACTCTAACCATTGCTATCGCTTTCGTTATTTTATTTCATTGGGCTCGCCTGTACGGCGAGCTGGGAGCACTGGTGCTTGCACCAATGCTTGTTTACATTTCATTTCATAGTAACGTAATACATTTTCAAATACAAGTTAATTTTTGTATAATATTTGAAGGTTTAAATTATTTATTAGAATTTAAATATTTTTCATATTAAATATATAAGTCACTGTATTTATCGAATATTCATGTATAAATACTTATTAACACAAAAAAATATGAATATAAAAATAAAAAATTGAGTTGCATTTAAATATTTGTACAATATTAAGACAAATATTATTAAATATAAATAAAATTAATAATTTGTCTTTTATAACTGTTTAAAATAAAAGTTTGAGAGTTGAGTTGAGTAGAGTTTTATAAAATGTAAATATTGCTACAATTGTATTCAATAATAAATAAACATTGTAATCACTGGCAACCAGTGGTGAAACCTCTTTGTCTAGCACGAAGCCCACGCATAAGTTCATAGATTATAAGTGTGTCGAAGGCAAAACTCATAACTCTACCTATCATATAATGCAGTAATAATAAAGAAATATTTATGCATATGTCTCTATTATATATAGAAAAAAAAATTGTAGTAATAAAATATCTTATAATTAACAGGGGTTCCAAACGGAATACCAGATAATATGTGTAGTAAAAAAAAAATAGTATACATTTGATCTTACCAGCGACGGCTAACATTCAAGGATATGAGTTACATACATTTTGGATTCAGGGCGACGAGACAAGCACATTTTGTAAAGGATTATTTTTTTCGAGAATTTTACAGACACGTGGCCGAATGCTTTAGCTCTTCTTACTTTGTACGGCAAGCTAACAATATTATTATGACTGTAAAAATAATTCGTTGTTTAAAGATGCGTGAAAACATTAACTACCTTACGTGTAGCAAATTTGGTTCAAATCGCTCCGGTATCTTCTGAGGAATAGAGGACAAAAATATTGGTTTATATATATATATATATATATATATATATATATATATATATATATATATATATATATATTGGTATATATATATATATATATTTAGGGCAACAAGACAAAAACTTTTTGTTGAAGATTATTTTTTGTTTCAATAATGTTGTCAGTTCTTTTGTACTTCGTGCGGCGAGCTAAATACTGCAGTGGACCGCACTGGATACTCTTATATGTAGGTAGTATTCATAATACATTTATATGTTCAAAATCAGTACTTTAAAATAAAATATGTATCTTATGTTAGCTTACGAGTAATATTTCTTCAATTTTGTTTTAAATTTGGCGCTGTGGTTGCCAAGACAAATTATCAAATATAAATGGTTACCATGGAAACATACATATATGCTAAATATGTAGCTATTTCAAAGACGATATCTCAATATAATGAATATTTTACGAATAAGAATATCAAGTAAATCTTATGAGAAATATCAATAAGCAAAACGTAGCAAGAGTAAACTACTGTTTCCGGTTAAGTTATATTTTTTTAAAAGTCTTCAGATTTCAGTTTCAATATTCTACCTTTAGCAGTTTTTGCTCTGTCTAGACTCTAGGGAGATCTCACAAAGACGTCAGTCCAATCATCGTGTATTTCCGTTAAAATTTCATGTCTATCAATTTCTTTTTTGTAATTACAATACTTGCTTATAATAATGCTTATGAATGTAAAAATACATATAATTAGATTTTGTATTATACCCTAAAAATGAAACCCTATGGTTAGCGAAATGATCGAATTTTAATAAATATATTTATTCCAATTGAAACACATAAAGACCGAATATCAAAACATAACATATGTTGTAGTATAGATAATATAGTCTTCAACTCCTCCTACTGATTTTTCTGAACAACGTAACCAATCGCTTTACATTTGCCCCGCTCACTCCGACTAACCTATTACACACGGTCAATGATATGTGGGTTGCATGGTTTCAGAAATAAGGCGCTCACGAATATTCAGATACGGTGTAAAATTTATGTACACAACGACCTTAAGGACAATACCAGAATGAGTGTGGTATATAACGGAAGAATAGGACGTACTGGTAAATATTTTTCCGTTGTGGACGTTGATGGGGCAACTATCCTTGATTTAATGAAAGAAGAAAAACTAAAAATAAAAAAACAGATGTGTGGAAGCATTTAGATTAGTGCAATGCTTTAAGTGTGGAGGATTTAATCACATGGCGTCTGAATGTAGAAATGAGCAAGCATGTTTAAAATGTGGTGGAAAGCATAAAATCAAGGAATGCCAGGAATATAAAATAGAATGTGTGAATTGTAAACATGCATATGAGAAACTAAAAGTTAAAGTTAATTTTAATCATGTGCAACAGATTCTGAATGTCCTGCTTTTAAAGGAAAAATTGAAATGGAACGAAAAATAATGAATTATCAACTATGAAATTCAAACAATTAAAAATATATTATCAGAATACTCGAGGATTCAGAACTAAAAGTAAACAACTATATAATAACATTTTGTCAGAGAACTATGACATCATTTTGTTATCCGAAACTTGGTTAACTACTGATTATTGTAGTTCCGAACTTTTTGACCATAGATATACTGTATTCAGAAGAGACAGAAATACAATTTCAACCGGGAAGACAAGAGAGAGTGGTGTACTAATAGCTGTAAACAATAAAATTGAATCTACATTTATCAAAAACTATTGTGAAAGTGAATGTGTGTGGGTAAAAATTAAAATGTGTGCCAAGACTTATAATTTCAGTTGTGTGTATATTGAACCAAATTCAAACATTAGTTATTATATGGAATTCTTTCAAAGTGTTGATAACTTCGACTTTTCAAATGGTGAAGTTTTAATATTTGGTGATTTCAATATTGCTAATATATCTGGAACTCAGTATTCGTTATACCAGGAAAACTCAATAGAGAATGAGCTGATGACATTCATAAACTGTTTAAATTTAACTTCTTGCAATAATAATCCAAATATTTATAACAAGTCCCTAGATTTAAAATTAAGTACAATCTAATTAGATGTACTAACAGACACTGACTCATTAGTTAATATAGATGTATATCATCCACCTTTGGACATAAATATTATACAAAGTTTTAAATGTAAGGAAAACTCAAATCAAGCAAGGTATAACTTTAGAAAAGCAGATTTTCTATTATTATAGCAATTATTATGTGAGATAAATTGGCGCGAATTAAATAGTGCTGAGTCGGTAGATGAAGCGTTAAATATTTTTTATCAAGTAGTATACAGCATATTTGAAACTTGTATTCCAAAATACTGCCAGCGTAGGGAAACATATCCTGTGTGGTTTAATAAACAAATAATTGAAAATATTAGCTCTGTCAAACTGGCAGAGCCACATGAGCAGACCACAATGAAAATCATGCACCTTTTTATTGCTAATTTATTACCCTAAAATTAAATTTATTGCTCCGACCGTTTTCCGGGAAATCGGGGTCAGCTAGCTTAACATCAAGCTAGCAGACCCCTATAAAGAAAACTATATTTTTGACAAAAAAAATATAGATACATTTATTGCTATTTTATTGCTAATTTATTACCCTAAAATTAAATTTATTGCTCCGACCGTTTTCCAGGAAATCAAGGTCAGCTAGCTTAACATCAAGCTAGCAGACCCCTATCAAAAAAAAATTTTTTAGACAAAAAGAAATATAGATACACTTATTGCTATTTTATTGCTAATTTATTACTCCAAAATAAAATTTATTGCTCCGGCCGTTTTCCGAGAAATCGGGGTCTGCTGACTTAAGGGGCCCGTCTCTATATTGCGGAACACCAATGTTGAATAGTTGTGATAGAAGTGTAGTGCGGTGCGGGGTGATCAAGCTCGTCATGCTTACAGTCACTCAACTATATATTACCATAGAACAAGCAGCAGTAATCGCGTTGGTCTACATTCTACATATTACGTGTAGTCTTAGCGCTCTTATGACAGCACCCTCATATTTAAAAATAAATAAAACAGTGAACTGTCACAAATATCTGCAACAATTTTCATATATCGTAATGTTAAATTACACAATTTTAAATATATTTCAAAAAATAATATATACATATTATATTTTTGATTTGTTTATAATAAAATTATATTTGAGTCTTACAAAATTTATATTATAAAAGATAATTAAATGATCATAGTTATTATTTTTAGAAAAAAGTATATTATAGGGAATATATTTAATTATTTAGGGTTCTATCAGGATTTCTAATAGGAAGATTTCGAAGATAGCGAGAATCTACCAACTCAGGTAATATACATTCTTTATAGAAGAATATTATTTTTTTCTGCATTTCCAGTTCCCAAAATTGTATATCCCGTTCAATTTTTTCCCATAGAACTCCTCTAGGTGTCCAAAATATAAATATACAATAATCTCTTTTAGTAATTCTAAGTTGCCCCTGTACTTGGAAATAAAAATTGTGCGTTTTTTTTAAATGAAACACACCATCACATATTTCCCCAAAATCTATTTTTTTCAGTTTAACTGCTTCAGTTGGTGTTAATTTACAAGCTGACGCTGGGCATTTAATTTCAACTAGACCATCATTGCAAATTAAACCATCAGGACTAGCTGCGAGAAAGGGGTATTCTTCGTCGATGAATAATCTTGCATCCTCTATTTGGATATTGAGTAGATTACTAACATCACTTTTTGCCAAGGGTTCTTTTTCTAGGCCATACTTTGTAAATACATTTCCCGCAAATGTTGTGTATAACAATTTTGGTACAAGAAGTCTTCATTCTCATTTTGCAAACTCTACCAAATGAAGATGCAGTCAATCTTTTGTATCTTTCTTGTTTCCACTCAGCACTTTGACTCTGTTCTCTAGTATTTTTCTCAATCGTATTCCTTTGTTCAATAGTCAATGTTAAGTTTTTTATAAACTCTAATTTTTTGCTTTCAAAAAGGTCTGTATCCATATCCGGATGTTCTTGAATACCGTAATCTTCATCTGCATATGACACTGTTTTAATTCGTTTATTTGACCTACTGTATGTTTGGCGTCTTTTTCTTAAACTTTTATTCTCTTGTTTTCTTTGTTCAACATAGTGACATGTAAATTTTCCAGGGCTTTGGCGATTGAATAAAGCTTTATGTAATGATAGATGGAGTTCTTTACTAGTGTTGTAACTGCAAACTGCGAGATTGCACCTAGCTTCGTATGACCCTCGTTGTGTGAAGTTTACTCTTTTGCCACCAATATATTTGGCAATAACAGAATTGAAACCTTCTGCGGCATTATTATTCACATCATGTATTAAACTATTTGTATGATTAATCACTAGATTGAGTGCGTATTGAATATCATTCCAGAGTCCACATAATTGAAGTTCAGGTACTATATTCTCGTCGATTTCTGTAGATTGATTTTTTTGTTTACAAAAATAATCGGGACATTTAGAGTGACTGCCGAATACATGATGAGGTCCATTTTTCAAATCCGATTTTAAATCTGCAATGCGTTGAGTTAAAGAAGTATCTTCTTTGCTCCTGTATTTTACAGATCCTTGAACAGCAGCTACTAAACGTCGAGCTATATTTTTTACTTTTGCTTTGAGAATTCGAGGCACAACTCCAGTATCATTTGATACTTGTTTTGCAATATCACCAAGCCTTCGTCGATAATTTCTGCATATGTGATTAATGCAGTTTATTTTTTCTACCAATAAATTCGGGCCATATGGTAATGTTTTAGATATTCTATCCATGACGCTGCTGTCATTGCCCCCAATGAGTCTGTTATATTTTATACCATGCATTATCATACTTTGTTTAAATCCTTCTGCTATTATATCAGCTTCCATTGACGTAGCTGTCTTTGACCAGTTCTTATAACAAGTGTGAGTATTTTCAGATTTGTTATTTTCAGCTAAATTTCTTGAACAAATGCAACAATATGAATTTCGTACGCTAATAAATATCACTTTTTTCGTTTTAAAGCCAACAATACACGCAACACCAGACAGTGAATTATAGTTAGTTTTGTATGATCGTTTTGCCCACGAACCGTCAGCAACCACTGCTATTAGAGGATATCCATCTTCATCTACACTGCCTTCAGCTATTGCTAATTTTGATTCTTCTTGTCCGGCCTCCTTCATTGCTTCCCATGCAACATCTTTTATTGCTAATTGTATTTTATCTTGCTTGCTTTGAAAAGTGTTCTTACATAAACCAGGCAAGTTTATGATAGCACTTAGTTCAGTTAGCTGCTCATATCCTTGCCCTGTACATATTGTACCTCGAACCATATCTAAATTTATATCATTTTCATTCTGATTTTCAGAATATATTATGTCACTTTTATTACACATTGAACATTTCAAATGAAATTCACTGTAGTATCCATGTCTGCTTTCGCTAATTAGTTTCATTTCGTTAAGGGTACAAGAAAAAGGATGATGATTGTTTATAGTATAAAGTTGTTCTAATAAATATTTTACGTCAAATATTCTTCGCCCTTCCAATTTATAATTATCTTCTTTGATTCTGCAAGAACTTCTATTGGAGGATATATTTCTACATCACTAACATCATCTTCACTGCTACAAAAGATTAAACTCGAAGCCTGTGAACTTGTTTTAGATTCATTCATAGATTCAAGTTGTTCTAGTTCGTCTTCATTATCAAATGAAATCGATGAGACACCAGCGTTGGTATTTGCAACACCTTGTCTCCTAAAATATATTATACAGTTGAATATGTAGTGAATTCAAATTTAATATATATATATATATATATATATATATATATATATATATATATATATATATATATAAGTGAAAACAATATCAATGTTGTACTCCGTACAATGTCCTTATTGTAATACTTTCACAATAATATGTTGTAAAAAAAGTTACAATGCGAATATTGTACATCTTATAATTTCGAATTGTACTCGATTTACAATGTTGAGTTGTAAACTATACAATGAGATTATTATTTAATAATATCCATATTGTAAAACTTATATAATATTTAATTATACGTAGTATACAATGTTGAATTGTTAAGTCTACAATAATGAAGTTTATAAATGAAAATGCTCAGATTGTCTTTGTATAATATTTTTATTGTAATATTAATCAAAAACAATTAGGTTGGCTTTTTTTTTATTACAATATTTATATACATGACGTGCAAGGTATTAAAAATACAATTAACTCTCCAAAGGATTTTTTGGGGAACGTCTCCAGTTCACCACTGTAAAAGTTCCAAAAATGAAAAAAATTTCAGAAAATTACATTAAAATTGTTCATAAAAATCGTAACTGGTACATTTTTTATGGAAACTTTTCAAACAAAAGCTATGCGAAATATTAATTTCTTTCATTATGAATTTAACTATTTTTGCCATAAGTGCAGCCGTTTTAGTGTTATTGGAGATTGAACAAGAAATGCCACTTTTGGTTTAAATATTCAGAAAATAATAAAATTGTTAGTAAAATTCGTAATATTATAAACATAATGAATTTAACTACATATTCCCAAACGTTTCATTAAAAGCCTAACAACATACTAAATTTTGAGTAAAAGCCGTGACATACGTGCGTTTAGTTCTTACAATAAGTAATGGAACTGCTCATATATAACTTTTATTTATATTGTTTTTATTAAGTTTTTATTTTCAACTTTAAAATAATATTACATGAAAGTACATATGAATGTTAAGTCGCAACTAGTTATATCAGACTACGTGACTTTTATTAAATTTCTCTCTACTTATACATTTCATCAACACTTTATCTGACACGTGTCGAGTGAAGACAAAGAAATCAAATCATCTGGTAACACTATAGGAATGTGCAAATTATGCAGTAATATAACTCCTCCCTTACTAAGAGATGATTTAGTTTCTTTATCTTTTACAATATTGTAGGGTTTCTAACATCTTCTAAAATTATATCTTGATTAATTTTATTTTTCTTAATTTTAACATATTTAACAATTATCTTATATATTATCATGATAATGATGATGACAGTTATTACGACAATCATTATAGAGTTGGTCACATTATGTTCTTGGTTAGTATTTATTTCTTTTATTTTATGAAAGGATTTAATCTCAAATGTCCTATTAACAATTTTGTCTTTTTTAATTTCAAAGTTCATATTTTCAAAAATTATTTCTTTAGCATTGTTAATTATTGGGATTAGATTATATTTATCTATAGTACAATCGTCTTCTACAATAAATTTATATATTCCTATAATTCTCTTTTTAATATTATACCTTTTACATTTTATTTCTAAATTTCTTGGTTTACTACTAGCGATATAAGCTATATTTGAATTTTCAATTTTGAACAATGCAAATATTTCGTTAATTATATGATATTCACATTTTTCATTATTTTGATGATTTATTATCTGTTTATAACATTCGTTTACTTCTATAAAGTTTGTTTTACAATAATTATTTTTATTGATCATTTTACAATCATAAACATAATATAATCGTGTTTCATAATCAATTCTCTTTCTTTGTTTAGCAAATACATCTGATCTCTGATCAGCGTTGGTATCGGTGTTGTTTGAATTAATTCGTAATTTTGATTTTCAAATATTGGTATTTCTAAAAGATATTTAATTTGATCTTGTTCTATTTTACAATGACTCGTTATTTGGATGCTCAATTGCCAAAAATTTAAATTAATGTCAAATTCATTAACTAATTGTTTTAATTCGTTTACGTTTATTATAGAACTGTGCAGTTTTCCCATATTACAAAAAGTGAGACTACTCTCAATTTCATCTATCATTTCGAGGATATTAATTAACATGAAAATTATTTGACTTATAACATCCTTTATTACAAATAAATTTTCGTAAGTCATTTGACTTTGCAGCATCCCGAGTAACTGCATTATTCTGGATTTTATTAAAATTTCATTATGAAATAGATTTTCGATTTGCTTGTTAAATTTATTAATCATTTCTTTATTTAGTTTAATATTATCTATATTTTGTTCTTGTAATAATTTCTGGTTTTCTTTAATTTTTTCGAAAATTATTTCGTACTTTTCTGCATCTTGTGCATCTAAGTTTCCTGTGATACTTTTTACTATACTGCCTAATCCATTTATTAACCCTCTTTTTGATCTTTTGTTGAATAGATTCACAAGTTTGTCTTTTACCTTTTCATAATTATAATTTAAAATATTTAAATTGTTTTGTAATTCCCTTGCATAATGTAACTCACTATTAATATCGCTAATCTTTTCTTTTATATTTAAGATATATGTGGTTATTTTATCGAATTCTTCCCTAATTCTACTGAAATTATAATGATAATAAGAATATTTAGAGTACATATAAATATTTACATTGCCGAGTTCTAATAGGTTAATCCCGGCAGTTGAATCAATCTTGTTTAAGATATCTGTTCCTCGACAGGAATATCTGAAACGAACATACGTTTTCTTTTTATTTTGTTTATTTTAAATTTCCTTCCGTCTTTTATAATAGCTGTATTAGTGATTTTATTAAATTTTGTTAAGGGTTGTCTTTTAAATAAGGGTTTTTTGAATTTTGTTATTAACCTAGGATTTTCTTTTACTAGAATTTCTTTTGTTTGAATACCTATGTTTTGGTCTTTAGTTGGGTTTTGTTTCAAGAATCTTTTAACTTTATTCTTTTCGGCTCTTTGTTTAACCTTTTCGCGTATTTTCTTTAATTTATCTTTCCAAATATTTAAATAGTCTTGATCCGTATCTTGAAATTTTAAAATTTTATTTTCACTATCGTTTCCAAAGAGTGTTTCAATAGGGGTGTATTTAGTTGAATTTAACGAGTTGTTGTAGGCTATTACTGCGAGGTTTATTTTATTAACTGTACTCAAATTTTTAAATTCAGATCGTTGTTCCAAAATTCTGAGGTGTTCTATCAAAGTTGAATGTAGACGCTCGATTAACCCGTTACTTTGTGGATTACTAGTTGAAGTAATATGTAGTACAATTTTATACCTGGTTAATAAATTCTTTATCATTTCATTATTAAATTCTACACCGTTATCGGTAATAATTTTATTAGGCACTTGATATTGAGCGAAGTATTCTATCAAATTTTCAACGATTTTAGTGGATGTGGTGTTTTCTAGTAGTTTGCATGATGCGAATTTTGTAAAGGAATCTATTATAGTTAAGTACTTATCTTTGTCTAAAGTTAGAACATCAAGATGTAATATATCGAAAGGGTGTTTGGCGTTAGGTGTTAATTGATCAGGTACTTGATATGGATTTCGTTCATATTTGCATGTTTGGCATAATTCGCAATTATTAATAAACTTTTGAATACTTGAAATCATGTTTGGCCAATAATATTTTCTTTTTAATTTCTGATACGTTTCGGTTATGCCTCTATGGTTGGTTTTCCCTTCGTGATACAGTTGTATTTGTAAATTTTGGTCATATTCATTTAAAACATCTTCTAATTGTATTGTCGTTTGAATTATTTTAAAAGAATTTTTTACAAATGTAGTTTGTAATATATTATTAATTATTGTTATTAAATCATTATCAATTAGGCAATAATAATTTACGTTTGGTAGAAGGTGATCTTTGAATATTTTACAAATATTTTTATTTATATTTTCTTTATCTATTGTTACTATTAGTCTTCGTTTAATTTTAAATCATTTTTCTAAATTTATCACCCGTTTTCATTATAATTTGGTTTTTTCCAACGTTTATAGGGATATCTTTGAATATGACACCGTTTAATTCGTTTTCGTTATCTGAATGAATTGTTTGTTCATCAGTATCGTCTAAATTAGGTAGTAAACTTTCTAAGGAATCGCTGATGTTGATTTCTGAAAGTTCGTGAATATACCAAATTATATGAGTGTCTCGAAATATTTCAGTAATAAAATTTTTAATTATTTCAAAATTTATGTTATCTAATCCGGAACATATTTTAGGGGAATGAATTTTGAAAATCTCGTTTTCAATAAAATAATTTTTTATCTCGATGAGTCTTTCTTTGATTGTATTTAACGTCGGTTTGTCGAAATAATTAGATTTTGTTATTAAATGGATTAGTTTATATTTTTGTTCGTAAATAGGTTGTGCAACGAAATTTAGATTTTTTATTTGTTGGTTTTGCAAATAGTTTCTACTATGAAAATATTTATCGATTTCTAACGCGAAACCTTTATTTAATTTAAAATCTTGACTTATACAATGTATTATGTTATTTGGGTTTTCAAAAATATTTTCGTTAGTGAATTTTAATTCAAAGTTATTTCGTATTCTAGACAATGCGTCTGCATTAGAATTTAATGTTCCTTTTTTGTATATTATTTCGTAGTCGTACTCTTCGAGTTTAATACGCCATCTCATTAATTTTGAATTTGGATCTTTTAAATTCATAAGCCAGACTAGTGGGCGGTGGTCAGTTACAATTTTGAACTTTACTCCGTAAACATATGGCCTAAAATACTTGCAAGCCCAAACTATTCCTAATAATTCTCTTTCAGATGTAGAGTAATTTATCTCATGCTCGTTTAGTGTTCTAGACGCGTACGCCACTGGTAGGTCTTTTCCTGATATAGTTTGACTTAGTACGGCTTCTATTGCATATTTACTAGCGTCGGTGGTTATGGTGAAGGTTTTGGTAAAATCGGGATATTGGAGAATGGGTGAATTTATTAATTGTAATTTTGAGTTTTCAAAACTTTCAATATATTTTTTGTTATTGATATCTACTTTGTTACCCTTTTTAAAGCAAATTGTTAGAGGTTTAGTAAAATTTGAAAAATTTGGAATGAATTTTCTATAATAACCGATGAGTCCAAGAAACTGTTTGATCTCCTTTGGAGTCATTGGAATAGGAAAGGATTTAACTGCTTCGATTTTTGAAGGATTAGGTTTTACTCCTTCTTCGGAAACAATGTGGCCCAAATATGCGACTTCTTTCTTTAAAAACTCGCTTGTATCTAACTGAATTTTTAAGTTGTGTGATTTTAATGTTTTAAATACTTTTCTGATATTTTCCAAATGCTCTTGTAAACTTCTCCCCAAAATAATAATATCATCCAAGTACACTAAACAAATTTTATTTAAATGTTCCCTCAAAACATAATTCATCAACCTTTGAAAGGTTGCGGGCGCGTTTTTTAAACCAAAGGGCATTCGTCTAAATTCAAAGTGTCCCTTGTCTGTGTTGAAAGCAGTTTTATTAATGGAATCGGGGTGCATTTCTATTTGGTGGAAGCCGGACGCTAGATCGAGAGTTGTATAATATATATTTTTTCCTAATTTATCAAGCTCATCTGTTATATTTGGTATAGGAAATTTGTCATCTATTGTTTTTTGATTTAGTTTCCGATAATCGATAACCATGCGAAATTTCTTTTTACCGCTAGCATCTAATTTTTTAGGTACCATCCATACTGGGGATGACCAGGGTGAGTGGGATGGTTGGATAATTTTATCATCTAAAAGTTTGGCTATTTGGTTATTAATTTCGTTTTTATAAATTTCGGGATGTCGGTAACTTTTTGTGTATGTAGGAATTTCATCTGTAGTCGTGATTTTATGTTGTATTGTGTGTGTGTGTGTTAGGGGTTCCGTATTTTTTGGGAAAATCGTTTGATATTCACAGATTACTTTAAACAATTCTTTTTGCTCTTCTTCGTTCAAATGATCACTTCTAATATGAATTTCGTTTAATTCGCTATTGAAACATTTACTATTATAAGCATCGAAATATTCAAATTTACGTTCATTATTGTTTAATTTTGCCGTTTTGTTCTTTAAGTACATACCTAATATTTCTAGAGTATTGACGCCTAGTAATAAATTAAAGTTTTTATGAAAATTATTGATATAACATTTGATTGGGTTTTTATTAATGTTTATTATAACATACGAATTTCCTGAAGATTTGCCACTAGCTGTTTTAAAAGTGAATCTTTCTTTAAAAATTTTAAATCTATTGTTTTTTTTGTTTTCCGATTCTACGAAATTTTTGTTTATAAGGTTGATAGTACTACCAGTGTCTAAAAGTATAATGTAATCTTTGATTCGGATCAAGGGTAATTTTGAATTACAGTTTATATTCATCAATTCTCTCGCTGTGTTATTTCGTCTAAGTCTAAAAAAGAATTTTCCTCAGTAATGTTTTCAATTTCGTCAATTTCTTCGATATTATCATGTAATGATAAATTATTATCGTCTTCGGTTGTATTGAGCTCTTCTACAGTATAATTTGGAGTGGTTGTGCCAAATTGTCTATTTTGTCTCATAAAATAACTATTAGGTTGGTTAGGACTAAATGTTATTTTGGATTGTGTTGACATGGGTGTTGGTGGTTTTTGTCTTTGATTGTTTATAATATTTTGGCGTGGGGCAAATCTTTTGGGTTGGTAATTTGTGAAATTCCTGTTAATTGGTCCGGTAGGGAAATTTGTGTTTGCCGATGGAAATTTGTTAGGTGGTATGTTTGGTAAAGTGCGGATTTTATTTTCGGGATATTGCATATATTGGAAATCATTTAACAATAATTTTTCAATGTCATTAATTGTTTGCGGATTTCGTGTAGCTAGGTTATTTCTCATAGGATCTTTCATTGAGCTAATGAAATGAGTTACTGTTAATGATTCGTTAAATGTATTTAATTCATTTGCAATGTTATTAGCATAAGAAGTAATAATTTTAGTTTTAAATAATTCGAATTTATCTTTTATATTATCTAGTATGTTTTTTACATTTTTCGGAGAATTACAATCTCGTAAAATTTCTAAAATGATAGTAGTAGGTTTTTGATCATTTTGGAAACAGCTTAATAAATGGGTTTTTAGGCTTAACCAGTTTTCAAATTTATAATTACGTAATTCTTCGGCGGCTTTATCAGTTATTTTACTTTTTATGTGAAATAATGCGCATTTTTTTTGCAAGTCCGTTATTCCGACTGTGGAATTTAATATTTCTACTATTTCATCACAAGTGATAATAAAAGAAGCTAAAATTTTTGGGTTTCCATTAAAATTAGGAATACCGTCCAACAAAAATTTGATTTCAGATGTATTTGCCATATTTGAATTATTAGAATTATTTGAGTCTTCCTCGATTTCGAGTATTGATTCTAGTAAATCTGATACGTTTAGTGCCAGATTGAATTTCTATACTAATTTATTTATTAGTTAAA
Organism: Leistus spinibarbis; assembly: GCA_933228885.1. Classification (NCBI taxonomy): domain Eukaryota; kingdom Metazoa; phylum Arthropoda; class Insecta; order Coleoptera; family Carabidae; genus Leistus; species Leistus spinibarbis. Next base: position 9,433,564 of record OW121791.1, read on the forward strand.
TTTGTGTCGGGATATTTAAGAATTTATTTAACCCGAACTGCACTTTTAATTAATTAATATGTTTAATAATGCTTACAGTATTATTGTTAGAAGAATTTTCACTGCTGCGATCTTCATTTGAGCTGTGGAGACTTCTGGCGTTCGGTTTACGAGCTCTGTGAAGTTCCGCGGCTGGTGCTTGGCTTTTCGGGCTCCCTGCGAGTGGCAAGACGACTGTTGCGCTGCTGGTTCCCGGGTCCCGGAAGTATTTGTCTTCTGTTGATACGAATATTCGACGGCACTAGTTTTGCTGGCACTTGCGAAGTATTCGATTTTATGTTATGAGTAACTTTTATTTTTTTGTTGCGAATTTTACAGTTATCGCGTTGAGCGATTATGCGGGTGTAGATTATTGCTGGATCTTCCGAATAAACGATTGAAATCGACCGAGTGCGTTTACAACGAATTGACACTATTTATTTATTGTGTTTCGAACGTTACTCTTTTCGGAAATCCTATCGACTGCGCCACTTTTATTTATATTGTTTTTATTAAGTTTTTATTTTCAACTTTAAAATAATATTGCATGAAAGTACATATGAATGTTAAGTCGCAACTAGTTATATCAGACTACGTGACTTTTATTAAATTTCTCTCTACTTATACATTTCATCAACACTTTATCTGACACGTGTCGAGTGAAGACAAAGGAATCAAATCATCTGGTAACACTATAGGAATGTGCAAATTATGCAGTAATATAACTTATATGTATATATATATATATATATATACATATATATATATATATATATATATATATATATATATATATATATATATATAAAATAAATTTAAACTGCGCCAAATTATTTTTTTTGTTATTACTACTAGCTAGTAACAGCGTGTAGAATTTGAGAGAAACATTCGATATATTGTTATTTTGCTAGGTATGTTATTCATTATTTGAAAACTAAAAATATTTTTAATCATGATAATTGCTAGTATAGTTTCATAAATCATTATATATCCTTGCTGTAGTTTAAAAATTTAAAGTTTTCTATCGCATCTAAACAAAATTAGATTTCTACTACTGCATACAAGAATGTTCTGTCTTGGCCACAACGGATTATTTAATATAAGTGTAAATAATGGTATATGTTGGAGGTTGTAGGATACGCGGGGGTATTCGTGATTAAACGCACCGTGTACACACTTAAACACAACTGTAACGTAACTTAGAGTCTACGAAAAGTCAGTGAAAGTTTTCATTTAAAAACAAAAGCTACAGTGAACACGTGAACTAGATTTTGTATATGATTCAGTAGTTCTCGACGAACATGTTGATATCTGCAATACCGACCGAAGAAATTGTCGGTCCAACACTCCCCCTCGATCCAACGATGTTCAGTCTTCAGCGGTGACTGTTGATGATCTGCATCCCCGAAAGACTGATACACCTCTCTAGTTTGGTCCTCACGAGTCCCTTCGTGAACATGTCAGCGATGTTGTCCTCCGTCCCGACGTGTTCGATTTGAAGACGTTTCTCAACAAGCGCCTCCCTGATAAAGTGGTGCTTGATCGCAATATGTTTACTGCGAGCATGGAATACTGGGTTGTCAGCGAGCCTTAAGGCGCCTAGATTATCATTCAGCACCGTAACGTCGGCTAGCTGAATGAAGCCGAGCTCCTCCAGGAATTCGGCCCAGTACATCGATTCCTTGGCTGCCTCCGTTAACCCCATGTACTCCGCTTCTGTAGAAGACAAGGCCACGGTCTTCTGCTTCCGAGCCTCCCAGGATACCGGCGAGGAGCTCAGCACGAATGTAAAGCCAGAATAGGAGCGACGGTCGTCCGGACAGTTGCCCCAGTCTGCGTCCACGTAGCCCGTCAGCGGTGTAGACTCGGCTGAGTACGCCAGGCCCAGGTCTGAAGTCCTTTTCAAATATCTCAGGACTCTTTTTGCGGCGACCCAGTGTGCTTTTCCGTACGAGTTGTTGAACTGGCCGAGACAGCTGGCTGCGAACGCGATGTCAGGTCGTGTTGCCAAGGCCAGGTACGTGAGGCATCCCACGAGCTCTCGATACGGGACGTCGCTCTCGAGCTCGAGCGATTCGGCCACTCTGGTTAGTTTAACGTTGACGTCCATCGGGGTACTCACGGGTTTCGCGTCGACCATTTTGAAACGCTCTAATAGGTCAGTTATGTAGCCGCGCTGACCCAGCGTGATTTGGTCGTCATCTTGGCGAAATTCGATCCCCAAACAGTAGGAGACCGGTCCGAGGTCCTTGAGGTTGAAACGAGCGGCCAGGCTCTCACTAAGTTGTGAGATTTGGCTCGAGTTTCTGGACGCGACGAGGATGTCGTCCACGTAAACTGCAATTAAACAAATGTTCTCCCCCTCTCCTGTGTAAAACAGGCACGGATCGCCATTGGAACGTTTGGCGCCGAACTCTAACAATACCTCACTGAGTTTCGAGTGCCACTGTCTTCCCGATTGACGAAGCCCATACAGGGATTTATTGAGCAAGCATACCTAATTTCCCGCCTCCAGGTTCCGAAGCATGCGCTCCGCCTCTACCCTGATTGTCAGTTCCTCTTCGGTGTCACAGATGATCCTGAGGGCGCTCTTCAGTTGACTAGGCGGCTGCATGTAGATCTCCTCGTCCAACTCCCCGTTGAGGTAGGCAGTCGTGATGTCGTACTGTCGGACACTCATCCCGTGTTGAGCGGCGAGGGCGGCTATGAGCCGAACCGTGCTGAGTCGGGCCACTGGCGCGAATGTCTCGGTGAAGTGCACTCCCGGGATTTGAGAGAATCCTTGAGCCACTAGCCGAGCTTTTCTCCGTTGTAGGCTGCCGTCAGGTCCAAGTTTGTTGCGCAGTATGATTCTGCTCCCGATGACTGTACTGTCTCGGGGCCGATCCACTAGCTGCCAAGTATCGTTCTCGATCATTGCCCGGATCTTTTCGGCTATTGCGCCCATCCATCTTTTCCGATTCTGGTCCGGAGAGCGCTTGACGCGTGGGAATCTCCGACAAGAAGGCGTGCTCGATGGCTGGATGATACTCCTTCCTTGGGCGACCAGGTTGACCCGTCCTGATGATCTTTAGCCTCCCCGGCCCTCTCCTGGTTGCGGCGTCCCCATCAGCAGGCTGCATGGACGGCCCTTGTCCGTTTGCGCCAGCATCTTCCGGGTAATCGTCCACTTCCGATTGATCGGAGATAAGGTGAGACAGCGCGACTTCGATTACATCTGGTTCGTGGACTTGATTGTCCACCGCGTCGTTCTCTCCCGGTCCATCCGGAAAGACATCTTTGAATTTGGTTGCTTCAGGGATCTCCTCGGTGGAGAACTTCACATCTCGGGACGTGATGACGATCCTCTCCTCAGGTAGCCAGATCCTGTATCCCTTTGACTCGTCGCAGAAACCTACGAGGATCCCGTCCTTTGAGCGAGGCTCGAGTTTCCCCTTGGTTGGTTTCCTGTCGAGGCAGTAGACGCGACTTCCGAATTCATGGAGATATCCGACATCGGGGGGCTGCCCAGTCCAGCACTCGAACGGCGTCTTTCCGTCCAAATGTCTCGTAGGACACCGGTTTCTTACATGATTGGCGGTGTTAACCGCCTCGGCCCAGAAAGTCGGCGGCAGACCAGCCTGGATCAGCAGACAGCGCGCGGTATCGAGCAAGCTACGATTCTTGCGCTCCGCCACACCGTTCTGCTCCGGGTTGTATGCAATTGTCAGTCGCCGTGTTATTCCCCGCGACCTCAGGTAACTGTCGAAGACGTTACTTAGATACTCCCTTCCGTTGTCAGTTTACAGGCATTTCACCCTGCGCTCCTTCTGGTTTTCAACGAGTGCGACGTAGTCTCTGGTAACCTGAAACACTTCGTCCTTACCTCGGAGAAACCGGACTTCGCACCAGCGCGATCGGTCGTCAATGAATTCGACGAAATATCTGGCGTCTGTCAGCGATGCGACACGCATGGGTCCACAGACGTCGGAGTGGATGATATCCAGGAGCTCTGATTCACGCGTCGACTTCTTCGGAAACGGCTTGCGAGACATCTTCCCCTTGATGCACACCTCGCATTGGGTGTTGACTTCGATCTTTGTTGATGTCAGTTCACGAATTGTCCCCTTCTGCTGTCCGTCGCGAAGATCCGCCATGTTGAGGTGTCCAAGGCGCCTGTGCCAAGACATGGTGACGTCGTTCGAAGGTGCCGCGGAAGTCGAGTGCTCGACCACAGCGCAGGCGGATTCCTCGTATTGACGCACGTAATAGAGGTCGTCCACCTTGTCCGCGACGAGGTACACAATTCCGCGAGAGTCCAAAACCGACGCGCCGTCTTTCTCGAAAATGACCCGAAAACCGTGTTCTGTGATTTTTCCGACAGACATCAGATTCACCTGTAGGTTCGGAACGTGCATGGCCCGTTCGAGGTTGACGGTTTGGGGCGCGATGTCCGTGTCAACCGCGATTTCGACCGTGCCTTCAGCGATGCAATATGTCGAGCCACCGTCCGCGAGATTAAGTTGGCTGTGTTTTGACGTGTCTAACACTTTGAAGCGCGTGTCGTCGTTGCACATGTGCGAGGTGGCGCCGCTGTCCAGACACCACTTGCTTTTGCGTTGCGTGGCGTCCACGGGAAGAGCTTCACTCACGCACATCGTCGCCGTCTTTTTCTCGGGCTTTTTCTCATCGTTCGTGGCTTGTTTGTTGCGGCACTCCGCCGCTTTGTGTCCAAACATTTTGCATTTGTTGCAACGGATTTTCGACTTTTTGGTCTTTTGTTTGACCTTTTCATTCGCTGCAACATCCGATTTACAGTTTTCGTTTTTCGACGGTTGATATTTTCGATTCGCGAACATTGCACTGACCATCGATCCGCTCCGGTGGGCATCGTACTCTTCGATGATTTTTATGCGGAGGGCGTCTGGATCGGGCAGCTCGTCACGCGTTTCGATCGCGACACGAAAGTTTTCGTAGCTCGGCGGTAAGCTATATAATAGCGCAATCGCGAGCACTTCCGGATTTACTTCCAATCCCATGTCTCTCAACTTGTCAACTGCGTCGAAAAACTCTCCGACATGTTCCCGTCGCCATTCTCTTCGAGACGACGAAGCATCAGGTACTTCAGCAACGCTGCTTTCCGTGCTGGTCCTTGCGATCTGTAGACGGCCTTAAGCTTCTGCCAAACCTCTCTGGACGTGGTGCACCCTTTAATTTGCTTCAGCTCGGAGTCTCCGATGGAGAGAATTATGCTCGACATGGACTTGCTGTCGCCTTTGATCCAAGCAGCAATGGCGGCTGCACTCGCTGCGTCGTTGGCCACGGGCTCCGGCTTCACGTTTTCACCTGTCACGTAGTCCCATCTATCGTTGTCGACCAGCATTGCCTTCATGTGAATGCTCCACGTTTCGTAGTTGTCCCGGTTCAATGGTGTGAAGCGCGACATGTGCGAACTCATGTTGCTGGAGATTCACTCGAGGTGCTGCGCGGTTCGATAAAACGATGGATCGATAACTATATCGATTTGTTTCAGCGTCACGTTTGTTTACGCTGGGCCCATAACCTGTTGGAGGTTGTAGGATACGCGGGGGTATTCGTGATTAAACGCACCGTGTACACACTTAAACACAACTGTAACGTTACTTAGAGTCTACGAAAAGTCAGTGAAAGTTTTCATTTAAAAACAAAAGCTACAGTGAACACGTGAACTAGATTTTGTATATGATTCAGTAGTTCTCGACGAACATGTTGATATCTGCAATACCGACCGAAGAAATTGTCGGTCCAACAGTATATATACCGTGTTTTTTTATTCATGTCAAAATTTCTGCCCTTTTGCTTTTTTCTAGATGCACTCAAATTTAGCCTTTTCTTTTTACCACGTCTATAATCTATCACTTCCATATCAAAAATCGTAATTATATAATAAATACACAATTGCTCGCTAGTGAAAATGCAAGCCAGATGAAAATATATTTACTTGCTGTGGGTACCCCCACCACAGATTGTATATTGCTGTAAGATGGTATCCCCACTTCTAGCGAGATACACTCCTCGCTTCCCGTACCCTGCCTTATATGTACTATGGCGAACGACATTCATGCTCCCAAATATACGGAAAAGAGGTTTTGTATATAATTTGTTACATACGTATTTTTTGTTGTAAAGCAAATTTTTAATTAGAAATCGGTAGATATAGGATCAATCTACGTTTATACCTTGTTATAAATTTGATAACTATCCAATTTCAAAAGGTATTTTATACTTAATTTGGCTTATATATGTTATTTTTGTTAATTTTTTACATAAATACCAAAAGCAAATTTCAAATTTCAAGCCGGCACAAACTTTGGTATATCTTTTGCAAACATGCTAAAATAAGAATTATATTTTTGAGATGCATGAGTATGTAGTGTTATATTATAAGCGGCAGCAATATTTCTGATAGAAGACGGGCCCCTTAACATCAAGCTAGCAGACCCCTGTATAAAAGAAAATTTAGACAAGAAAAATATAGTTACAATTATTGCTATTTTATTGCTAATTTAATACCCTAAAATTAAATTTATTGCTCCAACCGTTTTCCGGGAAATTGGGGACTGACTTCAAACTGAACATAAGGCGCGATTTACAGGGTTAGTCAATGTAAGGGTTCTTTCTATTTTATTGCTCGAGCAGAATGACTTCAAACTGAATTATAAAACTCTATATGGCATTGTTTAAATATATTCATTTTATTTTCGAACATAATCCAAGGGAATAGGGCATAATACCGCTGTCACAGGCGCGAATTACAGAATAAATCAATGTAAGGGTCCTTTCTATTTTATTGCCCGAGCAGAATGACATCAACCTGAAGTATAAAGCTCTATATGGCATTGTTTAAATATATTCATTATATTTTCGAACTTAATTCAAGGGAATTGGGCATAATACCGCTGTCAGAGGCGCGAATTACAGAAAAAATCAATTTGAGGGTTGTTTCTATTTTATTGCTCGAGCAGAATGACTTCAAACTGAATGATAAAGCTCTATATGGCATTGTTTAAATATATTTATTTTATTTTCGAATTTAATCCAAGGGAATAGGGCATTTTACCGCTGTCACAGGCGCGAATTACAGAATATATCAATTTAAGGGTCATTTCAATATTTAAACAATGCCATATAGAGCTTTATACTTCAGGTTGATGTCATTCTGCTCGAGCAATGAAATTGAAATGACCCTTAAATTGATTTATTCTGTATTTCGCGCCTGTGACAGCGGTAAAATGCCCTATTCCCTTGGATTAAATTCGAAAATAAAATAAATATATTTAAACAATGCCATATAGAGCTTTATCATTCAGTTTGAAGTCATTCTGCTCGAGCAATAAAATAGAAACAACCCTCAAATTGATTTTTTCTGTAATTCGCGCCTCTGACAGCGGTATTATGCCCAATTCCCTTGAATTAAGTTCGAAAATATAATGAATATATTTAAACAATGCCATATAGAGCTTTATAGTTCAGTTTGATGTCATTCTGCTCGAGCAATAAAATAGAAACAACCCTCAAATTGATTTATTCTGTAATTCGCGCCTCTGACAGCGGTATTATACCCTATTCTCTTGAATTAAGTTCGAAAATAAAATGAATATATTTAAACAATGCCATATAGAGCTTTATAATTCAGTTTGAAGTCATTCTGCTCGAGCAATAAAATAGAAAGGACCCTTACATTGACTAACCCTGTAAATCGCGCCTTATGTTCAGTTTGAAGTCAGTCCCCAATTTCCCGGAAAACGGTTGGAGCAATAAATTTAATTTTAGGGTATTAAATTAGCAATAAAATAGCAATAATTGTAACTATATTTTTCTTGTCTAAATTTTATTTTATACAGGGGTCTGCTAGCTTGATGTTAAGTCAGCAGACCCCGATTTCCCGGAAAACGGCCGGAGCAATAAATTTTATATTGGGATAATAAATTAGCAATAAAATAGCAATAAATGTATCTATATTTTTTTTTTGTCTAAAAATATTTTTTTGATAGGGGTCTGCTAGCTTTATGTTAAGCTAGCTGACCTTGATTTTCTGGAAAACGGTCGGAGCAATAAATTTAATTTTAGGGTAATAAATTAGCAATAAAATAGCAATAAATGTATTTATATTTTTTTTGTCAAAAATATAGTTTTCTTTATAGGGGTCTGCTAGCTTGATGTTAAGCTAGCTGACCCCGATTTCCCGGAAAACGATCGGAGCAATAAATTTAATTTTAGGGTAATAAATTAGCAATAAATAAGCAATAAAAAGGTGCATGATTTTCATTGTGGTCTGCTCATGTGGCTCTGCCAGTTTGACAGAGCTGAAAATATTGAACTTAAAAATTATTATAGAAAGAGAAGAAATATTTCAAATTATTATACATATGTACAAATTTCGAGAAATGAGACAAAACCTGAAAAATGAAATACGACATGCTCACTGTAATTATCTTGAGTCTATTGAAAATAACTTGATGGCAGGTGACGTCAACGTGTTCTGAAATTATGTTAATAAAAAAAAAAACCCACAAAATTATACTACAAAATTAAAATTCAAAAATTTTATGCTTAAAACTTCACAAGATATTGCCAATGGCATCGCTGAATATTTAAAATCTGCTTATACAAATACTGATGAAAAATATGTAATTAGTGCAATTAAAACATTAATACCAATAGAATCTAATGGAGTGGATCAAATACCCCCGTATATTTTAATAGGTTGTGGTGATGTTATAAGTAAGCCATTAAATATAATTTTTAACTAATCTCTAAGACAACAAACTTTTCCCAGCCTTTAGAAAATTAGTAAAGTAACACCAATTCCAAAAACTGGAGATATTTCTAATATGGAAAATTACAGACCAATATCTTTGTTGCCAGCACCTGCAAAATTATTTTAACAAATTGTGTATCAGCAATGTATTCGCATGTTTCAAATCAAATTTGCTTCGAACAGCACAGTCTTACTAAGTTTAGGTCAGTTGAAACGAATCTGAACACACATAATATTACGCGGGTTATTGACCAGGGTGATTCTGCTGATATCGTTTATACAGACTGTGGATAAGCATTTGACTGGGTTGATCATGTTACTTTATTAAATTAATTGAATAGATTTGGGTTTTCCAATGAAATTATTTATTCATCAAATCTTATTTATCTGCAAGATTTAAGTTTGTTACTTATTGTAACAAAAATTAAGAAAAATACATTGTAACTTCTGGAGTTTAATAAGGCTCAAACCTAGGACCATTAATATTTTTGATTTTTATAAATGATTTACTACGTTGTATAAATTATTCCAACAGCTTATTATTTGCTGATGTCTAAGATTTTTAAAAGAATTACAAATTCCGATGACTTAAATTTACTTTGCAAATAAACTTCCCTTGAATTTAAGGAAATATTATCATTTGCAATTTTCCAAAAAGAAACATGATACTGTTAAGCGATATCACATTAGAAACACTCAGCTACAAATTGTGACATGCATCAAGGATCTTGCTGTGAGATTTCAGAATAATGAAAAATTTGATAGACATGTAAGCGAAATAACTAATAGTGCAATTAGATCTTTAGGTTTTATTATCAGAAACACAAAACAATTTAGAAATAATAAAACCATATTTATTTTGTATTATTCGTTTGTTAAATCTAAATTACAATTTGCAAGTACAGTCTGGAATTCACGTGAAGAATTAGACCGATGACACACACAGCGGTTTGTGTCGACTCGGCAGACGAGTCGTCCGCCGCGCGAGGACGGACACACACGGCGGTTTTACTAGCTGCAGCCCTTGATTACCTATACCAGATTTGTTTTCATGTGCCAGAGGAGCTAGTGACAAAAGATTACAGAATTTGAAACTTGCTGGTTTTTTCTGTCGCGCAGTACATATTTGTCACATAATTCCTATGCAAAATGTTTATAAGGTTTATATTTTGGAAATTAAATAAGCATAAATATATATTTTCATATATTTAGTTAGTACAAAAGAAAAAAAAATACAATCCACTTAAACACAACTAAGAACAATATTATAACGTTGAAGCAAATTTAATTATAATAACCTATTTTATAATATATTAAATGTGGAGTAGATACTCAAATATTTTTAAATTGCTATCATTTATTATTTTTTAGTTTTGCAAGATTCTTTATTTGAATTTATAAATAATAAACTACGATATTTAGAATTACATGGCAAATCGTAAATTATATTTCTATTTGTGTGTCAAATATTGAAATTTTGTTGGTATTAAAAACAAAAGAAAAGAGTTCTGGTTGTTAGTAATTAGTTTTAACATGCTACCCTATAATATTTCAGCCTACGATTAACAGCGGTCGTAGAAGAATATTCTTATATCTTATTTAAATTTATGAATCATGTATTCCGCATTGTTTTAAACAGCAAGATATTAATATTTCGCACAATATTTGTTTGAAAAGTTTCTTCAAAAAATGTACAAGTTACAAGAAAACCGTTATAGAAAATTAGGCAATAATATGCACTTATTTCATATTATATATATACAAATTGAAATTATAATATGCTACTTCCCTTAAACTTAAGATTAAATTTCAAACAATGATTCCGTAATTCGTACGTTGAAATTCTGTTCTTGACGCTCACGTAGGAGCACTTTTATTTATATTTGTTCTTTGGTCGGTCACTTGAACATAAATGCTTAAAATAGCGACACTCACAAACTTCAAATAAGAATAAATAAAACTTAATTTTCTGAACTAACAATTATTTATATTTCTTATTGACATACAATATCAATATAATATAGAAGATGTCACTCTGTGTAAAGTACACAACACACTAAATAAACTTCAAATCTATTTAATTGAAGATTCACACTTTTTTGACATTTCATTCTGACGTTTGATTCGTTTTTGTCTATTTCAAAGCAGACTGAATTTCAGAATCGTAGTGATTGTTTTATTTCAGTATTAGCTATTTGATTTTTACTTTCTTTTACGAAGTAATAAGTAAGTATAGGGATCACCAAAAAAATCGAACTCGAGATTTCAACGGATATACACGTTTTGAGCTTCCCTGAATCGAATGTGACTATTTTCGGAGTGACGTCTGTGTGTGTGTGTGTGTGTGTGTGTGTGTGTGTGTGCGTGTGTGTGTATGTGAACGCTCTAGAGCCGAAACTGTCCAACGTAAAATTATGAGACTTCAAACTTAAGACTTGTATATGGTCTAGTTGTGCACCTCCTATTTTTGAAAAGAATATTCTAACCGGCAGTGCATGTTTACTCTATGCATTTTTTGTTCTATCTCCAATATCACTAGAACGGCTGCACTTACGGCAAAAATAGTTATGTTCATAATGAAAGATATTAATATTTCGCACAACTTTTGTTTGAAAAGTTTCTTCAATAAATGTACCAGTTACGAGAAAACTGCTACCGAAAATTATGAGAATCTTGTTTACGTTGTCATGGATTCGAATGTAGCTTAATAAATCGGATCATCTGCGCCTGTCAATATTTCGACAAGAAAACAAAATGGTCTGAATTAGATAAATGACATTTCAGAATATTTCTGTAGAGAATTGTTTAGTTTTGATAGTTAGTTAGTTCAAAACCATTACAAATTGGTATTGGTATAATTTTCAACCCATTAATTTATATAAGGTAAGCTTGGTTTTCAAATTGTTTCTGTTGGATTATTATTTCCTAATATTATATTTTTATAATCAATAAATATTGATGAAAACTACGTAAAAGAAAGTCCCGCGTTGGCCACAACCCATTTTTTACTTTCTTTTACAGAGTAATAAGTAAGTATTGTAATCATGAAAAATTTCGAACTCGAGATTTCAACGGATATACATGTTTTGACCTTCCCTGAATCGAATGTGACTATTTTCGGCATGACGTCTGTGTGTGTGTGTGTGTGTGTGTGTGTGTGTGTGTGTGTGTGTGTGTGTGTGTGTGTGTGTGTGTGTGTGTGTCTGTGAACGCTCTAGGGCCAAAACTGTCGAACGAAAAATTATGAAACTTCAAACTTAAGACTTGTATATACCCTAGATGTGCACCTCCTATTTTTGAAAAGAATATTCAAACCGGTAGTTCATGTTTACTCTATACATTTTTTGTTCTATCTCCAATATCACTAGAACGGCTACACTTACGGCAAAAATAGCAATATTCATAATGAAAGATATTAATATTTCGCACAACTTTTGTTTGAAAAGTTTCTTCATAAATTGTACCAGTTATGAGAAAACTGCTACGAAAAAACTCAAATATCTTATTTACGTTGCCATGGTGATACCTACAATTGTGACTAATTTTATTATTTTTAAAACGAATCAACCATGAGTTACATCATTTGTTTCTTGTTTATTGAGAACAAACAAGCATTCCTTTGACAGTTATCTGTATGAATTAATATTTAAAATATTGATTTCTTATTAGAATACATTGTATCAGGTAAATTATTATAGAATCAATTTATATTATATATTTGCTGACATAATTAATTAACAATTTCAGAGTATAACTGTGAAATTTGACTGTTTAAGAGTGAATACGATAAGTACTTCAAATTCAGATCCATTATAAATTGGTATAATTATCCAGTTATTTTCATTATATATTAATATCTATCTATTGAAAACTACGTAAAAGAAAGTTGAGTGCAGGCCACTCCAGATATTTTTTATAACATTATTAACAGTCGCCATGGTGCAGTGGCTAAGTGTCATTCCTTTCGCCCTGGAGGTCGTGAGTTCGATCCCCGTCTATGCCAATCTGCATTTTTACAAAAAAGCGTTCTACACACACTCACATACAAACATTTCTGGGTTATTATATTAATGATGTAATTTATATATGGTGCAGAGGTTAAAACTCTAGCCTCCGCCCTGGAGGTCTCGAGTTCGATTCCCGTCTATGTCAAGTTGCATTTTTTTTATTTATTTATTAAATTACAACTGGCCAATGGTTTGGCCAACCAGTAAATGTGATGAGTTTACATGTCGTGCAGAAGTTACACCTATTGGTGTTTCTTCCTAACAATATTGCGTTTGTTTATATTAGTATTAAATCCAAGGGTTTTTTGTTCGGTCCAAGCGTCTCGTTTCGTTTGCGTTGTTGAGCAGATTAAGTGCTAATTCATTCGGGTGATTGTTTAATCTGTTTTCATATTTTGTAAAGTATCTTTTTATCTCATCTGTAACGTATTTTACTCGTGAATCGGAGTGAATGGTTTCATTTTTGACGTACCACGGTGCATTGCAGATCATTCGCAGAGATTTGTTTTGGAAGCGTTGTATAAAGTTTCTTTTCGACTTTTTAGCGCAACCCCACATTTGGATACCGTATGTCCAAATTGGTATTAGTACTACTTTGTAGATGACTAATTTGTTGTTGAGTGTTAGTTGCGACTTACGTCCAATTAACCAGTACATTTTTTAAATTTTTATGTCCAGTTGTTTTGCTTTAAGGTGGTTTTTCCACGTTAACTGTTTGTCAAGGTTCATCCCCAGGTACTTAACAACTGATGTTTCGGGTAGATTTTTGTTATTTATGGATATTTCCGGACATGTGTGCCTTGTTGTGAAACATTTTGCTTCATTTATTTTTATTCTCAACTTGACGCTTCTGTTGGGTTTTCGTGCGATGCCATATGTAGCAGTTGTGACGTTTCCCACGCAGGGTAAATCTGCGGTATATATCTGATACGGTACCGGGCCCAGGACGCTTCCTTGTGGTACTCCTGTATTTATTCGATAGTGGTTGGAATAACTACCGTCGTGGCGCACTTGGAAGAATCTATCACATAGATAAGATTTAAGCATTACGTAGTATTGGTGAAAGAGAGTAAGTTTGATTTTGTAGAGCAGGCCTGGGTGCCAAACCCCATCGAAGGCTTGACCGATATCAAGGAAGGCAGCCGAGCAGAATTGTTTTTCTTCAAGAGATTTTTCTATTTCAATGACAACTCTGTGAACTTGTTCTATTGTTGAGTTTTGATTTCTAAATCCAAATGGGTGGGCTGGGATTAGGTTATTGTGTTTAATGATGGGTTTTTAACGTTGTAAAATTAATTTTTCAAGAAGTTTAGATAAAGTTGGTAGAAGGGATATGGGTCTATATGATATTGTTTCGTGTTCGGGTTTGTCTGATTTTTGTATCAGTATTATTTGTGCAAATTTCCATAGTATGGGGAAGTATTGGATTCGGATTACGGCGCTCATTATTTGTGTTATTGCAACTAGAGCTATTTTTGGGAAGTTTTTATGAATAGTTGCGGTTATCAAATCATATCCAGGGGTCTTTTTGTGGTTCAAGGAACTGATTTCGTCATTAATTTCTGCAACGGTGAAATATTTGATTGGCTGGGATAGTTGTAGTGGAGTATCTAGGAATGACAGGATTATGTTCTCTTCATCAATTGTCGACTGTGATGGGTTTGGTTTAAAAGTGTTGGATAAGTGTTCAGCAAAAGTATCAGCTTTTTCTTTCTCTGATCTAGCCCATGTGCCGTTTTTTTTTCGAATTGGCGGAATTCATTGCGTTAGTCTCTTAAATTTTTTAGTTACTCTCCATAGCGAGTAATCCTTGTCAGCGTAGGAGGTAGGTTACCAACATATTCTTGGAACGAGTCATTTCTAATTTTGTGTAGAGTTTCTTTGATTTTTTTGCTTAGCTTATTGAGTATATTTTTGTCACTTGGGTGTCTACCTACTTGCCATTTTCGTCTGGCTTTTCTTTTCTCGGCAATTTTGACTCTAATGTAAAGGGTGGTATCTTTTTTTGGTGTTGCTGCAGGTGTAGATATCCAGGCAGCCTCCTGTATGAGCTGCGTTAGATTCTTAACCGCCGAGTCAAGTTCGTTTTTGGTTTTTAGTGGTATGTTGGTATGAACATTTTCTTGAAGATAATTTTTAAATATTGTCCAGTTTGTATTTTGATTTGAAAGGAAAGGTTTTTTGTGATATTCTTGCGTGATTGTTGAAATGATAGTCAATATTATTCCAACCGCAGATATTCAAGAAGCTCTCGAAGGTCATGGCTTAGATATTCGGTATGTTAGAAACATTAGAAGCTGGAAAACAAAAGAACCTCTGTTATTATTCTTTGTGGATCAAGAGCCCAACGAAAATAATAAAAATATATTCAATATCACACACCTTCTAGGCTCTAACATCGTAGTAGAAGCACCAAGAAAGAAGAAAGAAATTCCACAATGCATGAGATGCCAAGAATATGGTCATACATACTGCACTAAACCCCACTAATGTGTCAAATGCGCAAAAAACCACCCAACAAAGGATTGCTTAAAAAGCAAAGATACCACTGCAACATGTACACTGTGCAGAGGGCCTCCTCCAGCCAACTACAAAAGTTGCACAGTTTATAGGGATCTCCAAGCCTCGAGAGAGAAGCCTCTGTCTGACCAGCCATTTAACGGTCAGAAAACTCATAACAAATCTAGCAATTACTCAAATACCAACCAAAGTTACGCTCAAGTTACAAGAAATCACACCAACAACGAAACCGCGCAAACACACGAAGACACATATTCACTTATTAGACGAAGACACATATTCCATATTTTTTTAGCTCATTTTCTCCAAAGGCTCGAAATGATGTTCAACCAACATATGAACCAAACCAGCTTGGTTATCAATATGCTTTCCACAACTATCCAAAACAAAAGCAATGGATAATTACCTAAGAATAGCTCTATGGAATGCCAACGGGTTGGCACAACATCGATTTGAAGTAGTGGCTTTCCTTACACAATAAAGAATAGATATCTTACTTATTTGGGAAACACACTTCACAGATATGAACTATTTTAACATCCATAAATAATTATAAACAACCCTTAACCACAAAGTATTTTAATTGACATAAATACGAAGAAACAGTATTTGATAACGTAATAAAATAAAAAGGTACAATTTCAAAATATTACTGTGCAGCATTAGTTGGTTTAGCAGTTTGTTTGGTATATTATATATACATATATATATATATATATATATATATATATATATATATATATATATATATATATATATATGTAGTGAAAATTAAATAACAGTTTTCTACTGCAAGTCACGAACAAATTGGCCCACGAACACAATCTCCGAACAATTTTGGACTCGTACTCAGTTGTGCGCTTTGTGAACATTGTTTGTCGTTGTGCTTGTTGTTAAAAATATAAATGACAATGTGATGTCCCATTTTCGGAAAATTATCCGACAAAGAAACTTTTCAAGCAAAAGTTGTGCGAAATATTAATATTTATCATTATGAACATTACTATTTTTGCCATAAGTGCAGCCGTTCTAGTGATATTGGAGCAAAAATTTCATAGAGTAAACATGCACTGCCGGTTTGAATATTCTTTTCAAAATTCAAATCAAATATTATCAATTGACATTTATTTTCTGTCAATGTCAATAATTGTGAGTCGCATTTAAGGATTTATGTTAAAATAACCGACCAAAGAACAAATATAAATAAAAGTGCTACCACGTGAGCAAGGAAGGCGTCAAAAGCAGTATTTCAATGTGGATTAGTGACGTACGAGTTACGGAAACATTTTTTGAATTGTAAATCTTAAGTTTAAGAGGAGTAACATGTTATTATTCAATCTTGAAGTATTTAATATGAAAAAAGTGCATATATTTGCCTAATTTGCATATTTTTTTTAGCAAATACGTGTTTCCGTCCATTTATTTTAATTCATAGTTAATATTTTCACTTCAAAAAGGCCAAAAAGCAGTGATTTTTGAAAATATGAGTTGCGGGTAAATTCTATAGTTGGTCAAATTATAATAACGGCAAGTAAGTAAATTTATAATTCTGATTATTAAAGAAATAAAATCTTGAAGAGATAATTCAAACATATTTAGAAACATGATTGGTTGGCAATTTATTTTTACTTTCTTTTACAGAGTAATAAGTAAGTATAGGGATCACCAAAAAAATCGAACTCGAGATTTCAACGGATATACACGTTTTGAGCTTCCCTGAATCGATTGTGACTATTTTCGGAGTGACGTCTGTGTGTGAGTGTGTGTGTGTGTATGTGAACGCTCTAGAGCCGAAACTGTCCAACGTAAAATTATGAGACTTCAAACTTAAGACTTGTATATGGTCTAGTTGTGCACCTCCTATTTTTGAAAAGAATATTCTAACCGGCAGTGCATGTTTACTCTATGCATTTTTTGTTCTATTTCCAATATCACTAGAACGGCTGCACTTACGGCAAAAATAGTTAGGTTCATAATGAAAGATATTAATATTTTACACAACTTTTGTTTGAAAAGTTTCTTCAATAAATGTACCAGTTACGAGAAAACCGCTACCGAAAATTATGAGAATCTTTTTACTTTCTTTTACAGAGTAATAAGTAAGTATAGGGATCACCAAAAAAATCGAAGTCGAGATTCCAACGGATATACACGTTTTGAGCTTCCCTGAATCGAATGTGACTATTTTCAGAGTGACGTGTGTGAGTGTGTGTGTGTGTGTGTATGTGAACGCTCTAGAGCCGAAACTGTCCAACGTAAAATTATGAGACTTCAAACTTAAGACTTGTATATGGTCTAGTTGTGCACCTCCTATTTTTGAAAAGAATATTCAAACCGGCAGTGCATGTTTACTCTATGCATTTTTTGTTCTATCTCTAATATCACTAGAACGGCTGCACTTACGGCAAAAATAGTTATGTTCATAATGAAAGATATTAATATTTCGCACAACTTTTGTTTGAAAAGTTTCATCAATAAATGTACCAGTTACGAGAAAACCGCTACCAAAAATTTTAAGAATCTTGTTTACGTTGTCATGGATTCGAATGTAGCTTAATTAATCGGATCACGCCTGTCAATATTTCGACAAGAAAACAAAATGGTCTGAATTAGATAAATGACATTTCAGAATATTTCTGTAGAGAATTGGTTAGTTTTGATAGTTAGTACTTCAAAACAATTACAAATTGGTATTGGTATAATTTACAACCCATTCATCTATATAAGGTAAGCTTGGTTTTCATATTGTTTCTGTTGGATTATTATTTCCTAATATTATATTTTTATAATCAATAAATATTGCTGAAAACTACGTAAAAGAAAGTCCCGCGTTGGCCACAACTCATTTTTTTAAACGGTGACCACGTTAGCACAAAAATTATTAAACCGATTTTTCTCAAATTTTTATGGTATGTTTAGTACATTTATAGTTCTCGTTTGAGCTAGAATAATTGTGATATCTGTAATAGGCATGTGGCAAGTTTTTGCTGTGGAGAAAATGACATATAATTTAGAACCCATTTAATTACTATAATAAGTAACAATTTACTAAATAGTACTGAACTTCAATAGTTATAAAATATTGAATTTTATAACTAGAATTTTAAATTTTAGAACCAGAATTTTGTATCCCCTTTACTTTATAGTAACAGTGTTGCATGCAATGCACACACAATTTTGAGATACGTGAGTGATGTTATGTCCATCTTTGGCAAATTGTCTGATTGTGTTTTCACATAACCAATATCACTCATGTTTAATAATAATGCCCACTTATAACACCAACCACAAAAGAATTGTTTCTGTTGGATTATTATTTCCTAATATTATATTTTTATATTCAACATCTATGTTTGATAACAATAGGTACAATTTCAGTGTATTACTGTGGAATATTGGTATTTGGACAGTTTGTTTGAAATATATATATATATATATATATATATATATATATATATACATATATTCCAAACAAACTGTCAAAAAATACCAATATTCCACAGTACAACACTGAAATTGTACCAAATGTTATCAAACATAAATGTTAATTATAAAAATATAATATTAGGAAATAATAATCCAACAGAAACAATATGAAAACCAAGCTTACTTAATATTAGTGATTGAGTGGAAAATTATACCAATACCAATTTGTAATGGTTTTGAAGTACTAACTATCAAAACTAACCAATACTCTACAGAAATATTCTGAAATGTCATTTATCAAATTCAGTCTATTTTGTTTTCTTGTAGAAATATTGACAGGCGCAGTTGATCCGATTAATTAAGATACATTCGAATCCATGACAACGTAAGCAAGATACTTATGAGTTTAAGTAGCAATTTTCTCGTAACTGGTACATTTATTGAAGAAACTATTCAAGCAAAAGTTGCTCGAAATATTAATATCTTTCATTATGAACATAACTATTTTTGCCGTAAGTGCAGCCGTTCTAGTAATATTGGAGATAGGACAAAAAATGCATAGAGTAACTATGCACTAACGGTTTGAATATTCTTTTCAAAAATAGGAGGTGTACAACTAGACCATATACAAGTCTTAAGTTTGAAGTATCATAATTATACGTTTGATAGTTTTGGCTCTAGAGTGTTCACACACACACTCACACACACACACAGACGTCACTCCGATAATAGTCACATTCGATGCAGGGAAGCACAAAACGTGGATATCCGTTGAAATCTCGAGTTCGATTTTTTTGGTGATCCCTATACTTAGTTATTACTTCGCAAAAAGAAAGTAAAATGTTAGGTAACATTTATCTGACAACTAACAGCGTTTCCGAATATACTTATGAAAACAACTAATATTTACTACCAACTTAATGGTAATAGCCCTATCCACTCACTCTAAATAAGTGTATAGGCGTAGTATCGTCATAGGCTTATAAGGCTCGAATCCTAAATAATTCGTATCTTCTGTAATAGGATGATTTCAGAAAAACAAAATAATAAGTTTTTTTTAATGTTGCTTCTTTCGAAAAAAAAACAGGCTGGCCTCATGGCTATTGTTATTCATTTTGAAGCTGTAAAAGTCGAAAATTATTAAAATAATAGGAACTTTTACTTGTTTCTAGTTCGGACTATAGCCACAGATTTACAGATTAAAATGCCGTAAGAATTTTTGATTTTAGATAAGCAGAATATCATGGATAAGAAATATAATTAATGCGTTACAAATCGGCGCACTAACAGACAGTTAATGACTCTAGTTTTATCCTATTTGTTGTTTGATCTAACTAAATGCTAATGACATATTATTTAGCGTAAAAAATGAGTACATACCTTGTAGACGCAGCTGCAATTCCACTAATATCCGATTCGTTGACAGACGTCGAGGAAGCATAGCAAGGATTTGCCCTAATATTGCATTCCATACTGAAATCAACATTGCAAATCTTGTATTCGACACTGGGCGTTGTCTTCACCAAGTACTTCTGCCTAACAGGTCCTCCACTACACGGCAAACTTGTCTGACAAACCACCTTTGTATGGGAGTAATGCTTTTGTGGACTTGGGATGTTAAAGTTGAAATAGTTATCGGAAGAAGACGGTGAATGAACTTCTGGATACGAGCCAGAGCCGGACGAATGGACTAAGCGGACACTTCGAGGGGATCGCGGGGATTTCGGAAGAATTTTAGGGGATTTTGGTGATTTGGGAATTGATGGTGATTTTGGTAGGGTAGGAGATTTAGGAAAACTAGGAGATTTTGAGACTGAAGGTGGTTTAGGAGTTTTTGGTGATTTTAACGCTGTAGGGGATTTGGGTGCTTTTGGTGACTTCAGTGCCTTGGGGGATTTGGGAACAGTGTCGAAGTTGAAAATTTGTTTGCTTGATGAACAGTTTGGGGAACGTTGTAAAGGCGATCTAGGTGCGGCTGACGCTGGTGGAGTCGGGGTTACTGTACACTGGTAACTGATAGTTGGACTCTTGGGAACGGGGGAAGCGTGTCGGGATCGGCTGCTGCTTACACCTGGACTCTTCTCGTCCATTATTAGAGGGAGAAGTCGGGGACAATCTTGTATCCGGTGTATGTGTATTGTGGAGTTAACCTACATTGGAGAAAACATCACATTACCACAAATCAATCGACACAACAAGTTTTAAATATACTACATCGAACAAGATGAACCCAATCGGATGTAACGACCTAAACATTAGTTTTTATCGAACGAAAACTTTAAATATATTTCTGTTATAGCTTCAAATGCTTTTAGTTTGATTAGACAGACAACCTGAGGAATCTCAGTCGTATCTTTAATTACTATCAATCTATATCGTTTAAAATATTTATTTTGCAACCAATTTTCATCATGTTTATTTAAAATTGTTAATATTTGCTTTTCTAAATTATCGTAATATACGTTCTGCAAATTAAATATATAACTAAAATATTTTTCTATTTAGCAGAATTGCAGTTTTTATTTTAATATCATTTTCTCATCTCGGCGAGACAGTATAAATTATGCCATCTTTAAGAACGATATTATCATTGTTTCATATAATTTCCTTTAACACGTGTTCTTATTTAAGCAAATTGTAAAACATACATTTGTTACTAGTGATGCTACTAAAATATTTTTGGTTATATTCATGAATCGTAAAAATTAATAATAGCTAAAATCAAAACAATACAGTCCCCTCTTCACCGTTATTATATATATTATATATACCTAGATCCATCTGTCTATGTGTTGAGCTTGCAAACGTCAAATAATTATTTTTAAATTGCAGCTGCTGCGCGATTATCATGAATCAATTTTGTAAATGTGGTAACAAAGGATATAAAATATAAAAGAGGCGATCCGAATCCACGCATATATATATATATATATATATATATATATATATATATATATCATTAATATAATTACCCAGAAATGTATGTGTGTTAACGTGTGTAGAACGCTTTTTTTGTAAAATATAAATTGGCATAGACGGGGATCGAACTCACGACCTTCAAGTTGAAAGGCTAGGCTCTTAACCACTGCGTCATGGCGACTGTTAATAATGTTACACAAAAAAAATCAAATAGTTTATACTGAAATTCAGTCTGCTTTGAAATAGACAAAAACGAATCAAACGTCAGAATGAAATGTCAAAAAAGTTTTTGTGATAAATCTTCAATTAATTTGATGATTTGAAATTTATTTAGTGTGTTTGTACTAAAAAGTGGCATCTGCTATATTATATTGATATTGTATGTCAATGAGAAATATAAACAATTATTAATTATTAAAATTAACTTTTATTTATTCTAATTTGAAGTTTGTGAGTCGCTATTAAGCATTTATGTTAAAATGATCGACCAAAGAACAAATATTAATAAAAGTGCTACCACGTGAGCGTGAAAAACAATATTTCAATGTGAATTAGGGACATACGAGTTACGGAAACATTGTTTGAATTGTAAATCCTAAGATTAAGGGGAGTAACATGTTATTATTAAATTTTGAAGTATTTAATACGAAAAAAGTGCATATTTTGCCTAATTTGCATACATTTTTAGCAAATACGTGTTTCCATCCATTTATTTTAATTCATAGTAAATATTTTCACTTCAAAAAGGCCAAAAAGCAGTGATTTTTGAAAATATGAGTTGCGGTAAGATTCTATATTTAGTCAAATTATAATAACTGCAAGTAAGTAAATTTATAATTCTGATTATTAAAGAAATTAAATCTTGAAGAGATAATTCAAACAAATTTAGAAACATGTTTGGTTGGCAATTTTATTTTTTACTATTAATGGCACAATCCATTGTATTTTAGCATATAACTAATTATTACTTTTAAAACTGCCGTTGTGACACTGCAGTTTAATACTGCAAAATTCAGACTCTAGCCTGATTATTTAATTCAAAGACAATAATGAATCAAATGTCAAATCATTAAATATGTATGTTGTGTAAAAAGGGATTGTAAAACATATATTTTGAATAATCGAATCAAATAATAAACAGCAATCGTAAGTAAATTTGAAATCCTGTTTTTTGTGTAATAATACAATTAAGGAAATTGTCTTAATGATACTATTGGTCAGTACAACCGTGTAATTATTATTAAATTACATGAAAATTCCCCATCAGTCAAAACTGACCTATGTACTGTATTCCATATGGGCCCTAGTATATATATAATATATATATATATATATATATATATATATATATATATATATATATAAATATATATATATATATATATATATATATATATATATATATATATAAATATATATATATATATATATATATATATATATATATATATATATATATATAAATATATATATATATATATATATATATATATATTATATATATATATATATATATATATATATATATATATATATATATATATTATATATATATATATATATATATATATATATATATATATATATATATAAATATATATATATATATATATATATATATATATATATATATATATATATATTATATATATATATATATATATATATTTATATATAAATATATATATATATATATATATATATATATATATATATATTATATATATATATATATATATATATATATATATATATATATATATATATATATATAATATATATATATATATATATATATATATATATATATATATATATATATATAATATATATATATATTTATATATATATATATATATATATATATATATATATATATATATAAATATATATATATATTATATATATATATATATATATATATATATATATATATATTATATATATATATATATATATATATATATATATATATATATTATATATATATATATATATATATATATATATATATATATATATACACGTTGTGGCTATAAAATAACGCGACTGATGCTGTAAAACTTTTTATTTTCAATTTATACATATTTAATTGTTATCTAAGTATTATATATTGAATAAAACACACTTCGAATTAGAATTAACTACAATAAAGCGAATACAATAAAAACCATAGCATACAATAACGGCTACAAAACAGCCATTATTGATAACCTCCTAAAAAAAAAAATCCAAAACCTATTTAAAATCAAATTTATAATCAACCAACATTAACATCCAAGTCAAATTACTTTTATTTAAATTATATACCAAATATAACAGAAAACATTGCTGCAAAATTAAAATCATTGCAGATTAAATCAATAGTTACTAATAAAATAACTTTGGGACGTCTACTAATAAATAACGAACCTAAAAACAAAAAAGAAGAACTTACTGGAATTTATGAAATAAATTGTAATAAATGTGATGCAATATACATTGGACAGAGCGGTAGAAGTATTAACATAAGAATCAAAGAACATCAGAAATCTATAGCCAACAACATTAAATCCACGGGCTTTTCTGACCATTGTATAGAAAATCTACATTAGTTATGATTATAACATTAAAATCCTACATACGGCTACCAAAGGATATAGATTAAATTTGCTAGAACAAACCGCAATTAGGAAAGCAGTCCACCGTAAGAAAAATATTGTATACGACTAAGGCTACTAGTAGTATAATGATAACATGTTGATATTTTGTAATTTAATGTGTTTTAGATTTTATGTATTAGATTTGTAGCTCTTAAATAGTTGATGATGTTCTCATGTGATTTCTTGGTTTGGTTTAGTGCTTCTTTTAGAGTGTTTGGAAAATTATGCCGTTGTCGGTATGTGTTATATGTGTAATGTGAAATTATATGTTCTACTGTAATCTGGGTGTTACATATGTCGCAAGATTCTGGATCTGATTTTTCAAAAATATATTTGTGGGTTAAGAGTGTATGTCCTAGTCTATGTTTTGTAAGGTTTGTTTGTTCTTTTCTGTTATACGTTTTGCATAGTTCTGTGTCGTCTTTTATTGTTTTGTCTTTTCTTTCCATTCTACGCTACATTGCTTGTTTTATGTTACTTTTAATGTCATCTTTGGTAATCGGACTTATTATTTCAGTGGTGTTCACAGCTTCTTTTGCTGCTTTGTCTGCTTCTTCATTTTCTTTGATGTTAGTATGTGATGGTATATAGATACACATTATGTTTTTGTTATGGTTTATTACTGCTTCATGAATTATTGTTTGTATAGATTGTATGAAGGGTTTTGGTGAGTATATATGTTTCATACTTTAGAATGTGCTTAAGGAGTCGGTACATACGAGGAAGTTGGTTTGGCTTTGATCGGTTCTGAGGATGTGTTTGTTCTACTGCTTTTAGGATGCTATATGCTTCTGCGGTATAGATACTTGCGATGTTTGGGAGATGGAATATTTTATCTTCTGCTACTAGTGTAGCACCTGTTTTTCCATCTATTTTAGAACCATCTGTGTATAATTGTATGTAGTTTTTATATATATTGCACTTTTCTTTAAGCAGATTCTTGTAAATTATAGGACATGTTTGATCTTTTGGAAGGTGTGAAAGTTCAAGGTCAAATTGAGGTTGTGACTGTGTCCACGGTGCATTTTCACTATATGTGTTTATTTCTACGTTTGGGAGGGAGACTTGTAGTTCGTTTATGATTTGTTTTATTGATTGTTGGATTGGGGTTCTATTTCTTATTTTTAATTTATTATTTCTGGTATCAAAGATATATTGATAAGCAAGATTTCGTGGGTTGCTTGCTAAATTTGTGATGATAGGTAAGCATTATTTGTTTTCTTTGGTATTTTAGTGGCGGTTCTCCTGCTTCACATAAAATACTGCCGATGGGGCTTGTTCTAAAGGCACCTATAATTAGTCTTAATGCTGTGTGATGTATAGAATCTATTTGTTTTAGTATGTATGGCTTTGCTGTTCCATGTATTTGACATCCATAATCTATTTTTGTTCGAATTAACGCCCGATATATCAGCAATAGTGACTCTCTCTGCGCATCCCAGTTATGGTTACTTAACGATTTGATTAAATTGAGTCTCCTATTACAGTCCAATCTCAGTTCTTTGGTATGTTGTTTCTAATTAAGTTTGTTGTCTATTGTCAGTCCTAGGAATTTTATTGTTTTTGTGAAGGGTATGTCTTTGTTATTTATTTTAAGTATTATGTTGTGATGCGGTCGTCTAAGTTTACAAGAATGTATGGCCTTTGTTTTTGTGTCTGAGAAATGAAATCCAGTATTTTGGGCCCAGTCTAAGATGTTTGTTATAGTTTCTTGTAGATTTTATTTAATTGTTTCTTCATTCTTTCCTCTGGTATAAAACCAGATCGTCTGCAAAAAGGGAAATTTTTATTTGATCTAGAATTTGGACAGATATGTTGATTATTGCTAATAGAAATAGAGTAGGACTCAGAATTGATCCTTGTGGGACTTCATTTTCATGTATTTTTTATTCTTACTCTACTCCATTGCATTTGACCTGGAAGGTACGATTTGATAGAAAGTTTTTTATGAAATGGAGTAAATTTCCTTCTAGTCCAATGGTATGTATGGTCTTCAGAATGTGATATTTCCATGTTGATTCGAAAGTTTTTTCTAAGTCAAAGAATACCGCTAGTAGATGCTGCTAATTTATGAATGCGGTCTTTATTTCTGATGTGAGGGACAGAATTTGATCAGTTGTAGATCTGGAGTTTTGAAATCCACATTTTGCATTGTCTAGTATTTAATTTTTTTTCTA
The DNA here is from genome assembly GCA_933228885.1 of Leistus spinibarbis. Classification (NCBI taxonomy): domain Eukaryota; kingdom Metazoa; phylum Arthropoda; class Insecta; order Coleoptera; family Carabidae; genus Leistus; species Leistus spinibarbis. The sequence continues at coordinate 9,460,052 of OW121791.1, forward strand.
AGTACCATGTCAGTCTTTTATTTGCCATTTTTTCTATAATTTTGCAGAGTACATTTGATTGCGCAATAGGTCGGTAGTTTGTTGGGTCCGTTTTGTCTTTGTTTGGTTTAAGTATTCAAACGGCGAAACTTTAAAATTAACCAAATTCAATTCAAGATTGAGTTGGTAGCATTGGCACTAGCCCAAATTCTTGTTTTTTAATAAGAGGTGCACATCCAGACCATATACAAATCTTAAGTTTGAAATTTCTCAATTTTTCGTTCGACAGTTTTTTATTTTACTATATTTACCAATAATATGGTTAAATAAACCTGTTTTCTTGATATCTGGTATCATATTTTCGTAAGTAATACACAATAATAATAATATTTCCGGGACAATTACATACACACCTACAGGTATATAATTTTTATTTATTCGGCTAGTGATATATATATATATATATATATATATATATATATATATATATATATATATATATATTATCACAATTTTAGAATTTATTGGCATGCGTTTCAATTGGTTTTGTTTTAGAGTTTGTTGATTAGAAAATCATTAACTGTCATGATACTTTTTGCCGCTAATCTCGATTATCGTTCCGCTTTCTCATTCGTTATTCTACCGTTATTCATTCCTTATTCTACCATTATTTTACCGTTCTACAGTTTATTTGTTCCTTTGGTTTTCGTTTGGAGCAAATACTCTACAGAAGAAGGGCGTTCTCCTAAGAGAACTGGCGCAGACAGACCAACTAGTCTAAAGTCCAACATCTTAAAGAAACCGGGTAGAGTATCCGTATCCTTTTCCTTGTTTAATTATTTTATTCATTTTATAATTTATTAATTTAGTTTTGTATTGGCCTAGTTAAGTTCCGTTTTACTATTTTGTAATAAATTTGTTTAATCCCGATTTCGTTTACTTTTCTTACCAACGACGTAATAATTATAAAGGGTGTGTGCCAAATCTAGCTGGTGTGGATTTGCCGTGGCAATAAATATATATATATATATATATATATATATATATATATATATATATATGTTATATGACAGAATCCGCTGACATATATCTCCTTGCCATATGTAACATTATCCATTTTAGAATAGATTACGTTGTGAACACATAATATGCAGTTAGTTAGTTTAGTTTAGATTCAGACTGCGCGTATGTAACAGCAATTACGCTGACATATTAATATTGTACTATTATATGAAATAAAACGTTTTTTAAAAACAACCTTCGTTTAAGTAAGAAATTAACTGGCGCAGTCGGTAGGATTGCCAAAAACAAATTTAGTGAATATAAATTTGGTTCACATTAGTGATTTAATCGGCAATCAAAAGAACTATCTAATCGTGTTAGTGTTTAATCCAACAATTCGCGATAAATTAAAAATTCTTGTGTTTAATAAAAACACTAAATACGAAAAAGTGAATCTCAGGAGACAACTGTAATAGAATTTCTGCATTCCTTCCGTCGTGCTGAGAGAACATCAGCTACTGACAAAATTCTTGGAACCACAACCAATTCGGCAGTGAATCAGCAACTCAATGGATATGAAGTGGCTATTGATTATACTGTAAGTACATTGTTTTTTAGAGGCCCTTATAGTAGTAACATAAACGAATGAACAGTGATAGTTCAAATTTAGATACAAGTTCTGATTCTGATTCTAACTCCGGTTCCGAAAACCGTTACCTAAACCCCAACTTTATAAAAAAAAACGATAAAATAGACCTAAATTATTAGTTAATAACAGAATGGCTACCCCAATATTAAAAAAAGAATATTTGGACATGGTGCCAAACTGTTATGGTGAAAGAGAACTTTTTCCTAAATTCATTGAAATCTCAGAAAAAATAGTGAATAATGGTGCAATTCTGTACCTCATCGTAAGACCTATAGCCAAGGTTATACGTATCGTAAGTACTTATAGTTGAATATGCAATTCTGTGCACTTTCGTAGCTTACGGTTACTCGTAACTCGCTACGATATCTCGTAAATATTTACTGTGAGAGTTCGACTCACCGTAACTAGTCATTTTCAAACAATTTACGAGTATTTACTCGTATATTGTTTGAAAATTCATATTTATGAATTATATTCAACAAATTTTGTTAGCTGGGGTTATTTTGGAAGAAGATCAAGATGGGTAGGTGTAATTTTATTTTGAAAATGAAATAAGCACGAAAACTTAATTATGTCACAATTCTTTTAGAAATTTTATCAGAATTACAGCAAGGAATGCGTATATTAGGAACAACATCATATAAAGAGTTCTATAAATATAATATATTTTATTAAATGATTAAAATATAAAAACAAACTCTTTAATTATTATGATTACTTTATCAGTCTTATTTGTACTAAATTTAATAGTATAAAATAATAAAAAAAAAAAAAGTATAAGGTTATACTGTCAAAAATTAAAGGTGACGCCGCTATCAATATCTCAAGTTGTACATTTGATAATTGGTTAGCCTTAAAAACAGCATTACTAAATACTTATGCCGACAAAAGAGATTGTTACACTTTTAATATAGAGTTAACAGAATTAATACAATCTTATAACGAAAATGTTTTCGATTTTTATAATAGAATTCAGAAAGTACTGAATTAACAAATATATCTTATGACTCACACTCTAGCAGCTGAAGCCGCTGTGCTAACAGCATATTTCCGTATCTACGCGTTACGAATTTCATTAAGAGGGTTAAAAGATCTTATTGGTCAACTTATGAGTACAAAGAACCCGCAAGATCTTATAGTGTATTAAATATGTTAACCAACGACCAATTTCAAAATCAACACTCATCAAAATTCGAACTAGTTAACTTGACTAACAACCAGAGTAAACTTCCATTCCATTTAGCAAGCCCAAAATCGCCAATAAATATTTCTCAACCTCTGACATATATATTCTTGCCATATGTAACAATATCCATTTTAGAATATAGAATACGTTGTGAACACATAGTATCAGAGACTAGAATATTTAAAATATCCTAGTCTCTGATAGTATGTAGTTAGTTAGCTTAGTTTAGATTCAGACTTCGCTTATGTAACAGCAATTACGCTGACCTATTAATATTGTACTATTATATGAAATAAAACGTATTTTAAAAACAACCTTCGTTAAAATAAGAAATTAACAAACATGTTTGTTCATAATGCCTTCAAAAATGTGGAGTTAGCCTAAACCTACTGCGAACATACAGCCCCAATGTTCGCAGTAGGTATGGTACAAGAATTATCTATTATAAGAATAACAATTAAATATGTATAAATTGAAAATAAAAAGTTTTACAGCATCAGTCGCGTTATTTTATAGCCACACCTTGTATATATATATATATATATATATATATATATATATATATATATATATATATATATATATATTTATATATATATTATATATATATATACATATATATATATATATATATATATATATATATATATATATATATATATTTATATATATATTATATATATATATATATATATATATATATATATAAAACACAAGAATTACACAATTTACCAATCTGTCGGCGACCTTAAGTTGAAATGGGCATTCAAATTTTTTTATCTGTGGACAAGATGACTAACCAAAATCGGCAGCATGCACCTACATCTTTTATCCGTTAATTAACTTGAAAACAATTTTTCCAATAAGGTATATAAGACCTCTGGTCCTTATAAAATTAAGTTTACATTTGGAATCGATAGATCACAGATTGTAAGTTTATTTCATTATGGTAAATGTTGTAGAAAAGCTATATTTTCGTTTGACAGTTAGGTACGTATACTTTTAAACGTAATCAAATTTAATATTATATAAATATATATATATATATATATATATATATATATATATATATATATATATATATTTAGTGAAAACTGAGTAAAAGAAAGTCGAGTGCATGCCAAATCCAGATATTTTTACTTGTATATATATATATATATGTATCCAAAATAAGCTGTCAACTAACCAACACTGTACAAAAATATTCTGAAATGTTATTTATCTAATTGAGTCTATTTTGCTTTCCTATCAAAGGCGCAGATGATCCGATTTATTAAGCTACATGCGAATCCATGGCAACGTAAATAAGATATTTATAATGTTTTGTAGCATTTCTCTCACAACTGGCACATTTTATGAAGAAACTTTTGAAACAAAACTTGTGCGAAATATTAATATCTGTGCTATTTTGCCGTAAGTGTAGCTACTCCAGTGATATTGTAGATAGAACAAAAAATGTATGGAGTTAACATGCACTTCCGGTTTGAATATTCTTTTCAATAATAGGAGGTGTATATACAAGTCTTAAGTTTGAAGTTTCATAATTTTGCGATCGACAGTTTTGGCCCAAGAGTGTTCACAGACACACACACATACAGACACACACACACAGAGACACACACACACACACATACAAACACGCAGACACATACACAGACACACACTCAGACACACACACACAGACACACACACACACAGACACACACACAGACACACTCAGACACGCACAAACTCGAGTTGGACATCAAAGGCATACGAAGGCACCCAAACTGCCGTTGTCCGTCTACCGATGGATGTAGCCAGGAAAATGCTTGAGAAAGGCCGAGTGAGAATCGGTTGGGTGAACTGCCGAGTGAGACAAAAGGTGAACTTCGGAAAGTAGTACAGGTACTGGGCTTTCGGACACCTGGCCCGCAACTGCAAGGGGCCTGACAGATCGAAATGCTGCCTTAACTGTGGTGAGGCCAGCCACATACACGGAGCATGTACCAAAAACCCGACGTGTATTCTATGTAAAGACAGCGGCGGAGGCGACAAGCATCCAACAGGGAGTTTCGTCTGTCCGATGTACAAAGAAGCCCTGAGAGCAGCAGGTAAAAAGAAAGTGGTAAACCAAAAGAAATGAGGATCCTTCAGTTAAGCCTCAACCACTGCGCAGCAGCGCAAGACCTCTTGACGCAATCGGTGCGAGACCTCAATAGCGACGTTGCAATCTTGGCGGAGCAGTACAACGACATCGATTAATCACGTGCTTGGATTCCTGACGCTTCCAGCCGAATGGCTATCTGGATATGCGGGAAGAAATTCATCCAGGAAACACCAGAAGTACCAAGAACAGGGTTTACTTGGGCCAAGGTGGAAGGCATCTACATTTGTAGTGTGTACGCTCCCCCAAGTGCTTCCCAGGAGGAATTCGAAGTTCTACTGAATGAACTGGCAGACGAGATGAGAGGTCGGCGACCTCTTATCATTGCAGGGGACTTCAATGCGTGGTCCACGGCATGTGGTAGCAGAAAAACTAACCGGAGAGGCGAGACGCTCATGGACTTCATCGCCTCACTGGATGCTGTCACTCTCAACGGTGGTGAAACCCCGACCTTCGCCAGGAACGGCAATACCTTCACCGTAGACGTGACCTTCGCTAGTGAGAACATAACTCCTCGAGTAACGTCGTGGCATGTCAGTGACCAATACACCTAAAGTAATCACCAGACCATCATCGTTGAATTGGAACCGGTCGGACAAAGGGAAAGGAAGAAACCAACGCCAGCCAGATGGAACCCTAGATCATTCGACTGGGAATCCTTCACTGTCATGATGGAGGAGGACAGTGAATTGTCAGGCTCATCTGAGCGCATGACGGAGCAACAAATGTCGGTAGTGCTCAAAACCTGTGACGCTTCTATGCAGAAGAGCACCAATAGAAACCGCCACGCACCGGTCTACTGGTGGATTGAAGTGATCGCCAAACTCCGGAAACTGTGCCACCGCACAGGCAGGCACAGCGAGCACATGGAAGAGATTCTTACAATGCTCAGAAACAGCGGCACGTTGAGGCACGCGGTGACCTCAAAGAGAGCAAGGATCGCACGTGGAAGGAGCTATGCGGCATGGTCGACGATGACCCATGGGGCAGGCCGTATAAAACAGTAATGGCAAGGATGAAAAGATGCCCAATAACCAGTATTGCTGGAAAGGATAGTGGCAACCCTCTTCCCACAATAACCGGGACTAACCTACACCGAGGATCTGCAGGCAGGCCATAGCTTCGCCGTCCCAATCATTACTGGACAGGAACTGAACAAAGCCTGTAGCAGGATCGGGGATGCGAAGGCCCCTGGTCCAGACGGGGTTCCCAACATCGCTTCCAAAGCAGCCATCAGGTCCCAACCAGAAGCTTTCATCCAGCTTCCCAAACCGGTGGAAGAGGCAAAGTTTGGTGCTCCTCCCGAAAAGGAACAAGCCGCCGGACGACCCGTCATCGTACCATCCGATCTGCCTGCTGGATACGGTGGGCAAAGTGCTTGAGAGAATCATCTGCAACCGGTTAGAGGAGTTCAGCGAAGGAACTCGAGGCCTTTCGGAAATCCAGTACGGATTCCGAAAGGCGAGGTGCACCGTTGATGCCATTGACATGGTCGTCGACATTGCCCGCGGGGCCATTTCAGGTAAGCGCTGGAAGCGAGGGGCCAAGCAATACTGCGCTCTTGTCACCCTGGACGTGAAGAACGCGTTCAACTCGGCGAACTGGGATCGCATCCTAGAAGCGCTGAGGCGGATGGAGGTCCCGGAGTACATCAGGTGTATAATTATTAGCTATTTGAGCGATCGAACCCTGACGTACAGCACAGACGCCGGACCAAAGACCTGCAACATCACAGGTGGCGTTCCACAAGGTTCGGTGCTTAGTCCCTTGCTGTGGTACATTATGTACGATGGGGTGCTCAGGCTGCCTATGCTCATGGGAACCACGACGATCGGCTTCGCAGACGATGTTGCGGTGGTGGTTGTCGCCAAATACTTGGAGGAAGTCACGCAGAGGGCAAACGAGGCCGTCGAGAAGATCCGCCGATGGCTCTCGGCAAATGACCTGCAGCTGGCAAACCACCAGACGGAAGCAGTCCTGGTGACTAGCAGGAAAGCGAAGGAGACCGTCACCCTCTCCATCGGTGGCTGCGACATAACCTCACAGCCATCATTGCGATATCTAGGGGTCCAGATTGATGCAAGGCTACGGTTCGACGAACACCTGCGAATTGTGAGCGCGAGGGCTGGAGCTATTTACAACGCCCTGGTAAGGATAATGCCAAACATCGGCGGTCCGAGGCAGGCCTGGCGATGGCTCCTTTCAAGCGTCGTCAGCTCAGTGATGCTGTACGCAGCCCCTATCTGGTCGGAAGCCGCGGCTGTGGCATCGTACGCGTGACAGATGACTGCGGTCTATCGTAAGAGTGCCCTGAGGGTAACCCGGGCATTTCGCACGGTCTCGTACGATGCCGTGTGCGTGGTTGCCGACGTGATGCCATTCCACTTTCTGGCTGAGGAATGGACTGTAATTCACCAGCGAAGTCGCGAAACTCAGGCGACCGAACGCTGTAACATTGCCATGGAAGCCAGGACGTCGATGTCAGCGCAATGGCAGCAGCTGTATCGACCAAAGGACGGTGGACTCATCGTCTCATTCCGGAAATCACCGCGTGGTCAACGAGGCAGCACGGAGAGTTGGATCACTACCTCACGCAGCTGCTGACGAGACATGGCTGCTTTAGAGCTTACCAACATCGCTTCAGGTTGGACGACGATGCTTCGTGCCCCGTTTGCCACCCTGTGCACGAAACCGTGGGGCACATATTCTTCCACTGTCCGCGCTTTGACGGAGAACGGGACATCCTGCAGCGACTCCTCTCCGGAGCACATAGTTGGCGAGATGACCGCCAGTGCGACCGCTTGGGACGTGGTGTCCAACTATGCGGCCAGGGTCATCCTGGAGCTCAGACGCACGGAGAAGGTACGGATAAGCCTGCCCGTAGCGTTGAAGAGGAAGACGAGTAGCCAGACTCGAGGGCGCTTGATAGCCAGTCCGCCCCCGCGAGGTAATGCCTGACGTCGGTCCTGCGGGGTAGCGTGATGTATCGGGAGGTGGTTTTAGTGGGTAGAAATCCCACACGCCGTGAAGCACGGGCTTCGCAGTTGTCTTTTGAAGATTTCCATCTGCGGTCGCAAAAAACAACTCAGACACACGCACACACACACAGACACACATATACAGACGTCATTCCGAAAATAGTCACATTCGATTCAAGGAAGATCAAAACATGTATATCCGTTGAAATCTCTAATTCGAAATTTTTCATGATTAAGAGGGTTTACCCAATCTTTATTTTCAAAAAATCGTTTTTTTTTACATTTCTTTGTACTTTAGACTATCTACTTTCATCCCTCCGAGCCGTTTTCCGATGCGCGAATGCGGTGTTCAGTTTTTCGCGTATTGAAATAAAAAGCGCAGGCGGCGAAGGCTGCAGGTACCCTGGACAAGTTTCACCACAATGCGCCGCTCACAGCGAAAGTTCAGGACGTCATTCGAACGAGAGCTTCAACGCTTGCGATTGGAAGCTGTCTTAAACGCGTTTTTCTCAAAACTACATTTTTTTTTGCTGGACGATAAGTTTTCTCAGAAACTATAACACATATTGACTTGAGCTTTTGCGAATTCTGTTCCTTATTAAATTCTCTGGAGCTTCTCCCACTTTCAATTCAAACTATTTATATTTAACAATTTTTAAAGCACCTTAAAATAGCAAAAAATGGGGTAAACATCGACTGTTTTAATCTTATGGCCGCCATTATGTTAATTTTCGAGATTTTTTCATGAAAGTGGGAGAAGCTCCAGAGAATCTTATTCAGATAGCTAATTGCATAACGATTTCTGTTTCAGATGAGTCATCTCGTAGAAAATTTATCGCCTGGTCGGGCGATAAATTTTCGAACAGGGACCCATTTTGTAAAATGATCAAGGGTTTTTTTTTTAAACAAAAATGTTTTTTTATTCTTTATGTATTAATAAACAAGAATCACAAGTAGATAGGCTTAATAGTATTCATTTTACCTGCAAAAAAAATATTAAAAAACGGTCTGAAACAGGCCAAAAGATTGGGTAAACCCCCTTAAAAGACTTACGTATTACTTTGTAAAAGAAAGAAAAATCGAGTATCTAATACAGATAACTTGATAAGAAATCAAATTGTGCAATTTCACCAGGACCAACATTAACAAATTAAAGAAGAAAAATAGAATGAGTGAATATTTCATTAAGAGGAATCCCCATGGTTGGCCGTCCTTACAGGTCGGTGTAAAGGGGGAAGCGCACGAATATCGTAGGGCCATAAGAGCCAATGCTATTTACTACTCAGTTTAAGCGTTCGTTTGCCCCTTAAAATACTTGCTAATACATTTCTTTGAATAAAATTTTTAGAATATCCCGGTAGAAAAATACTCAATATACGCTGGTCTAGTTTTGAATTTTTAAATTTTTCATCTCAATAAAAACTATGGACATTTAAAAATATGGTAAATATAGAATAATATAAAGAAAAATCTAAGCAAAAAATTGAAAATTGAAAATTAGAGAAGCCTAAAGCGAAGTATTGGCTATCTGAAAAATAAAAATTTCATTCATAAAGGAGTTTTAAGGGTTCGACGAAACCTTGTTTAGCTATGTTTGCAGCGGGTATGGGGATTCCTCTTAAATTATTCACGGCATATATTTAGCAACTCGTTAACTCATATTGTAGAGCATAATATATGAATGCCTTATGAAATCATTACGTAAATAATTCAATTTGAAGTCAAATTTCATGATCAATACGAAACTGCCATTTTCTAATTGAAAAAGAGCATGACAAAATTTAATACCCCCTAATTTTATTAAGGGGGGGTCCCTCTATAATTTTTTCAAAAAATCGATTTTTTAACTTTCTTTTACAGAGTAATAAGTATTGTAATCATGAAAAATTTCGAACTCAATATTTCAACGGATATACATGTTTTGACCTTCCCTGAATCGAATGTGACTATTTTCGGCATGACGTCTGTGTGTCTGTGTGTGTGTGTGTCTGTGAACGTTCTAGGGCCAAAACTGTCCAACGAAAAATTATGAAACTTCAAACTTAAGACTTGTATATACTCTAGATGTGCACCTCCTATTTTTGAAAAGAATATTCAAACCGGTAGTTCATGTTTACTCTATACATTTTTTGTTCTATCTCCAATATCACTCGAACGGCAAAAATAGTAATATTCATAATGAAAGATAATAATATTTCGCACAACTTTTGTTTGAAAAGTTTCTTCATAAATTGTACCAGTTATGAGATAACTGCTACGAAAAAACTCAAATATATTATTTACGTTGCCATGGTGATACCTACAATTGTGACAAATTTTATTATTTTTAAAACGAATCAACCATGAGTTACATCATTTGTTTCTTGTTTATTTCAAACAAACAAGCATTTACATTGACAGTTAACTGAATGAATTAATATTTAAAATATTGATTTCTTATTAGAATAAATTGTATCAGGTAAATTATTATAGAATAAATTTATATTATATATTTGCTGACATAATTAATTAACAATTTCAGAGTTTTACTGTGAAATTTGACTGTTTAAGAGTGAATACGATAAGTACTTCAAATTCAGATCCATTATAAATTGGTATAATTGTCCCGTTATTTTCATTATATTATATATATATATATATATATATATATATATATATATATATATATATATATATATATATATATATATATATTATCTATCTATTGAAAACTACGTAAAAGAAAGTTGAGTGCATACTAAATTTGCATCGAAACTTTCATTCTCTAGTTGATAACAAGTATGAAACAACCATCTTTCATACATCGGATGAGTTTTAGTAACTAGTTTGTTGCTAATCTTTTCTAGAACTACACTGGTACTTGCCTTGTCTGCTTCCAATATATATAAATTGTTATATTTAATCTTAGCAGCGTCTACAATGATAGATAACAAAATATTAACGTTTTTTAGCTCTCTCTCTCAACACTCCACGTGTCCATGCCAGTTGCTTTGATGTTTCCCAGTTTCTTTTGAAAAATTAAAATGTTCATTTATTTCTCCAACCACTTGCAGAGGTTTTGGAAACGGCACATATTGTGTTGAAGAATTATATTGATTTATATTTGCAATAGCGTGTATCTGCTGCTGCATTTTGAATCATTTACTGATTCATTGATCTTTAAATACGTTATTATGAATAGACGATGTATGCCATTGTTTAACTTTATCCAAAGAACATATTTATTGTTTACAAGACATGTGAAGAAAATTTATTCTAAGATGTATTTATCCGGAATATCTTGAATATTTGTTAGAATTTATAAATATTTAAATATGTACCATATTGAGCAGCAGTATTACCAACATTAAAAAAAATCTTGTAATATAAACAAACGTATTCTTCTTTTTTACCGAACTCGAAAATTAATACATATACTATTTTGTTCTTAAATTCGCTAGTAAAATGTCGCGCAATAAAAAAAAAGTATATTGAACAAGCAGATTAATCAAATACCAATCCAGAACGATCAAAAATGAACTATTAAATGAAATAATATTTTCAAACAATGAACTTAAAGAGTATAAAACACTTAATCACTTCTAAATGGAGCTATTTCAAATTTATCTATCAAAATTTATAATTTGCTCGCTAATCAACCAGTGATTCAGCTAACAATAAAAACCAGTCAAATATTTCTCATAATCTAATAATATCAGCGACAATGAAAAAAGCAAACAATAAAACTGAACCAAGTGATTCTGAACGTGCAGGAACAGCAACATCGACCGCAGCGCGAACATGATCGCAACTTTGGTAATGCACAGGGCCGGAGCAATGGCAAATTTAACGGAATTTCACGACGTGCTTGGTTGCATATCAGTCAAGTCTCCAATAATGATACAGTTGTCGAAGATCTACTAGATTATTTGCAGTTACAAGGTTTGAATAAGAAAGTTATTTGTGAAAAAGTATGGGGATACAGGTTATCGTCCAGTCACTTTAGTCAAAAATACAAGTAAACTACGGAAAAAGTCCCTGTTAGCGCAGCGCCGGTGGGGGCGAAACGCAAGTGGGGCAAAGCACCAATGGGGTGAAGCGCAATTGGGGCACAGCACGTTATTTCTTATAAACACTTCAACAAATGTATTTGTCGAAATGGGGCAAAGCCCTGCTTTATTTATTGAACATATAGGGGATGAATTGTCACAAAAGAATTTAGGTGTTGATGGTACAACTTGTGTCGAGACTTATTAATGATTGGCATGGTGTTTACCAAGTAAACACAACAGTGTAGGATCATGCCAATCACAAAGTACTATACTAAAACATTTGCCTAACAATGGTTTATGACAAATGTGAATAGGTGTCAATATGAATATTTGACAGATATCTTAAATGACATGTGTCATTTAAGAAATGTGTTGGTGGCCTGAACATACCCTGCCTTGAAAGGTTTAAAATACCTTTAAAAATAATTAATGTGTTGGTGTTAATTTAAACAATATAAAAATATAATTCATTGTGATGTCATGTTGTTGCTTCGTTTTCGTGTTCTTCCTCGGTTGGTACTAGAGCTAGTTCGGTGACTGCCCTCTTGACAAGACCGTCTGAAGCTCTGACTGTTGCTGTTTTTGTAATATTATCGTTGCCAGGTTGAATCGATCGTCTCGTAACACCAGTGCACCCGGGATAATTTCAGTTATTTTTCCATTTGGTTCGTTCTTGCAGATTATAGAGATATTCTTTGGACCAACGTGACCCAAAATGTTGAGGGAGCTGTTGAATATGTTGCCATCTCGACAAGCGATTAACAGGAATATGTGTAATGTCGGTTTCCACAGCCGCAATAAGTGAATCTCCAATGATAAAGTGTGCTGGTGTTAGTGCTGTGTTGTCTGTAGGATCGTTTGTAAGAGGATCGAGAGATAAAAATCTTTTGGTTTCCATTCAAAGAGAATTGCCAAGTTTGTTTATGTTTGTTTTAAATAGCAGTTTTAAAATAAAATGACCAGTCTCATCGCGTTTGAATTTTTGTTTGTAATGTTTCTCACATATGTCTTGTTCTACAGAGCATTTTGGGGACGTTCTGTGTTCCTCAATTTCCTAAAACTTTGATAACTCTGATTCTAGAGAACAGAATTTGTTGTTTTCACTCCAGGTATTTTTCCGGAAACAATCCAACCAAAATGTGTCTTTTGTAACACCGAATAATTTTTGTTTGATTTAATTTGTCCGATGCACAATAAATTGTAAAAAAATTCTGCTTTAATGAGCATATCAACAATTTTTGATATGTTGAAGCTAGGATCAGCAAGTTTTATACTTTGAAAGAATGTTGAAATTTGAAATATTTATATCTACAATTGGTAAATTTTCCGTTATTTTCGGTAGAACAAGAGATGTTAAGTTTGCACTAAATGAATTGTATGATGATTTTATTTTTGCTTCTACTGTTTTAGAAACCTGAATGTGTGAATGAGAGATGCCAGCAATAGGCACATTGCTATTCTTGAGCTTTAGCCCAAACTTTTTACACATGGAGTATGTACCTAATAAAGTTGGACTGCAAGCCAGAATCAAGAAGTACTCGACAGGAATTTGGTTTTCCTGTGCTATCAAATATACGAACTATGGCAGTTCAGAGCAGAATATGAGATTAATCATTCTATATGTATGAAGAATGATTTGTTGATTGAATCTCTGTATATGTTTTTACTTTCTTTTACAGAGTAAGTAAGTATAGGGATCATAAAAAAAATCGAACTCGAGATTTCAACGGATATACACGTTTTGAGCTTCCCTGAATCGAATGTGACTATTTTCAGAGTGACGTCTGTGTGTGTGTATGTGTGTGAGTGTGTGTGTTTGTGTGTATGTGAACGCTCTAGAGCCGAAACTGTCCAACGTAAAATTATGAGACTTCAAACTTAAGACTTAAATATAGACTAGTTGTGCACCTCCTATTTTTGAAAAGAATATTCAAACCGGCAGTGCATGTTTACTCTATGCATTTTTTGTTCTATCTCCAATATCACTAGAACGGCTGTACTTACGACAAAAATAGTTATGTTCATAATGAAAGATATTAATATTTCGCACAACTTTTCTTTGAAAAGTTTCTTCAAAAAATGTACCAGTTGCAAGAAAACCGCTACCGAAAATTTTAAGAATCTTGTTTACGTTGTCATGGATTCGAATGTAGCTTAATTAATCGGATCATCTGCGCCTGTCATTATTTCGACAAGAAAACAAAATGGTCCGAATTAAATAAATGACATTTCAGAATATTTCTGTAGAGAATTGGTTAGTTTTAATAGTTAGTACTTCAAAACCATTACAAATTGGTATTGGTATAATTTTCAACCCATTCATTTATATAAGGTAAGCTTGGTTTTCATATTGTTTCTGTTGGATTATTATTTCCTAATATTATATTTTTATAATCAATAAATATTGCTGAAAACTACGTAAAGGAAAGTCCCGCGTCGGCCACAACCCATTTTTTCATATGTATTTTCACTAGATTTGTGTGTAAAATACTATTGTGTTTTTGTGACAAATCCTACATGTATGTTTCGATTGACTTGTGTAAATTTTATAATTTGGGTTTAAACAATTCAGACATACCTTCATTGCTATTACTTCCTGCAAACGTTGTTTTGCAGGAAGAATTGTAAATTGGTCGCATTGAAATAACATGTGTGGTTTTTTGCAATATGGACAAATTTTTGTGTTTGAGTTAGCCTTGGTTTGCAATTGTTTGTTTTTGTTTGCATGTTGAGTTTTCCATGTTGAGTGACAGCGATGTGTCAAAAAAATGGATAAATCTTTCATTGCTTTTCTCCCATTCCGTTTTGGTGATGGTATCAAATTTCGTGGATAGAATATGAATTAAAAGTGTATCCCATTTGTCAGTAGGCTGACCAAGAGTGTGTAAAGCTCTGAGGTGTTGTGTTGTAGTATCAAATAATTGCCTGAATTGTGAATGTGATTCCCCTTGTAAATGGGGCAAAGCGAAAATAGCCAATACATGTTTTTGAACTATCAAACGCTTGTTTTGATAACGTGTTTTTAGTAATCGCCAGGCAATTGCACAATTGTCTTTAGATATTGTAAGTGAATTGACGACCAGAAGTGCGCCTGATTTTAAAGACGATTTTAAATAGTGGAACTTTTGAATGTCATTGAGGTTTTCATTTTCATGTATTAACGACAAAAAGGTATCATAGAATGGTAACCAATCATCGTATGCGCCATTGAATTGCGGTAAATTTATTTTGGGTAAATTTACCGAATCCTTTACACATCCGCGTTTTGAATGATTTATCTATAGGAGAGTTTTTGGAAGTTAAATTATTTGCATCATTAAGTAAGGACAAATATGTATCCTCAAAATTAACACGCTCTGTTGCATGGTCTGTATCTTCATCGAGAATTTCAATTTCAGATTGAATTCCATCGAAATCTCTTAAAATATTTTCGAAGGATGACAGACGCAATTTTATTTGTGAAACATCGTCGTTCTCGGTCAATGAAAAGAAATAATTTTTAAATCGAGTTAATGTTGATTTAACAATTCCTCTTTTTTTAACAAAATCTCTGAATTCCGTCATGATGTATGTGTATTAAAAATGAAAATGTAAATATGTTTGACGTTTGTATTTATTGTGTTTTGTGTGAATGGAGACTCACTTACCCAACTGCGGAACTGATATCCGTGATTATCTTTGGTTGAAGTTTCCAAAAATTCAAAGGACCAAATTGGGTGCCTGGTTGAAATCCACGTTTCGAAAGACCGAATTGGGTGCTTGGCTGAATCCAAGGATCGAAGGACCAATGTAAGCGCAGCGCTGGTGGCGGCGAAGCGCTGGTGGGGGCGAAACACAAGTGGGGCAAAGCACCAATGGGGTGAAGCGCAATTGGGGCACAGCATCAATGGGGCAGAGCACCACGTTATTTCCTCATAAACACTTCAACAAATGTATTTGTCGAAACGGGGCAAAGCCCTGCTTTATTTATTGAACATATAGGGGATGAATTGTCACAAATTAATTTAGGTGTTGATGGTACAACTGATGTGTCGAGACTTATTAATGATTGGCATGGTGTTTACCAAGTAAACACAACAGTGTAGGATCATGCCAATCACAAAGTAGTATACTAATTCAATATGAATATTTGACAGATATCTTAAATGACATGTGCTTGAAAACCCATGGTATTCAACCGTAAAGTTTGAAAAAACGCAATTTTGCAAAAATCTCCGAAATTACAAGGTTTTTTTTTACCAAAGATGCGGTATAATAAATAAACGTATATTTTATTTACTACAAAAAGGTTATTTTTATTTTTTCCGTAAAATCAACGGTTCAATATATATATATATATATATATATATATATATATATATATATATATATATATATATATCAATGGTTCACGTGGTATATATATATATATATATATATATATATATATATATATATAAATATATATATATATATATATATATTTATATATATATATATATATATATATATATATATATATATATATATATATATTGTGAAGAAGCGAATTCGTCACGAATACATATAGCCGCTTTAGTCTGCCCTCGATGATACTAACGGACCAATATCCGGGAATAAATTCAAAGGAGTTTAAAGAATTTTTAGAAAAAAAGAATGTTAAACTGATATTTACGGCAGTTAATGCATCATTTTCAAACGGCTTAAACGAGAGACTGAATCAGACTCTAGTCAATAAAATTAGATGTAAAATAAATGAAAAAGAAAAAAAAAGAGCTTGGACAACGGTTGCTAGAGAATGTGTAGATAGATATAATAAGATAGAACACTCAGTCACTGGTTTTCCACCAGAGTACTTATTAAATGGCACGGACACAAGTGTCATACCAGAAGAATTAAAAAGAAAGAAAAACAAAGATGATTGGGTCAATGATAGAAAATTAGCTTTGGAAAGGTCAATAAGATCGCATAATTACAATAAAAAACTGTATGACAAGAATAGAAAACATCATGAATACAGTGCAAGAGACATGGTATATATAGAAAACGGCAACAGACTGAATAGAAGAAAGCTAGACTATCTGAGAGTTGGACCATTCGAAATAAAAGAAAAAATATCAAACTCCATATACAAAATCAGGACTACTAAGAAGAAGTCAGAAACAAGTTTATTCCATATATCAAAACTAATACCAACAGAAGAAGAAGACACGGACGAAGAAGAATAGATAATATATTCAACATGAAAGTACCCAGACAAATCTTGCCCTGCGGAGGGGGAGATGTAAAGAAAGTATACTTTCTTTAAATTGAATTTGCCGCGCTTCTCATGCTGCGCGCGCCTTTTGATTGATTACCGTTAGATGGAGTGATGAGGACGATCATCAGAAGAATTAAAATAAAATACATAGAGATATAATTCATAATAATATATTGTAAATAAATTAAGTAGGGTAAATAGAGAAACGGTAATAGTAAACTTTAATTGTCGTTTCTTTGTTTACAGGTAAGATTGTAAATGATTTTTGTTAAATAACGAATAAATTTCCACTTTGTTTACAGAGAAACATATTTTGGTTTACTTTTTATCCCGTACCAATAATAGTCTTATATATATATATATATATATATATATATATATATATATATATATATATATATATATATATATATATATATTTATATATATATATATATATATATATAAATATATATATATATATATATATATATATATATATATATATATATATATTTATATATATATATATATATATATATATATATATATATATATATATATATATATTGTGAAGAAGCGAATTCGTCACGAATACATATAGCCGCTTTAGTCTGCCCTCGGGTCTAGCGGTAGCGGGCTGGTCTCTTGACGCAGAGGTCGACGAGGAGGTCGAGCAACCGAATCCGCTCGACAACAATAATATGTTATGTTTCTTAACGCGAATTTAATTCGAATTACCAGAAAATACGAATTAAAACCAACTTTCGAAGGTAAACAAACGATTTAAAAACGTGGTTTTAACTTGTATTCCGCATTGCGTCAATATTGTGGCGTATAAATACGGACACCGTGCTGGGCAAGAGTCAGTACGTTATCAGCCTTCCGATAAGCCTACAACCTACACTGCGTACCCTAGTGAGTGAAATTGCGAATCTATCTCTTTGTGTTCAAGCCGTCATATCCAGGTATCCGACCGCCGCCAACGCTGTATCTTGGCGTGTATCCTTTTCCGAAAAACTACACCATATCCTTGTAGCATACCGCCACCAACGCTATATCTTGGTGTGCACTCTCCTCCCTAACCACGCCGTATCCAGGTATCCGACCGCCGCCAACGCTATATCTTGGCGTGCACCTTCCTCCAAATAACTACACCATATCCAGGTATCCAACCGCCGCCAACGCTATATCTTGGTGTGCACTCTCCTCCGTATAACCGGGCCGTATCCAGCTATCCTCCGCATACCCGTGTTGTATCCGGGTATCGGACCACCCTGGCGCTATATTCCCGGGTGTAATCTCTTCCGTGCACCCGCGTTATTTCCGGGTACCTAATTTACTACCTTCTTTTTCACAGCAACAACGAAACGTAACCTATTTAATAACTAATTTTAATCTAAATATATTTGTATCTTCCTCCCTTACAGCAAACGCGTAGCAAAGGGGTATGTAAAAAAGGTAACCTATTTAATAACTAAATTTAATATCGGTTACATTTCTCCTTTCCAGCAAAAGGGTATGTAAAAAGGGTAACCAACTTAATAAAACATATTACTTTTTATCTACACTTTATCATTTCATAAATTATTCATTGTTTCATAGTTCTGAATAAAAATTGGTTGTATAAATAACTATGCAATATATCAGAATTTATGATCCGATGATCAGTTGATATATATATTACGATTTGTTATAATCTAATTACTCATTTTATAAATAAAACGATTTCCAATACTTATGGAAACCGTTGAATGTATTTTTATTTTCAATCCAGCAATAGAGAGACTGTTTAAATTTAGTTTATAATTTAATAAGAGCTGATTATATGCGTATAAATCTATTTGCACAAAATGCTTGTGAAAACTTGTAGTGTATTTTGTGTGATCAATAGTTTGTTGTTTGCTTAAGTTAAAGTTTTAGCCGTCTGTAGTATCTCTAACAATTATAATCTGAACGAGATTTCGTAGTTTAACTGTCAGTTGTATTCATTGTCATTGTCACTAATAATATACAAGTTTATTTACTTTTTAGTGTGCTTTGGTATTGCCCACTACAGTATTTAAACAGTGAAAATTCTCAGCAAAAATATTCAAAGAATTATCCTACTGTATACGAAGTAATGTTTACTTGCGGTGAATAGTATTATGTAATTTCTTATAACTACTAAAAGAGAATAAAAAGAGAAAGTATTTTGTAAAACTGTATCCCTCATTGAATAAATATCCAAATCTTTTTATATCCTAGACTAAGTGAAAAAGTAAGTATGAATTGTAATGATGAATATTTGCAAACATGATATATTAACAGGAATACACGTTTTGAGCCTCCTTGAAATGACAATTACCATGTTCACATGACGGATTGAATACGGTATTGAATTCGATATCGGTATAGAATCCCGCATGTGAACACAAAAAACAAGGATTGGATTGACTCATTCCAGTCTCATTTTTAGTGGGACTGGATTGAAATGAGACATGCGCAGTATCGTGACAGCAGAGGCGTCGATAGGCCATTTCAGAGGGGGCGCACGTACCATCTCCTTTAAACTGCGCCCCGCCTGTTTTTCCCAAAATTTATTCTTTAAATACCTACGGAATATCTTCACAAATTCACATTTTGTATGACGTAAGTGAATCAGTAAATTTTTGCGCCCCCCACGAATTTAAATCCTAACGACGCCCCTGAATGATAACTGTCATCAGCTGACGACAGCGCATCTATCGGAATTTTTAAGAACTTTCAATCGTATTTAAACTCAAATTCAATCTCGGACATGTGAACACATGAGGAACGTACTCAGTTCAATCTTATTCCAGTATTGAATCCTCCATGTGAACATGGTAAATATCTGTTTTCAATAAGATGTGTGTGTATCTGTGACGCTCTACAGCAAAAACAGAAATTTAAAAACTTTAAGATCCAGTTGTATAAATGCTGATTAAACCGTTACGTAATAAAACTAAGTTTTAAAGCTAAACTAAGTATAAGTAAATTCATATTGCATAGGTACATTCATAACATAAACACAGTTTAATTAATCTATTATTCTTATCTGAAGTTATTAGGTTGGCAGAACTAATCGCTACATTCAGATCGCATTTTACATAAAACGAGGTAGTGTAAATATAACCTAAAATTTGTTTACAAAATTCGTAATTTCTGTACTGAAATTATTATTTTAGAAGTAATTCTGACTCTCTGTTAAGCATTTGTCTAAATATAATCGATCAACAAATAAAGAAACATTAAAACAATTTCTCAAAACGACAAGAATCATTGCTTGTTGGGTGGTTACCAAATATATTTTGTATTATTAAACAATCGATACTATAACAGACACAAACAAAGTATGTGAAACCAAGTTACGCAGTATGTTAATGCAAATTTAGATGAAGCATTTCGGAATATGTGATAAATGTTTTGTGATAAAGATCGATTTGTTCTAAGAAATCCTCGTAATTTACCAAAACTCCTAAAAATTCGTCCATTGTAACTTGTTACTATTTCTATTTGTTGAGATGAAGCATTGAGGTTATACTAATCTTAAATTGGCCGCAATCATCGATAATGACCGCTTAGTTTAATCTCAAACAAACGGTCAAACTAACCAATACTCTACAGGAATACTCTGAAATGTCTATTTTGTTTTCCTGGCAAAAACAGGCGCAGATAAAAATTATTATTATTAAGTGATAACAAAATCTTTTCTTGACCAATATAAAATGAAAATTCAAATTAAATTACTATAACTTAATAATAACTGGATAATTATACCAATTTATAATGGATCTGCATTTGAAGTACTTATCGTATTCTCTCTTAAACTGTCAAACTCCACAGTAAAACTCTGAAATTGTTATTTAATTATGTTAGCAACTATATAATATAAATTGATTCTATAATAATTTACCTGATACAATTTATTCTAATAAGAAATCAATATTTTAAATATTAATATTTTAAATATTAATTCATACAGATAACTGTCAATTAAATGCTTGGTTGTTTTCAATAAACAAGAAACAAACGATGTAACTCATGGTTGATCCGATTTAAAAATAAAATTTGTCACAAGTGTAGGTATAACTATGGCAACGTAAATAGATATTTAAGTTTTTTCGTAGCAGTTTTTTCATAACTGGTACAATTTATGAAGAAACTTTTCAAACAAAAGTTGTGCGAAATATTATTATCTTTCATTATGAACGTAATTATTTTTTCCGTAAGTGTAGCCGCTCTAGTGATATTGGAGATAGAACAAAACATGTATAGAGTAAACATGCACAAGTCTTAAGTTTGAAGTTTCATAATTTTTCGTTCGACAGTTTTGGCCCTAGAGCGTTCACAGACACACACACACACACACACAGACGTCATTCCGAAAATAGTCACATTCGATTCAGTGGCCGGCAGTGCATGTTTACTCTATGCATTTTTTGTTCTATCTCCAATATCACAAGAACGGTTGCACTTACGGCAAAAATAGTTATGTTCATAATAAAAGATATTAATATTTCGCACAACTTTTGTTCGAAAAGTTTCTTCAATAAATGTACCAGTTATGAGATAACTGCTACCGACAATTTTAAAAATCTTGTTTACGTTGTCATGGATTCGAATGTAGCTTAATTAATCGGATCATCTGCGCCTGTCATTATTTATAAAGATAAATGACATTTCAGAATATTTCTGTAGAGTATTGGATAGTTTTGATAGTTAGTACTTCAAAACCATTACAAATTGGTATTGGTATAATTTTCAATTCATTAATTTATATAAGGTAAGCTTGGATTTTATATTTTTTCTGTTGGATTAATATTTCCTAATATTATATTTTTATAATCAATAAATATTGATGAAAACTACGTAATAGAAAGTCCCGCGTTGGTCACAACCCATTTTTTTCGTTTTGCGAAGGCTCGTTTTAATCAATTCATAAAGAAAATAAGCGCACTAAGTACATTTATAATCACTATAGATATATTTATAAATAATACAGAATCTTATTCATATGTTGTATCACTGATTGCTACATTTACAAAATTATTTCATAATATTCGTAGCCGCAGCGTCATCGCATGTCAAAATTTGAAACAAAATTAAAGTGATCTTTAACGATAGCTTAGAATATGTGCATTGATTTCCTGGTTTGTGTATGTTAGTTCGCAAGATTTATGTAGCGTTCCGAATAGAAAGCTAGGTACGTATTCAATTCATTCGTATTATATTCAAATTTACATTATAATTAGAATATGATACCCACGACTTAACCTAGTTACTTAATACTTAATTCAGTTTAGTTGTTAGATATATGTCAAAATATATTATTAATAAAACATTTTTATATTTAATTGAATTTTACTTTCATTTCAAATTAAAATTATGATATTACGTAGTTTGTGCGTAATTGCTCGCAATTGTATAATTGGTTTTACGCCGATTGCGCTGTAAACTGAGGGCTACCTGTATTTGAAAAGATTATTTTCTTTTATATGAAATTTAAATGTAAACGTGAATTTTCAAGCCAATCATAAATATATAAGAATGTTAAGAAAACCAATTAACTTTCAAAAATATAACAATCTATCGATACCCGAAAAGGAATATAAACAAATAAAAAATATTTATCTCTGCCACCGAACAGGAGAAAACACGTATTAGCTAGACGATGTATCTAGATACATATAGTAATTATAACAAACAAGTGACTTTTTACAACGAACCAACTGCCCACGAGAACTATTTGACTATACATAATAATTGCATGCAAGAAGCATGCTTACCTTTACGTACTTGGTACAAACGTAGTCCACAGTATATTCATCATCACCCTGCAACCCGCATGACACAACTATCGTGCCAGCCCCGGGAAACCAACTGTTAACAATCGGATTACTTCGGCCAAGTTCGAGTGCACTGCTCGGGTTTCACCCTTACTGTTAAGAATTATCACCGCTTGCGCATTGTAGGCCATCGCAACAGGTAGCCACGAATGAAGGCTGCTGGAAAAATAAACAAACAGCTGAACCTCGTATTTATCAACAACGGTAGTGGAGTATCCAGGATTATTCTCTACTCGTATGTGTGGATATATGTCACTGAATCAAAATTATATGTCTTATTCCCCAATATAGATCGACAAATATGTTCACTGTCGCCATATTACTAATCAAATCCTAAAATTATTTTTCACCCGTCCTAGTAGATAAGGATTTAATCTTTATAATTAATTATACTAAATGAAGTTATCTTTATGATTTCATTATTCGAAAAAAATATTTAAACAAAAGTTGCTAGATATGTACTTTAATATTTTTAACATTTAGGAGAATCACCATTTCTCTACCTCGTTACCTTTTCGATATATTCAAAAAATTACCAGAGTAAACAAGTACAACCTTCTCAGAATAGGCTTTCTTTGTTCTATCTCGGAATATATACAAATATTAAAATCAAAACATCATATTTTCAGCTCGCCGTAGGATGTACAAAAAAGCTAAAGCAATCGTTCGAGTGTCGGTATCAAAATATTTCATTTAAAAAAAGGTGTTTGTCTCGTCACCCTGAATCCAAAAATATATACCTCATATACTTGTCAGATAGTTGTCGCTCGCTCGTAAGACCAAATTTGTGCCCTCTACTTCTCTGAAGGCAATGGTGGACTGGGCTGACAGGAAACTGGGAGAATTCACGGTAAGCTTTTATGAAATTCGCATTAAATATGACAGCAACCCTGTTCGTCAAACATGCAAAAATAACTGCTAGAATTTCTCGACCCGACTGATCAGTTTCACTTTACGAACGCGGAGAGATCCATCTGACTGTATTTACGAATGTCTTCAGATCGATCCGAGCGTTTCGTAAACGAAAATATGTTTATATTTATATAAATAAAAGAAAATCATAAACATATAATCATATAAACTCATAAATATATAATCACATACATCTGGATATATATATATATATATATATATATATATATATATATATATATATATATATATATTCTTGTAATTTTCTTGTTAATCATAGTTACAATATATAAATAAGGCATATGGTTTTTCAATAGGTTTGTATCATTTGACAGGTAATTAAAATATGAATAATTTGAAATAGTTTTGCAAGCCATTCAAGTGTCTAAATATGCTTGGATAACCTCTTCAAGATTTTGTTTATTATAAAATTAATAATTGTTTTCATTTGGTATTGTGGAGGTTGGGGTTCGATTCTCGCCTATGCCAGTTTGCATTTATGCAAAATACATACACCCAAACAAATAAATCTTGGTAATAGCTTTAGATAACGTTCATTATCATAAAACAAAATAAAATTGAATTAGATAGGCATAAATAAAATGTTAAACATACATTGTTGAGGACCAAGGCAGCAAATATTGTTTAATAAATTGATAGACGGACACAAAGATACGTATCAGAGTGTTTTGTATTAGTATAATATGGTATATGTTAACTATTTTGCACATATTTATTGTCCTTCACAGAACTATGTACATATATTGTGGACACGCCAAGTTCGCATACTTTGTTAGTCAGAAAAATATAGCCTAAGAAGATTGAACAATTTCTTTTATATGACAGAGTTACATTTTGCTATGCATATATTATAATCTGTATGCGTATATACAATGTGTACGTAAGGGTATAATTGAACTATTACGCACAAAACATTTTGTTTGTTGTTTTGCTCGTCGTTTAAAATGTATATTATTTTAATAACATTCTTATAATTGCAATTTTTCCTGTTTGTAAGGATATTTATTTATTTATTCAATTATATATATACATATATATATATATATATATATATATATATATATATATATATATATATATATATATATATATATATATGTATATAAATATAAGAAAATGTTAAGTTCCATTTTTAGCTGTCAGTGATGAATCGTCGACGTGTTTCATTGCTGCCAACGATATTCTCGATTACAAATATATATATATATAATTCAAAAGACCTCTCGATAAACAACATTTTGTGTAAAATGTTGGTTGTTATTTAACCATTTAAATAAACCTAATTGACACAATTCAAAAATAGCAGTATGGAACCACAAGTCGTTATGCATTTTGAAGATTCACATAATATATATTTATTGACATTTGAATCATTCTGACGTACAACCATTTATTTTTACGTAGGCAGATTACTTGATTAGAAATTTTTTAATTGCAGTTATGAAGTGCTATATTTTCAATATCGACTATTTGTTATATATATATATATATATATATATATATATATATATATATATATATATATATATATATGGCATGGAGGTGAAGACACGACCTATATCCTGGTGGTCGTGAGTTCGATCCTCGGCTGTGCCAATTTGCATTTAAAAAAAAATATATGCGTTCTACACATATTCACATACATGTAAATACTTCTGGGTGACGGCAATTCCAGCTATTCAATTTTGCGCAGAGCTCCGTCCGTTTCAGACAGATATATATTTGTTGTAAAGTATCTTGGTTAAATATATGTTTTTGTATAAAACAAAAATTTTCATCACAATTAAGATTTGTTCACAAACTTGCCTTCACTCGATTTCACTTAATTTATACATATATATTTATATGAATAATATCACTTTATTGTGTTTTAAATTCATGCTATTATTTCTATTTCCATGAAACAATAACAATATGTGTGGTAACTAGAAAAACGTAATTGGGACTTGACTATTTTTAAAGGCGATTTATCAGTACATTATTCGAAGATATTTTACTAATAAAAGTTGCTAGAAATGTAAATATCTTTAACTTTTATGAGATATTTTTTTCTCTAACTCGTGTTGGTTTCGAGATATGCAAAAAAGTCGTTTTTAAAATAGATATTTATGTCTTAGTCTTAAATTCATAATATCCTATGTTTATATTCAATGGTATTGGCCGCTGCTTATAAGAAAGTAAAAATAAAATGGGTTCTAATTTCAACATAATTTCCATCAATTTTGTTAACATACTTAAGAACAAATATATGTTTGAAGCTTACTTATGCTAATCTTATGGCACTGGTAATGGTATATTTACTAAAATCGTTAATATAATTTAATTCTTTTAGCTGTAGCCTTACAATAAAATTTATGTAAATTTTCATACATTATTTACGGTGTATTATATTGTATGATTGGTTTAAGTTCAGCGAAAACAAATACTATCACATTTTTACCAATCACCACAGATATATCTGAAGAAGACATTAGTTGAAATATATGTTCAACTTATTTATTTATTTCCATACCCTCCTATAAGTGAAGAAAAACATTTAGAAAAATGAATATATATTTCAACTAGAGTTTGGTTTTCTTCAGATGTATATGTAGTGATTGGTGCGCAGTTATATGTAAATCAAAAATATCCTAAAACAAATACTAGATCTGTAACTGTTTTTAATACTACGTAAATTAAGTTGGGATTTCGATTCGGTGCAATGTCGACCTACTGGGAAAACGAGCTTGGGATTTCGATTCAGGGTCATGAAGGCAATGTTGCGCGCATCAGTTATCGATATTTTGGCGCGGAATATACAGGTATATACAGCAGTTGCAAGGATTGGAAAGTGAAGTGGCGGGGTCGGTTCGGGTCAGATGGTTTTTGTGTGTGTAGATGAGCAGACGGCTTGGTGCGCTTTCCAGGACGCACGTGAACCGCGGCTGTTACATCGATCGATACCTGTTGCAGATTTCACACAAGCTATCTAGGTTCGTTTCGTATTAGTTTGGTTAGCGTTCAGCACATATACTGATACTATCAGCGACAACAAGCTATTTTGCCCCTTCTACAATGTACTTTATCATACTATTATAGCTCATGAAAGTCGTTTTTCTTATACTAACGCCATACAATAACGAAAGGTTTACATTAATGATGATTATTTTGTGCAATATAACAACGAAGAGCCGTAGACATTTTTACGTCGTATACCCATAACTTCGAAACGTTATCGGTGCTTCCAGATTTAAGCTTAAATTCACAAAAGAGCGTTACGGAATAAAATGAGTAGTAAAAATAACTGCAATTGAGGCAAAAATAGAGATTAAAACAATATTCTAGTAAATAAGCTTCAGTGGCCTTCACTCAGCTCTCTTGTACATTCACTAACTAAATTTATAATATTAACAAATTAGTTTGGAGTCTGTGGCTGATAACTTGAATAATAATAAAAACCCCGTAACCACAAAGTATTTTAATTGAGCTAAATACGTATTTCGACAACTAAGTTGTCATCATCACTAGCAATGGGAGTATAACGTAATATCTCTGGCTAAGGCAAAAACCATGAATGATGTGCTCTTTACCAGGATATCAAGGTTACACTAACTTATGAGCTAAGTATTACCTATATATATATATATATATACTAATCAGCAGTTACGCTTGGTCAACCTAGGGAGACGTGTCTTCTAATAAACCATAAAGTGCAGATTTCGGTATAGGACCTTTGTCGGAGTTCATTATCTTATCTGAATTTTTAAAAATATATATGCTTTCCAAAGAATCTAATTCTTTATTTGAAGACACGGATCTCACTAGTTTTAAATTATCATTTGTAATAGGATGAACTGTAGAAAAAATATGTTGAGCTACACTAGACTTATCAGGATGGTTAAGTTTAAAATGAGCAATATGTTCTTTAAATCTAGTTTTAATTGCGCGTCTAGTTTGGCCAATATACTTTTCTCCACATTCAACGCAATGGATTTCATAAATTCCGGACTTATCTTGATTTTCAATTTTATCCTTGGGATTACCTAAAAGATTCTTAATGGTGTTTTTGGAAGTATAGGAGATGCCGAAATTAAATTCATTGAGAATGCCAGTTAATCCTTTGGTGGCGTACTTATGAAATGGGAGCTTAATATATTTTTGATTTTTAGATATTAATGACCATCCTGATAAGTTTAGTGTAGCTCAACATATTTTTTCTACAGGCCATCCTATTACAAATGATAATTTAAAACTAGTGAGATCCGTGTCTTCAAATAAAGAATTAGATTCTTTGGAAAGCATATATATTTTTAAAAATTCAGATAAGATAATGAACTCCGACAAAGGTCCTATACCGAAATCTGCACTTTATGGTTTATTAGAAGACACGTCTCCCTAGGTTGACCAAGCGTAACTGCTGATTAGTATATATATATAGGTAATACTTAGCTCATAAGTTAGTGTAACCTTGATATCCTGGTAAAGAGCACATCATTCTTGGTTTTTGCCTTAGCCAGAGATATTACGTTATACTCCCATTGCTACTGATGATGACAACTTAGTTGTCGAAATACGTATTTAGCTCAATTAAAATACTTTGTGGTTAAGGGGTTCTTATTATTATTCAATATATTTATAATATTTTGTTTTGTTTTAATCATTCTACTATTGCTCTAAAACATCAATATGCATTGCAGGGTTGGCATATTTAAAACATAAAAGAGTTCTAAATATAGTCGATGTTTAAAACAATGTGTTATAAACCATGTTATTTATAAAATTGTTGAAAACAGATTTTCAGGTACAACTTATAAGGTAATAACTATTGTAATTAAATATTTGCGCCCAACATACAACAACACAAGTGTGTTCGTAAATCCTGATTATTTAAACAATCGCATCATAGGGTCCACAGTATTGTATTATGTAGTTTCTCGTGGGGGATTCCCCAATTTGCGGGTATTACGCATAGCGCTTGTTCGGTAGCCAAATGAGTTGTTCTTGTTGTTGCAAAAAACAACATACCCGCACTATTATAAATAGACTGAAATATTTGTGACGTAAGCAAAACCATTTTCGATCGCGATCGACATTTCAATCGCGAAAATATCTTTAGTCATCTGCGTAATTTATCGGACGTCCTTCTTACTGCATAGTATTCCTATCTCTCCTTTCACCATCAAACGGAAAATTTAGAAGGTAGATTGCGACTCATTGTAAGGGGTTGACCGGGGTGGTCAACTCTTACTATATTTAACCGGGTTCTTGCCAAACCGATGTGAACAGGAGATGCTTAGGAGATGATCCAATTAATTACAAACTCGACAATAGTAACAATAACAATATAGTTATATTAATAATTGATTAAGATGATAACATTGACTATAACAATGAACACGTATTTACAACCATAGACCAGTCAACGGGGCACTCACATAAGGCCCCGGATCACACCTGGTAATGTGATACCAACTACTGGTTAAGAGTTCATTTATATAGCTCGAAATATGCATACTCAGCAACCTACATTTAAGTTACCGCGTAATGAATAATATTATTAGGTATGTTATTCTTACGTAATAACATACGTTACCTCATTGTTAACCTATAAAGTCGAGATTAATGACGTAACAAGTTGGCCACCCCTGGTTTATTATAAATATAAACACCCAGAAGTATTTATATGTGAGTATGTATGTGTGAATATGTAGAACGCTATTTTTGTGAAAATGCAAATTGGCATAGACGGGAATCGAACTCACGACCTACTGGGTAAGAGGCTACAGTCTTAACCCCTACGTCACGGTGGATATATAAAGTACATTATTTAATAATAAAACAGTCCATATTTAAATAAAACACTACACTACTCTTCTGAAGTTCAGTCTGCTTTGAAATAGACAAAAACGAATCTAACTTCATAATGATATGTCAAAGAATTTTTGTAATATATAAATCTGGAGAATTTATGTGAATTTAATGTGTTGTGTAGTTAATTGATAGTGGCATCTGATATAATATATTGATATTGTTTGCCAATGACAAATATAATAGCAAATCTTATAATAAATATTTTGTATTGTAAAGGTAAGTCCCGATAACGATTTAAATTTTGCGGGTGATTTTTCATTGGTCGAAAATTTGATATTTATTTAAGCGGGAATTCATTTCATGCTTCCACGGCTTCCGCAAGATTTGAATTTCGAAGGCGGGATATTTGAATCACATCCTATATTTTGCGAGACCAGCAAGAATTATAACTTCACTTTCTGACTTGTGTAATTTGTATGACATGAATTCAGATATGGGGCAATCTTTTGATGTATGTATAAATGAGAAAATTGGGTTAATTATGTGATATCATATATAATAGTCAGTTTAATAATATCATTATAAACTTACATCACAAAAAGTACATTTATAAAGTTTGTGAATTTTGCGGCATGCCCATGCATTTTGACGAGGTAAATCTCCAATGTATAGAATGTTAAAGTATGCCTTAGTTTAATTCTAGCCTGATTATTTGATTCAAAAACAATAGCGAATCAACCGTCAAATTATTAAAAGTGTTATGTATAAAAAGTTTGCAATATTCTTTTAATAATCAATTCAACTAAAAAATAAAAACCGCGTGTAAGTTTAAAATCCTGATTTTTGACATTGACAAACAATACAAAATAGAATGTAATAATAAATTCTAGGAAACTATCTTATTGCACGCGTACAAATGTAATTTATATATTGTAACCATGGTTTACAAAAGTATTACAAGAAAATTCACCACCCGTTAAAAGTAATCCATATTCTGTATACAATATAGGCACACGGTATCCACGGGTTATCATTAATATAATAACCCAGAAATGTTTGTATGGGAGTGTGTGAGTTTGTAAGTTTTTGTTTGAAGGTTATCAACACATCCTTGAAACGTTTATTCCAGCATCTTGGTGATTGCTTCAATCCATATAAGCTTTTATGGAGTTTGCAGACTTGGTTGGTTCCGTCATTAAATCCTTCGGGCTGGTTCATGTAAATTTTCTCATCGAGTATGCCGTTCAAAAACGCAGTTTTGACATCAAATTGAGCCAAATCAAGATGCTCGTTTGCCGCGATACTTAGCACCGACCGAATTGTGTCGAATCGGGCAACAGGACTAACTGTTTCATTGTAGTCGATTCCTTCTCGTTGACTGTAGCCTCGAACAACCAACCGTGCCTTGTAGCGATCAATATCGCCGTCAGCATTGCGCTTGATTTTGTATAACCAACGATTCGTAATAGCTTTCCGATCTATCGGTAGTTTGACCAATGACCATGTCGAGTTTTCCTCTAGTGACGCCATTTCTTCTTCCATCGCCGCTTTCCAATGCATTTGCTCAGCTAAATTGAGTGCATCAGCGTATGTCCTTGGACAATCAATTTCAGCTAGCATTGTTTCAATCAAACGCTCATTTGATTTAATGTTCGTTCGATTTCGTAGTCGATTCTTAATTGGCTCTTCAAGTGAATCCGTATTTAATGAAGTAGATGGTATTTCAGCTGAAGAAGTTGTTAGCTCATTCTTCCTTTCTTCTTCAGTTTGAAATAGCTCTAGCGTTTTTCCAGCAAACTCTGGTTCAAGTACGACTTCCCTGCTTCGAACGATCCGATTACCTGGTTTAATCCAAATTCGAAAACCATCTATATCGTTCGAATATCCCACGAATACACCTTTCACTCCTTTCGAGTCCCACTTCTTGCGTCGTTCTTTTGGCACATGCACATAACATTCGGTACCAAAAATATGAAGCTTGTTCAGGTGCGTAGTCTTTTTAACGAACAATTCATATGGGGTTGTTTCTTTAACACTACTCGGTCCTGTTCGATTTAGAATGTAAACAGAAGTGTTTACTGCTTCTGCCCATAATGATTTCGGTAAATTCTTCCCCAGGAGCATCGTTCGAGCAAGATCAACAACCGTTCGGTTCGAACGTTCAGCGCAACCATTCTGTTCGGGCGTATATGGATTAGTGTTTATAAATTTTACACCATTTGCTTTAAGGAGTTTCCGCACTTCGCCGTTATCAAATTCACGACCGTTGTCACACTGAAGTGCTTTCATGTGTCGACCACATTGAATTTTGATGATCTTTAGCACTTCCGCTATCTTTTCGGTAGTTTCCGACTTCTCTTTGAGAAAGTAGACCATACGAAATCGAGAATAATTGCATGTGAAGCACACAAAGTACTTTGCTCCACCTAGCGACGAGCATTCCATCGGACCACAGACATCAGCATGTATTAATTCCCCAGATTCCATCGCACGTTGTTGACGTAATTGAAAACTGTTCCGATGTTGTTTCCCTTCAACACACGAACCACAGAATTCATTATCAACCGTGACGGCTATTCCATTTTTATGGAGAGTTTTCTGGACATGACTTTTGTTCTGATGGCCTAATCGTTCGTGCCATATCTGTAGTGTGTCATTGGAAGTGATGTTGGCTTCACCCACACATGACATATCAGGCTGTTGAACGCGAATCAACATCTTAAATAGTTGATCAATGCGCACACCTCGTGCCTTGACGATGCCGTTCTTCACGAATTCGCAACCGTTCTTGCACGAATTGAAGGATAAGCCCTTGTCGAGTGCAGACGTCACCGAAAATAAATTTCTACGGGCTGTCGGCACATACAATACGTTTTCCATGTAGCATGGAAACCATTTTTCATCGACAGTCGCTTTGAACTTAATTGTCCCCTTACCAAGAGCATCCATAGTAGATTTATTGCCGATATGGATTTTGACTGGCGTCGTGAAGCGTTCAAATGTTGAAAACCATTCGCTGTGATACGTCAAATGGTCTGTTGCTCCAGAGTCAGCAATCCACATATCCCTATCAAGTTCAGCTGTCAGAATCTCGCTTACAAATGCTTGGTCATTACTACCACCAGTTGACGAATATCCACCATCCTGCCTTTTCTTCGGTGTAGGATTTGGACAATTTCGACGAATATGGCCTAATTGATTGCAACCATAGCATCTGAATAACGGCTTTTTCTCCTTACCTTTTTCGAAAGTAGATCCAATAGGTTTCTTCGATTGACCAGGTATTTTAGTTTTGGCAGCCATCAGTGCAACCAGCTCTTCTTGTTTCTTGTTCTGTTATTGTTGACGTTTTTCGTTCGATGTCAACACTCCCATCAGGTTAACAAATGTCTGTTGGCTCTCTGGCCTCTCCCACCAAGCTTGTCGAAGACTTCCGTAATCATTTGGCAGTGTATCTAATAATTTAACCATTTGAGATGACTCATCAGGCTTCACATTCATTTGATGCATGCGCAAAACCAGTCCTTCGAATTTAGCAATGCGCGTCAACCATATCGTCAGATGGGTTCATACTAAAACTGAAGAATTCAGCTTGGACAATATGAGCGGCTTGCTTAGTCTGTTGTTCGAAGACTACATGCAGCTTGAGCCACATATCTCTAGCAGATTCACACGCGACCAGTAGAGCCATCATCTTTGACTCCAACGACCTGACAATAATTTGACTCGCTGATCGATCTGCTCTATCCCAAGTCCTCGTAATTTCTCGATCCCGTGATACTCCATTCCTATTCCGTTGTGAAATTCCAAATCCACGACTTAAGAATGTACAGAATATACCTATTCCAGAATCAAGAAACTACGCTCTGCTACCATATTGAGGTTTCGTGATCTAACCAATATGCTTTAATTAGAACGATTTAGAGTAATGACTTTATTATGTGAAAAAATACAGACTTGTTTAAAAAACGATAACATATAATATTATGACAGTTACTATGGCACTTCTTTTATTTGAATGTTTTATTCCAATAAATACATGCATGGAGACTGTTTTAATGCACGTGTACAAATGTTCAAAATATTGTTTGTATTATACAGTTCGCAGTAATACCGCAGGTACAACATTTAATAAAAGCAATAGACAAATTATTCAATAATATATGTGCATTGTACATTATATTTAACTACAAATAAATGCAGTAAATAAATTTATAAATTATATAATAAACAAATTCTTGAAGAGTTAATTCAAACATATTTAGACACCTGATTGGCTGGAAAAATATATCAAATTATTAATATTTAATTTCTTTTAGATTTGCTAAACAAACTGAAGGAAAAACCGTGTAAGGGTAATCTCTTATTTTTATATGATTTACAAGAAAATTCTCCACCCGTCAAAACTGACCTATATTCTGTATACTATATGGGCACATAGTGCCCACGGGTGACCCTAGTTAATAATATAATAAACAAAATCTTGAAGAGTTAATCCACATATACACTGAGAGAAAAGTTATGTTACGCTAACCACTATTTAGGTACAGCCAACTACGATTATGGTTAAATTGGAGCCTACATGAACCAATTGTTATTAGAACAATTTTGAATTGTTAACCGTTTATTGTAGCATCTACAACCGAATAAGCTGTTATTCTCACAAATGTACGATAATTGTGCACCAAACATAAAGCAACTATAAGCAAATGTACCATTAACAAATTCATATGCTTATAAACTTTATCATTCTTTTCAAACAAAATCGCATGAACCTACGTCATGTGCACGCAGATCACATCAACACAGACATGCGGTTTGAACAATTTGAAGATATCTGCGCGCTGTGTTGGACAGAGCGCCACGGTTTTCTAGTCATTGACAAAGACAGCGATTTGAATAAAGGAAAGGTGATACCATTGGCTCATACGTACTCTATCAGTCACGATGAGCGCAAGTGTTGAGTTAGAAATTAAGAAAACAGCGGATATAATCCGGCAGACGTATAGGGAACTCAAGCAAATGGCTGTGAGTAAGGATGATTATCATGCGAAGAAATACAAACCTATTGTCGAGTCGTTAAATACGGCAATTGCACAAAACATTGCTGTAAAGCAGCACACCATGGATAATGAAAATAAATATGAAACACTTGATGAGCAACCTTCGGCAGCGTTCTCTCTTGAGAACCTACTGACAAACAACCCAGATGGTCATACTACGATAGAAGAATACCTATCCGACGAATTTGGACCTATTACAAGAGAGTACTTTAAACGTATAATATTTCCTACAGAGGATGATAAGAAGAAACGACAGCTGGACACTCGGTATGGAATCAAGAGGAACGGTCATATTTTTACAATTGGCGATTCGGTTGTAACGATTGACGCAAACGATAACATACACATTAATGGCATGCTATATAAGGTGACAGACGGACTTGCACAGTTGCTATTTCTTAATAATCCTTCAGGATATTCGCACACTGATCTGAGCGCCTATAAAAATATAGTATAGCAAACAAGTGCGGATAGAAAAAATTACGAAAAGAATGGTAGTTTTTCGGCTAATGCATGGTACAATACGGCGAGGTCACGAGCGTTGTTAAGATAGCGAATGCTGGATAGTCTGTAAAGCGCTTAAGTGGACGGAAATAAATTTCAGACGGTGTGGATTAATAATGTGGAGAGAGAGATATAATAAATTAATTTTTGTATGAGGTTGATGTGTGTGTGTGTGTGTGTGTGTGTGTGTACCTGAATGTAATGTATGTAATGACATACATTACATTCAGGTACACACACACACACATCAACCTCATACAAAAATTAATTTATTCTCTCTCTCTCTCCACATTATTAATCCACACCGTCTGAAATTTATTTCCGTCCACTTAAGCGCTTTACAGACTATCCAGCATTCGCTATCTTAACAACGCTCGTGACCTCGCCGTATTATACCAGAGGATCAAAGGCAGAGTTCATCAGTATGTCAGATACCAGCGACAGAGCAACATGTATTCCACACAGTCAGACATATATTTTCAAGGTTTTTATATTTTAATAAAGATATTTATAGAACTATATCTCGCTTCATGTTCGCTATAGCCTTAGACTATCGTACCAGCGATAATCAGTACGTCGGAGACCAGCTACGGGACAGCATGTATATCATACAGTCACACATAATTCATGTAATTTTCATATTTTTAACGTTGTTATATTTTAATATATATATATATATATATATATATATATATATATATATATATATATATATATATATATGTGTATGTATGTATACTTATTACCAACAGTGGTTGTTTCATACATTGCATTATTTCAAACACAGCGTCCAACAATGCTGGTTTGATGGTACCCAGTAAGTCAGATACCTACAACAGAACAACTCGACACACACACACAGACACACATACAAAATAAAATAGAAAATTCATTTTCGTTTTTTCGTTTTTTTTTTTTTTCGTTTCTTGTGATGCACGCTAGTGACGTATATAAGCCACACCCTGTCTACATCAAGTAGTATATATACTATTGTGATTTATCTGTTTCTTTTGCAATAGAGTTTGAAATTCTGTGTTACAAAACTCTTTGCCATCGTCGCTATGTATATTTTTCGAGACACGTCCACGTTGAACACGTGTTCCATTGCTGGTGTTACATCGCGCGCTTCTTTTGTCTTGAGCGGTACGGCCCACCCATACTTTGAGAATGTGTCAATCACCGTTAATATATAGCGATTCTTACTATTTATAGCTGCGTAAGGGCCCATCTCAATAAGATCTATCTGCCAAAGATTATCAAAACCGAGTTGAACAACACTTCTTCGTGGGAAATTACGGTGTGCATTTTTTGCAACTTGTTCACAAGTTGTTGCTTGTTCATTGTCTACGGTCTTCAATGACTGCTAATTGGAGCGCCAATGACTGTAGATTAGTGTCGACTTTATTGGTCAACGTGTGCTTTTCACTATTTATCTTACGCACATTTATCGCCCCACTATCACATATTGTTTTTAAACCATTTGATATGCGATCAACGTATTATTTAGTGACAACGTCATTTACATGTACTGGCCAATCGCTATTCACAAGTTTTTTCCCAGCGGAGTAATAATGTCCGTCTTCCGTGATGAGGAACCCAATACCTGGAGGTCGCCTTTGTCCCCGCACCGAACTGTTTTGAACACGTCCAAACTTATCGATAGACATTATATGAATGGCTGCTATTCAATTAACCCCTGCTCTCTTAACTCTTCTTCTATGGATATGATTGCATTGTCGTGACCTGTGTGACCAATGGCACGCGATGAGTGTAATAAATACAAACGTTCAACTAATTCATTTGGATTATCCCAATAAATATAATCAATTATTCTATCGGTGGCTCTCATAACGCCGCCACCGCCGCCTCTCTTGGTATTGGCAAAATATTTAACTATTTTATTGTACTTTGTTGTTCTTTTGCCGACAATACGTTCATTCAGGGAATAATTCTTCCTGTTTGCGAGTGTAGCAATAACAATTATCTTGTACAATGCCAAATCTGGAGTTGTATAGTTGACAGCGTTATTTAAAAATAACAATTGCGCAAGACCTTCTGTTACTTTGTAATGATCTCCTTTTATGTGCGCATGATCATCAGCTGTGAATTTGACCACTGAATCTCCGATAGAAAATACATCGCCATCTCTTTTAACACCATACTGCTTATCAAATAATTGGCTTATTTATTAAGAGAAAACACACCATCACTATACTCGTCTTTTTCTATTTCATCTTTTTCTTGTTCCTCTTCTTCTTTCAGTGTTTTATGGTCCATTGGGGTGGCGACTTTAGCGATAACTTTATTCAATGGATCTACAATAGGTTTGTATTTCTTGGTGAAATAATCTTCGGACGAGGCGAGCTTTTGTCTCAAGTCTTTATATTTGCGTCTTATTGCAGTGACGGCCCCTTCAATCTTTTGACGAACGTCACTGCGGCTCTTTGGCATCGTCATGGCGACACAAAGGCGTTTACGAGAATGATGAACACTGCTATGTTGCAACTATTATGTATGCATTGAAACGGCAGCGGTAACGATTGTGCTCAAGATCGTTATCATTGTCAATGACCATGATTCTGTGCTTACGATTCCAACAATTACTGCAAATATCTTTGAAATTATCAAATTTCATGTCTGTGATTACGTGATCATTGCATATGTGCCTCAAATTCATTTCATCCGGTTTGAAGAGAATGATGAAATTTGCATTGTCGCAAATTAAATGTTTTGGCACGCGTGCATACGTTTGACAGAGATAAAAGCTGTCCACAGCGCTAAGGCTTCACATGCTAAAATATTCTCTCATCGCATTCTGTTTGACACACGAGACATCGTCGAAAATAAAAATAGAGGTTGGTCTTGCATTACAAGCCTTCACAATATCAGCATTGTTACTTAACGAAAAGTAGCGCACGTTGCTCACTTTGTTCAAAACTGTTTCGAGCAACATGTATTTTGGTTGATCTGGCGTTCTTGTGTACACATACACGTTTTCAAACTTTAAACCGTTCAGTAATCATGCTAATCATAACATTAGTTTTACCACAATTTGATGGACCGCAAATAATGCTACGTATTGTGTTGGGAAGCAAAGTACCATGCTTATATGTTCTTAATCTAACAACTGAATCTATATTTTTCACCGTTAAACCGAGAGGTTCCGTAATTGTTTTCATTTTATAACGTCTCGTGGCACACTGATCCATATGAAACACTAATCATTATTATATACTCCACACACACAAACAGGCACGCACATGCGCAAGCGCGTACATATAAAAGGAGGCGTCGTGATTAAAAGTGCTAAGTAATTGTAAAACCGCGGTCATAAAATCACGTGCGATAAAATTTGGATATCAATGCTGTGGACCGGGCACCAAGATAAAAGAGCGTTTAGAGCGGGGGGATCCGGGCGTTAATCCACTCGATAATGCTTGCAAGTAGCACGATATTGCGTACTCGCAAAACAAATCATTGGACGCCCACCACTTAGCCGACAGAGTCCTAGAGAACAAAGCATTTACGCGTGTGCTTGCCACTAACGCGAATATCGACGAGAATACCAACGCTTGGGGTGTGACCAACGCAATGAAAATTAAGCGAAAACTGAAAATGGGGGTTAAGCGAAAGAATGGGGGTGCTGTGTCACTGGGGAGGGTGAGTAAAGCAGCGCGTACCGCTGTGAAGAGAACGGCTAACGATACAAAGGCCTACGAGGTCATAAAAATTCCCTTATAAGCAGCGAAACATATTATTCCTGTGGTGGCATATTACCTTTAATACCTATATTTGCTGTTTATCAGCCTTGGCTGCGTTAACTGGAGGCATTACCAGAAATGCAAAGGCTGTGACAGCGGCAAATGACACAAAAAAACAATTGACCGAAAGCCAGCGTCACAACGGCGCCATGTAGGCCATAGCGTTGGGTAAAGGGCTTTACCTGAAGCCGTACCGAAAAGGTTTGAGTGTACAAGTGCTGCCAAAAAACCGATAAATTTGCCAAGGGTGGCATTGAGGGACGTTGACCTACTTAAATATGTAAAATATTACGAAATTCCCCATTTCAGAGGTATATTTATGCGTGACGCATTACCTAAGAACGCGCATCGCATCTGACGAGCATATAGTAATACCTGAAAATTCGTATTAAATAGAAGACTTGAATAACCTTTTGAAAAGTAAAATTAATGATATTGAATTACGTGCAATTAATAATACCTTAGAGAGTGAAATAATGTGTGTGTGCACAATGGATTCAGTTTAATAAGGAGAACTATTTGGGTTCCTTGCTGAGATTTACACACCGCAGTCTTTCACCCAATAAATGGCATCAATCAGATTTACCTCTAAATATTATCAAAGTGAATAGTATACGAATCGAGTGTAATATTACAGCAGATGCTTACGACAACGTTCAACCTGTGCACACAATACACGAGTTATTCCCCGCTGTGCCTCCAAAGTACAAAATTCTAGAGGTACCAACCACCATTGTATACTTGCCGATCCGAGTACCTGCAATGGAGAACCTTTCTATACGAATAACTGATCAACATGGTGATCTAGTTAATTTTCGCTACGAGAATATAACAGTGCGTCTTCACATTATACGTCAGTTACAATCATCATTACATCATTACAATAGTACATACGCAAATACGGGGTCGCGGCTTATATAAAAAGGGTAATGGCGGTCCGCGAAAGAACACTGTGAAAGTGACCTTAATGAAGTTAACACCTCGCTCTAAGAATATACTGCGCTCTCTCGGCTATAGCTTGAGAGGTCGCCGGGAGAAGCAGACGGACGAAGAAATAAAGTGCCGCTGTTGGCAGTGTGAGTGGAATCGCTTTAAAATCGCACTTCTACGAAGTTTTCTGTGCGTGAATGGCGACTGCGATAGTAATGGCTCATGATGTGATGCTAGACGTTGGCGCCAAGATACAATTTGACGAGTCAATCACGCGCATAGAATGGTATTCCCATCAGCCATACGTAACGTCGACATTTAATTAAAATGATGAAATACGGCTTCCTGTACATCATCAGGACATTTACACGTTGCCCAGTGACAGTTACCTATATATTGAAGGGTGATTAGAAACGGATGCTTCACAGACAGCACCCTTCGCCAAGCTTGTGAACAATGCTATTTCGTATCATGTTGATGAGATACGATACGAGCATGCAATTTTGCAGCTGAGCCACGTACGAGGTTCCCATGTTACTTGAAACATCGAAGCATGCGTGGACTGTAAATACAAGTAGCCAACTTGAGAAAGCAAAGGAAATCGCAATAATTGCGGTGTGCAGCAACGTCGGAACGACGCAATGTGACACATTCTTCTACACAGTGAGCAGTTCAAAACGCATTCAAGCTGGCTGACCAGGTTTCATCATGGGTGTCACAGACATTTCTTTAAATTGTAAATATAAGAATATAGTAGTCTATGCTAGAGTATAAAAGAAAGGGTCAGTTGAATATAGTTTCCTCTATCTGACAGTTGGAATAAAGTAATATAAAAATGTGTATTACATGTTTATAAATAATGATTAAAAGCGTTTGAGTGTATTTTTGACGGGTAGTTTAATTTACATTGAAGTAACATTTGGCGACCGTGACAGGACCTAAGATTGCATACAGTAGACTTTAATTTGACACGTGACTTACGCTTACTCAAAAATGGATAGAACGAAGTAAGTTAGAAGAGTATTACGTAGCAGTTTCACAAGAGCAGCAAGTCATCTGGAATCAGTTTTGGCTGACCAAGAAACGAACGCAGTTGAAATTCATGCATCTTTTGACGTCTGATTTCACGTTTCGGCCACAACGACCTGCTAGTGGAAGTTTACGTCCGTGAACTTCTAAAGTTGATATTGAACAACGCATTTCCCAAAGGAGATAAAATTGTTTTATCATCTTTGTATGACCGAATTGAATCTCAATTGAGAGCGTTGGAAACAGTTGGTGTTACTACCGTTAAATCGGCAGCAATTTTGTATCCGTTAGTCGAGTCATGCTTACCAGAAGATTTACTAAGTGCATGGCAAAGGAATATTTATTATTCAAGGGACAATACTAATGCTATCACGGATCGACTAAGTAGGCTGATGTTGTTTCTAAAAGATGAAGTAGAGGGTGAAAAGAGAATTTCACTTGCAGTAGCAGGATTTGTAATTGATGAAAAACCTAGAAAATCATATTACAAAAAGAAACCAGATAATGTGGACAACATTCCTACAGCAACCAATCTAATAAACCAAAAAACAAATTCAAGCCCAAAATGCATTTCTTTGCAAATGTAACCATACAAATGATGTTTTTTTCAAAGCACAAAAAATGAGTCGCGGCGCCCGCTCCAACGACCAAAGGTGCTGGAGTCCAGGGTGCTGAAGCCCAGGATGAATGCGACGACAACGACGACGCAGATGTCGTCATGGAAGAAAGGCCTGGCTTCCAAGATGGAGATTTTGAGGAGAAGAAGGACGACGAATAGCTACATACCTCCGACGATGATGAAGGATACGGCTCGTTGAAGGGTATCGAGTCGCCCGACGAGGAGGAAGAGTTGTGATGCTCGTGTTTGTGTTTGTTAGTGTTATATGTTAGGTATGAATGAGTAATTTCAATCAATTGTGTAATTTTAAATTAGTATTAATTTTCATTAAAAATATTTATAGAAAATATGTATTTATATTTTCCTGGGGATATATTGTTTGTTTTTCAGGGGATGCAGTGCACACAAATCTGGTAAGTAAAAATTAAATATTATGTTTGTTGGCTAGTATTAACAATAAAGTCAAATAACACAACTGTTTGATTAATTCTAATAAATTCAATTTCATATTCGGTAATTCTAGTGAAATTAAAAGTCCTCCCCCCATTTGTGTTTAATGAGAAATTTAATTAAATAACTGGCCGCTATATTCGATGAGTAAAAATCTATATTAAATAAATTACAATACTGTAACGTCGCCGAATAAACAACACCTCACTTTAACTATTAAGTAACTATTATATTCAAAGCCCAATTACATAAGAAAACTTAAACTAATCAATACAACGTATTATACATTAACCAAACAAAACAACACAGTCCATACGGCACTAGTACTCGTACTCTACTACGGATCTCGGCTCGCTGCCTTCTCCCCCCACCCGTTGTATGAACTGCGCATGAGCTGTACGCGCTACATTACTCCCCTCTGACTTCCTCCTGGAAATGAATTTTCATCAGGGCCTCTTCTCGGGCCCTTCGTGGAGGTAACTCTCGGCGTGGAGGTAACCTTTGAGTCGGCATACCCTCATTGATTGGCGACAAATCCATAGTCAGTTCAGTGATCGGAGGGGCGCTCACTTCCACCTCTATGATATCCATTCTGGAATTTCCGGTATCAGACGAGTCGCCGTGACTGTCTACCGGGTTCAGATCCTCTTGCGAAACACCGACTTTGGAACTTCTTTCTGGCTCAGCGTATAACTGCGGTACACCAACCACTAGCAATGGCGGAGAGGAAGCCTCTTCCGGAACGAGATCGTTAGAAACGATACATTCATCGTCTTCGCCGGCGATATTGTCTGATGTCATCGCGGAGTTATCGGCGACATCTATCTCGCTGCTGGGTAACCTTACTGGACTCCTGAGCCAGGAACCACAGGTGGAATGAGGTGAACTGACTATGAACGGTGGCCCGTCACTGACATTAGGAGATCTTTTCGGTTGTGGGGTATAAAAGGGCTGTAGATGCGAGTCGTCTCGTGAAGGTCGTAAAGATCCCCGTTGTTTTGGAGAACACGTGTTTTTGCGATAGATTCGAATTTCTACCTGAGTATCCTC
The DNA here is from genome assembly GCA_933228885.1 of Leistus spinibarbis. Lineage (NCBI taxonomy): Eukaryota > Metazoa > Arthropoda > Insecta > Coleoptera > Carabidae > Leistus > Leistus spinibarbis. The sequence continues at coordinate 9,503,219 of OW121791.1, forward strand.
AAAAACTTCATGGAGTAAATCTTTAACTCGGTCATCGCGAAGCTCATCCAACCCACACCCTATCATGGGTATTGCCAGCTGCGTAATACCCTGTTCTGATACTTTTTTTTTTAGTGAATGCAAACATCGCCGCAAGGCCGCATATGTCGGTTTATGGTAGCTCCGCCGTTTCGTTACCAAATAGAAAATAGAACGTCCCCCATACTGTAACGTTGCAACTTCCCCCACTTGTGCATCTTGAGATTTCAGTTCGGTAAGGCCTCCGAAACGAATCCTGAAATCTTTAGCGATTCCTGCTCCCATTCGCAAATCGTGGGATACACAATGTGCTAGTGGGACTTTGTTGCGGGGCACTGAATAGGTCGCCAACTACCTCGGTTAGAGAGAACTTCGATGACGTGCCATCACCCCCACCTTTAGGTTCAATCGTTGGTATCCTGCTGGGTCGTCCCGGGCGTCGGTTCGCCCGTTCTTCTTGTCTAGCTTGATCCGGGCTCGGCAGATTATGACACGGTTTTATCCGATCGGCGTGTACTACAAGACGTTTATGCCGAAATACTTGGTGCTGAATGCGGAAGGTATTCATGCCCAAACCTTTAAGCACGCGATAGGGCCCAGTCCATGGACGATGTAATTTAGGGCTCTCACCTCTTTTAGGCGTGGGTTGATGAAGCCATATCAAATCACCAATTTGATACATTGGTGGTCGACTATTTCGATCATAATACTCCTTTTGCCGCTGGTGAGCCACATTCAGATGCCTTCTCGCTGTTTCATGTGCGTCGTCCAATGAGACGCGAAGCTTCTGTAGATATTTATCTTCGGTGTGATATGGGGTACCTGGGGGAAGGCCGTATTGCACGTCGGCTGGTAATCGCACCTCCCGACCAAACATTAAGAAAAACGGAGTATATTTGGTGCTATCGTGTTGGCTTGTTCGATATGCCATCATCACTTGTGGGAGCCCCTCATCCCATGTCCGTTGATGCTTCCCGGAAAAATGAGAGAGCATAGCCAGTAATGTGCGGTTAAACCGTTCGACCATTCCATCTGATTGAGGATGGTAAGGTGTCGTGCGAGTCTTTTTAATATTAAATAAACGACACATCTATTGAAATACTGACGCCTCGAATTCTTTACCTTGATCAGAGTGTAATGTCTCTGGGGCGCCGTATCTGCATACAAATTCGTTAACAAAAACACGTGCAACGGTAGCTGCCGATTTATCCGGTAATGGGAAAGCTTCTGTCCACTTGGTAAAGTAATCGCACACTACCGCGATATATTGATTTCCATTACTAGTTATAGGTAATGGCCCGAGTAGGTCTATCGCCACTCTTTCAAAGGGTCTAGTGGACCACTGCGTTTGTAATGGTGCTTTAGGACTCGGTACAAGAGCTTTACGACGATTGCACGCTTCGCACTCACGACACCATTGTTCAACATCTTTTTTCATGCCGCTCCAGAAATAACGTTCATTTAGTTTGGACAAAGTTTTAGTTACACCTAAATGAGCGCCCGTAGTTGCACTGTCGTGGTATGTGCGCACCAGTTCAAATACCATTTTACGCGACACGACAACCCGATGTTCACGCACATTGTCACTAGAATTTACGCACAACCCGAAACCGTCCACCCACGTTGGTTTCATATCCAGTAAACGTTTGGCCTCTTTAGATAAGGTACACGCACTCGTATGCTCACCGCGCACGAACCTAATTACCGACTCGCATATTGTATCTTCCAATTGTGCCTGAGCAATCGATGTCAGATCGGAATGCTCTGAGACTGGACGTGTAGTATCCTGTGGCATTGTAGCCAAAGACCCTGTCCCAATCTGAATTTCGGGTTCTCGAAGTGGAGAAGCATTCTTGTTGAAGCCACACTGTGTGCATGGTCGTCTCGAAAGACCGTCAGCATTGGTGTGTTTCTTTCCGGCCCGATGTTCAATTGTCATATCGTATTCCGCCAGAATCTCTAACCATCTAGCTACCTGTCCTTCGGGTTCCTTGAATCCCCGGAGCCAACGAAGGCAATTATGATCGGTTCGAGCGACGAAACAGGCCCCCAATAAATACCCCTTAAACTGACGGCAAACGTTCACCAAGGCTAACAACTCCCGCATGGTTACGCAATATTGTCTCTCCGCCTTGGTTAGGGCTCTACTATAGTAGGCCACTACTCGTTCTGAGCCTCCCTGCACTTGACTCAGCACACCGCCGATACCAAATCCACTGGCATCTTCATCAATGATAAACGGCTTGTCGGACTGTGGGTAAGCTAAGATCGGTGCTTCCGTCATACATCTTTTGAGGTGACAAAATGCTACCTCACACTCCTCGGACCAGGTGTAGCGCTCGCCTTTATTTAGTAGGCGATGAAGTGGAGCTGCAATATTTGCGAACCCTGAGACAAAACGGCGATAATAAGACGTTAGACCCAAAAACGCCCGCAGTTCCGATAAATTTATGGGAATAGGCCAGTCACGAATAGTCCGTAATTTTTCGGGGTCGGTGGCGATGCCTTTACTGCTAACTATGTGACCGAGGAATTCCACCTCTTGATGAAACAGTCGACACTTTTTGGGATTTATTTTCAACCCAGCCGTCTGCAAACGATCTAACACCTGTGATAACCTCTCGAGATGTTCTTCAAAGGTACGTCCGAACACTATGACATCGTCGAGGTACACTAAAGCACTCTCCCAGTGAAGTCCATCCAAGACCAGATCCATCAACCTCTGAAACGTGGCTGGGCCATTACACACTCCAAAGGGCAGGACATTAAACTCGTATAACCCTGACCCAATCGAGAAAGCGGTCTTCAGACGATCCTCCAGTGCGACTTCGCACTGCCAGTACCCGGACTGCAGATCTAATGCTGAGAAAAGGGTAGCACCAGACATAGATTCAAGCTCCTCGTCAATGCGAGGTAAAGGATAACTATCCTTGATGGTAACCTCATTTAATCGACGAAAATCCACGCAGAACCTCAGGGATCCGTCTTTCTTCCGAATTAGGACAGCCGGAAAACACCAAGGCGATTTAGATGGACTAATTACACCATCCTTTAGCATGCGTCGAATCTCCGTCTGAGCTTCTTCTCGTCGACCAAATGGAAGCCTTCTGGGTGCCATTTGGATCGGTGGTGCGCTGCCAGTCTCAATCCGATGACGTAGAACTTGCGTACGTCCGGTGTCGCCCCTTTCCTGAGATACTGTTGGTTCGTGTAAATCGATGCATTGTTTCGCCAGTTCTAGCTGAGATGGCGTTAAATGACGAGCAGCTTCTTGCCAATTGAATATCTCATGACTGGGACGGGCTTCAGACTTGTTTTCTCCTTCCACAACCGCACATATGTAAGCCATACCAACACACGTATCGCGCCGCAGAATAACATTTTCATTTGACGAATTTCGCAATAACACCCCGCCTTCATTTCCCGATATTAGACCACGTCCGATCATACAACCGAATTTGTCCCAACACCGAGTCACAGGTTCAATAACGCGAGGAAGATTTACTTCATCTCCTTTAACTTTCACACGTCCAATTACTTCAGTCCTGGCGGGAATTAACAACGTTTCACATAGAACCGCCGCCGCGGGAGGGAGGTTGCATTCCGATATTCTGCGCCCTTTTATTTCTATATAATTTTCAGACGGGTTAACCACGCAATTATTTGCGCGAATAAAAGTACAGCCGAGTACACAGTCATCAATGAGATTGTCACATACACTCATTTCCGTTTTTACACTAAAACTATCTAATGTTACAGTCACATCACCCATACCGACGACGTGCAATGACTCGTTATCTGCCATAACTACACGTCCTGTGGCTGGACGTAACCGGCCACCTCCCAAGCGGTCCCACACCGACTTTTGTCGCGTGCAGTCGCTGCAATCAGAATCGTGCACCTAGTGATACTATCATAAAATGTGATGATTGCCTACGCCATTTTACCGAAAGCATATGTTTTGAAAATCACAGAAGTTTAAAAATATTCTCTCGAAGTCGCGAGATGTGTCATGTTGTAAGATACTGTAAGACCTGCTCCATGACATGCAGTCTAGCCACAAGGACGACCAATGACATTTGCTATGAAATAAACTGTAATTTACATATATTTTTTTTTTTTTAAGTTTACATAATAATTTGTGTGTATGTTTCTCCTGTTTTAGACATATTAACCCCCGGAACACAATTGCTACATGAAACGTGTTATGTGTGATGAGGCGAAAAATAAATCAATTATATTTGTCTTTTTCGACCTTGAGTGCTCGCAAGATACCCCCCTCGGCGACGTGGCATGTAAACTACGCAAACTTATCTCTATTCCAGTATTCCATAACCAGTTACTATACGCAACAACATTTATTACTATTTAAACTATTTACCTAAAATTACAAACAACATCTCATCTAAATTAAAATCACTACAAATTAACACAATAGTCACTAATAAAACAAATTTGGGCCGTCTATTAATAAATAACAAACCAAAAAATGATTAACAAGATCTTACAGAAGTTTACGAAATAAATTTCAACACTTGTGAGGCCATGTATATTGGTCAGAGCGGCAGAAGTTTCAAAGTAAGGATTAAAGAACATCAGAAGTTCATCACCAATCAGAATAATTGCACAGGCTTTTCTGACCACTGCATAGATAAATCACACAGCTATGATGGTAACTTTAAAGTATTACCCACGGCTAACCAAGGTTACAAACTAAACTTATTGGAACAATTAGAGATTAGAAAAGCCGTTCACGGAAAGAAGAACATCACAAACGATCAACTGGATGTCAACTCGTCACCGCTCATTAACTTATGCCTTTAACTATTTAGTATATGACCACACTTGTCAATTTTAATATCAGTTCCTGATGATGACCGAAAGGTTGAAACATGTAGAATTTTAATGAAATTATTGTAAAACTTACCAAGTGCCTTATCTTTAAAATTTATAATACTGCATATTGCACCGCCGAAGGCACGGTCGAAATCGCGGTTGACACGGACATGGCGCCCCAAACCGTCAACCTCGAACGGGCCATGCACGTTCCGAACCTGTAGGTGAATCTGATCTGTCGAAAAATCACAAAACACGGTTTTCGGGTCGTTTTCGAGAAAGACGGCGCGTCGGTTTTGGACTCTCGCGGAATTGTGTACCTCGTCGCGGACAAGGTGGACGACCTCTATTACGTGCGTGAATACGAGGAATCCGCCTGCGCTGTGGTCGAGCACTCGACTTCCGCGGCACCTTTGAACGACGTCACCATGTCTTGGCACAGGCGCCTTGGACACCTCAACATGGCGGATCTTCGTGACGGTCAGCAGAAGGGGACAATTCGTGGACTGACATCAGTGAAGATCGAAGTCGACGCCCAATGCGAGGTGTGCATCAAGGGGAAGATGTCTCGCAAGCCGTTTCCAAAGAAGTCGACGCGTGAGTCAGAGCTCCTGGATATCATCCACTCCGACGTGTGTGGACCCATGCGTGTCGCATCGTTGACAAGCGCCAGATATTTCGTCGAATTCATCGACAACGGATCGCGCTGGTGCGAAGTCCGGTTTCTCCGAGGTACGGACGAAGTGTTTCAGGTTACCAGAGACTACATCGCACTCGTTGAGAACCAGAAGGAGCGCAGGGTAATATGCCTGCAGACCGACAACGGAAGGGAGTACTTAAGTAACGACTTCGACAGTTACCTGAGGTCACGGGGAATAACACGGCGACTGACAATTGCACACAACCCGTTACAGAACGGTGTGGCGGAGCGCAAGAATCGTAGCTTGCTCGATATCGCGCGCTGTCTGCTGATCCAGGCTGGCCTGCCGCCGACTTTCTGGGCCGAGGCGGTTAACACCGCCAATCATGTAAGAAACCGGTGCCCTACGAGACATTTGGACGGAAAGACGCCGTTCGAGTGCTGGACTGGGCAGCCCCCCGATGTCGGATACCTTCGTGAATTCGGAAGTCGCGTCTACTGCCTCGACAGGAAACCAGCCAAGGGGAAACTCGAGCCTCGCTCAAAGGACGGGATCCTCGTAGGTTTCTGCGACGAGTCAAAGGGATACAGGATCTGGCTCCCTGAGGAGAGGATCGTCATCACGTCCCGAGATGTGAAGTTCTCCACCCAGGAGATCCCTGAGACAACCAAATTCGAAGATGTCTTTCCGGATTGACCGGGAGAGAACGACGCGGTGGACAATCAAGTCCACGAACCAGATGTCATCGAAGTCGCGCTGTCTCACCCCATCCCCGATCACGGTTACCCGGAAGATGTTGGCGCAAACGGACAAGGGCCGTCCATGCACGCCTTCTTGTCGGAGATTCCCATGCGTCAAGCGCTCTCCGGACCAGAATCGGAAGAATGGATGGGCGCAATAGCCGAAGAGATCCGGGCAATGATCGAGAAAGATACTTCGCAGCTAGTGGATCGGCCTCGAGACAATACGATCATCGGGAGCAGAATCATACTGCGCAACAAACTTGGACCTGACGGCAACCTACAACGGAAGAAAGCTCGGCTAGTGGCTCAAGGATTCTCTCAAATCCCGGGAGGGCACTTCACCGAGACATTCGCGCCAGTGGTCCGACTCAGCACGGTTCGGCTCATTGCCGCCCTCGCCACTCAACACGGGATGAGTGTCCGACAGTACGACATCACGACTGCCTACCTGAACGGGGAGTTGGACGAGGAAATCCACATGCAGCCGCCTAGGCAACTGAAGAGCGCCCTCAGGACCATCTGTGACTCCGAAGAGGAGCCGACAATCAGAGTAAAGGCGGAGCGCATGCTTCGGAACCTGGAGGCCGGAAATAAGGTATGCTTGCTCAACAAATCGCTGTATGGGCTTCACCAATCGGGAAGACAGTGGCACTCGAAACTCAGTGAGGTCTTGTTAGAGTTCGGCGCCAAACGTTCCAATGGCGATCCGTGCCTGTTTTACACAGGAGAGGGGGAGAACATTTGTCTGATTGCAGTTTACGTGGACGACATCCTCGTCGCGTCCAGAAACTCGAGCCAAATCTCACAACTTTGTGAGAGCCTGGCCGCTCGTTTCAACCTCAAGGACCTCGGACCGGTCTCCTACTGTTTGGGGATCAAATTTCGCCAAGATGACGACCAGATCACGCTGGGTCAGCGCGGCTACATTACTGACCTATTAGAGCGTTTTAACATGTTCGACGCGAAACCCGTGAGTACCCCGATGGACGTCAACGTCAAACTAACCAGAGTGGCCGAATCGCTCGTCCCGTATCGAGAGCTCGTGGGAGGCCTCACGTACCTGGCCTTGGCAACACGACCTGACATCGCGTTCGCAGCAAGCTGTCTCGGCCAGTTCAACAACTCGTACGGGAAAGCACACTGGGTCGCCGCAAAAAGAGTCCTGAGATATTTGAAGGGGACTCCAGACCCTGGCCTGGCGTACTCAACCGAGTCTACACCGCTGACGGGCTACGTCGACGCAGACTGGGGCAACTGTCCGGACGACCGTCGCTCCTTTTCTGGCTACACATTCGTGCTGAGCTCCTCGCCGATATCCTGGGAGGCTCAGAAGCAGAAGACCGTGGCCTTGTCTTCTACAGAAGCGGAATACTTGGGGTTAACGGAAGCAGCCAAGGAGTCGATGTACTGGGCCGAATTCCTGGAGGAGCTAGGCTTCGTTCAGCTAGCCGACGTTACGGTGCTGAATGATAATCTAGGCGCCTTGAGGCTCGCTAACAACCCAGTATTCCATGCTCGCAGTAAATATATTGCGATCAAGCACCACTTTATCAGGTAGGCGCTTGTTGAGAAACTTCTTCAAATCGAACACGTCGGGACGGAGGACAACATCGCTGACATGTTCACGATGGGACTCGTGAGGACCAAACTAGAGAGGTGTATCAGCCTTTCGGGGATGCAGATCATCAACAGTCACCTCTGAAGACTGAACATCGTTGGATCGAGGGTGAGTGTTGGACCGACAATTTCTTCGGTCGATATTGCAGCTATCAACATGTTCGTCGAGAACTACGGAATCTTATTCAAATCTAGTTCTGTAGTTTTACTTTTAGTTGACTCTAAGTTACGTTACAGTTGTGTTAAAGTACGTTTATTCACGAATACTCCCGCGTATCCTACAACCTCCAACAGTAATCGTTTATGATCATAGTAAAAAGTCAGCACTCTTAACCCTTCACTAGATATTCGTTTCGGCGAATGACGTGCCAACTTTACATCTAACACGTAATTTGCAAGTACAAACGAAATTATCATTTGAAAATTCACACTTGGTAACATTCATATCGTTCGTTTCGTGATTAGCCAAGGATATTGAAAATTATTTGATGAACATTTTCTAATTTTATTAATTAAATCACAGAAGCAAACAGTTTATATAATGGAAAAAATTACCAAAAAATTTACCATCACTTGACTTCTTCGTTTCACTTATAGATGGCGTTCAATGTCTGATTTACTTCAAAATATATATTTATTTAAGCCTATGGGCTCACAATTTGAAAAAACTTGTATGACATAAAATATCTTAGTATTTTTAGTTGAAAATTCTAAAATGCGACGGGAACTTCACGAGCGTGGAAATTATATGTATACCAAATTTCATTAAAATCGGCCCGGTACCTTCAGAAGAGTTGCGGTCACAAACTCAGGCCTTACGACCGACCGAGCGAGCGAGATACATACATCGAAGTATATAGGTTATATATATATTTGGATTTAGGGCAAAAATACAAGAACATTTTGTTAAGATTTTTTTTCGATCCGAGCATGTTACAAACACACGACCGATTACTATAGTTCTTGTGTACATTCTGTACTGCGGGCATAAAAATATGCTTATGCTACCTATAACTTATTTTGCAATCACATTTTCCCTAATTTGTGTCTTTATCGAGATATGTATGAAATAGCAAGAGTGAATCACTACTTCGGGTTGATAATGTGTTGAAAAATAATAGGCATTCTTTTGGGACATAGTCTTAAGTTTAAATATTCATAATTTTACTTTCAACGGACTTGTCTTTAAAGGGCGAACACAGACACACACCCACCCACGTAAAACAAATCACATATAGACGTCATACAGAAAATAGTCAGATTCGATTCAAGGATGGGGAAAACATAATGTGTTTCCGTTAAAATTTCCTTTTCGAAAATGCCATACGGAAAGTAGGACATTCGATTCAAGGATGGGGAAAACATAATGTGTTTCCGTTCAAATTTCGTTTTCGAAAATCTTCCTAATTACAATACATTTGTTTAAGAAAGTAAAATGAATAATGTAATTCAAGTTATGGTCATGAATAGCATTATAGGCAGTTACATAAAATTGAAATTTTGTCGTTATATGCTGAAGGTGGTGGTAATGGAGAGTTGATTATTATAATTGATCCGTCATGAAGTTAATCAGGCGGACTTGCAATAGCAGCGATATACGCCAAATAGGAATCTTGGTAAATTATTTGCATGAGGGCATACGCAGAGTCGGAACAATGCCATTTTCTTCATTTCCTGCTTGTCTTTCTCCATGTGTCACTGGGAAAATCATATCTAAAATCTATATTTATAACAGAATTGCCCATAATTACCATCTTCATCATTAAAGTATTCTCAAACTCCAGTTAACTATAATTATTAAATAATGCACTGACAACTATTTAAAATTATAATTAAACATACACACAAGCAGTTCAATTTATCATACTTATTTAATTACCCGGCAAACTGATTATAACTGTTTTATTGTTAAGGTGAAACATTAACTTCGCATAAGCAGCGTCATCAAGATTTATTCTTTCTTATACGTGATGTATAAAAAAAGAAATCACAAAAAGAAATCGATCTAAAATTATGATGGAAATACTCGTTTTAAGGATCCCTGAATTTATTTATACTTTTTTTTACTTCTTTCTCAATGGGTGTCTGCCTGTATGTGAACATTACAACCAATGGTATACCGTTGAACATAAAATTGGTTTTCATTTTGTTTCTGTTGGATTATTACTTCATAATATTATATTTCTATATTCAACATCTATGTTTCATATTGCAGCATTTGATAACATAATAAAATAATAAGATTCGTACAATTTCAGTGTATTACTGTGGAAAATTGGTGTTTTTTTGAAAGTTTGTTTGGAATATATATATTGAAACGTGCCACAAATTCACAATAAAAAGTATTCTTAAATTTCAAATCATTTATAAATATATTTTTGTTTCTGACTGTACAAGGGCTTCTTAGAAATCCTAACATTGAGACACTTGTATATCCGAACTGGCTTTTGGGTTTTAAAATCTCAAATTGCAAGGGTCGACTCTCTCGTCGGAGTCACAAATCCACTTACAATAGAAATATCTGAACCTTTAGTGGAAACAGATGTTGGCCTTTGGTATTGGACCACCATGCCATTGTTGACATATTTACAAGTTAAAACTATATCTTTTAGTAATATATAATTTAAATAATAACTAAAACAATTAACTGAGATCTAATGTTATTTTGCATAAACTTCATTTTTATTTCATTTTAATCTAAATTCATTTTTTAATTGTTACATCCGAAGATGTAACAAGTTAGTTAATAATAATACATTCCCGAAGGTTCATTTTGGGTTATGTTAGTAATTAATTAACACAGTATAATTGAGTCGATAGATGATGAGATTTAAATTGGCGACAACAATTCAGATTAAGTTATTTATTGTTGTCAAACACATTTATTTCTATTTAATATCCTAACATTGTGAATAACATCTCAATTATTGTTCGCGGATTACGATGTAAGTTTGTGGAAAATAAAAGGGTCCTATTTGATCGTGATTGTTATAAACAAATTAGTTTATTATTTAAATTTTGAAGTTTAAATAAGAGTTACATTTTTCGTGATAATTATGGTGAAGTGTTGTAAGGATTGCCAACAAACAGGCGAAGATCCTTAATTTGTATGAGCAAGTAACATATCATTTATTTATTGTATTTTCATCCGATCAAATTTCATTTATTTATTGTTTTTTGCGTAAATCAATTGTCAATTATTTATTCTTTTGAGCTAGTAAAATTGTTAATTATTGATTTATTTGAGCTAGTAAAATTGTCAATTATTTATTGTTTCTGTTGAAAGTAAAGTTGCGCGCTTGTATTTATAGTTGTTAATTACAACAAAGTGATCTCTGAAATATGTTGGTATAAATTAATTCAGTTGTTTTCTTTCAGTGAACTGTCATTCTTTTCTTAAATTCGTGCTATTTTTCTTGTATTATTATTATCTCAATATAATCATATGAAAACGTTCTTCTCTTACATTAATCACATAATCCTCAAAAGATTATGAGCCCAGGTATCGTTTTACTAAACAAGTGAATAATTTTTACAAGTATAGTAAATAAAAAGTGAAAAGAAGCAACCAAAACAAGAAAATAGTCGATAAAGTGGACGTAGCAAACGTAAATAAATTTGATGGAAAGAATTACAAACAATAGAAATTCCAGTTGAAATGCGCCGTAAGGGCGAAGGGACTTCTCGAAATTGCGAACGGGACAACAGAAAACCCTAAAGAAGACAAAATATTAGATTTTGAAAAATGGGACAAAAGTGATGCAATCGCAATGATCACCTTGACGTCAGCGATGAAATTGACTCAAATCACGATAATAGAAAACTATTCAACATCGAAAGAACTATTAGAAAACTTGATTCAATTTATGAGCAGAAAAGCGAAACGAGCAAAATTATTGTTCAGGAACACTTTCATACATATAAAATGAATCCAACTGATTCGGTAGCACAGCATATCGCTAAAGTGGAAAATTTAGCAAAACAGATACGCGAATCAGAGATACAATTAGTAACATTGCCATAATTACTAAAATACTTGGAAGTCTACCAATGAAATATCGCAATATAAGACAAGCATGGCTTTCATTGGATGAAAGTAAACAAACAATAAACAACCTAACAGCCCGGTTACTAGACGAAGAAGCCAACTTGACAACAACAGAAGAAACGGAAAATGCATTCGCTGCATCAACTAGATATGCGTCCAAAACAAAAGACAACAAGAAATCGAAAATTACTTGTTATAATTGCCAGAAGAAGGGACATTTTGCACAAGAATGTCGTGGTTCTAAGAAATAACGTATAATTAAGGGAACTGCAGGAAACCCAGGTAACTCTAACTTTAACTCTCAGCAAAGTAATTTTTCAATCAAAATCTTTCAGTAAAAGGCGGTACTGTAAAGATACGTAAACTCATACATGGAAGTTGGTATGATGCCATTATAACGAACGTGTTATATATACCAGACTTACGGAAGAACCTCTTTTCCGAAGGAGCAATAACAAGCAAAGGTATGAAAATTGTTAAAGAAGATAAACACGCATATGTGTATGATAATAATTTACTCGCAGCTTGCGCTGTACGTGAATCAAACAATTTATATTATATGCAATTTCAAACAATTATTTCACACGAAGTTAACATTGTAACATCGGACAATAGTTTAAAATTTCAAACAATTATTTCACACGAACATAACACTGTAACTTCGGAAAATAGTTTAAAATTGTGGCATGAACGTCTTGCACACATCAATATTAAATCGTTGCGTGAAATGATTACAAATGGTACTCTGAGTGGAGTAAAACAAAATGAAACTAACAATTTCTTCTGTGAAGCTTGCGTTTATGGTAAACAACACAAATTGCCATTTTTACAAAGAAATCGTGCAGAAACTAAGCCCGGTGAATTGATATACAGTGACTTATGTGGTCCGATGTCAACACCAACTGTAAACGGAGCTAAATATTTAGTATTATTCAAAGATGATTATTCAGCTTATCGGGTAGTGTTTTTCATTAAGACGATGAGAAACCCATGTGAAAAACGACGTTTTTCTGCGCCTTCACACAGCCCTTATTTTTGTTAGTATCGAATTTTGAAAAAATTTTCTACGTTTGGAATGAATGAAACTCTGAAATGATCGGATTAAAATTTTCAATTTTGGTTCCACTTTTTAAATAAAAATGTATAAATATGTCCAATTTTTAAACAATTCTTACAGATATATGTAAGCCAAATTCAAAAATCTAATCCGATCATTTCAAAGTTTGTTATTTCATTTCACATCATTGAAAATTTCAATTTTTTTCTATTTAAAACGAACTCCCTGTGAAGGCGCAGAAAAAGTACTTTTTCGTGTTATTTCTCTAAAATGTGTGACTGTTGCAGGGCGCCTCTATCGTTTATAAAATTAACTATATTGCTAGAAGTGAATTGGCACCGCCCAGTACAATATTTTCAAAAGTATTTATACGATGAAATATATTTCATAGACAGCATGTAGTATTTTGTTCTAATAAAATATTATACAATCGAGAATTATATAAGGTGGTACATTTGAATTTCTAGGGTCTTATTCAATAATGTGTTACACTAATTTTTTATAGGTTGAATTTAGAGGGTAGTTCATTATAAAATCCTCGCCCCTGAATTAATTATATATATATTTATTAAAATTCAGAGTGAACTACCCTTGGTTCAACCCTTAAAAATTGAGTTCGACAATCTATATATATATTGAATCAGATACAAGGAACTCTTGAGCGCAAGGAATTCAAATTGGCCATTCTTAATTTGCTAGTATTACCCTCTACCCTTAAAAGGACAAAATTAGAAGAATTTCTTAAATCTGAAATAATATTCGGCAATTCCGCTTAAAGTGAAAGTGACCTAGGAAATATTTAAGATGGGGTAGGTTTATCCCTTACAAAATTGCCCCTCATATATGCATGCCGCACATCTATGTATACAAATTTGAGCTCAAGGAATTCAAATTTGCCATTCTTAACTTCCTAGGATTACCCTCTACCCTTAAAAGGACAAAATTAGAAAAACTTCTTAAATCTGAAATAATATTCGGCAATTCTGCTTAACGTGAAAGTGACCAAAGAAATATTTTAGAGGGGGTAGGTTCATCCCTTAAAAAATTACCCCTCATATATGCATGCCGCACATCTATGTATACAAATTTGAGCTCAAGGAATTCAAATTTGCCATTCTTAACTTCCTAGGATTACCCTCTACCCTTAAAAGGACAAAATTAGAAAAACTTCTTAAATCTGAAATAATATTCGGCAATTCTGCTTAACGTGAAAGTGACCAAAGAAATATTTTAGAGGGGGTAGGTTCATCCCTTAAAAAATTACCCCTCATATATGCATGCCGCACATCTATGTATACAAATTTGAGCTCAAGGAATTCAAATTTGCCATTCTTAACTTCCTAGGATTACCCTCTACCCTTAAAAGGACAAAATTAGAAAAACTTCTTAAATCTGAAATAATATTCGGCAATTCTGCTTAACGTGAAAGTGACCAAAGAAATATTTTAGAGGGGGTAGGTTCATCCCTTAAAAAATTACCCCTCATATATGCATGCCGCACATCTATGTATACAAATTTGAGCTCAAGGAATTCAAATTTGCCATTCTTAACTTCCTAGGATTACCCTCTACCCTTAAAAGGACAAAATTAGAAAAACTTCTTAAATCTGAAATAATATTCGGCAATTCTGCTTAACGTGAAAGTGACCAAAGAAATATTTTAGAGGGGGTAGGTTCATCCCTTAAAAAATTACCCCTCATATATGCATGCCGCACATCTATGTATACAAATTTGAGCTCAAGGAATTCAAATTTGCCATTCTTAACTTCCTAGGATTACCCTCTACCCTTAAAAGGACAAAATTAGAAAAACTTCTTAAATCTGAAATAATATTCGGCAATTCCGCATAAGACAGATGTTTTAGATTGTTTCAAAACATTCGTTAATCTATCTAAAAATAAATTTGGTTACCCAATAAAAACACTACATGTTGATAACGGGACAGAATATAATAATTCAGACTTCAAAGAATTTTTAATGAAGAAAGGAATCATTTTGGAGACAACTGCCCCTTACACACCTCAACAGAATGGTAGAGCAGAACGTGAAATGCGAACAATCGTTGAGCGAGCACGTTCAATGTTATATAGCAAAGATCTACCAACAAATTTGTGGGGTGAAGCGGTAAACACTGTTGTTTATACACTAAACAGAACACCAACAAGTCAAACACCAAATTCCACACCATTTGAAGCATGGACCGGCAAGAAACCAACATTAGTACACTTAAGAACTTTTGGTTCAGAAGCGTACATGCATGTGCCAAAAGAAAAGCGCACAAAACTAGAACCAAAGAGTAAAAGGTATATGTTAGTGGGTTACGATGGAAATTCGAATAACTATCGTTTATTTGATCCTGATACAAAACGCATTTCAGTGTCACGAAATGTTATATTTAATGAAAATGTAACTGCTCCAAATGAACGCCAAAATACTGTGAAAATAACTAATGAAAACTTAGCTGAAGACGGACAAGCTCAAATACCAGAGGTGACACAAGAACAAGAAATCAACGAACAAGCTCAAATACCAGAGGTGATACAAGAACAAGAACGAAATTACACGACACCAATGGAATTAAGAGAACGAAGAAATATAAAACCACCAACAAGGTATGGGTATGAAAATTAGGAAACCAATTTTGTTGAAGTAGATGTACCAGATAATTTTGAAGAAGCGATGTCCTGCAAAGAAGCAAACAAATGGAGATTTTCAATTAAAGAAGAACTCGCTGCATTAGAGAAGAATGAAACATGGGATGTCGTACCATTACCTGTAGGCAAGAAGGCATTAGATACCAAATGGGTATTTAAAGTTAAAAGAACACCAGACGGAGAAATCACACGCTATAAATCAAGATTATGCGCCAGAGGATTTGCTCAAAGAGAAGGTGTTGATTATACAGATATATATGCCCCTACAACAAGGTACGATACAATTCGAATTTTACTATCCATATCAGCCAAACTAGATTATGAAATCATGCAATTCGACATCAAAACTGCATTCTTATATGGAGATTTAGATGAAGATATCTATGATATCTATTTTTTGAAAAGCAACGGTTTCATACAGTGTATTGCAGACAAATGTGTTTACCGTTGTGAATTTAATAAAACAAAAGTATTATTGGTTCTGTATGTAGATGACGGACGCATAACGACAGAAAATAAAGAAACGTTAAATATAATGTTAGAAAAACTAAAAAGTACTTTTGAAACTACAACTTGTGAACCAAGTTATTTTGTTGGCTTAGAAATTGTACGCAATCGCAAAAACAAATCTATATTCATTCATCAATCGAACTATACAAATAATAAGACGTTTTAATATGGAAGATGCTAAGTCGACTAGTGTTCTAGCTGATCCACACACCAGTCTACATTTGAATATCAATTCGGAAGAAAATATAGATGTACCATATCGAGAAGCTGTTGGTTCACTAATGTTCGCAGCCATAGTCACTCGACCTGACATAATGTACGCAGTGGGAGTTGTGAGTAGATATGTAATAAATCACAACACAACACACTGGAATGCGACAAAACGCATTATAAAATATCTAATTGATACTTCTGATTACGTAATTGAATACAAAAATTCCGAAAATCAATCAACATTGGTCGGATTTACAGACTCCGATTATGCAAATGATCCAGACACACGAAGATCCACATCTGGATACATTTTTATGTTGAACAACGGTGCAGTAACCTGGTCCGGTCAACGTCAACACGAGTATGTTTTTTCCTCCCATCGAGGTAAAATATAATTTTTTTGTACTGTGTATATGTAAGGATATAAGTTTGAATAAGAAAATGTTTATTACATGATTTTTCTTTCATTTAATTTTTTATATATCCTTACACTGTTCTCAAACTATGACGTCGTTACGTATCGATCGCAGTGCTACGAATGGTATCAACAACTTCAGATGAGTGAAGGCGTTTACTTCTCATTTTGTATCAAGCATTACCAAATTTTAGAAATAATAAAGTTTACTTTTAATATATATTAAGTTTAACATGAAACATATTTTACTTGTCATTCACGTCTCACAACTATAAATGCAACAATTTATATAACTTTTTCATTTGTGTAATTTACATTTAAAATTTGCAAATAAGTGTTGGCTTGACATTTATGTTACTTATGATTGTGATGGTTTGAAAATGATCAACATCAAGTGTTATTCTTTAATATAATATTTTTTTGGGGACCTCAAATACAGAATTCAGACTTATTTTCTTGGATAAAATCTAAAAGTAAGTATTTTGTTCAATATTTACTAAATTGTTTCATGTACACCGCAGTATGAGCGAACGTCAAAATTAAAAACAAAATTACCAAATTATGAGAGGCTTATATAATTATATCTGTTAACATTCTTGTAATAATCATAAATAGTATGTGCACGCGCGCGCGTTAGCTTACAATTGCTTTGTTCGTTTGTCCTGCACTAACTGTTCAGTTCATGATTTGTCTCTCACTTATAAAATCGGTATCACATTACAAGGATATCGATATCCTCTTCCTTTAGGTGATACCGATGATCGATATCTGTTTGTATCACATTAGCAAACTACCATCAGAAATTTAGTAAATTTCTTTACTTGGTGGTGGTATTCAATTTGGTTTTAAAAATGATATTTAAACAAGCAGAGATATTTTAATTTTCTTTCTTGCATTCGCCATTTTAAAATAAATATAATTATCAACAAACACGACCAGTATATAAATCTACAATGAATGCAAACAACACAACTGACAGCTAACAACAAAAACAGGGACATTTATTTAAGTTGCTCATGCGCACAACACAAGACATCGATAATTGGACACCGATAAGCCAAGGAATACGAACACGTTTCATATTTAAACGCCTATTATTTGCTCCCTATCACATTAGAAATGACACCGGAAAACTGAAAAAACATCGCAAAATCGATGTCAAATAGAACTTCGAATTCCTCTCCAAACCTATTACTTTCTTTTACAGAGTAATAAGTAAGTATTGTAATCATGAAAAATTTCGAACTCGAGATTTCAACGGATATACATGTTTTGACCTTCCCTGAATCGAATGTGACTATTTTCGGAATGACGTCTGTGTGTCTGTGTGTGTGTGTGTGTGTGTCTGTGTGTGTGTGTGTGTGTGTCTGTGTGTGTGTGTGTCTGTGAACGCTCTAGGGCCAAAACTGTCGAACGAAAAATTATGAAACTTCAAACTTAAGACTTGTATATACCCTAGATGTGCACCTCCTATTTTTGAAAAGAATATTCAAACCGGTAGTTCATGTTTACTCTATACATTTTTTGTTCTATCTCCGATATCACTAGAACGGCTACACTTACGGCAAAAATAGCAATATTCATAATGAAAGATATTAATATTTCGCACAACTTTTGTTTGAAAAGTTTCTTCATAATTTGTACCAGTTATGAGAAAACTGCTACGAAAAAACTCAAATATCTTATTTACGTTGCCATGGTGATACCTACAATTGTGACAAATTTTATTATTTTTAAAACGAATCAACCATGAGTTACATCATTTGTTTCTTGTTTATTGAGAACAAACAAGCATTCCTTTGACAGTTATCTGTATGAATTAATATTTAAAATATTGATTTCTTATTAGAATAAATTGTATCAGGTAAATTATTATAGAATCAATTTATATTATATATTTGCTGACATAATTAATTAACAATTTCAGAGTTTTACTGTGAAATTTGACTGTTTAAGAGTGAATACGATAAGTACTTCAAATTCAGATCCATTATAAATTGGTATAATTATCCAGTTATTTTCATTATATATTAATATCTATCTATTGAAAACTACGTAAAAGAAAGTTGAGTGCAGGCCACTCCAGATATTTTTTAACTCGGTATCAGGACCCCTATTCTGTAGCAAATAGCCACAGTTGTTATGCAACAACAGTTGCTATTTTTAGGTTGCCATCTAGCGGTTTGTTTACGGAACAGAGCTATATGACGTCATTGTTTTTGATATTCTGCATCAACAGTGGTCGAGGTGTTGCTGCATGCATCAACCATGGTCGAGGTGTTGATGCATTGGTGTGGTATTGCTATTTTGAATATTTTTGTCTCATTTCTTCGCGGTTTTCTTGATGCATAGTTTGTGGTTAGTTGTTGTTATACGTCATCAACTGCAGCAACATCAACTTGCATCAACAGTTGTTATATTGCAGAATAGGGGTCTATTTCATTGTCATCTTTTTAAGAGATATTTCGTTTCCGGAATGATTATTGCAAATTTTGATTCGTATTTTGTGGGCAAAGGATATAAGTAGTAAAGGCTAAAGTTTTTTTCAAAGTTTATGGGAATTGATATAAGGTAAATAATTTGTGTGAACTCAAATTTGCAGTTTATTTCTAATATAGATTCATAGTCTAATATATTTGCCATTTTTGGTTCAAATAGTAGTTGATTTCCATAATGATTTGAGATTCTTTGTAATTCTGTTAATAGTTCGGTAGGTTTTATAATACTTGGATGGAGTGCCCCTAATTTGCAGAAGGTAATAGAATTTCCGATATCTTGTAAAAGACTTAAAATTGAGTTGTACAGTATTATTAATTGATTATATAGATCTTTTGCAAATAAGATATTTTTCAATTTTGTGTTGGTGTTAACCATTTCATTAAGTTGTAAGATTTGAGATTTTAAAATGTTCTCATTATGTTGTATGTCTTGTACGGTATTGTTAATTTTTTTAATAATTTCATTATTTACAGAATATGTTAGTTTTAATTGGTTCTCTAGTTTAAATTGGTTCTCTTTCAAATGTTTTAAGAGTTTATCGTATTTTTGACCATCTGTTGCATCTAAATTTCCGGTAATCATTTTAATAACTGATCTGATTCCATCAATAAGTCCTCTTTTGCTTCTAGAACTCTTTGAGTGGGTCATTATGTGTTTTAGTTTCTCCCCAACATTTTGTTGTATGAATTTAACAATTTTATTATAATTCACTAGTTCATTGGTATATATTTTATTATTAAAGGTGTTGGAATTTAGATTTTCATACTGAGTGTTTAGATTGTTAAATTCTTTAAGGAGTGGTTGTAAGTTGTAATAGTGTATGAAGGTGTGTTTAGTTTTTTCTAATTTTGCGGGACCAATATTTATGGGGAGGATGCCTCGGTTTTCGGTTACGTTTCGGATTTCTGCTCGGCTTTCCAATGCGAACAACCTGGAAGATTTTTAAAGTTATACGTTTCTTTTCTTGGTCGTTTTATATTGGTGAATGTTTTCTGCAGTGTTACCGTGTCTTGTTTTAATTTTAGCAGTTTTTCGTGTTTTATCAATAGCTTTGGGTTCTTCTACATTATATTTATTTTTAGTTTTTCGTTGTTTCTGTTTATTTTTAACATAAATATTTATTGGAATTTGTGGTAAATCTTCTTTTGTTCTATTTAGTTTATGTTCAACTAATTTCTCGTTTAAATTTTTATACAACAATTTCATTTTGTCTTAATGTTTTAAGATATAGTTATTGATTTCGATATTAAATGGGGATTTTGTTTCTAAGTGTCCGGATATTATTTCACATGGCTTTAATTTAGTCACGGAGTGTATGCTATTGTTGTACGCTAGTAATGCGTAATTAACTTTTGATTGTATGGGTTCTTTGTTATATTCAGGTTGATTGTTAAAAAGTCTAATGTGTTCAATAGGGTGGAATGGAATCTTTCGATCATGCCATTTGATTCTGGCTGTTGTGAGGTGATAAAATGTATTTCTATTTTGTGAAATTCGAGCAATTCCTTGACCAATGAATTTTTGAATTCTAATCCGTTATCGGAAATAATTTGTGTAGGGATGGAATGATGGGTAAAAAATTTGATTAGATTGTTTACTACCTCTATACCTTGTGTTGAGTTTAATTTATATGCCTGTGCATATTTTGAGACAGAGTCGATGATTGTAAGGAATTTGGTGCTTTCTAAGGTGATGCTGTCAATTTGCAGTATTTCGAAGGGTTTTGTTGCTATGGGTGTGATATTGTATTTTAAGAAAAACCATCAGGTCTATCTAGTTCGCGGAAAATCCACTATGGGGGCATTGCAAACTGAAAGTTTGGCTGTGGTCACAGAACTGTGCCTCTGGTAGCCAATGTATCAACTAAAATCTTATACTCTGCCATTGCCGATAATATTATATAGGTTTCTATTTCAAATTTAGATTAGATATTAGAGCGCGAATTTTAAAAATTAAAATAATATATTAACAATTTTACAACAAATTTAGATATCCGAGTTAGTGAAAAGTATGTATATGTATATTTTAAATATTAAAATAAAAATATATACTCAGATGACTCAAAGCCGATTTTGATCATTTTCTTTTTTAAATACCGGAAAATGTTTATAGAAAAGTTCCCCGTAGGTGAGAAGGTGTGCTTTATATTATTTCAATTGTTATTAAAAAATAAGTGTTTTTTAATTTATGTATATAATTGCCTGAAATTTTATAAAACCAGGTTTATGTGGTCGCAGATTTCGAATTTGGCCTCAAAATTGGTCTAAAAACAAAATTGCGTGATTTTTTTTTTTTTTGTTCTGGTGTAGGTTTGTGCGCCAACAAATATTATACAGCGGCAGCGAGATGTAAAATAATTTACGGTGGCTGGCACTCGCCCTCACTTATTACGGCGGCACATTTTACTTTACTGTAACTATGTATTTTTAATAAATGTTTTCGTAAAGGGCATTTTGATCACAAGTAAATTAATTTTTATTGCATTTAGAACGTCATCAGTTTACAAAGAAATAAAATGTATAGTGGCCTGCACTCGACTTTCATATACATACGTAGTTTTCACTAGAATTATATATCCCAAACCAACTGTGTTTCCTAATGCGTAAAACAAGTTTATTACAAAGTAAATGATTACCGATTGACTGCGTTCGACTAGTACAAGTTTCAACATACAAAATTCGTTACTTTTTCTCCAGAAAATGTACCGTGTGTCGGACCTTGTACCAGAATCTACATTTCAGTGCAAGTATGAGCGTTACAAGACTTAGTTATAGAATTGATAAACTAAATTCGACGCACCGCCGTTCAAAACTCGGCGTCGCACAGTGGTTCGAAATCCCGAACACCAGGCCATAATATGAAGGCGTTGTCTGATTTATATGAAAATTAGTATATATTAGATATGGCGGATCCAAAATGACGGGGGAAAAAGTATAAAAATAGTCATATTTTCATGAAATTTCGGAAATAGAGTTTTTTGAGATCGCTGATTAAGAATTTATTATTAAAATAATTTAAAATAATAATTTGTTAAAAATAATGCATTATTATAGTTTAATAATAAAATTAATTATTTAATTCTATTAATATAATAACTTTTGTATGTTTTAACTTAAACGATTTAAATATTTTCGACGCCATTTTGTTTTTAGATCTATTTTAAATCCAATATCATAATCTGCAACCACAAAAACCTTGTTGCCAAATTTCAGGCAATTGTATAAATAAAGGAATTATACATTTTCTAAATTAAGAGTGTTTTATAGAAACACTTATTTGTTAATAACAATTGAAAAAATAAAATCATCTATGGGGGGGGGGGGGAACTTTTCTATAAACTTTTTCTGATAACTTTAAAAAAATGATCAAAATCGACTTTGATTAAATTAAAACTTTTAGCGTTTACTAAATGGACCATATACTACGAAAAAGAAAAGTACATCCATAATTATTTGAAGGCAGTTTGAATTTATTGGTAATATGGAAATAAAAAAAATTAAAAAACGAATAATATAAATAAAGTATAATAAAAGTAAATATAATTTTCTTTTAATATAAAAACAAATTAAAATGAATACAATAAATAAATTACATAATTATTGTAGCAATGGGATGATATTTATTATTTTGTCGAGGCTATAAGCTTCACGGCCTCGTCCCGCACCACGACTCCCTTTGCCCCTCCTTGACAGCCTCGTCCGTCGCCGCCGCCCCGTTTAATTTTTTTGCTTTGTTTCTGTTTGTATATAAAGTATAAATAAAATTCCACAATATACAATATTTTCAGGCTTTACATATAAACATTTTTATAATTATTAGGTTCGATAGGTTCTTAGTTCTTATACGTAGCTTACAATCTGAAATAATGTTTTTGATAAAAAAAAAAAAAAAAGTTATGGTATATTTTAAATTTCATAATTTATCTTAATAATTTTTTTATGTTGACGGGAACCTTTTAGGCAGTCTAATTTTGGTCTTATTTATTAATTTATTATATATTAAAACTTTATATAAATTATTTCGTAAAATGCGCCGTCTAGAACCATTCAATGACTACAATATGGCATAACGAAATTTTATTCGTAAAGTGAAAAATTCTATTTCTCATTATTTTTTCAATCTTGAACGAAATATCGCTTTATGAAAAATAAAACATTGCATTCCTAATGAAAATATATATAATATAAATTACGCACTGTATATAAAAACAAAATTAGCAAAAATATATAAAAAAAAAAACATTTCCGTTACTGGCAGGGGCGGATCTTAAAAATGTGAACATACCAAACTATTTTTGCAGCTGTTTATAAGATATTGAACAAAGGACAAAATTTATTTAATTTATCCAACAGAAAATTTGATTGATTGAACTGTAATACTGGTTTATTTATTTATTTTATCATGGTGTATGCGCCGAACGAGACATACATACATACATACAATATAGCACACTGAATAATATGTATCAATGTAACTACACGTAATAAATGTAAGAGTGAATATAATACATTGTTGCATACAGACAGCGAGACGCTTACAAATTTGGAAATACATATGGCTTTTCAAATGAATTTCGATTACGGTTCCGTTGCAGGTTCAATTCTAATTTTTAATTTTTTTTAATTTGAAAAAAAAAGCAAATACATACCAGTAATAGCTAACTATGATATATATTAAAAAAATCAATTGCAACTATTATTTAGAGAATGATATAGTTTAGAAGAAATTTTTTGAAATAAAACTTGTTTAAAATTAGAATATCTAGAATAGTTAGAAAATGACACGAGTAAACGAGCACTTCCGGTTGAAATATTCTTTTCAAAATAGGACGTTTTCTATTCTGAGGTACAAAAATCTTAAATTCAATACATCATATTTTTACGTTGAACAGTATAGGCTGTAACGTGTAGCTCGTTCACACACACACACATAAACAGACACACCGACATCATTGAGAAAACAGTCAAATTCAGGTATCCTCAAAATGGATATTTCCATTAAAATCTCGAGCTTGATTTTTATGGTGATGCCTATACTTACTTATTACCCCGTAAAATAAAGTAATACACTATTAATAATTCATATATACATCATACAAATAATATGCTTAGGTAGATTGAACAAATTATAAAAATACTTTGAAGCCACAATGATTTTAACAAACAGAATTATTACAAGTAAAAAACATTTTCTTAAAAACTATTCTCACAACGTCTCACAACGCTAAACGAAAAAAATATTCCATATAAAAATGATTTAAATCAAATAAAACCATTTTCACAAAACGAAAGCAAAAATATTCAAAGTTCAAAAGATTTAAATAAAACAAAACTAATCAACTATTCAAACAAAAAAAATCCGTAAACGTTTCAACCAAAAATTACTCGTAGTCCCAACAAAACACAAAATGTTCCAAAACGTTTAAATCATAAATTCACATAAGTACACAAACCGCATTTAATTCACCCACACACACGCACGAACCACCGACCGACTTTTCTGCGTTTTTTATAGCTAAACTCAGCCAGAAAATATACTGATTTCACCCCTTAACATCTTGTAATGACGCGTTCAAACTGTGCATACATATTAAAATATAAAATAAACCAAGGACTTTGGTTTCTTACAAATACTGTTAGTAAACAAAGCGATACTCGTAAAACGGTCATCTATCTGTGAAATTCAGAAGTTGACATAATATACTCGAACCAAATTCGTTAGTTCCTTGTTATGCTACTGGCCAGGGGGCGATACTATACAACTATGTAAATTCGATGCATTTTAAAACGCTGATAAATTCTCCAGATCAGAAATTACCTGTTTTTGCTCGAAAACAAAGAAATTCTGCTGAATAATGACTGTTTATTGTATATGAAGGAATTACGGACACATTGTTACACTTTTGGTCAAAGTTATATTTCTTAATTACATAAAACTACTCAAAATTTATCTTGATTAAACAAACCTCGATTACGCAAAAAAAAACCGACTCACCCTTATAAAAAAAAATATCAGTGAATTTGTAATTGCATAAATAAGGCCTGGTAAAAATGTTTATTTTTTTGATCGCACAGTTTCGAAGATAAAAAATAAAAATCCCAAAAATAGGTCATTTTTTATAGTTTTTATTTTTTATCTTCGAAACTGTACGATCAAAAAAATTAACATTTTTACCAGGCATTATTTATGAAATTACGAATTCACTGATATTTTTTTTTATAAGGGTTAGTCGGTATTTTTTTTTTTTCGAGGTTGATGTTTGACCTTAAGTTTAACGGTCGTCTATCATATTTTGTGATTTGACATATTTCACAGTGGTTAATATAAGTCTGAATAGATTTACGCATTTTCGGCCAATAGTAATTTTGTTTGATTCGTGGTTCAGTATCGTCTAGTCCTCTATGATTTGTTTTGCCTTCATTATGTGTTTTAATAATATCTATAATTTTGTTTTCGTCCGTGACGTTTTCTAATTTCTGTGTACATTTAATAAACTTAATTTGTAAATTTTTTAAATATTGTTGAATAGTTCTACTTAACTTTTTGTACAGTTCATTTTCAAAGTAGAGATAGTATTTTACGTTTGGCACTATAAGTTCCTTGATAAAATTTATCATTTCTTGTTCGTAATTTATTTTAGAAAATTGCACTATAAATCATTGTTTGTTGTTATGCAGTTTTAAGATGATTAGTTCCTTTGGGTTGAATTCTACTTCGGAATGATTATTTGATTTTTTCCATAATTGACGGGACATTCAATTATAGGGATGCCAGTTATTGGGTTTTCTACATTTGAATGTATTGTCACGTTGCTTTCAGTGTCGTCGTTAATGGTTTCGTTATTGTGGTCAGTTTCAACTATGAGTGATTGACTATCGTTATTTTTATTTTCTAATGATTGATTGAATTTGTCCATATATTTAAAGAAAGCGTCTGCTTTATCAGTTTCCTTGATATTTACGTCTATATCTGGTAGGATTTCGGAATTAGGATATTTGAAAACCGTAATTATTACATTTGAGTTTTCAAAAATATATTGTAACATTTGTTTAACATCTGACCAGTTTAGAGAATCTAAGCCGCAAGCTAGTTTTGGTATGCTGAAATAGTTAATATTATTTTTAAGGCAAAAAGCTTTTAAATTTAAAAGGGTGTAGAATATGTCTGGTTTAGATGGCTTTTCAAAATATTTATCTTTTGTAATTAGATAGATAATAAATCTTTCTTTATCCTTTAAATATACTAATTAGTTTCTGACTGCATTCTTTTAGCGAGAATAGCCATTGAAGTGGCCTGTGGTCTGTATAAATTTTGAAGGTTCGCCCGAACAGGTAGGGTCTAAAATATTTAGTTGCCCATATGATCGCTAGTAGTTCTCTTTCGATCGTCGAGTAATTTATTTCCGTCTAATTTAATGTTCTGCTAGCGTAAGCAACCGGTAGGTCGTTACCATTGCTCCCTTGAGATAGAATAGCTCCTATCGCAATTTTGCTTGCATCATATGTTAGATTAAATTGTTTCGAGAAATCTGGGTATTGCAGTAAGGGTTCGTTAATTAGCAAATTTTTACAAGTTTCGAAGCAAGTAATATAATCCGGATGTTTAACATTTATGATTGAATCCTTTTTTAAACATTTGATGAGGGGTTTGGTAATTTTGGCGAAATCTTTTATAAATTTCCTGTAGTACCCTAAAAGTCCTAAAAACCCTTTGATTTGTTTAGGAGTTTTTGGAATGGGATAGTTTTGTATAGCAATAATTTTGTTAGGGTTTGGCTTTACGCCATCAGGTGTGACTATGTGACCAAGGTATTCTACTTCCTTTTTTAAGAATTCTGATTTATCTATTTGTATTTTAAGGTTTGATTTCCAAAGTCTGTCGAAGACTAGTTTTAGATTATGAATGTGTTCTTGTAAACTTGTGCTAAATATTATGATATCATCCAGATATACAAGGCATTTGTCATTTGTTAACCCTCTTAAGATATTGTCCATAAACCGTTGAAACGTAGCGGGTGCGTTTTCTAGTCCAAAAGGCATGCGGAGAAACTCGTAATGTCCACCTTCAGTGTTAAAGGCGGTTTTTTGTATGTCGTCTTGATTTAATTCAATTGGGTGGAATCCTGATGGTAAGTCAAGTGTCGTAAAGTATTGACAACGTCCGAGTTTGTCTAGTAGTTTAGTTATGTTAGGTAACGGGTACTTGTCTCCTATGGTTTTATCATTCAGTTTACGATAGTCAATAACTATCCGCCATTTGCGTTTACCCGATGCATCTAATTTTTTAGGCACGATCCAAATGGGGGAGGACCATGGTGAATTAGATGGCCTTATTATATTTTGGTCTAACATATTTTGTATTTGGGATTTAACCTCCATTTTGTGTATTTCTGGGTAACGATACAACTTGGTATATATAGGGATTCCATCGTTAGTTCGAATGTTTTATTTGGTTTGTGAAAGTTAATTTTTTATTCTCAAGGTGAAATATGTTAGAGTACTCTTTAATTAATCTTGAGATAACGTTTCTTTCTTCGGAGTTCATATGCTCCGTGCGTATTTTGGATAAATCCAATTTTATTTTTTGTTGTTGTAATAGATTGAAATTAGGACTAGAATACGAGACGTATTCGTCAAATGTTTCTACTGGTAATGGTTTTAGTAGTTTAATATTAATTTGAGAATCAGTTGGATTAATGATGGAACACATTGCATGATAAGTTTTTGCAGTTGTTACACATTCTTTGATTATTAAATTATTAATTTTTGTTTCTGGTACAACTATTGTTCCATCTTTAACATTTACTTTGATTTGAATAACTTTTTCTGAATTTGGCTCTAGTGTAATATTGTTTATTTCTGCGATTTTAATTTTTGCTTTAGTATTGAGATTATGATATTGAATTTTGACTTTGCAGCTGGGGGTTATTATTAAATCATTGTTTATATCGATAACTATTTTTAGTTTTTTAAGTTATCCAGCCCTAATAATAAATCTAATTTATCATGAAAGTTAAACAAGTGATATTTTAAGTTTATTTTGTTTTTTAAATTAAAGATTTTGGAAGTATGAACGGATGTGCTGTATTTTTCTGTAGAAGTGCCATGAGCGGTTGAAATTTGGAATGGGTCTTTTGTTATAGAGGTTGAGAAATATTTCTTGGCGATTTTGGGGTTGATAAATGATTTTGTGCTACCACTGTCTAATAGGACTTTCAAATTATGATCAGGAAACAGTATAAATGGAAGTTTACTCTAATTGTTAGTCAAGTTCATTAGTTTGAATTTTGGTGAGTGTAGATTTCCGAGGCTATTTCGTATAAAAAATGTTCGTCGGAATTTTGTGTGTCATCTGAAATTTCGCATTCGTTTGGGAACTCTATTTGTGGTTCCGTGTCGTCGTTACGTTCATATTCCAAATCATGATTAATTTCAGCAGAATTAAATAACTCTGGGTTATCTATATTAAAAAGTTCTTCCGAATTGAAGTTTGGTTTAATTGTATTTTGTCTAAAACGGTTTTGATCTAGGTTGATAAAATTGAGTATTTCTTGTAGATATACTCATTGGTATTGGTTTTGATAGATTAGGGTTGCTAGATTGCATTTTATTGTAAGGTATTTGAGTGTTATTTTTGTTAAATTGTAACGGTTGGTTCGCGCCACCTCTAATTATTGGTTTATTGTAATAAGGTCGTGCATTGTTCGCAAAGTTAGTAATTTGTAGCGGTTTAGTTGGCATTACTCTGTTAGTTTCATAATTAGGTTTTTGATTTAATTTTGTGAAATTAGATGTAATGTTTTTGTGGGTTTATATGCGGTTTCGAATTGGAAATCGTTGGTTAACATATTTAATGCACTATTAAGATCTTGCGGGTTCTTTGCACGCATAAGTTGACCAATAGGATCTTTTAACCCTCTTAATAAAATTCGTAACGCATAATTACGGAAATATGCTGTTAGCACAGCAGCTTCAGCTGCTAGAGTGTGAGTCATAAGATATGATATTTGTAAATTCAGTACTTTCTGAATTCTATTATAAAAATCGAAAACATTTTCGTTATAGGATTGTTTTAATTCTGTTAACTCTATATTTAAAGTGTAACAAGCTCTTTTGTCGGCATAAGTATTAAGTAATGCTGTTTTTAAGGCTAATAAATTATCAAATGTACAACTTGAGATATTGATAGCGGCGTCTCCTTTAATTTTTGACAGTATAGATGACATTAAGTATTCATTTTGGAAATCACTCGTATCTGTAGCATTATAGAACTTATTCACAATTTTTTCTGAGATTTCAATGAATCTAGGTAAAAGTTCTCTTTCACCATAAAAGTCTGGTACCATGTCCAAATATTCTTTTTTTAATATTGGGGTAGCCATTCTGTTATTAATTAATAATTTAGGTCTATTAACTAAAATTCTATCGTTTTTAATAAGGTTGGGGTTTAGGTAACGGTTTTCGGAACCGGAGTTAGAATCAGAATTTGTATCTAAATTTGAACTATCACTGTTCATTCGTTTATGTTACTATTATAAGGGCCTCTAAAAGACAATGTACTTACAGTATAATCAATAGCCACTTCATGTTCATTGAATTGCTGATTCACTGAAGAATTGGTTGCGGTTCCAAGAATTTTGTCAGTAGCTGATGTTCTCTCAGCACGACGGAAGGAATGCAGAAATTCTATTACAGTTGTCTTCTGAGATTCACTTTTTTGTATTTAGTGTTTTTATTAAACACAACAATTTTTAATTTATCGCGAATTGTTGGATTAAACACTAACACGATTAGATTGATCTTTTGATTGCCGATTAAATCACTAATATGAACCAAATTTATATTCACTAAATTTGTTTTTGGCAATCCTACCGACTGTGCCAGTTAATTTCTTATTTTAACGAAGGTTGTTTTTAAAAAACGTTTTATTTCATATAATAGTACATATATATATATATATATATATATATATATATATATATATATATATAAATATATATATATATATATATATATATATATATATATATATATATAGAGACCTGCCCGCCCTACATTTAGTTTTTTCAGAAAATGTCATCAATAGGGAGGTGGGGTACAAAAATTATTCTCACGCACAAGCGACACATACCCTAGGAACGCCACTGGTGACCCTAGATTTCACTTGTGCAATATTACAACGCAATTATTTACAATTTTCGCAAATACTTCTACGTAGGATCGATGGGTATTTGAATATTTGCTCGTGACCACAAAAGCCACCTACGATTCCCATTCTACCAAAACGAAACGTACGAATGATGCGAACAATCGGCAAAGCTTTTCAACTATTTTAATGTGATTATCTTCCGTTCTCTTCACAAGCACTGCGAAGGACTTGTTCGTCCTTTTCGTTGGTCGTTTTTCTTCGTTTCAACAAATCTCCAATAATGGTGTACATTGTTGAGAAAGTTTCAAAGTTTTAAAATACCAGGCAAGCGCCAGTGCTTCCAGCTCGCCGTCCCGGCGAGCCCGATCCCAATAAATACAAAACAAAAAGCGATAGCAATTGTTATAGAACAAAATTTATTGTTGCAATCAACTAACAATCAATCAAAAACTTTATTAATTCAATATTATTATTGTTAATTTTTCTTTTTGCCCATCAGGTTCACAATCTGTAAAAACATTAAAAATATAAAATGTCTTACAATGTTTTGAAGATTTCTTTGATATAATAAAATATGAATACATTTTTTATTTATTTTTGTTGCGATTTTTTCTTTTCAGTATTATTTGCTTGTTGATACATAGCTTCATATTCAAAATCGGTATAGTATTATTAATATAATAACCCAGAAATGTTTGTATGTGTGTATGTGGGTATGTATGCGAGTGTGTATGTGAGTAAGTGATTGAGTGTGTGTAGAACGCTTTTTTTTGTAAAAATGCAGATTGGCATAGACGGGGATCGAACTCACGACCTCCAGGGTGAAAGACATGACACTTAGCCACTGCACCATGGCGACTGTTAATAATGTTATAAATAATAATCAAATAGTTTATACTGAAATAAAACAATCACTACGATTCTGAAGTTCAGTCTGCTTTGAAATAGACAAAAACAAATCAAACGTCAGAATGAAATGTGAAAAAAGTTTTTGTGATAAATCTTCAATTCAAAGTTTAATCTTAAGTTTAAGGGGAGTAGCATGCTATAATTTCAATTTTTAAGTATATAATATGAAATAAGTGCATATTATTGCCTAATTAGCATATATTTTTAGCAAATACGTGTTTCTGTACATTTATTTTAATTCATAGTTAATATTTTTTACTTCAAAATGGCCAAGAAGCAGTGATTTTTGAAAATATGAGTTGCGGTAAGATTTTATAGTTCGTCAAGTTATAATAACTGCAAGTAAGAAAATTTATAATTCTGATTATTAGAGAAATAAAATCTTGAAGAGATAATTCAAACATATTTAGAAACATGTTTGGTTGGCAATTTTATTCTTCTATTTTTGATGGCACAATCCATTGTATTTTAGCATATAACTAATTATCATCACTTTTAAAACTGCCGTTGTGACACTGCATCAGTTTAATACTGAAAAAATCAGAATCTAGCCTGATTATTTAATTCAAAAACAATAATGAATCAAATGTCAAATCATTAAAAATGTTGTGTAAAAAGGATTTGTAATACATATTATTTGAATAATCGATTCAAATAATAAACAGCAATCGTAAGTAAATTTATAATCCTGTTTTTTATATACAATCATAGAAACTGTTATGTCTACACTATTTGGATAAGAGAATAGGTACACGAATTTATGTAGTATTTCATTGATTTATTACAATTAGATTATAATATAATTACAGCATGTTCTCTTAACTGTACGTTCACCCTCAGTCGACTGTCAACTGGTACTGCTATGGTTTTGCTTTGTTTCCTGCGTTGCTGACTGCGCATATCCGGTCTAACCGGCGCGACTATATGAATACATAACACCTCTCCTCCCTAGATTGAATAATCCGAGAGATAACTGGGTGGCTTTCTTATTCGGGTGGGACGTGGAGTGAGTTCTGCTGTGGAATCTTGCCTCGGCCCTGTGGGGTTTTGCGGTATTGTCTGTGGTTCCGCTGATGGAGTATTGTTGCCTATCTCTGATGTTCTCGTTCCTTCGTTTGGTGATTGACTATCGGCGATAGGTACCCTGCTTCGTATTTGATCTGTATGTCTATTCATCAAGTGTCCCTCTGGGGTTTGTATTCGGTATGATATTGGACCCGTTGCCTGCTGCACGAAACCGGGAATCCATTTCGGCCCCGTTGCGAAGTTTCTGATATACACGGGTTCCTGTGTTTCAAATCGTCTAGGCGTGCCGTCTCCCGTTTGTGCTTCTTGTTTCGTTTTCATTTCCTTGACTATATCCGGATGCATGCGATCTAGTGCGGTTGTTAAACGTCTCCTCATCAGCAATTCGGACGGGCTGCGTCCCGTTGTGGAATGTGGTGTCACATGCTGGTGCAGTAAAAACCGTGCCAATTTTGTGTTCCAGCAACCTGTAACCATCTTCTTCAATGTTTCTTTTGTGTGTTGTACCATCCTCTCCGCTTGCCCGTTTGATGAGGGGTGATATGGTGCTGTTCTGGCATGACGAATGCCATTTCGTTTTATGAACGTCTGAAACTCGTCTGATGTGAACGCCGTACCGTTATCGCTCACTATAACGTCCGGCAATCCGTGTGTTGCAAACAGTTCTCTGAGTACTCGTATGGTGGCTGTTGCTGATGTGGTTGTTACCGTACGCACTTCTAGCCATTTTGAGAATGAGTCCACGACTACCAGGAAATATGTACCTTGCATTGGGCCAGCAAAATCTATATGGATGCGACTCCATGGTGTCTGGGCCCATTCCCACGGGTGTATTGGTGCTTTGTGTGGTAAATGCCGTTGTTGTTAACATTTATCGCACGTTGCTACTGTTGTCTCGATATCTTTGTCGAGATTTGGCCACCACACATACGATCTGGCTAGTGCTTTCATGTGTACGATTCCGGGATGCGCCTCGTGGAGTAGTTGTAAGACTTGTTTCCTCCCCTCTGGTGGGGTAATTACTCTATTTCCCCAAAGCAGACAGTCCTTGTATGCTGAAATTTCCACTCTGCGTGACCAGTATGGTTTGGCTTCTTCCGGTATTTGATTAATTGAGCTTGGCCAGCCTTTTTGTGCCCAGCTTAATATGCGAGACAGTATTGGGGTATCGCTTTGTTTGTTTAGCCACTTCGTTTGCCGTTGTAATAGTCTCTGGGGCTGTCTCAATCATTAGGACGTCGCCTATTGTTGGTGGTTGCTGTTCACTATTTTTCTGTGGTAATCTGCTGAGTGCGTCCGCGTTCGGTATCAATTTTTCCGGTACGTGCACCAACGTATAGCTGTATGCGTTTAGGCTTAGTACCCAGCGTAGCATTCGTGGCGAGAGGATCGCAGGGGTTGGTTTGTTTTCCCCTAAAATGCCTAATAACGGTCGATGATCGGTGCGAATTTCTACATGTCTTACGTACACGTAGTCATGAAATTTTCTTACCCCAACTATGATCGCTAAAGCTTCTCGATCGAGTTGGGCAAAATTTCGTTCTGCCGCGGATAGTGTCCGACTGTAAAAAGCTATGGGTACTTCCGTACCGTCCTCTGTTTCTTGGCTTAATACTGCTCCGACCCCGTACGGACTCGCATCGCACGTGAGGATGAGCTTCCGTTTCTCATTGTAATGAGCCAGTAGTGCATCATCTGCTAGCATATCTTTTACGGCTTGAAATGCCGCATTTTCTGTCTTCGTCCACCTCCACTGGTTTTCTTTATGTAGGAGTTGGTGCAATGGCTCGGCTACGGTTGCCTTGCCCTTTAGGAATATATGGTAAAAAATCAGAAGTCCTAAGAACGCTTGAAGTTCTCGTTTATCTGTTGGCGGTGGTGCCCTCATAATAGCTTGCACTTTCTCTTTGGTTGGTCTGATACCATCTTTGTCGATTTGGTACCCTAAAAACACAATGCTATTTGCGCTGAATATACATTTGTCTTTTCTGAGTCTTAGTCCATCGTCTTTGAAACGCCGAAGTATTTCGTGCACCCGCGACGCGAGTTCTGCTTCCGAACTTCCCACGACCAAAATGTCATCGAAATAGGGAAGTACTCCAGGTATGCCCGCTAATCTTGCATCCATGAACCGTTGAAATATTTGGGGTGCGATTGCGATACCGAATTGTAAACGTTTTACTTTGAACGCTCCCTTGTGCGTTATTATAGTTTGTGCCTCTGCCGCGATGTCGTCCACCTGTAGTTGTTGGTATGCTTGCTTCAAATCCAGTTTCGCAAATATTTTTCCTCCTGCCAGTGTTGCGAAGATGTGTTGAATGTTTGGCACCGGATATGTGTCTGCCCGCAGCACTTTGTTCACTGTTCCTCTATAATCTCCACAAATGCGAATTTCATTGGATGATTTGACTACTGTTACTATCGGTGTAGCCCATTTTGGATGGCTTACCGGTTCCAGGATTCCTTGTTCCTGCAAACGTTCGAGTTCTTGTTCGACTAGCGGCTTTAGTGCGAATGGCACCTTTCTTGGCTTACAGATGATTGGTTGTACATCCGTGGGTAAATTAAAACTGATTGGGTTTCCTTTAAATGTTCCCAGCTGGTCTTGAAACACTTCAGCGAATTCCTCAATACAGCTCGTTATTTTTGACATTTGTTGTATCCCATTAATGCCCGCTATTCCTATTCCTAGTGATTTAAATCAATTCCGGCCTAATAGGTTAATTCCGTTTTGTTTTGTCACGATTATAGGAAGATTGACAGTTTTTTTATTAAACGAAACTGTTACTTCGCAGCGCCCTAGTGTGTCTATTCTGTTTCGCTGGTAATCGGTGATGGGAACAATCAATTTTTCAAACTTTATTTGTTTGCGATCGGACAGCCGTTCCATTTCCGATCTACCGATTACTGTAAATGCCGAACCTGAGTCCACTTCCATTGTTTATTACTACCGTCACCTTATAGTTCGCGGTTGCAACACTGTTTATTGTTTCTACCGTGTTGATGGGCTCGTCTTCACTCTCGTCTACCTTGTGTGAGTTTCCAGTACCTTTAGCACTGTTTTTCTTTTTCATTAGACACGCCCGCTCGATGTGTCCTAATTTGTTGCAATAGTGGCATGCCACGTTTTTGAATTTACACGATTCCGGCGTGTGTTTACTTAAACAACGGAAACACGGTCTTATTTCACTCCGTTCCTCTTCCTTTTTGTTCGATAATTTGTTTACGCCACCATCTTGTTTGGTTGCTATTGCGGATTCCTTCAATTCGGAGACATTCCGCTCTGCTGCTTCATGTGCCAGCGCCATCTCTACTGCCGTATTGAAAGTAAGTCCCGTATCTGCTAACAGACGGCGTTGCAACGTTTCGTCGCGTACCCCGCAAACGATCCGATCCCGCAGCATGTCTTCCAATGTGACGCCGAATCCGCAGTCCTGTGCGAAATGGCGTAACTGTCCGACAAATGTAGCAATCGATTCGTTTGCCTGTTGGTCTCGGCGATAAAATTTAAATCGGGCAACAACTTTTGATATTCTTGGCGAAAAATGTTTCTTGAGGACCGTCATTATGTCCGCCAAACTTTTGCATGTTACTAGCTCTGGTGCTAGTAACGACCGAATAATTTCATATGTAGCTGTGCCGCATACGCTTAGAAATACGGCACGTTGTTTATTGCCGTCTACTATGTCATTTGCTTGTAAGAGAAACTCGATACGCTCCGCGTACGTGTTCCACGTTGCTAGTTCACTCGGGTTGAATTGTTCGATTTGTCCGATGGCGGCCATCGCGACTTTTTAGTGCCTTGCACTTCACACACTCCCTATTCTCCTATCCTACCGACTGCGCCAATTTGTGTTATGTCTACACTATTTGGATAAGAGAATAGGTACACGAATTTATGTAGTATTGCATTGCTTTATTACAATTAGATTATAATATAATTACAGCATGTTCTCTTAACTGTAGGTTCACCCTCAGTCGACTGTCAACTGGTACTGCTATGGTTTTGCTTTGTTTCCAGCATAGTGATCTAAGAACAAAATAGCGTTCAAAGAAAGAACTCGATTTTTTCTTTATTATTATTCGCGATGTGGAAATTTGTATTACTATTATAGTGAAACGATACAAAATGAAAAAAACCGTGTTATTATTATTAAATTACATGAAAATTCGCCATCAGTCAAAACTGACCTATGTTCTGTATACCATATGGGCACATGGTGCCCACGGGTGACCCTAGTTATATTAATGATTTACAATATCAATTGTTTTTATGGTTTATATATCTTGGCTACCTATAAACAATAACATAAATATTTGGGCATTTTTAAATTGTCCCAACAACATTTAGTTGGTAAGTCGTTTCAGTAAGTACACCTTTTGCGTTTTCAAAATATCGTTTTTTTTTTCTATTTTCATATTCTATTAAAAAACTATTTAAGAATTCAATTTTCGAAGCCGTTTACCGAAATTCAAATTATTACAAAAGTTACAGCGATTTAGGTCGAACAACCTCCGAGCGCTACCTACCCGCGCTCTCTAGTTGGCGCTGTTGGTTTTGTTTTGAGGTTACCTATCAGTGAAATTCAGACACGCATCGCGATGAGCTCGCGTAAAGGTTTGCGGTTATTAAAAAATATCGGTACATTTCGAAGGTAAGCCGCCGCAAAGATGGAGCTTGGAATCGAAATCCGAGACAACTTTAAATGCGTTTTTCACAAAACTATTTTTTTATTTATGGTTCCCAGGATATTTCTTGAACGGTTTATCCAATCATTTTAATTTTTGTACCTCCTTGTAGCTTATAAAATTTGTCATCGTTTGATTAATTTTTTCAGAAATTTTAATTTTTTCTATTTTTTTTTATCACAAATGAATACGACAAAATTATTCGAAAAATCGACTTTTTCTTACAACAGGCCGCCATTTTATGAAAAAATCCGAATTTATAAAAATAAAAAAAAATAAACGTCAAATGACGCAAAATTAACTTGACATCAAAATTCCGTGTCGCTTTTTTGTTTCATTTAACCCAACTCGGAGAAATTCTGGGAACGCGCGCCCCTCTGTTTTTTAAACTTGGCCTACGGAAAAGGGTGTAGGGGGCGGAATATAGGATGGACAGTGAATTGTTTGAAACTGATTTTTGATTTTCACTTGTTTGTATTCTTCAATTTTATTTACAAATTGTTAAACATATAATTTAATTTAATTAATAACTGTATTGTTATATTCTTGTTACAGATTTGAAAACATGTTTCTATCTTATTTAAAAACAAGAGCTATATTATTGAACAAACATCTTGGTAACATAAAACAAATGCATGTACACTCTCACAATAGCATGTACATTCTCAAACATGAGTAGGTACACTTTCAAACATGCCACCCCCCTTGGACGGTGTGTACCGTTCAATGTTAATTTGATGTTATTTTGTCTATTGAAGTTACCACTGAATTTATAAATTAAACTTAATTTATTGGTAATACACAATTTTTTGAAACTGCGCGTTTGCACACACTCGTCGGAGTTTTAACTATGACGACCCGTATGATGCCGTCTATTCCGGGATGAACTTCAACGATGCAACCCATTTTCCAATTTGATGTTGGAATGTTGTCCTCTTTTATTATTATCAACATCTCAGGTTTCAGGAGCTGTTCGGAAGTTCGATTCCACTTTGATCGCTGTTGCAATTCGCTAATGTACTCCTTAGCCTACCTGGACCAGAAGGGTTGTACCAGTGGTTACAGCCTTTGATACATAGATAGTTTGTTTTCTTTTATGCTTAAAACGTTTGAATCTGGTGCTGCCATTAATGGTTTTCCAATTAAAAAGTGTGCTGGGGCTAGTGAATTGTAATCCGATGGATCTGCGGACAAAGGGATTAGTGGACGGGAATTTAGGATTGCCTCAATTTGAGTTAATACAGTACTGAATTCTTCGTATATTAACGAAGCATCTTTAAAAACTCGCCTTAAATTATGTTTAACACTTTTTACTCCAGCCTCCCAGAGGCCTCCAAAATGAGGGGAGCGCGGAGGAATAAAGTGCCATTGAACCCATCTTGTGATAAATTCGATTCAATTTGACATTTTATTTTTTCATTGGCTAAGAATTTTGTTTATTCTTGAATTTCTGAATTTGATTT
Source organism: Leistus spinibarbis (assembly GCA_933228885.1). Classification (NCBI taxonomy): domain Eukaryota; kingdom Metazoa; phylum Arthropoda; class Insecta; order Coleoptera; family Carabidae; genus Leistus; species Leistus spinibarbis. The sequence goes on from OW121791.1 coordinate 9,541,706, forward strand.
TACAAAATTTGTTTCATTGTCAGAATATATGTTTAATGGTTTTCCATTAAACATATATTCTGACAATATATAAAATGTCAAATTGAATCGATTTTATCACAAGATGAGATTCAATGGCACTTTATTCCTCGACGTGAACAGAATCTACGTAAAGCAGCTATAAATGTTTCTGCTGTCAGATCTATCACTAACTCCAAATGTATGGCCTTCGTAGTAAAACAAATGAAAATTCATATATATGATTTTACAATTTTATAACCGATACCTGATAGAGGCCAAAATGATTCCCTAACTGAACTTAACAAGGTTTGCGGACCACAATGCATTAGTTTTTCGTGTTCAGTTTTTAAAATAAGTTTAGTAATAGTGTGTTTTGGTGGTAGACATATTGGATGCTTTTTATCATAATCGTAGTTTGAATTTTGTAAACGTCCTCCAACACGAATTGACCCCTTTTCATCAATAAAAGGGTTTAATTTAAGAAGAGAACTGTTTGGATTTACAACTAATTTGTTTTTTAGATCATGTATGTCTTGCCTGAATGATTCATATTGTGATATTCTAATTAAATGTAGTAACGCATTATTCAATTCCATTACTTTTATTTGACCATTGTGTCGTTTTTCTTTTGTTTTAGTGCTTGCATTAAACAAAAATCTCAAAACATACGATATTATTCTTTTGAGTTTTACTAATGAAGAATATTTGTTGAATAGATAACTTTCACTACATGTATCTTCTACATGTGTACGTTTTATTTGTGGCCATTTATCGCTGTCTTTTCTTAGAAATTCTGGACCATTCCACCATAATGTTGAATTGTTAAGATTGGTTGAAGTTAGTCCACGTGTTATTAAATCTGCTGGGTTTACCAATGTACTAACATGTTTCCATTGACTTGGTAGCGTCAAAGTTAGAATTTCTGAAACCCTGTTAGCAATGAATGTTTTCCAGCGATAAGATAAGATAAGTTTATCCAATCTAAGACAATCGTAGAGTCGCACCAAATATACGATTGATTGAAATCAATCTGAATTGATTCCTTTACTTTTCTGGCTAACTGTACCAGTAATACTGCACTACAAAGTTCTAATCTGGGTATGGATATGTTTTTGAGTGGTGCTAACCTTGATTTTGCGCAAATTAAATTTATTGTTATTTGGTTTGCCATATCAGTTGATTTTATATATATACATGCCCCATATGCGGATTAAGATAAGTCACAAAAGCCATGTAGTTCTATGATTTGTGGATTTACACACATGACATGTCTGGGTATATTTATGTCATTGATTTGACGAAGTTGTGATTGGAAACTTAACCATTCTGTGTATAGAGATCCTTGAATAGATTCATTCCAAGTAACTTTCAATTTCCATAATTCCTGCATTATTTTCTTGGCAATGATTGTAGTAGGAACTAGTAGCCCTAGTGGGTCATACACCTGTGCGATTGCCGAAAGGATACTTTTTTTGTCACTGATTGATTCATGATAATCTTCTTTATTGAATATTGAAAATTATCTTCAAGTGAATTCCATTTGATTCCAAGTGTTTTTAACTCTGGATTTTCACCAACATTTATAATATTTGATTCACAATCTGAGCTAATATTGTCAAGAATTATTTTATTATTTGATGACCATTTCCTCAATTTAAAATGTGCTGATTTGAGAATTTGATTAATTTTTTGTTGTAAAATAATTGCTTCATCAATTATGTTTGCACCTGTCAATACATCGTCGACATAAAAGTCTTGTTCTATAGCTAAACTAGCTATAGGGTATTGCGATTGATTGTCAATTGCCAATTGACATAGGCACCGAATTGCTAAATATGGAGCTGATGCTGTTCCGTAAGTTACAATATTTAAATTGTAACATTCTATTGGGTGTATTGAATTTTCACGCCACAAGATTCGTTGACGATCTCTTTGTGAATTGTCAATCAATATTTGACGATACATTTTGGCGACGTCTGCTGTCATGACTATAGGATGTTTACGAAATCTTACCACAATTGCAAATAAATCATCTTGAATTGTTGGACCAACTAACTGCAATTCATTTAGAGAGATACCAGTGTCTGTTTTACAAGATCCATCAAAGACAACTCGTAATTTCGTTGTTAGACTTGTTTCTCGCAGAACAGGATGATGAGGCAAATAATAACAAATGACTGACTTTGAAATGCTTTCACTTACCTTGGTCATATGATTTAGTTTAATGTATTCTCTCATGAAGTCTACTATTGTTCCTTTTAAGATGAATTGTTATTTTGTTTTTGTTCCATAGAATAAAATCTCTTGAGTGCTATAGATTTTGATTCTCCTAAAGAGTTGAGTTCTTTCTTCATTGGAATTTTAACTACGAATCTTCCATCTATGTCACGAGTAGTGGTATTGATGAAATTGTTTTACCATTCTTGTTGCTCAATAGAATAAGATTATTTTGAATTTACTAATTGCTCCTCAATCTACCAAAATTTTGACTTTTGATTTTGTAAATCTGTATCCTGATTTTGGTCAAGATTCTGTGAGTGATTGCAATACAATTGAGCAGTTGGCAATGACATTGGACCTGATAGTATCCAACCGAGTAATATTTTTTGTAAAATAGCTTTATTTTTACCTAAACTCATTTGGCCAATGCACAATAACTCATTTAAATATAGAAGCTCCTAAAAGCAAGTCAATATTGTTTGCTTCATTGAAAGTAGGATCTGCTAGTTGAATATTTGCAGGTATATCTAATATTGATTCATCAAATGATGTGTATGGCAAATTTCCTGTTATACTTGAAAGTAATAAACAATTGATTGTCGTATTGAAATATTTGTATCTTGTTTAGATAAATGCAATTTTTGACACAATCCATATGTTGCAAAGTTTGACTGAGAACCCCGTGTCTTATAGTGCTCTACACGCATGTTGTTTGCCAAAAGAATCGTACACCGTAAGAAGTGTGGTCGCAAGAAGATAGATTTAAAATTGAATGATTTAATACTTCTTCTGTTTTAACAAAGGCATGGTTGTTTACTAATACTGAATTAGAATTACTATTTATGTCTTTATTTGTTTGCACATTAGTTTCTGTACTAACTGTTTGTTTATTAATATGAAGTAACGTATTGTGAGCATGGTTGCATACTTTACATGTAGTGAAATTACAGTCTTTATTGAAATGATTTGGTTTGAGACAATTTAAACACAATTTTAAACGCTTAACTTCGACTATTCTTGCAGTAGGCGATAGTTTTAGAAACCTTTCACAATGATAAAGTCCATGCTGTCCTTTACATAACCAACCATCCTTTATATTTGTTGATAAATGAGCTTTAGTAAATTGAGATTTGCTATTTGTAGTTTCTAATTTTGCCGTATGCAATGTTTCTAATAGATTACATCTTTCTTTTAAAAAGTCTGTTAATTCTTCCATCGTTGGTAAATTTGTGCCTGGATTTTTTAATTCCCATTCGTGACGAGTGGTTGGGTCTAACTTTGATGAAATTAGATGTATAATGAGAGCATCCCAAGATTCCGTAGCCAATCCACGACATTCTAACAATCGTACATTATTTGTGATTGTATCAAACATCTGGCGCAATGCAAAATGTGATTCTCTTGTGATTTGCGGCATATTGAAAATGGATTTGATGTGATTGTTTACAATTAGACGTTCATTTTCAAACCTTTCACGTAATAAGCTCCACGCAATATTGCTATTAGTGACAGTAACTTCAAGAGATTGAATGAATTGTGCTGCTTCGTTTTTTTAAGCAAGATAATGAAATTTTTGAACATCATTGATCGATTAATTTTTATGAATTAATGAATAAAAAATATCATAAAATTCAAACCATTGATCATACGATCCAGAAAATGTTGGTAATTGTATGGTCGGAAGCTTTACATGGTTGGTTAAATTTATTTGCATGTTGTCTGTACTATTTCTTACTAATGAAGAAATTGAAGTGTTAATGCGAATGTAATTTTTTGCACTTGCTATCAATTTATAATACAATGTCTTGAAAGAATCGCGTTCTATCTCTTGCTGTTGATCAACTGTTTCGAGCAATTGTTCGATTTCTAATTGAATATTATTGAATTCGTCTAATGTGCCATACAGTTTTTGTAAACGAATCTCTAATTCTACTATGTCCTTTGCGTCGGGTTTGTCAAGGTATGTATTGAAACGTGTGACCTGTGATTTAATTACAGCACGTCTACCTATCAGATTACGCAATTCTGACATTTAAAAGCAATTGTTTATTTACCTTTAAATGCGACAAGGAATGGAAATAAATGTACTTAACTGATCGAATGAATTATAATGTGCCTGTACCTAAACTCTGCTCTATATGACTTATACCACTGTACCAGCTGAAGTAACGATGTGATGCCACACTGTTGTTGACAACGTTAACTGCTGAACTTGTATCTTGTGACTGCACCGATGAACGAAGTTGATTTGAATAACTTGCCGGCTTGTCTTGATTGTAATCCAGTTCTGCTTGTAATCTGGATTTGCTTGAATCTTGTTCTTTATCCGATTTTGCTTGAGATATGTACGTATATCACATCCGGTTCGAAGGACCACTGTTTTGTTTGAAACTGACTTTTGATTTTCACTTTTTTGTATTTTTCAATTTTATTTACAAATTGTTAAACATATAATTTAATTTAATTAATATTGTACCATAACTGTATAGTTATATTCTTGTTACAGATTTGAAAACATGTTTCTATCTTATTTAAAAACAAGAGCTATATTATTGAAAAAACATCTTGGTAACAGTTACCCTGGTTACATAAAACAAATGCATGTACACTCTCACAATAGCATGTACACCCTCAAACATGAGTATGTACACTCTCAAATATGAATATGTACACTCTCAAACAGACAGGGATGAAAAAAATGTTTTTTAAAAGAGAAATACAACTGCAAATAGTTTCATTCGTCTAAACCTTTTCCTTGTACTAATAAAAAACATGAAAATAGGCTACTTTTAGGCGTTAGAAAGGTATATGCCCCCTTAATGAAGTGTCATACTACGTTACTGGGGGAAAAATATGTCGTTAACCGTTCATGGCATCTACTACTTTCAGATAAAAATTCAAAATTTATTTTGTGTCTGTTTTAAAATAAATTGGGGCTTTCATAATTAAAAATTAGATATAACATGTCCAGAATAAACACTGAACAAGAATAAGAATAAGAAGAATAAGAACTCAAAGTAGAGATAGAATATGAAATTGAAAATGTAACATGCGAATACTTATTTTTTGTTGAAAATCGTGTTTGTATCAGGGGCGCCGCTAGGATTCAGTTTACGTCATACAAAATGTGAAATCTAGTTATTGTAAATTTGAAAGACCTAAATATGTTTTAATTAGTGATGAAACGATAACGATTATGATAATTCATAATCGAAGGTTATTTAACTATTTCCGATTAATCGTAATCGCCGATTATCTGCACGATTACTTACGATTAATAGCAGTTTGACGGGTGTGCATTGCAATTTCTACGCGCACAGAATACAGAGAATACCCGAACTGCGAACTAAACTGTCGTGGCGTAGTATCTTTGCTGGTTTATCTTGTTCAGTTATTGCATTCATGTAATTTTTATTATTATGTATAATGTCCATAAAAGTAAAACATAAAGATACTAGGACTGATATTCGGATACATTTTTCAAAGAAGCCAGGTGACATTAACATAATTAACATGTACATATTGTTCAAGTGACTGGAAGGAATACTTGAATTTTCCCACACCTTAAAAAGCTGGCACTATAGTATTTGTCCTACAACCCTTCTAGTGATTTATCTGAACGGTTGTTTTCGACTTAATCAAAGTAATAAAAAATACCGATTGAGACCTATTAATTGTTTTCTAAACAAAAACTTACCCGTTAGTACAGTCATTTAGTCGTTTCACATTGGACTAATTATATACTTGAATCATTTTTTTTTTTTTAATATTTTGATTCAAAACGGGTCAAGCATGAAAATTTTAAAAGGTGTGTGCTATTTCGTTGGGGGTGAGTTACACCTCCACTTACAATACAATTAATAAAAATAAAGTGACTATTGGAACGTGTGGAACGTTAATTTTGCTTTAATTTCAGCCGAGTTACAGGGGGTTGAAAACGTTGATTTTTAAGCAAGAAACACTGATTTCTCATTGGTTTTAAGCAAAATACTACAAGAAGATTACATTTTCGAAAAAGTTTGTCTTAACAAAAAAGCTTATGAAATTACAAAAATAATCCATACAATAAAACAAGATTTGGTACGCGTAAAACGCGTAGAGCTCGCCATTAGGTATAAGATACGCGTTGCGAGCAGTGGATTTCAATTATTATGGCCATTTGGTAAAAAATTTGAAATAATATAGTTGATATAAAAAGTCTTACAATTTTTTGTAGATTCAGATCAACTTTCTTTTACGTAGTTTTCAATAGATAGATATTAATATACATATATATCCCAAACAAACTGTCTACATATATATATATATAAATATATTATCTCAAACAAACGGTCAAACTAACCAATACTCTACAGGAATACTATGAAATGTCTATTTTGTTTTCCTGGCAAAAACAGGCGCAGATAATAATTATTATTAAGTGATAACAAAATCTTATGCTGACCAATACAAAATGAAAATTCACATTAAATTACTATAACTATTAAGTTATACTAATTTAATTTGAATTTTCATTTTATATTGGTCGGCAAAGGATTTTGTTTTATTTATTATTAAATAACTGGATAATTATACCAATTTATAATGGATCTGTATTTGAAGTACTTATCGTATTCACTCTTAAACTGTCAAACCGCACAGTAAAACTCTGAAATTGTTATTTAATTATGCTAGCAAATATATAATATAAATTGATTCTATAATAATTTACCTAATACAATTTATTCTAATAAGAAATCAATATTTTAATTATTAATTCATACAGTTAACTGCCAATGTAAACAAATGGTTGATCCGATTTAAAAAATATCTGGAGTGGCCTGCACTCAACTTTCTTTTACGTAGTTTACAATAGATAGATATTAATATACATTATGGTATAATTATTTTCATAAATTTATATATATATATATATATATATATATATATATATATATATAAATTAATTTATGAAAATAATTATACCAATTTATAATGGATCTGAATTTGAAGTACTTATCGTATTCACTCTTAAACTGTCAAACTCCACAGTAAAACTCTGAAATTGTTATTTAATTATGTTAGCAAATATATAATATAAATTGATTCTTTTTTACCTGATACAATTTATTCTAATTAGAAATCAATATTTTAAATATTAATTCATACAGATAACTGTCATTGTAATGCTTGTTTGTTTTCAATAAACAAAAAACAAATTATGTAACTCATGGTTGATCCGATTTAAAAAATATCTGGAGTGGCCTGCACTCAACTTTCTCTTACGTAGTTTTCAATAGATGGATATTAATGTACATATATATATATATATATATATATATATATATATATATATATATATATATATATATATATATATATATATATATATCTATATATATATATATATATATATATATATATATATATATATATATATATATATATATATATATATGAATATTAATATCTATCTATTGAAAACTACGTAAGAGAAAATTGAGTGCAGGCCACTCCAGATATTTTTTAAATCGGATCAACCATGAGTTACATAATTTGTTTTTTATATATATATATATATATATATATATATATATATATATCCCAAACACTTATCGTATTCCCTCTTAAACCGTCAAACTCCACAGTAAAACTCTGAAATTGTTATTTAATTATGTTAGCAAATATATAATATAAATTGATTCTATAATGATTTACCTGATACAATGTATTCTAACAAGAAATCAATATTTTAATTATTAATTCATACAGATAACTGTCAATGTAAAGCTTGTTTGTTTTTTATAAACAAGAAACAAATGATGTAACTCATGGTTGATCCGATTTAAAAATAATAAAATTTGTCACAAGTGTAGGTATCACTATGGCAACGTAAATAAGATATTTGAGTTTTTTCGTAGCAGTTTTCTCATAACTGGTACAATTTATGAAGAAACTTTTCAAACAAAAGTTGTGCGAAATATTAATATCTTTCATTATGAACATAACTATTTTTGCCGTAAGTGTAGCCGTTCTAGTGATATTGGAGATAGAACAAAAAATGTATGGAGTAAACATGCACTACTGGTTTGAATATTCTTTTCAAAAATAAGAGGTGCACATCTAGGGCATATACAAGTCTTAAGTTTGAAGTTTCATAATTTTACGTTCGACAGTTTTGGCCCTAGAGCGTTCACAGACACACACACAGAGACACACAGACATACAGAAAACCCGTTGTGCATTCTATGTAAAGACAGCGGCGGAGGCGACAAGCATCCAACAGGGAGTTTCGTCTTGTCCGATGTACAAAGAAGCCCTGAGAGCAGCAGGTAAAAAGAAGGTGGTAAACCAAAGAAAATGATGATCTTTCAGCTAAACTTCAACCACTGCGCAGCGGCGCAAGACCTCTTGACGCAATCGGTGCGAGACCTCAATATCGACGTTGCAATCTTGGCGGAGCAGTACAAGGATATCGATTACTCACGTGCTTGGATCCCTGACACTTCCAGCCGAGCGGCTTTCTGGATATGTGGGAAGAAATTCATCCAGGAAACATCAGAAGTACCGAGAGCAGGGTTTACTTGGGCCAAAGTGGAAGGTATCTACATTTGTAGTGTATACGCTCCACCAAGTGCTTCCCAGGAGGAATTCGAAGTTCTACTAAACGAACTGGCAGACGAGATGAGAGGCCGGCGACCTCTTATCATTGCGGGGGACTTTAATGCGTGGTCCACGGAATGGGGCAGCAGAAAAACCAACCAGAGAGGCGAGACGCTCATGGACTTCATCGCCTCTCAGGATGCTGTCAATCTCAACGGCGGTGAAACCCCGACCTTCGCCAGGAACGGCAATACCTCCATCGTAGACGTGACCTTTGCTAGTGAGAACATAGCTCCTCGAGTAACGTCATGGCATGTCAGTGACCACTACACTCACAGTGATCACCAGGCCATTATCATGGAACTGGAACCGGCCGGACGAAGGAAAGGGAAGAAACCAACGCCAGCCAGATGGAACCCTAGATCATTCGACCGGGAATCCTTCACTGTCATGATGGAGGAGGACAATGAATTGTCAGGCTCATCTGAGCGCATGACGGAGCAAGTATTGTCGTTAGTGCTCAATGCCTGTGACGCTTCTATGCCGAAGTGCACCAATAGAAACCGCCACGCACCGGTCTACTGGTGGAATGAAGCGATCGCCGAACTCCGGAAACAGTGCCACCGCGCCCGGAGGCAGGCACCGCGCGCACATGGACGAGATTCCTATAACACTCTGAAGCAGCGGCACGTTGAGGCACGAGGTGACCTGAAAAGAGCTATCAAAGAGAGCAAGGATCGCACGTGGAAGGAGCTATGCGGCATGGTCGACGATGACCCATGGGGCAGGCCGTATAAAACGGTAATAGCAAGGCTGAAAAGGTGCTCAATAACCGCAACATCCTGCCCAGTATTTATGGAAAGGATAGTGGCAACCCTCTTCCCACAACAACCGGGACTCACCCTCACCTACACCGAAGACCTGCAGGCAGGCCATTGTTTCGCCGTCCCAACCATCACGGGCGAGGAACTGAACAAAGCCTGTAGCAGGATCGGAAACACGAAGGCCCTTGGTCCAGACGGGGTTCCCAACACCGCTCTCAAAGCAGCCATCAGGCCCTGACCAGAGGCTTTCATCAAGATGTACAACACCTGTCTTGCCGAAAGAGTCTTCCCAAGCCGGTGGAAGAGGCAAAGTTTGGTCCTACTCCCGAAAGGGAACAAGCCGCCAGACGACCCGTCATCGTACCGTCCAATCTGCCTGCTGGATACGGTGGGCAAGGTGCTTGAGAGGATCATCGGCAACCGGTTAGAGGAGTTCAGCGAAGGAGCTCGAGGACTTTCGGAAAACCAGTACGGGTTCCGAAAGGCGAGGTTCACTGTTGATGCTATCGACATGGTCGTTGACATCGCCCGTGGGGCCATTTCAGGCAAGCGCTGGAAGCGAGGGGCCAAGCAATACTGCGCTCTTGTCACCCTGGACGTGAAGAACGCGTTCAACTCGGCAAACTGGGATCGCATCCTGGAAGCGCTGAGGCAGATGGAGGTCCCGGAGTACATTGTAGCGGTTTTTGCGTCCACAGGAGTGGCTTACTCCGGCTAGCTCTCAAATTTGAGTCCGGAGTGGGGTAGAGAAGTGCGATGGTCGCAGCTTAACGATTGGAACCACAAGGGGAACGCTGACCAGAAGAGGCCACACGTGGATTATTTTCCGCTGACTATCGCTCCAGGATGTTTTATTTGTTTGGGCGCCAGTCCGGGTATTACCGGACGTCCTGGAACGACAGGGAGATGGAACAATTGCAATTCAAATAAGTATCGGATTCCAAGCGATAACAACTACAACGCAAATAAATATCAGATTCAAAACAATAGGGAGTTCCAATAAGGTGGGGTACTGTTCAAACAAACATCAGATTTAAAGCAGTTAGAAATCTCATGAGAACAATTGCAATTCAAATAAACATCAGGTTCAAAGCAATGACAACTACAACGCAAATAAATATCCGGTTTAAAACACTGGGGAATTTCGATAAAGTGAATTACTGTTTAAATAAACATCAGATTTAAAACAATTAGGAATTTCAATAGAACAATTGCGATTCAAATAAATATCGGATTCAAGTAATAACAATTACAACGCAAATAAATATCTGGTTTAAAACAATTAGGAATTCATATAAATATCAGATTTAAAGCAATAACAATTATGACGCAATTAAATATCAGGTTTAAGACAATGGGGAAATTAAATAGAGTGAATTACTGATTAAACAAACATCAGAGTTAAACAATTAGTAATTTCAATAGAACAATAGCAATTCAAATAAATATCAGATTTAAAGCAATAACAATTATGACGCAAATAAATATCAGATTTAAAACAATTAGAAATTTCAATAGAACAATAGCAATTCAAATAAATATCAGATTTAAACAATAACAATTATGACGCAAATAAATATCAGATTGAAACCAAACAAAATTCCAATACCGAGTGGGACGATCCGTCCACTCGATACCAACCACGAGGGAAACACTCCAAGAAAGTTCAATCTTCAACTATCGCTCAATTATCGCAAAAATCACAAAAATATCACACTGATCAACTCAAACGGATTCTGCTAAAGCGATAGTCGAACCAAAATCCCCAAAATCTTCTCACCATTCGCCGATGTTTGAAGATATCGAACGCAAACGGTAAAAAAATTCAGACACACGAGAACCAAACAAAACCGACCGTCCGCTCCAAACGTAGGCAACAGACAGCCACTGTTCTGCGGCCGCGCGTACGCAGCGCGCCATAGCCATGCCAAGCGGCGAGCGGTCGAAGCGCAAGGGAACCGTGCGCTTGGCACCAGAACCAATAGGCTCCACCCAGGCCATTTCTGGCTAGTCCACGTTCAATAGGCAAAAGGTTACAACATCATGTGCATAATAACTAGCTACTTTAACGACAGAACTCTGACGTATGGACCAAAGACCTGTAACATCACAGGTAGTGTCCCACAAGGTTTGGTGCTTGGTCCTTTGTTGTGGAACATTATGTACGATGGGGTGCTCAGGTTGCCTATGCCCACGGGAACCACGACGATCGGCTTTGCAGACGATGTGGCGGTGGTGGTTGTCGCCAAATACTTGGAGGAAGTGACACAGAGGGCAAACGAGGCCGTCGAGAAGATCCGCCGATGGCTCTCGGCAAATGGCCTGCAGCTGGCAAACCACAAGACGGAAGCAGTCCTGGTGACTAGCAGAAAAGCGAGGGAGACCGTCACCCTCTCCATCGGTGGCTGCGACATAACCTCGCAGCCATCATTGCGATATCTAGGGATCCAAATAGATGCAAGGCTACGGTTCGACGAACACCTGCGAATTGTGAGCGCGAGGGCTGGAGCAGTGATGCTCTACGCAGCCCCTATCTGGTCGGAAGCCGCGGCGGTGGCATCGTACGCGCGACAAATGACTGCGGTCTATCATAGGAGTGCCCTGAGAGTAACCCGGGCATTTCGCATGGTCTCATACGATGCCGTGTGCGTGGTTGCCGCCGTGATGCCGTTCCATCTACTGTCTGAGGAACGGACGGTGATCCACCGGCGAAGGCGCGAAACTCAGTCAACCGAACGGTGCAACATTGCCACGGAAGCCAGGACGGCGATGGCAGCGCGATGGCAGCAGCTGTGGGATGAATCGACCAAAGGACGGTGGACTCATCGTCTCATTCCGGAAATCACCGTGTGGTCAGCGAGGCAGCACGGTGAGGTGGATCACTACCTCACGCAGCTGCTGACGGGACATGGCTGCTTTAGAGCCTACCAACTTCGCTTCAAGTTGGACGACGATGCTTCGTTCCCCGTTTGCCACCCTGTGCACGAAACCACGGAGCATGTATTCTTCCACTGCCCGCGCTTTGACGGAGAACAGGAGACCGCTAGTGTGACCGCCTGGGACGCGGTGTCCAACTATGCGGCCAAGGTCATCCAGGAGCTCAGACACACGGAGAAGGCACGGAAAGGCCTGCCCGTGGCGTAGAAGAGGAGGGTGAGTAGCCACACTCGAGGGCGCTTGACAGCCAGTCCGCCCCCGCGAAGTAATGCCTGACGGCGGTCTCGCGGGGTAGCGTGATGTATAGGGAGGTGGTTTTAGTTGGTAAAAATCCCACACGCTGTCTTTTGAAGATTTCCACCTGCCCTCGCAAAAAAAAACACACACAGACACACAAGGACACAGACACACACACGCACACACACAGACACACATACAGACAGACAGACGTCATTCCGAAAATAATCACATTCGATTCAGGGAAGGTCAAAACAAATCTCGAGTTCGAAATTTTTCATGATTACAATACTTACTTATTACTCTGTAAAAGAAAGTAAAAATAATTTTCAACATGTACCTTGAACCAAATTAAAGCTAATTTTAAATTTGCTTTTAGGAATATTTTGATATCTGCAAAATCAAAAATGATACAAGGTAAAGGCAACATTTTAATTTTTACACCAAAAAGTGCCTGTTTCTTGTTATTAATAACTATTATGTATTCACTCAATCTGTCTGTCTGTCTGTCTTTCTGTCTGTCTGTCTGTCTATCTGTCTGTCTGTCTGTCTGTGTGTGTGTGTGTGTGTGTGTCTGTGAACGCTCTAGGGCCAAAACTGTCGAACGTAAAATTATGAAACTTCAAACTTAAGACTTGTATATGCCCTAGATGTGCACCTCTTATTTTTGAAAAGAATATTCAAACCAGTAGTGCATGTTTACTCCATACATTTTTTGTTCTATCTCCAATATCACTAGAACGGCTACACTTACGGCAAAAATAGTTATGTTCATAATGAAAGATAATAATATTTCGCACAACTTTTGTTTGAAACATTTCTTCATAATTTGTACCGGTTATGAGATAACTGCTACGAAAAAACTCAAATATCTTATTTACGTTTCCATAATATATCTACACTTGTGACAAATTTTATTTTTAAATCGGATCAACCATGAGTTACATCATTTGTTTCTTGTTTATTGAAAACAAACAAGCATTACATTGACAGTTGTCTGTATGAATTAATATTTAAAAAATTGATTTCTTATTAGAATAAATTGTATCAGGTAAATTATTATAGAATCAATTTATATTATATATTTGCTAACATAATTAAATAACAATTTCAGAGTTTTACTGTGGAGTTTGACAGTTTAAGAGTGAATACGATAAGTACTTAAAATTCAGATCCATTATAAATTGGTATAATTATCCAGTTATTATTAAGTTAGTAATTTAATTTGAATTATCATTTTATATTGGTCAGCAAAAAATTTTGTTATCACTTAATAATAATAATTATTATCTGCGTCTGTTTTTGCCAGGAAAACAAAATAGACATTACAGAGTATTCCTGTAGAGTATTGGTTAGTTTGACCGTTTGTTTTAGATTATATATGTATATATATTTGTTTGTTTGGGATATATATGTATATTAATATCTATCTATTGAAAACTACGTAAAAGAAAGTTGAGTGCAGGCCACTCCAGATATTTTACTTTCTTTTACAAAGTAAGTAAGTATTGTAATCATGAAAAATTTCGAACTCGAGATTTCAACGGATATACATGTTTTGACCTTCCCTGAATCGAATGTGACTATTTTCGGAATGACGTCTGTGTGTGTGTGTGTGTGTCTGTGTGTGTGTGTCTGTGAACGCTCTAGGGCCAAAACTGTCGAACGAAAAATTATGAAACTTCAAACTTAAGACTTGCATATGCTTTAGATGTGCACCTTTTAGTTTTGAAAAGAATATTCAAACCGGAGGTGCATGTTTACTCTATACATTTCTTGTTCTATCTCCAATATCACTAGAACGGCTACACTTACGGCAAATATAGTTATTTTCATAATGAAAGATATAAATATTGCACACAACTTTTGTTTGAAACATTTCTTCAAAAAATGTACCAGTTGCGAGAAAAATGCTACGAAACATTATAAATATCTTGTTTAAGTTGCCATAGATTCGCATGTAGCTTATAAAATCGAATCATCTGTTATTTTGGCAGGAAAACAAAATAATCTCAATTATCTCAAGTTAAATGACATTTCAGAATATTTCTGTAGAGTATTGGTTAGTTTGATAGCTGGATTTGGTGATGGCCACTCCAGATATTTTTTGACTGTTGTGGTTGCATTATTAAAAAGATTTTGCACCTAATCTATTTTGAATTTTCTTGAATAAATTAATGTTTTAGGCTTGAAGATTAAATAGTTTAGCAGGAAGCAAGGATAACATTAATAGCGTAGGAGATATAAGTGTTCGGAAGTTAACACTTAAAACACTGGCTGAGTTGCTCAGTTTGCAGTAAAACCACTTGTTATGTAACTGTTGGTTTAATATTAAACCACAGTTATGTTTCATTCTGTTCAGTTAATATTAACTAATGGATTTCTTAACTTAAAGTTAACGTAGTGTTGGTAGACCTGGTGCGCTCTAGATTCTAATTTCACACTATTATTATGACAGAAATTACAGGTTAATGTCACAAAAAATCGTTAGCAAAATTTAAGTAATATCGAATCAGTGAACTGATCGAGAAGTGTTATGGGATTCTTTACATATAAGTAGTGCTGGTGAAAGAAAACGGTGTCATAATTTTACTGGGACGAAGAAAAGCTTATTGTTCAATTTGTACACCAATATAAGCATATAATTGAATGTAAAAAGATTATCTCAGTAATTAATAAAAGAAACATGATTAGGTACAATGCACCTATGCCCGAAGCTCGCCGTATTATATGTTTAATTAATTTTATTTATAAATGTAGGAAGAAGGTAATTAAGTTTTTGGGAAATTCAGTTATTTTTTAAAAGATAATTTTATTTAAAAACGGTTGTATTTCCAATCAAAAAAATATACCAGTGTAAGAATCCGACCCCTGTTTACGTCGGACGTTCTTACGTGAATATGTAACTGATGGTTACTATTCACGAGTTCGCCTTTTTGAGTGTGATGTGGATTAAAGAAATAAAATACACAAATAAAATAAAATATAATTTAGTTAACAAAAAGCATTAATTAAATTCAGAAAATATAAATTAATAATCACAGGTATATTTAAAGAAAGTTAAACAAAACAAATAAAAGATTTAGACAGATTGAACGATTATAAAAATGCATCGAAGTCACAATGATTTAAAGCCAACAATTCAAAGTTAAAAACGATTTAAATCAACCAAAACTATTCTCAGTAACAAAAGTAAAATTCACAAAATAACTAAAAATAAGTTCAAAAGAATTAAACACAAAAATAATTCTAAGTCCGCAACCGCATCAATTAAATATTACTCTAAGTCCCAAGTTTTAAACACACAAAACGATTCTAAGTTCCAAGACATTAACTTAAAAACTATACTAAGTCCGAATAACACTACATATTGCACTTGAGCGCGAAACTTCCGACTGGCGTGGACCCGATACGCGAACCAACTCCCTGTTTCTGTGTTAAACTTCTGCTTTTATAGCTAAACTCAGCCACCCACTGGTTGAAATTATACCGATTTCACCCCTCGCACCCTAGTTCTAAGCGACGCGTTCAAGCTTGTGCTTAACCCTGAGGCTGAGGCTAGCATTCTTATCTCCAGACAGAATTCAACGAATTGACCAAAATTCCACAGATATCAAATGCACACGTGCACACTGCCAGATGGTTAGTTTCACCCTCAGAGATACGATAGTAAATTAAATATATACATATTAAAATATAAAAAATAAACTAAGAAACTCTAGTTTCTTACACCAGGCCAATTTATCATTAATATAATACCCCAGAAATGTATGTATGTATGTATGTGAGTGTGTATGTGTAGAACGCTTCTTTGTAAAAATACAAATTGGCATGGCACTTAACCACTGCACCATGGCGACTGTTAATAATGTTATAAAAAATAATCAAATAGTTTATACTGAAATAAAACAATCACTACGATTCTGAAGTTCAGTCTGCTTTGAAATAGACAAAAACGAATCAAACGTCAGAATGAAATGTCAAAAAAGTGTTTGTGATAAATCTTCAATTAATTTGATGATTTAAAGTGCATTCAGTGTGTTGTGTACTTAATTAATTTGATGATTTGAAGTTTATTTAGTGTGTTGTGTACTTTACACATAGTGGCATCTGCTATATTATATTGATATGGTATGTCAATGAGAAATATAAATAATTGTTAGTTAATAAAATTAAGCTTTATTTATTCTAATTTGAAGTTTGTGCATTTATGTTAAAATGACCGACCAAAGAACAAATATAAATAAAAGTGCTACCACATGAGCGTCAAAAACAGTATTTTAAATGTGAATTAGTAACGTACGAGTTACGGAGTGGCCAAAAAACAGTGATTTTTGAAAATATGAGTTGCGGTAAGATTCTATAGTTGATCAAATTATAATAACTGCAAGTAAGTAAATTTATAATTCTGATTATTAGTGAAATAAAATCTTGAAGAGATAATTCAAACATATTTAGAAACATGATTGGTTGGCAATTTTATTTTTTATTTTTGATGGTACAATCCATTGTATTTTAGCATATAACTAATTATCATCACTTTTAAAACTGCCGTTGTGACACTGCATCAGTTTAATACTGCAAAATTCAGAATCTTGCCTGATTATTTAATTCAAAAACAATGAATCAAATGTCAAATCATTAAAAATGTTGTTGTAATACATATTTTTTGAATAATCGAATCAAATAATAAACAGCAATCGTAAGTAAATTTATAATCCTGCTTTTTGTGTAATAATACAATTAAGGAAACTGCCTTAATGATACAACACTTATGGCCAGTTGCACCAGACAAGGTTAAAATCAAAGTTTAACAAAACTTAGTTTAAATAAATCTTAGTTTTAAATTTTTTGGATGTTAAACAGTGCATTAGTTAATCTCAGCATAGTGATTTAAAAACAAGATAGCGTTCAAAAAAAGGACTCGATTTTTTCTTTATTATTATTTGCGATGTGGAAATTTGTATTGTGTAATTATTATTAAATTACATGAAGATTCGCCATCAGTCAAAACTGACCTATGTTCTGTATACCATATGGACACATGGTGCCCACGGGTGACCCTAGTTTATATAGAAAACATAGTAATATAACGTTCTGAATAGGTTTTTTTTTTCTTAATCCTTTAATAAATGCATTTTCTTTAATATTACAACCTCAACTTACCAACATGTATTTGGATTATCCTTTCAAATAAAATTTTAATTCATTCCTAAATAAAAACCTGCTTCTAAGGTAGTATTACTTTAATTATAGTTTAAACCCCCAAATTTCATAGTTTAACAAATGTCATGCATAAACTAGGTTTTATGTCATATCCATTATCTGAACAACAAAAATAAATGTTAAACTCTAGTTATAGTTAACCATAGTTTAAACCTTCAGTGAGCAATAGATATTCAAACATTAGCCACAGACAAACAGTCGTACATACATACTAATATATATATATATATATATATATATATATATATATATATATATATATATATATATATATATATAATAATAATTGCTTAAGTTGTATTGCCCCTGCCATAATTTTTATCTATGGTAACGCGCACACAGAAAGGAATACTCTGCATTTTCATGCAATGTAGATTTACTTATTTTTATTCCTATTTAATTTTAATATTTGATGACAAAATAATATTTTGCGTATAAAATAATACTAAATTATAAAAAATAAAACAGACTTATTATGATTAACAATGAATAACAATTTAAAAGTTTAATAAAACGTTCTTTTACCGTACTTGTATAATTATCAATATAAAATTGATATTTTTATGTTCCATAGGTAAATGTATAAAGTTTATATTTAGGTGGTAAACCGGGGGGGGGTCTGATTAAAAGAGATTGTCTAACGACGTCCCTGATTTGTATAGAAATAGAAATATTTATACAAGAGGCACGCTTGGATATTTTATTCAACCACACCGACCTGAATACAGAAATGTTACGTGGCTATATATAGAGATATAGCGGGTGAACAGGGTAAGGGTCGGAAGTGACGTGTCTTTACGGGACCTGTCCGCGAAGATAGATTCGTTACTTCCGGTGGTTTGAGTCAAGCTGACTTCTTTGTCGCTGTTATTTGTGTAAACCATATTATTTTGAAGCCTTGAACGTATACACTTGGCTTAATATTTATCCGAACGCAAACGTTGTTATTCATAGATTCACTAGAGCGAGAATCGTTCGAATTTCAATTAAGTTAGATTTTCGTAGGTTGCCACAAACACGAGTGTGATTGCGATATATTATTATTCGGACATGCACTTTGCGCGTCTCGTAACATTAAATTTAATTAAAAGGATAACAAGTTTGTATAAACACGGAGAGTTTTTAATTAGAGTGTCTTTAGAATGTTTTGTTTATGAAATTCTACAGAGAGTAGCGGGAGTATGAAGTAATATTGCGCAATATTGAGAGAGTTATATGTATGCTAACAGTGGTATAGATGTCGCTACCACTGTTAGCATAAATACAACATTCTATAATTACTATTATAACTCAGTTATAAATATTAATTAAATATCCAAACATAATTAATTAGAAAATTATTTAAAAAATATATATTATATTACTATGGAATTGAATAAAGCGTGAATGTCTTTACATTTTTGTGTATTTATTAAAAATATATCTGGAGTGGCCTGCACTCAACTATCTTTTACGCAGTTTTCACTGATTATTGATTATAAAAATATAAAATTAGAAAATAATAATTCAACAGAAAAAATATGATAACCAAGCTTACCTGATATAAATGAATGGGTGGGAAATGATACCAATACCAATTTGTAATGGTTTTTAAGTACAAGCTATCAAAACTAACCAATACTCTACAGAAATATTCTGAAATGTCATTTATCTAATTGGGTCTATTTTGTTTTCCTGTCAAAATAGCAGATGATCCGATTTTATAAACTACATGCGAATCCATGGCAACGTAAACAAGATATTTATAATGTTTTGTAGCATTTTTCTCGCAACTGGTACTTTTTTTGAAGAAGTTTTTCAAACAAAAATTGTGCGAAATATTCATATCTTTTATTAGGAACATAACTATATTTGCCGTAAGTCTGGCGGTTCTAGTGATATTGGAGATAGAACAAAAAATGTATAGAGTAAACATGCACTACCGGTTTGATTATTCTTTTCAAAAATAGGAGGTGCACATCTAAAGCATATACAAGTCTTAAGTTTGAAGTTTCATAATTTTTCGTTCGACAGTTTTGGCATTTCTTCAAAAAATTTACCAGTTGCGAGAATAATGGTACGAAACATTATAAATATCTTGTTTACGTTGCCATGGATTCGCATGTAGCTTATAAAATTGGATCATCTGCTTTTTTGTCAGGATAGCAATAGACTCTATTAGATAAATGACATTTCAGAATATTTCAGTAGAGTAGTGGTTAGTTTGACAGCAGGTTTTGGATATATATATATATATATATATATATATATATATATATATATATATATATATATATATATATATATATAGATATTTTTTGTGAGACAATAAACTAATTTTGGAAGTAAATTTTAAACTATTTAAGGTTGTGTTTGTAGACTAACTTATTCTAAATTAAATTTAGGGATTATGTCGCTTGGAAATCGGTCCTTCAGAGGCTTCAGAGGACGTTTAACACGAATTCCTGTTGAAAACAAAATACTGTATTAACTTTGGTTGGAAACCTAAACAACCCACGATTGTTTTCTCTTCCATCAGTTCATATTGGCCAAACATGCTACGTTTGCCCAAGGTCATTTGAACAACGGTGGATTGGACGGTGTCCTTTTCCAGGATCTAATTCCCGAGTTATTAAAATCGACGCATTTCCAAATTTGTTCTTAACAGGTAAGATTACTAAATATTTTTAAATATAATTGATACAATTTTATCAATCTGAAGATTGAATTTAATATGTAACTGGATTAACATCTGACAGTACTTAAATTTGACGTTTACAAAACGCACTATCGAAGCATAAATCCAGGGCCGCCGCGACCTATCGTGCAATGTGTGCGTAGCACGCAGGCGGCCAAATCTAAAGGATTCCCAAAATTTTGAAATTCATTTGAAAAATAAAGTGTCGAGACGTAATTTTCTTCGTTCTTACGTATACAGTGTATGTAATAGGGGTGGAATTTTTACTTTCTTTTACAGAGTAATAAGTAAGTATTGTAATCATGAAAAATTTCGAACTCGAGATTTCAACAGACATACATGTTTTGACCTTCTCTGAATCGAATGTGACTATTTTCGGAATGACGTCTGTGTGTCTGTGTGTGTGTGTGTGTCTGTGAACGCTCTAGGGCCAAAACTGTTGAACGAAAAATTATGAAACTTCAAACTTAAGACTTGTATATACCCTAGATGTGCACCTCCTATTTTTGAAAAGAATATTCAAGCCGGTAGTGCATGTTTACTCTATACATTTTTGTTCTATATCCATTATCACTAGAACGGCTACACTTACGGCAAAAATAGTTATGTTCATAATGAAAGATAATAATATTTCGCACAACTTTTGTTTGAAAAGTTTCTTCATAAATTGTACCAGTTATGAGATAACTGCTACGAAAAAACTCAAATATTTTATTTACGTTGCCATAGTGATACCTACACTTGTGACAAATTTTATTATTTTTAAATCGGATCAACCATGAGTTACATCATTTGTTTCTTGTTTATTGAAAACAAACAAGCATTATATTGACAGTTATCTGTATGAATTAATATTTAAAATATTGATTTCTAATTAGAATAAATTGTATCAGGTAAAAATTAATCAATTTATATTATATATTTGCTAACATAATTAAATAACAATTTCAGAGTTTTACTGTGGAGTTTGACAGTTTTAGAGTGAATACGATAAGTACTTCAAATACAGATCCATTATAAATTGGTATAATTATCCAGTTATTATTAAGTTATAGTAATTTAATTTGAATTTTCATTTTATATTGGTCAGCAAAAGATTTTGTTATCGCTTAATAATAATTATTATTATCTGCGCCTGTTTTTGCCAGGAAAACAAAATAGACATTTCAGAGTATTCCTGTAGAGTATTGTTTAGTTTGACCGTTTGTTTGAGATTATATATATATATATATATATATATATATATATATATATATATATATATATATATATATATATATATGTGGACAGTTTGTTTGGGAGGCCACTCCAGATATTTTATTTTTGCACACAGGCAGCCGCAACCCTCACGGCGGCACTACATGATTCAATCGCAATATTTTTTTGACTATTATATTTAATCATGATTCAAACTAATCACGATTCAGGGAATTTAGAAAAACATGATTATAAAGCGAAGAAATGCGTCTATAGATGAGCTAAACTACACAATTAAGAATAATGCTGAATTGTCCTAAAATTTATTTTTAATATATATTTATTTACACTACTAGGTACTTATGATTTATGTGCTACTAAATGATATTTTATAGATATCCACCCAGTTCGCGACAATACTCCACAGCCCTCAACACTATTATCCGTGATTCCAAAAGCAAAATATATTGAGTCATTTGGAAAACGGCAGTCAGTTATGAAAAGTAACCCTTTATATGTCGAACTTAAAAAAGAATTATATATATATATATATATATATATATATATATATATATATATATATGTATATATATATATATATATATATATATATATATATATATATATATATATATATATATTTATATAGAATTGTACTTTTAAATGTTATATAAAGCATTGTACTGTTAAATGTTATATAAGGCTACGTACTTTTAAATGATTACATGTCATATAAAGCATTGTTATTTTTTCAATATATTTAGTGTTTCGGCGTCTAAGGCCATTCACCGCGAACTGGTAACTATTTTGGAGAAGTCTTTACATTGCACTGATGAGATCAGTTGCTCTGATAAATTCCAATATTTGATTTTCTTTTTCAGTGCTGTATTTAAGAACATCCGTCAGTGTGCCTTCTATTCCAATCATATCTCTGATAGCCTGGTACCTTACACATTCAAGCAGTAGATGTTTAATCGTTATAGGTACTAACAATCCTCGTATACTGGTCCTTCAATTCCTGTTAATGTAATGTGTTGCATTGGTATGTCCTATTCTCAGTCTAGTGAGTGTAACCTGCTCACGGCGCGGACGTACGCTGGATAGTTTGAATTTTTGAGTAGTTGGTTTAATTAGTTTTAGGTGTGTTATAACCATGTTCCATTATTCTTGTCATTGATGATACTGGTGTGATAGTATAGTTTGACGCAGATCATCAAGTCGTACGGGAATCTCGATTACATATTGCTGATTGCTCGCATTATTGGCAGCTTCATCAGCAGCATGATTTCCAACGATGCTCATGTGCTCCGGAATCCACATTAAAGTTACTATTGTGCCAATGCTTTGTATTTCTACTCCTTTCTTTACAATTTCCTGTACAAGTGAGTCCGAATTAAAATGATCCTGGATGCTTGTGGTTCCACTAAGTGAATCAGTACAGATCAAAATACTTCTACTCTTCGGAATAGTGTTCATATAGTGTTCTAGAGCTTTATAAATTGCATACAATTCTTCAGTATAAACAAATGCCTTGGGTGAAAGTGGAAACATATATGCGACTCCATCCATGATGAAAACGCTTCCAGTACCAACTACTTTATTGGATCCATCTGTGTAGAGTATTAGCTCGGGTTGAATGTCTTTGACTACCTCATAAAATTGGTTTACGTATTTCTCTGGTGGGGTTGTATTCTTCGGCATAGAGGACAGGGAGATGTTAGTTATATATCGCATTGTACTTTTAAATGTTATATAAAACAATAAGATGGGATCGTATCCACTCAGTTTATGAAGAAGAATGATTGTACTTTTAATTATTTTATAGAGTATTGTACTTTTAAATATTATAGAAAGCATTGTACGTTAAATATTATATAAAGCATTGTACTTGTAATTTTTTGTTCTTTATTAGAAGATACCACATATATATATATATATATATATATATATATATATATATATATATATATATATATATCAGTGGAGGGGAGTACCGATTCCTACAATATATATATATATATATATATATATATATATATATATATATATATATATATATATATATATATATCAGTGGAGGGGAGTACCGATTCCTACAATATATATATATATATATATATATATATATATATATATATATATATATATATGAATATGAATATCTTTCATTATGACCATTACTATTTTTGCCATAAGTGCAGCCGTTCTAGTGATATTGGAGATAGAACCAAAATGCATAGAGTAAACATGCACTTCCGGTTTGAATATTTTTTTCAAAAATAGGAGGTGCACAACTAAACCATATACAAGTCTTAAGTTTGAAGTTTCACAATTTTACGTTTAACAGTTTCGGCTGTAGAGCGTTCACACACAGAGGTCACTCCCAAAAAAAAAACACATTCAATTCAGAGAAAGTATAATCGTTGAAATCTCGAGCCCGATTTTTTTTTGTGATCCCTATACTTACTTATTACTTCGTAAAAGAAAGTAAAAATTATCACAAATGCATTTCCATAACAATAAACATATAGCATGTATAAGACCCGCACGCTGAGGCTGTCAAGACGCAATCCTTTGCACTAAATGACAAAATAAGTTAAATCTCAATTCTGTGCCAATTTTCCACGTGTAAAATGTATCCGAAAAATTGTAAAGAGAGTATTAAATGCGCTTGTAAACCACACAAAAAGGACTCATGTATGCCGCAAGAATGGCAGATTAGCTGTAAGTTTCTAATAACTAGAACTATTTTGTAATCAAAAGTTTAAACCCCGTTTTCTCAGAATCATTTTTTTCAAATTTTTCATGATAATTCTTAATTAAAAACTGTCCTTGATGAACTACAAGCTTTTAATAAAAATTATTCAAAAACAATTTTATATGCATAAACAATGTGAAATTTGATCATCAAATTTGTGGATTTTTTTCAAATTTTCATATCTAGTTACATATTATACTTTTATGAGATTTTTTTGGTTCATCTATTTTCAAATATTATCAAAATTAGCAATATTGTTGGTTCTTATGTCTAAGATCGAAAATATAGACTGCATCCCGCCCGCTAATCATGAGCGCACAGCGGAAGACGTATTATTAAGAACTATAAATATACTATATTATATATATATATATATATATATATATATATATATATATATATATATATATCTATATATATATTTATATATATATATATATATATATATATATAATATAGTATATATATATATATATATATATATATATATATATATATATATATATATATATATACATATTATTTCATAATAATCGTTAACGTATCGATTGTCAAGATTCATAAAAAATATTAATATTATATCGATCGAGAATGGCCAATATATGATATGGGCACAACCTAGTATTTAAATATTCACGTAGTTTAGTAAATTGAACAGCTGGTAGTCCCTTTGTTAGAATGGTAGCTGTTTAATTTTCGAGAGCCACATATTTTACATTTACAGTGGAATCCACCTATAGTGAATCCGCATAAATTGGCAACTCGTTTATAATAAACGCATACACTTAGTCCCAACTAAATACTTATTTCACCTAATGTAATTTAATTCGCATAAAATGAACCCGCGTATTGTGAACTTTCGGCGATAATGGACTAAATTTAATATTTAAGTTATATGCGAACTCGGTTCGGCTGACAAGAATAAATTTTACACTAGAAACTCTGACACATTAAGTACAAAAAAAATGAAAATATCGCAGGCAGCAAACTTTCCCTGTAACACTCCACGCTTGGCATATTTAAATTTAAAAATAATTGTTTTTAATTATTATGGCCCACGTGTTCATAATTTGAGATAATGTCATAGATATAAAAATACTTTTTTAGATTTTTTTTAATACACTAATAGAAGTTCATATTATAAAATCAATATTATAATTTTTTATGGCTTTAGGAATATCAATATGAAAATATCTTAGATTTTTCTTGTAGAATTTTGGTTGCATTTATTATTTTTCTAAGGGCAGTATTAAGGGGGTTCCAAAATTGAGGGGCCCTATAACTCCGGAAGTAAACAGACGATTGAATATAAACTGCGAACAGATTTAAATGGGATGCCAAATAATATTTTACATTTACAGTGGAATCCACCTGTATCAATATCAATTTAATCTAGACCCCATGTGGTTCAAATCACTTTTGTACCTTCAGAGCAGTAGAGGGTACGAGCGATGACTAACATCCAGGTTTATATATTTTTGGATTCGAGAATGCTATAGACACACGACCGAAAGCTTTACCTCTTCGTATGGCGAGCTAAAAATGAATAAGTATTATTTTGTTTATTTATAATCATGCGTGTAAGAGTTGAATCCTATTCCAATAAAAATTTGTAAAATAAAATGTGTACTTTCGTTATAGTGAACACTCGTGTATAGTAAACAAAATTCTTGATCCCTTAGTTTTCCATAAGCAGATTCCACTATATATTACTTTCCTTAAGGTAAAATAAATTGTATTTTTGGTATTCGTATATGTTCAAAATCGAAATTATGAATATTCTCTATTTGAAAATGAGTATTTGGTATACTGATTTATGAATAGATAATATTTCAAATTATAAACAGTAGCAAACAAACAGGTAAAAATATGTATATACACCTGAGCGTTATTAATTAGAACATTATTATTATTGAATACCGATATAAATATTATTTGTAAACATCAAATACAAGAGCGCTTCTATGCGCATCTGTGTGTTATATGCCATTAATTTGCAAGCACGTACCTAGCTAGAACATCGTTCTCGTACAGGTAAGGCCATTCCCGTGGAGGGGTTTAATTCATGTGCAGCACTCCAGTTCGCTCGTAATTGAATAGATGGGCCTCCTCATCTTTACTACATACAAAAACAGGCACACACAGGACCGTCTTGACACTAGAGACACATGAGGTCCGGGCCTAGGAGCATCCGACTCTAGAAAGCACATCACTGGGCAAAATGACCACATCCACATCTGTGTATCAGTCTTAATCTCTATTGGTCATTCCGGAATAATATTGTATATTTTGAAAATTATTTTATGAGGGTGTGATTTTAATAAAATGTGTGTTAAACAACTAGTGCAAGCCGCAATGAAATATTAGTTTTTAAAAATATCAAATCTTTTGACAATATCGTATTATTTTACTGATAACGCCTCATATATCATTGGTTTCGAAGCTCAATTTGATTTAAGACGGCTCTGGTCTCACACTATTCTTGAATACGTTTCCCGTTTTATTGGTTATCAATGTAACACAATTCGTGAACTGTCAGTGACATACATACATACATAACGTGGCAGACAACCGCTTTCATTCATATCGTACAATCACATAGTTACAATCATCCTCAATACAACTCTGTCCTTGCAAACCACACCCGCTTCATTTACACTAAATACACGCCCTTTTCCCGCTTACTCGCGACTTGCCTGTTGCCTTACGTTCAATTCATTCTCAATCATACACATCCATTCCTTTCAGGACGACCCTGGATATCTACTCGATTTGCTTCATCCATATAATTATTACTTTCATATACGCAGTAATAAGTAAGTCTAGTAATCATGAAATATTTCGTACTCAAGATTTCAACGAAAATACACGTTTTGGTCCTCCTTGATATGACTATTTTCGGAATGACGTCTTTGTGCTGGTTTGTCAGACTACGTATCTGTGAACATTCTAGAGCCAAAACTGTCGAACGAAAAATTATGAAACTTCAAACTTAAGACTTGTATATAACCTAGATGTGCACCTCCTATTTTTGAAAAGAATATTCAAACCGGTAGTGCATTTTGTTGTAACTTGTAACTACGTAAAAGAAAGTCCCGCGTTGGCCACAACCCATTTTTTTCATTGGGTGTATACATACTAGTTAGGACTTACAAAAAACAGGGTGCCTATTCTGTAATATAGCAACAGTTGATTTTGCTGCAATTGATGACATATAGCAATATCAGATGTTGCTGTCTACAGAATAACCCTAATGTTACTATCCCAGGGGGTTATACATTTTGATTTCAGAGACAAAATTTAAGTTGGCAACACTACCTTTCAAAACATTTAGTTGTTTTTGAGGCCTTCGTTATTTTTTTATATTTCTATTTTGTTCATATTAAATCAGTCTTTTTAAAAACTTACTCTATTTTCCTTGTGTTCTTTTTCTATTTTCTCTAAATTGAAAATAAACACGAAAGTAAAATAACAATATAGCAAGTGGAGTTGTTGATATCCATTATGGAAGAACACCTGAATTTTACACGTGCAAAGTGGTTGGGAGTAGAGGGAATGATCCAAGAAAACAATATTAAATGTT
The DNA here is from genome assembly GCA_933228885.1 of Leistus spinibarbis. Taxonomy (NCBI): domain Eukaryota; kingdom Metazoa; phylum Arthropoda; class Insecta; order Coleoptera; family Carabidae; genus Leistus; species Leistus spinibarbis. The sequence goes on from OW121791.1 coordinate 9,569,947, forward strand.
TCAAATTTATTTTATTTATAATACCTGTACCTCTATAAATACAATTTGCAATTTCCTTTCAAATATAATATTGATGGCTCTGAAAAGAGCCTATTTTATTTTTGGTAACGATACTACTAAAAGTATCGCTGTATGTAACGTCGCCAGTTTTCTTACCCCCTTTGCTTCCAAAATACATCTGCATTTCTGAGCATCTGTTAATATTCGTCTTAGAATTCTATTTTCATGTCGCTGTTCTTATTTTTTATTCCTGGATAATTTGCAATGTTGCATACACATTAGCCATAATTTAATACAAAACTAATATGAAAATTCATAAATATGAAAAATATGTTTCACTAAATATAGCTTACCTTTTAATTAATATCACAACTCACTAACAAATTTTGTAGAAAATCTAACCACAAAACTTATTCAATTTAACAAAAAGCGTGAAATATGATGCTAAAATTTTCAAAATACTGCATCCACATGAACTGCCAAAATAGCAATTGCAGCAACACCCCGTGCACTGTTGCTGCATATATTGATAACAGTGCCATAATATAGCACTGTTTCATAATGTACACGCTAGATGTCAGCAGTAAAATAGCAACTGTTGCTAGGATAGCAATATGTGTTACAGAATAAGCACTCAGAACTTGGATTTTTTTTCTTTCTTATTTTACTGGAAACATAAAACCGGCACTTTTTTGTGTAAAAATTTTTTCTTTGTAACAAATTTGAATTTGTAGATTTCAACATTTTTCAAAAAACAATTTCAAACTACTGCAGTATAACCCCTTAATTTTTTGACAGTTTGGAGTATCATTAATATAATAACCCAGAAATGTTTGTATGTGAGTGTGTATGTGAGTGTGTGTGTATGTGAGTGTGTATGTGAGTGAGTGTGTATGTGTGGAACGCGTTTTTGAAAAAATGCAGATTGGCATAGACGGGGATCGAACTCACGACCTCCAGGGTGAAAGGCATGACACTTAGCCACTGCACCATGGCGACTGTTGATAATGTTATAAAATATCTGGAGTGGTCTGCACTCAACTTTCTTTTACGCAGTTTTCACTAGATATAAATATATGTATATGTATATATATATCCAAAACCTGCTGTCAAATAAACAAATACTCTACTGAAATATTCTGAAATGTCATTTATCTAATAGAGTCTTTTGTTTTCCTGACAAAAAGCAGATGATCCGATTTTATAAGCTACATGCGAATCCATGGCAACGTAAACAACATATTTATAATGTTTCGTAGCATTTTTCTCGCAACTGGTACATTTTTTGAAGAAATGTTTGAAACAAAAGTTGTGCAAAATATTAATATCTTTCATTATGAATATAACTATATTTGTCGTAAGTGTAGCCGTTCTAGTGATATTGGAGATAGAACAAAAAATGCATAGAGTAAACATGCACTACCGGTTTGAATATTCTTTTCAAAAATAGGAGGTGCACATCTAGGGTATATACAAGTCTTAAGTTTGAAGTTTCATAATTTTTCGTTCGACAGTTTTGGCCCTAGAGTGTTCACAGACACACACACAGACACACAGACGTCATGCCGAAAATAGTCACATTCGATTCAGGGAAGGTCAAAACATATATATCCGTTGAAATCTCGAGTTCGAAATTTTTCATGATTACAATACTTACTTATTACTCTGTAAAAGAAAGTAATAATCAAATAGTTTATACTGAAATAAAACAATCACTACGATTCTGTTCAGTCTGCTTTGAAATAGACAAAAACGAATCAAACGTCAGAATGAAATGTCAAAAAAGTTTTTGTGATAAATCTTCAATTCAAAGTTTAATCTTAAGTTTAAGGGGAGTAGCATGCTATAATTTTTAATTTTTAAGTATATAATATGAAATAAGTGCATATTATTGCCTAATTATCATATATTTTTAGCAAATACGTGTTTCTGTACATTTATTTTAATTCATAGTTAATATTTTTCACTTCAAAATGGCCAAGAAGCAGTGATTTTTGAAAATATGAGTTGCGGTAAGATTTTATAGTTCGTCAAATTATAATAACTGCAAGTAAGTAAATTTATAATTCTGATTATTAGAGAAATAAAATCTTGAAGAGATAATTCGAACATATTTAGAAACATGTTTGGTTGGCAATTTTATTCTTTTATTTTTGATGGCACAATCCATTGTATTTTAGTATACAACTAATTATCATCACTTTTAAAACTGCCGTTGTGACACTGCATCAGATTAATACTGCAAAATTCAGAATCTAGCCTGATTATTTAATTCAAAAACAATAATGAATCAAATGTCAAATCATTAAAAATGTTGTGTAAAAAGGATTTGTAATACATATTATTAGAATAATCGATTCAAATAATAAACAGCATTCGTTAGTAAATTTATAATCCTGTTTTTTATATACAATCATAGAAACTGTCTAAATGATACAACACATATGCACCATACAAGGTTAAAATCAAAGTTAAACAAAATTTTGTTTAAATTTATCGCATGTTACACAGTGCATGATAAGCGATCGATTAGTTAATCTCAGCATAGTGATCTAAGAACAAAATAGCGTTCAAAGAAAGAACTCGATTTTTTCTTTATTATTATTTGCGATGTGGAAATTTGTATTACTATTATAGTCAAACGATACAAAATGAAGAAAAACCGTGTTATTATTATTAAATTACATGAAAATTCGCCATCAGTCAAAACTGACCTATGTTCTGTATATCATATGGGCACATGGTGCCCACGGGTGACCCTAGTATATATATATATATATATATATATATATATATATATATATATATATATATATATATATATATTTATTGTGAGGAGGTATCTTTGGCTGACCTCTCACGCTTATGCCGCACGTCGCGTTTCTTTTGTTCGGGCGCCAATCAGTGGGGAAATAAGAACTTTAGTATAGGATAGGGAAAGGTGGGAAAGACGGTGATTCTTTCGACGTGCGGGCCCTGATAGCTTCTTGGGAGGCAGTTCCAGGTCGTTGAGAAAATAACAAGAGCGTAGATACTGTTCAAAACACTTTTTCTTTGCTGGTTAGGCGATAAAACATAACAGAATAATAACAGAATAACACGGATTATTTACAGACTCGTAACGGAAACAGTACTAATTATTTAACAAAATAACAGAATAAACAACGGATTATTTACAGACTCGTAACGGAAACAGTACTAATTATTTAACAGAATAAACAACGGATTATTTACAGACTCGTGACGGAAACAGTACTAATTATTTAACTGAATAACAGAATAAACAACGGATTATTTACAGACACGTAACGGAAACAGTACTAATTATTTAACAGAATAACAGAATAAACAACGGTTTATTTACAGACTTGTAACTATAACAGTACTAAATATTTAACAGAATAACAGAATAAACAACGGTTTATTTACAGACTTGTAACGGAAACAGTACTAATTATTTAACAGAATAACAGAATAAACAACGGTTTATTTACAGACTCATAATGGAAACAGTACGAATTATTTAACTAAATAACAGAATAAACAACGGATTATTTACAGACTCGTAACGGTAACATTTACGTGTGTATTTTGCGTGTGTGTCTCGGTTAGGGAACCAGCCAAGACGTGAGTGTGTGCGTGTGCGTCTCGGTTAAGGAACCGGCCAAGACGTGTGTGTGTGCGTCTCAGTTAGGGAACCGGCCAAGACGTATGTGTGTGTGTGTGCGTCTCGGTTAGGGAACCGGCCAAGACGTGTGTGTGTGTGCGTCTCGGTTAGGGAACCGGCCAAGACGTGTGTGTGCGTGTGCGTCTCAGTTAGGGAACCGTCCAAGACGTATGTGTGTGTGTGTGCGTCTCGGTTAGGGAACCGGCCAAGACGTGTGTGTGTGTGCGTCTCGGTTAGGGAACCGGCCAAGACGTGTGTGTGTGAGTCACACTAACAAATTATGTAAAGCTCACCGGTTACAGGTATACATGGTAGTGCACAATTATCAGTTCGGTAATTTCTATCTCGGCGGAACGACGGCGTGCTCTGAGTCTAGAGGCTCAGGGAACTGAGGCTCGAACAAGACTGACCTTTTGCTCAAATCGGGGCTGCTTATATATGGTTTTTAGGGAGACAATTGCCGATCGTCCCCAATAGGATTCGTCCACGTACCAGAGACGATGTCACTATTGTCCAATAGCAGGTCGGTAAAAACATGGATATTTCATTGTTTCCAACGCCGACGTGGTTAATGTTTAAACACAAAAATATTTAATACATAGTTATTATATTGTTAACTGTTAGTTCAAATTCCCTTAGTTGGTGAACACGCGTATGTTGTTTAAGCTCAAATTTTAACAGTTTAAATTTAAACTGTCTGTGCTTTTTTAGGTGAACAAAACGTGACTTCGTCACAATATATATATATATATATATATATATATATATATATATATATATATATATATATATATATATATATATATATATATATATATATATATTAAAAACTACGTAAATGAAAGCTCTGCGTTAGTCACAACCCATTTTTACTTTCTTTTACAGAGTAATAACTAAGTATAGGGATCACCAAAAAAATCGAACTCGATATTTCAACGGATATACACGTTTTGAGCTCCCCTGAATTGAATGTGACTATTTTCGGAGTGACGTCTGTGTGTGTGTATGTGAACGCTCTAGAGCCGAAACTGTCCAACGTAAAATTATGAGACTTCAAACTTAAGACTTATATATGGTCTAGTTGTGCACCTCCTATTTTTGAAAAGAATATTCAAACCGGCAGTGCATGTTTACTCTATGCATTTTTGTTCTATCTCCAGTAACACTAGAACGGCTGCACTTATGGCAAAAATAGTTATGTTCATAATAAAAGATATTAATATTTCGCACAACTTTTGTTTGAAAAGTTTCTTCAATAAATGTACCAGTTACGAGAAAACCGCTACCGAAAATTTTAAGAATCTTGTTTACGTTGTCATGGATTTGAATGTAGCTTAATTAATCGGATCATCTGCGCCAGTCGATATTTCGACAAGAAAACAAAATGGTCTGAATTAGATAAATGACATTTCAGAATATTTCTGTAGAGAATTGTTTGATAGTACTTCATAACCATTACAAATTGGTATTGGTATAATTTTCAACCCATTCATTTATATAAGGTAAGCTTGGTTTTCATATTGTTTCTGTTGGATTATTATTTCCTAATATTATATTTTTATAATCAATAAATATTGATGAAAACTACGTAAAAGAAAGTCCCGCGTTGGCCAAAACCCATTTTTTGCTTATAAATCAACATTTTCAACCCTGAATTCGGCGGATATTAAAACAAAATTAATGTTATAAGGGGCTTTTAGGAATAGAATTCGACGATCTAATCGTTCCAATAGTCGCTTTTTCTATTTTTTTACCCCCTGAGTTGGTATATTCATAATTTGATATATTTTTCCAACCAATCATGTGTCTAAATATGTTTGAATTTACTCTTCATAATTTTGTTTATTATTTTATTTATAATATAATTTATAAATTTATTTACTGCATCTATTTGTAGTTAAACATATAATTTATTGTTATTGGGTATTTCTATGGCCCTGACTATGAAAAAAATACTGGGAGATTGCTAACAGCTTTACCTTTTGAAATATAGTTTTATTAATTTGACAAAAAAAAAACATGTTTACGAAATATCTATTGAACACTAGCAAATGATCTTTTATAAGATTTCCTTGAATGAACGACTTTAGGTAGATCTCGTTGCAGTAAAAATAGTAAATGAGAGTTAGCTATAACTCAAAAACAAAAGCTGTTAGAGAAAAATTGTTGCCATATTTAAAAAATACGCGTCAATTTAAGATAGAAACAAAAAAAAATCATAGGAAACAAACAATTTTATTTTTGTTGTTGACCAGTGTTATAGAATATAATAAAATAATTAAAGATTTTGAAATTTGGACATTTAATTAAAATTGTTAATTATCATTATTTGCATAAATGTTTGATATTTAAATAATTCATTCTGATAACAAAGTCGGAAAAAGCGCGGTAACTGAAATACTACTTGATGGCACTTGATGAAGTTAGTAAGCTAGCAAATTAAGCTAGCAGGTTTTGCCTAGCAGCAGCGAAATATAATACCCCATTGAACGCCTGCTTCCCGCCAATTTCTGTAATTTTTGAATACGACATCTCTCTTTGGTTGAAGTTTATAGTTTAGAGTTACGATATTTGTCAACATGAATAAAAAGGTTATGTTATCCGACTTTCTGAATGACGATGCAAGGACGTCATAAATAGTTGTACAGACGGCGGACTGTATTTATTTGCAGAAATAAATTACAAATTCTGTATTAATACATAAAAATAATCAAGATATTTATGTTGATTTAATAAATAGCTGGGTTTTAGAATTTTTAATTATTTAAAGGAAACACAACTAAATTGACAGATGTACCTTAGTTATAAAATATTTTGTTGCTAGCAGATGCTAGCGAAAAAATCAGGGCTAGCTTTTTGTTGCTACCTCTTCAAAAATCTAATATTATTTCCTAATTTGTCTATTGCTTTTATTAAATGTTGTAACTGCGGTATTACTGCGAAATGAATGATACAAACAATATTTTGAACATTTGTACACGTGCATTAAAACAGTCTCTATTCATGTATTATTACACAAAAATCGGGATTATAAATTTACTTACGGTTTCTGTTTTCTAATTGAATCAATTATTCAAAAAATATGTATATTACAAACCTTTTTACACAACACTTTCAATGATTTGACATTTGATTCGTTATTAATTTTGAATCAAATAATCAGGTTAGATTCTGAATTTTGCAGTGCCACGGCAGTTTTAAAAGTAATTATGGGTCCTATGCTAACACACAATGGCACAATGTACACAACTCGATATGCATTTTTCAGATTCGGAATATATTTAAAATTGACATTTGAATTATTCTGACGTATAACCTTTTATTTTTACATAGGGCAAATTACTTGATTAGAAATTTATTAATTGCTGTTGTGTAGTCTTTTATTTCAGTATTAACTATATGATTATTTTTTATAACATTATTAGCAGTCGCCATGGCGCAGTGGTTAAGAATCTTGCCTTTCACCCTGGAGGTCGTGAGTTCGATCCCCGCCTATGCCAATTTGAATTTATACAAAAAAGGCGTTCTACACATACACACTTACTCAGTTAGTCACATACATACAAACATTTCTGGGTAATTATATTAATAATATTGTGTATATGTATGTGAAAACTACGTAAAAGAAACTCTAGTGCAGGCCACTCCTGATATTTTAATGTAGAAAACATATTTGCTGCCATTGATTTTAGAGCAGATTAACTAACAATGTGTACAATTTTGATTAGTGTACATAAGTCATAACGCAACAATGAAAGCAATGATATTTATTTAAGGTTTCCATTTTGTTTTTATTGAGTTCGCAATCTGAACTTCAGCTCACCGAATAAATGCAAATAACACAGACAGTACAAACTGTACTGCGTCTTCAAATGAATATTAATATTATTACATTGTTGTACAATGTTGACGAAATTCATATATTGTCTTACATGTTACTTTAGTTATAATGAATATACACTCATTAATATATGCTGAACTAATTTACAAATTAATTAAATATTTACGAAACACTTTCATTTAGGTACCTAACCTATTAATGACAATATGTATTTTGACAGTATATAAAATACGCTTCAAAAATGCAAGCATATGTGCAGGCACCAATGTTTTTAGCTCACCGTTTTATTTAATTTTTGGATGTTTTAATTTTTTTGTTTAATAAAATACATTTTTAACCACTGATGTTTAAGGGGGAACAACACGGTGACTGTTTAAAAAAATCGATTTTTCTTTTTTATATAATTTTAAAGAATGTATCTTTTAGAATACTTCCCTAAAATATTATGCTGAAATTCGTACAAATAACGAAGGTACACCGCATTTTCCTTTGACGCGCACATTGCTGACAATGGTCGTTCATAATATTTTTAGTGTGATTAGTTGAAATTTTGAAGTGAAAATGGATCGAAATGGGTAGTAGATTAACTCCTAAACGACAATGACAGGTCAAAAGAAAACAACATTGTCCCCTTGAAATCGAACAGGTCGACACGGCACCAAACGCTGCGGCGCTTTAAACGCGTTTCTCTCGAAACGCTGTTTTTTGTTATGGGGCTGGACGCTCACGCTACAATTTACTTCGGATATTTTTAGCTCGCCGTACAGTAAGTACAAAAGAGCTATACTGATTGGTCGTGTGTCTGTAACATGCTCGGATCGAAAAAAAATCTTAACAAAAAGTTCTTGTATTTTCGCCTTGAATCCAAATATATATATAACTCATATACTTGGATGTATGTATCTCGCTCGCTCGCTCGCTCGGTCGGTCGGTCGTAAGATCTGAGTTTTGACCGCAACTCCTCTGAAGGTACCGGGCCGATTTTAATTTAACTTGAAGCTTATCAAATTGGCTTCAGTGGTACGTAGGATTTTTTTTTTATATTTAGTATCATTTTCGGATAAAATAGTGGGTCAAAAAATAGGTAATTTTTTTCAAATGGCCACTACTTCGCGAAAAAAATTTTTTTTTGTAAAATCCTACGTACAACTGAAATTACAGCTATATAGATTAAGATAAATTTAAAAAAATTGTATCAGATGATTACAACCTGCGCATCATCCATAACCATGACGCTACCTCTTCTTTGAGCTGCCTCTGAGAACGCAAAGAAAGGCATCAAACTAATTATAACAACAGGATTTGTTTAAAACGAAAAATACGACTAGAGGGACATAGATGCTACATTAAATAAGCTATATCTGAAAATATAATTTCTAAATATTGTTTAGTTTTCAATAATTGGTTGAAAACAGAACTTAAGGGGTTATACGCAGTCAGGATTTTCAAAATTCGATTTTTTCAAATTTCATTTTTGTAATGTACATATTCTTAAGTATATACACAGAAAATTTCATATCTTTCCGACAAATATCCTCGAAGGTACACGCATATTTGCAAAGATTTACATTGAGTGACTGTAGTAGTGCGACGCTATTCCCATATATTGAAGAGTAGTCAGTCATAACAGCCAAACGTGAGCTCGTTTATACTCTCTGTTGTGATTTCTCCGTGAAAATTAAGTGTAGTAGAGAATAGAGAGCATCTTCCAAGATGCAAAAGTCGAGACCATAGAAGAGAAAAAATGTTTTAATCCAAAAACAGCTGAGACGGACGAAAGTAGTTTTAGTGCTTCTGCGACAGAATTAAAAATGGGTTGTGGCCAACGCGGGACTTTCTTTTACGCAGTTTTCATCAATATTTATTGATTATAAAAATATAATATTAGGAAATAATAATCCAACAGAAACAATATGAAAACCAAGCTTACCTTATATAAATGAATGGGTGGAAAATTATACCAATACCAATTTGTAATGGTTTTGAACTAACTAACTATCAAAACTAAACAATTCTCTACAGAAATATTCTGAAATGTCATTTATCTAATTCAGACCATTTTGTTTTCTTGTCGAAATATTGACAGGCGCAGATGATCCGATTTATTAAGCTACATTCGAATCCATGACAACGTAAACAAGATTCTCATAATTTTCGGTAGCAGTTTTCTCGTAACTGGTACATTTATTGAAGAAACTTTTCAAACAAAAGTTGTGCGAAATATTAATATCTTTCATTATGAACATAACTATTTTTGCCGTAAGTGCAGCCGTTCTAGTGATATTGGAGATAGAACAAAAAATGCATAGAGTAAACATGCACTGCCGGTTTGAATATTCTTTTCAAAAATAGGAGGTGCACAACTAGACCATATACAAGTCTTAAGTTTGAAGTCTCATAATTTTACGTTGGACAGTTTTGGCTCTAGAGCGTTCACACACACACACACGCACACACACAGACGTCACTCCGAAAATAGTCACATTCGATTCAGGGATGCTCAAAACGTGTATATCCGTTGAAATCTCGAGTTCGATTTTTTTGGTGATCCCTATACTTACTTATTACTTCGTAAAAGAAAGTAAAAATGCAAGAGGAGATCTTGCATGAGAGAGAAGAATGGTCCGCAGACAACACCAAATTGAATTATTAGAAGCTGTCGAAGGAATGAAGGGTTTATTATATGGTCCTGGAATAGACAACTCGTTGTAAGTAGTTTTTTTTTTATTATGTGCAAAGTGGTTTTGAAACTTTAAATGCGTTTTTCTCAAAACTATGTTTTTAATGTCGGTGAGCAAGATATCTTGGAAACGGCTGAACCGATCAGTTTCAAATTTGTACACAAGCTAAATTAATATATTTTTTAGTGATTGATCGAAAGTTTTTTCTCGCCGATAAATAATTTTCATTTTATAAACAATTTAAAGCCAAAATTTTTATCGAAAATCGATTTTTTTTGTAAGCCGCCATTTTGTTAAAGATTAATATTTTCCTTATTCCAACGATTGAATATCAGTTAATACCTTATATTCACGATTTTTGTTTGGTTTTTTCATTTCAGAACATCCAGTTCAGAGATATCGTGCTCACCGCAAAACGCCTATTTTAGAGGAGCTCCAGAGATCGGCTACATCAACTTCAAAAATCATTATTTTTACAAATAAAAAATGGGTTGTGGCCAACGCGGGACTCTCTTTTACGTAGATTTCATTATATATATATATATATATATATATATATATATATATATATATATATATATATATATATATATATATATATATATATATTGTCACGTTTTTAGAATTTATTGGCATGCGTTGCAATTGGTTTTGTTTTAGAGTTTGTTGATTAGAAAATTATTATCTGTCATCATACTTTTTGCCACTAATCTCGATTATCGTTCCGCTTTCTCATTCGTTATTCTACCGTTATTCATTCTTTATTCTACCGTTATTTTACCGTTCTACCGTTTATTTGTTCCTTTGGTTTTCGTTTGGAGCGGATACTCTACAGAAGAAGACGGAAGGGCGTTCTCCTAAGAGAACTGGCGCAGACACACCAACTAGTCTAAAGTCCAACGTCTTAAAGAAACCGGGTAGAGTATCCGTATCCTTTTCCCCGTTTAATTATTTTATTTATTTTATTATTTTAGTATTGTGTTGGCGTTACGCCCAGTTAAGTCCCGATTTCTATTTTGTAATAAATTTGTTTAAAACCGATTTCGTTTACATTTCTTACCAACGACGTCATAATTATAAAGGGTGTGTGCCAAATCCACCTACGAGCTAGCCGGTGTGGATTTGCCGTGGCAATATATATATATATATATATATATATATATATATATATATATATATATATATATATATTATATATATATATATATATATATATATATATATATATATATATATATATATATTCCTAACAAACTGTTAAAAAATACCAATATTACACAATTATACACTGAAATTGTACCAATTATCTTATTATTTTAAGTTATCAAATATTGTTTCATCAAAATTTATTGATTATAAAAATATAATATTAGGAAATAATAATCCAACAGAAACAATATGAAAACCAAGCTTACCTTATATAAATGAATTGTTGGAAAATTATACCAATACCAATTGGTAATAGTTTTGAAGTACTAGCTATCAAGACTAACCAATATTCTACTGAAATATTCTGAAATGTCATTTATCTAATTCAGTCTATTTTGTTTTCTTGTCGAAATATTGACAGGCGCAGATGATCCGATTAATTAAGCTACATTCGCATCCATGACTACGTAAACAAGATACTTAAGATTTTTAGTAGCAATTTTTTCGTAACTGGTACCTTTATTGAAGAAACATTTCAAACAAAAGTTGTGCGAAATTTTAATATCCTTCATTATGAATATAACTATTTCGCAAATAATAATAAAGAAAAAATCGAGTCCTTTTTTTGAACGCTATTTTGATTTTAGATCTTGCTATGACTATGCTGAGATTAACTAATCGATCGCACTGTGTAACATCCGATAAATTTAAACTAAGATTTATATAAACTAAGTTTTGTTTAACTTTGATTTTAACCTTGAATGGTGCAACTGGCCATCATCAAGTATTAAGACAGTTTCCATGATTGTATTATTACACAAAAAACAGGATTATAAATTTACTTACGATTGCTGTTTATTATTTGATTCGATTATTCAAAAAATATGTATTACAAACCCTTTTTACACAACATTTTTAATGATTTGACATTTGATTCCTTATTGTTTTTGAATTAAATAAGCTAGATTCTGAATTTTGCAGTATTAAACTGCAGTGTGACGGCAGTTTTAAAAGTGATAATTAGTTATATGCTAAAATACAATTGATTCTGCCATCAAAAATAAAAAATAAAATTGCCAACCAATCATGTTTCTAAATATGTTTGAATTATCTCTTCAAGATTTTATTTCTCTAATAATAAGAATTATAAATTTACTTACTTGCAGATATTATAATTTGACCAACTATAGAATCTTACCGCAACTCATATTTTCAAAAATCACTGCTCTTTGGCCATTTTGAAGTGAAAATATTTACTATGAATTAAAATAAATGGACGGAAACACGTATTTGCTAAAAATATATGCCAATTAGGCTATAATATGCCCTTATTTCATATTAAATACTGAAAAATTGAATAATAACATGTTACTCTCCTTAAACTTAAGATTTACAATTCAAACAATGTTTCCGTAATTCGTACGTCACTAATTCACATTGAAATACTACTCACGTGGTAGCACTTTTATTTATATTTGTTCTTTGGTCGGTCATTCTAACATAAATTCTTAATAGCGATTCACACACTTCAAATTAGAATAAATAAAACTTAATTTTATTAACTAACAATTATTTATATTTCTCATTGACATACAATATCAATATAATATAGTAGATGCCACTCTATGTAAAGTTCACAACACACTAAATAAACTTCAAATCAAATTAATTGAACATTTATCACAAAATCTTTTTTGACATTTCATTCTGACGTTTGATTCGATTCGTTTTTGTCTATTTCAAAGCAGACTGAACTTCAGAAAAGTAGTGATTGTTTTATTTCAGTATAAACTATTTGATTTTTTTGTGTAACATTATTAACAGTCGCCATGGCGCAGAGGCTAAGAGCCTTGCCTTTCACCCTGAAGGTCGTTAGTTCGATCCCCGTCTATGCTAATTTGTATTTTTACAAAAAAAAAAGCGTTCTACACACATACACTCACACACTTACACACATATATTTCTGAATAATTATATTAATAATATGTATATACTAAATATAAAATTTTGTGAGAGGAAGGGGCAAAATATAAGTTTCACAAAGGAGCCCTTCATCCACGCGGTGGTCCTGTTCAGAATACGCTCAAAATAAAAACAAACATTCGGGCGGCCGTCGTTGTGTGAAATTTCAAACAATAAAAATAACAAAAATTTGAGTAACAATTCAATATTTATTGTCGTCTATTTATACTTTATGTAATCTTAACATACAAATTATAAGATTAATTCATTTAATATATCACTATGATAACTATGAGAAGGTTCATTATGTCCTAAATATGTCAAAAGTAGCCGGGAGACAAATACTTAGAGTACTGTGTTTGTGAATAATCCCTATGACATCACATTTTCTGTTTTTCTTTTCTTTTTTTAGAAATGTACGTAACAATTTTAAAAACATACAAATTTATTTTTAAATTCATGCAAAAGTGAGTTTTCTTTCGATATAATTGTCTTAATTTGTCTATACAATTTTTAATATACAGAAATAGTAAATATTAATAATAATTATGTCATATCGCGTAGTGATAAAATTTAAATATATTATAAATCAATTAGTCTAACTAAATGAACACTACGTGTACCAATTATTATTTTTGAAATTCGTAAGCGAACCCCGAATCGCACCGCATAAAAAATTGACAACAAAATAACAAAACAACAAACAAAACAATAACGAACGAACAGGCATTCGCATTTCAGAAGAATAATTGTCAAAATGGCGGTATGATTCAGTGTTGCGCGTGCGCACACATATAACATAATCTTAAAATCTATTTTCTAAACATAAAAAATCATGCATGCTTAATTTTATAATAATAACAGATATACTCTTCACGCAGTGATTTTTTTGTTTTTTTTTTATCATTTATTGCACAATGCCTAATAGAAACTGAAATCGCGAGTGTTGCAAAATTAAACAAGAAAGAACAAACAAAATGGGGGTTATTGCACGTTTTGTCTTATCTGAGATTTGGACGGGGTTGAATTCTCACTCAGTGTGATTGAATTCTGTGCTTTCTAGCACTTTCGTTGTATAATAAACAATATCATAAATTACACATACATTCAGCACACAAAAGACATTCCGCGTCACATTTCATATTGGGAAGACATTGTAATATTTGTTGTAAAACGTGTAAAATTAAAAACAGAATTTATATGCCACTTCCGCGATATGTTGCAGAAAGAGACTATAAGGCTTTGATTATATCACTTCGTAAATTATAAACTAAATAGTTTTAAGGCGCATACGGGACTACAAAACATTTTTTTGTTTTTTTTTTGTTGATTACACAACAAAAAGCAGTCTCGGTGTACATAATTATAACCTATTTCTTATGTGCTATTATATGCATAATAGAGTAATAGTGTTTTTCTATCTTTAACTATATAAGTAAATATTTAATGAATAGACAACTTGCGAGTAACTTAAAATTAAATTTTTGTTTTGTCTTTGTACTCAATACATATGTATTAAACTATTATTTTCTGTATTCAGACTGTTGTAATTTACTATAATTTTTTTATTTTGAAAGATTAATTAAAAAATAACGCGCCTAAAGGAAAACTTGCGATTAGTTGTTATTAAACACAGTAAGTATAACATAAACAGACCGCTATTATTATTATAACAGCTGATGATTTATTTATTTTTTAAATGTTAAAAATAATATAAAAATACTTATAAACTTGAACGATTTTAATGTTTCGCCGCCAAAGAGGCCGTTTAGAATTGGAACATTTGAGCTGATGTAAACCTGTCTTTTGTTTTTACTCTCCCGAATTAAGAAACAGACTATATAAATATTTTTCTTATCTCAAGTTTTCTTTATGTAATGAATTACGCATGTAAAAATTAGAAAGTATAAATAATGATTTGAGTACTTAAACCTATTTTTTTCCTATTTGCAAATATATTGCAACTTGCAAGTGTTCTATTATAATAACAAATAATATAAACTATGAAAGTAATTTGTGTTAAACTAAAGCGTTGTGCATTTAACAAATTTCCTAATCGCTAATAAACTAAATATATTAATTATATCAATTGTTTAACAGATTTCTATAGTTGTCAATTAACATAACATATATTAAATATCTGTAGGGTAGGTAAATATATTATATATTAATCTATATAGGTGTGTTTTTATATTATTATATATCTCAATTTATATAAGGGATAATCTGGCTATTATAATATTTCATATATTATTAAATAAGGAGTGCATAGGTTACGCGAAAATGCTAATTAGCATTATCGAGACATCACGTGACCAAAATTACGCAAATCACATTTAGACTTATCAAAAAAAACTAAGCTAAATCTAATTATATATAAGTAAATATTTAATTCGTAAACTGATCATATATGAATTGGTGTTTTAAAAATAATTCATATTGCCAGTATAATCACTAAAAGCTAGAGACATTCACAATATTATTTAAATCAATAATTCAATTGATATCAATTTGATACTTATGACGTAGATTGCTTGTTAGATAATGAGCTCTACATATCGGCTGTGTCCAAATGAAGGGCGACCCTTTTCGTGATCGGGTCGGCCGTTCATCACTTCCGGTAATCCACGTGCATCTAACGGATGTGGACCAGCACCCATTGGTGGCAAGGTTAAACAATCGGCAGGCAACTAGAGACAAAATTAATAAATAGAATATTGACATGGCTAAGGACACAATTACTCATTATAATGAAAATAGAAAATTATAAAATACTATATGCTTATATTTTTGTTTACTTTCTTATACGAATGTATACGATATTATTAAAGGCAATACACGTTTTGACCATCCCTGAATCGAATCTGACTATCTATATGTGCGTGTGTGTGTGTATGTAAACGCTCTTGAGCCAAAACTGTTGAAAATAAAGTTTAAACTTAAGGGGGTATTCACAATATGAAAAGAAAAAGTATCGATTTTTTAGCGCCATAAGAGCCAATGCTATTTACTACTCAGTTGAAGCGTTCGTTTGACCCTTAAAATACTTGCTAATATATTTTTTTGAATAAAACTTAGAATATTCCGGTAGAAAAATAGTCAATGTATCCTTGTCTAGTTTTGAATTTTTTAATTTGTCATCTCAATAAAAACCATGGACATTTGAAAATAGGGTAAATATAGAACAATATAAAAAAGAATCTAAGCAAAAACTTGAAAATCGAAAACTAGGGAAGGCTAGACGCGAAGTATTTGGAAAAAAAATTCATTAAATTTAATGTTGTAATAAAGGAGTTTTAAGGATTCGACAAAACCTTCTTTAGCTATCTTTGCAGCGGCTATGGGGATTCCTATTAATTCTTCAAGATTTTGTTTATTATTTAATTTATAATTTAATTTATAAATTTATTTACTGCATCTATTTGTAGTTTAATATATTGTACAATGCACATTTAATATTTTTAATAATTTGATGCATGATTTTATTAATTTTTAAATGACTATAAATTATAGAATATAATAAAATAATTAAAGTTTCTAAAATTTGGACGGTTAGTTAAAATTGTTAATAATCATTATTTGCATATAAGTATGAAATTAAAACAATTCATTCTGATAACAAAGTCGGAAAAAGCGCGGTAATTTTGAAGTACTACTTGATGGCACTTCATACAGTACGTGCGGTGTTCAATGAAGTAAGCTAGCAAACTAAGCTAGCAGATTTTGCCTACCATTGATCGCCTGATCCCGCCAATTTCGGTAATTTTTGAATATGATATCTGTCTTTGGTTGAAGTTTATAGTTTGAAGTTACGATATTTGTCAACATGAATAAAAAGGTAGTGCTATTCGAATTTCTGAATGACGATGCAACGTCAAAAATAGTTGTACAACTGGTCGACTGTATTCATTTGCAGAAACAAATAACAAATTCTGTATTAATACATAAAAATAATCAAGATGTTGGTTTAATAAATAAATGGGTTTTGCAATTTTTACTTTCTTTTACAGAGTAATAAGTAAGTATTGTAATCATGAAAAATTTCGAATTCGAGATTTCAACAGACATACATGTTTTGACCTTCTCTGAATCGAATGTGACTATTTTCGGAATGACGTCTGTGTGTCTGTGTGTGTGTGTGTGTCTGTGAACGCTCTAGGGCCAAAACTGTTGAACGAAAAATTATGAAACTTCAAACTTAAGACTTGTATATACCCTAGATGTGCACCTTCTATTTTTGAAAAGAATATTCAAACCGGTAGTGCATGTTTACTCTATAAATTTTTTGTTCTATCTCCAATATTACTAGAACGGCTACACTTACGGCAAAAATAGTTATGTTCATAATGAAAGATAATAATATTTCGCACAACTTTTGTTTGAAAAGTTTCTTCATAAATTATACCAGTTATGAGATAACTGCTACAAAATTTGTTAGAAATTTAAATATCATTTATAAGAAAAATAAACTATAGAAGACTTTATTAACTCATAACATTGTTTCAATTTAGTATTAAATTTTGATATTGATAATGCAAATCTAGTAAATGACAAACTTTTTGACAAAACTTATCAAGCAAAAGTTATAAAAAAATTCAATATCTTTAACTTTGTGATCTATCCTTTTTACTTTCTTTTACGAAGTAATAAGTAAGTGATCAACAAAAAAAATCGACCTAGAGATATTAATGGAAATATCCAATTTGAGGGTCCCTGAATCTATTTTTACTATTTTCTCATGATGTCGGTGTGTGTATGTGTGTGTGAATACTGTTCAACATAAAAATATGATGTTTTGAATTTAAGATTTGTATACTCCAGAATAGAAACCCTATTTTAAAAAGGATATTTCAACCGGAAGTACTCGTTTATTCGTGTCATTTTTAGCTCGTCGTACAAAGTACCGAAGACGCTAAAGCATTCGGTCGTGTGTCTGTAGCGTTCTCGGATCAAAAAATTTAATTAAAAAAAATGTTTGTCTCGTCGTCCTGATTCCAAAAATGTATATAGCTTATATACTTGGAAACCTTATTTTAAAAAGGATATTTCAACCAGAAGTACTCGTTTATTCGTGTCATTTTTAGCTCGTCGTACAAAGTACCGAAGAAGCTAAAGCATTCGGTCGTGTGTCTGTAGCGTTCTCGGATAAAAAAAATTCATTAACAAAAAGTGCTTGTCTCGTCGTCCTGATTCCAAAAATGTATATAGCATATTGGATGTTAATCGTCGCTCGCTCGGTCGCTCGTAACACCAAATTTGTGACCTCCACTCCTCTGCAGGTACAGGAGCGATTCACACCAAGTTTGGTACACATATTATTTGGCATCCCATTTGAATCCGCTCGCAGTTTAAATCCTATCGCCTATGATTCCCGAGATATAGGGCCCCAAAATTTGGAGCCCCCCTTAATACTGCCCTTATAAAAATATTTAAAACATTTAAAAATTCTAAGATATTTTATGTCTATGTTCATATTGTTAACCCAAAGCCCGAAAATATTTATTAAATATTATAATTTTGAACTTTAAAACATGCACTAAAAAAAATGTTTTTATCAATATAATCTACAAAAAATTGTAAGACTTTTTATATCTATAACATTTTTTCAAATTGTTTACTAAAAGGCCATAATAATTAAAAACCACTGCTCGCAACGCATATCTTACCTAAAGGTGAGCTCTACGCGTTGGTGCGTTTTACGCGTACCAAATTGAAATCATGGCAATTTACTGAAAAATATATAGATATAAAAACTCAAGATATTCTAATTTTGAACAATTTTTATTACAAGAGTTTTCTCCTAAAGAGAATGGTTCATTTTCTAAAAAATTGTAATTTAAATAATTTAATTTTTTTTATTCATTTAAGTTAACTATTACTATTATTAAATTGTTTTTGAAGTTTATATTTGACATATAAATATAGATTGTGAATTATGGTTTTTTTTTACCCAAATTATATGTAAGTAATATAAAATTAGTTTCATTTTTCATATAACGAATACATATGAATAGTTTTGAAATTTCGTTATGCTAAATTTGAATAATGGAACGATAACATATTCCGTATATCAATGCTCGATATATTTCGTTAAATCTCGAAAATTATATGTTTATGAATCAATTTTTATTTAACAAATTTTGAACTTAATGTTTTATAATTTTATCTTCAACAATTTTTTACTGCGGAACGCGCACAGACACACACAAGAGTTTTTTTGTTATGCAATTTGTAGCAAAACCGCAACAATGAATTCTAATGGTCCAAGAGATGCATTCTAAAAAAATATTTATTGCTTGATAATATAACTAAAATTGACATAAATACATTTCATCGAATCTCCTTATTCAATTCAAACCAATTGATTTACAAGACAAAAGGTATTGAAGAAAGTCGATAAGAGAGAAATTTCATGATAAACTTGAAACAATGTAATATTATTAATGGTATACAATAGGACCCTCAAAAGATTCTCAATAGCCATGAAGACATGGTTATAATATGAACAATATGGTGTTGGTGTAAATGTCAGATTGTTCGCGTTGTTTGTACTATTAACGACGAATATTATTAATTATAAATGATAATGCTCCTGATGATGCTCAATTCAAGCACTACCACATGGGGGAGAATGTTCAACATGTATAATAGTTTGTGTGGCATAGTAGATTGCCATATCATAATTGGTCCAATTGAAAATTAATATCTGACTGATTCAGTGCACGTTTTGGTATAATATAATAAGGTAGACGCAAGACTATATAATATATTAATAATGAACAAGCTCAAGTACAACGCACCTATGCGTTCATCTCGCCTTATAAGTAATATTTGTGATGCGAGCAGCGAAAATTTTAAATTAAAAAATAATTGTTTGTAATTATTATGGCCTTTTGATTAACAATTTGAAATTTTTTTATCGATATTGTATGCAACTTTGCCGCTGAATTCCCGTCGTCACTGATCCTACCAACGAAGAAAACAAGAGAATAAACAATAACAAATCAAATATAGACAGTAACAATAAAACGTGTATCTTTAATCGTTTTGTCAATAAAGTGTAATTTAACTCAGTTTCTGTAGTATAACATGGCTAGATATTAAGTCATAAATAATTGATATGTTTCTTAAATACGAGGACACTGCGTCGTTGGTGGACAAAATAGTCGCGTAAATGGAAGCGTGGCGCACGTATCGTAGACTCTTGCCACGATAGAGTACGCCTTTCCCCACAAGGCTAAACTTTCAAAGTCAGAAATTGTCGCGCATGTAATTAAGGGCATAGATAAGTCCACCTTACGAACTCAAATGATATGCGCTCAACACAAATCCTTGAAAAGTTTGTTTCAGAACATAAAGCTGATAGCGAAATAAATAACGATAAATTTATGGATGACTAAAAACGTAATGGGACAAACTGTGAAAAATGCAATAAACCAGGGCAGGGCATACGACTGAAAAATGTTATTCATCCAAGAATAACAACATCAGCGATAGTCATACAGTTTCAACAAATGCAACGTTCACGTGTTATAAGTGTTACCAGCTAGGTCGCATTGCGAGAAATTGTCCGGGATCAGCTGCTGATAAAACGGTAAGTACGAAACCAAAAATCGAACAAAGATATGTACAAGGTTCGATAAAACCCGTTCAATTTGCTGATTTACATTCAAAATTTGTTAAACAAATAAAAATTGATCACCAAATATTAACTGCATTAATTGACACTGGAAGTAAAATAAATATAATTACTGACAATTATGTTGACAATTTAGTAGTAGACAAGACGAACACCGTTTTAGTTGGATTAAACAATAGTAAATAGTATTTTGTGATAAAAGTGCGAAATTTAACGCAAACATCGATGATGTAGATTTCGAAATTGATTCGATAATAGTCCCTAAGAATGAATACTATCAATACTGACATTATCCGTGGACAACAATTCCTAAATACAGTAGGTTGGTCTGTTCAAAAAGACAAAATAACGTTTCTAAAACGAACTGATAAACTAGAACAGCAGCGACATGACATTATACAAATCAATATAGATCAAAAACAAGAGCACAATTAATAAAACTGAAATAAATAAAAAACCCCGGTAGAAATTGAAGATGACGATTTGCGTATGATAATCGAGTTAAAATCTAATAAGCCCATTAGTTCATCACCGCGACGTCTATCATATCATGAACGCGCAATCGTAGACAAAATGGTCGACGAATTACTAGACAAAAATGTGATTAGGCCAAGTAAATCTGAATACGCAAGTCCCGTTGTACTTGTTAAAGAGAAAAACGGAGAAAGCAGGCTATGCGTAGATTATCGAACTATCAATAATGAAATCGTTAAAGATAAGTTTCCATTGCCACACATAGACAACTTAATGAACAACTTAAGTCAAACAAAATACTTTACCATACGCATTTTATCATGTAAATGCAGATCCTGATTCAATAAAGTATACGGCCTTTGAAATCCAGAATGGCCAATACGAGTTTCTTAGAATGCCATTTGGTTTAGTTAATTCTCTAAGACCCCTATTCTGAGTGTCTCAACTCAATATATTGAAGTGAGATTTGAGATAACGATGACGTACCAATAGTGAGACGTGCATGTGAGATCTTTAGGGATTTTTCTGACTACAAGTTTACAACACTTGAACTGACGCTTGTTACAGTTGTCTTGAAATAGACTGATTTAGACACGGTAGGGCTATTTAATAAATTAAATTAACAATAACGAACAAATTAAAACAACACAAAACAAGGAGAATACAAAATGAATAAAACAAAGAGACCAGCAAAAGATTTGACAAGTAACATGTGGGTAACTGTCAGTTCAAGCGATTTCATTAATCTCACTGCGCATGTACAAAGATGCCATGGCACACAACCAATAATCTGTCAATTTTCTCACTAGAGCCCGTGCCACATAGAAATGTGCATGCGCGAAAGACACATTTGAGTATTGCTCCTCCCTCTTTCCTAAAGGGCCAATAATATGCAATGCGCTCGGCCAAATTGAGCTCAGTGACGTGCGATTGATTTTACCCAAATAGTATTGAAAATTACTGTGTGTTATTAGCTCGTTAGTTAATTTTTTTTTATATACATATATATAATAAAGTTTATTGTTTCAATTTATAATTGAGGTGCAACTATTTAATGTTTTTAAATAGAAGTAAAATTTAATGTAGGCATAAACGAGAAATATTTTGTAAACTTCACGCCGCTGGTGCTAGATAACGTTATCTCACCAACGTGGCAATAACATGTTACAGCGAAACGCATGAAGCTTCAACGCTGAATGCACTCGTATGTCATATATTATACAACTGGAGGACTGTAGGCGGGACCTCGTAATCTATTGCGATGTGCGGCACACTGACTATTGAATATATTGTGTAGGAGAACATAGTGCAACAGAACTACGCTCTAAAAATAGTGGTTCATAGTAGCTGCGCAAGAAATGATTGACGTGCACATTTCTATTTGGCACGGGCTCTAGTAACTTTTCTGGTCTCACTACCTACCGAGGTAGTGAGATAAATTTACGAATTGATTGAGATCCATGACGTCATATCATGTTTACGCAATGAATCCAATAGATGGCAACATATGTATATATGTATATATGTATATATGTATATATGTATATATGTATATATGTATATATGTATATATGTATATATGTATGTATGTATGTATGTATATATGTATATATGTATATATGTATATATGTATATATGTATATATGTATATATGTATATATGTATATATGTATATATGTATATATGTATATATGTATATATGTATATATGTATATATGTATATATGTATATATGTATATATGTATATATGTATATATGTATATATGTATATATGTATATATGTATATATGTATATATGTATATATGTATATATGTATATATGTATATATGTATATATGTATATATGTATATATGTATATATGTATATATGTATATATGTATATATGTATATATGTATATATGTATATATGTATATATGTATATATGTATATATGTATATATGTATATATGTATATATGTATATATGTATATATGTATATATGTATATATGTATATATGTATATATGTATATATGTATATATGTATATATGTATATATGTATATATGTATATATGTATATATGTATATATGTATATATGTATATATGTATATATGTATATATGTATATATGTATATATGTATATATGTATATATGTATATATGTATATATGTATATATGTATATATGTATATATGTATATATGTATATATGTATATATGTATATATGTATATATGTATATATGTATATATGTATATATGTATATATGTATATATGTATATATGTATATATGTATATATGTATATATGTATATATGTATATATGTATATATGTATATATGTATATATGTATATATGTATATATGTATATATGTATATATGTATATATGTATATATGTATATATGTATATATGTATATATGTATATATGTATATATGTATATATGTATATATGTATATATGTATATATGTATATATGTATATATGTATATATGTATATATGTATATATGTATATATGTATATATGTATATATGTATATATGTATATATGTATATATGTATATATGTATATATGTATATATGTATATATGTATATATGTATATATGTATATATGTATATATGTATATATGTAAGTTACGATACACGCTTTACCTAAAGTGTCAAATTCAACAACGCTTGGACGCGACGTTCCCGTGGATCCCGCCGCGTCAGCAACAACATGCCCCTCATATTTCATAGTTCAAATAAAAACTGCACAATGCATAAAATAAAAACATTATTTTAAGTTAGTTAAGAATTGTCTGTCAAATAAGAATAACCTGTTTTATGAATCAAATTAGATAAGTGTAAAGTGACTTGTACGAAAATAAAAATTCATTTTTTATTCCGAACTCTTAACGGAGATTCGTAATTGGCGCAGTCGGTAGGATTCTCAAACGAAAGAAAACATTTTTCTTCGGTTCGTCTTAACGATTAATTGAGAATCTGCAAAAGTTACAGTTGAAGTGATCATACAGTGTCCGTGAATATAGACTGAGATTTACGTTTCAACATTCGCGAGTGAATATCGAGAAGAACGAAACCATCTCCAGCCCTGCTGAATACAGAGCACCGTCTACGTTCAGTTCCTGCATCGAGCAATAACCAATGGATACACTGATCTTCTTCCTGTAAGTACTTATGTCACTTAGAGACACTTCCAAAACATATTTCGATTCGAGCGACACAGATTCAAATTCAGATTCAGATAATTCCTCTGACTCATTCCCACCTGCCTGTAGAGATAACATAATTGATACAAGTTTAATTAACTGTATACAAAATTTATCAATCTCCGATACAATGGCACGCAACGAACTTAAACGAGAGTATTTAGACATGATCCCTGATTTTCACGGTGATAACAAACTACTCCCGCGCTTTATTGAAGTTTGCGAGAAGTTAGTGAATAGATTTTATAATACAACCGACATTAACGATTTTCAGAACGAATATCTGATGTCAAGTATTCTAGCAAAAATTAAAAGCAAAGCTGCAACCAATATTGCTAGCTGCACAATATCATGTTGGGCAGATATAAAAAAGGCGTTATTAAATACCTATTCTGATAAACGCGATTGTTTCACTTTAAATTTAGAACTAGCCGAATTGAAACAATCTAACGAAACGCCATTTGAATTTTATAACAGAGTTATTGAACTCTTAAACTTACAAGTTTCGTACCTAACGACACACATTCAAGCAGCAGAAGCTGTTATTCTGATAGAATATTTTAGAAAATTTGCATTGCGCGTTCTACTTAGAGGACTCAAAGAACCCCTAGGAACCCTTATGCGGACTAAAAACCCGTCAGACCTTAACAACGCTCTACATATGCTTACAAACGATTTTCAACTCGAAACACATTCGCGAAAACAAATTTACACTAACACAAACTCAGATAGTACACCGAAATATTTAAACAATAATTATAATAAGACATTTACTCCGAAAAACACACCACCACAAACACCAAACTATCGACCTAG
The DNA here is from genome assembly GCA_933228885.1 of Leistus spinibarbis. Classification (NCBI taxonomy): domain Eukaryota; kingdom Metazoa; phylum Arthropoda; class Insecta; order Coleoptera; family Carabidae; genus Leistus; species Leistus spinibarbis. The sequence continues at coordinate 9,595,364 of OW121791.1, forward strand.
TTACAATCCTCAACATCCATCCCCTATGACTAGAACAAACGTATTTAAGCCCCATCAAAATCAAAATTTCCCAAAACCTACACCAATGAGCATCAGCACGAGACAAACATTCACACCAAAACCAGGACCCAATCACACTCGTCCCCAATACCAACAATACGGAAATTACCAACCACCACAAAGAAACATTTACACCACTGAACAATTACACAACACAGAATTTAGCGAAATACCATCAAATAACCAAGATTATGAGTCTCACGAAGAGATTGTAATCAACCAGGAATTTAACCCTAACGATCAAGAATACTTTTCCGATCCTTTTTTAGAGACACACGCCTCAAATCCGGAACCCACATAGAACTCATGAACATGACCCACCACCAAAGTGAACTACCATTCATAATATTCCCAGAACATAATTTGAAAGCACTAATTGATACTGGTAGCACACGTTCTTTCATTCATCCAGAGATCGCGATTAAATATTTTAATGATAAAATAAAAAATGATCCCTTTAAAATTTCAACAGCACATGGTACTTCTGTAGAAAACTTTAGCATTCATTTGCCATGTTCAAAATTATTTAATAAACCTGAAACCATCCTAAAATATCATTTATTCGACTTTCATAATAGTTTTGATATTCTACTTGGATTAGATAACTTAAAACTTTTAGAAACAAAAATCGATCTTTCCAACGACAAAATCATAACACCAGAACAAAGTATCAATATCCAATATCATAAAAGTTTACCAAAATCCCAATATACAAACATTCCAGCTAACTCGGAAATAATTACAAAAATACACGTCAACAACATAAAAGACGGCGAAGCCATAATCCCTGAAATCCACACCAACAACCTTATAATTCCTGAAGGTCTAGCAACTGTTCGAAATCACGAAATTTATTATCCACTAGTTAACACAAGTGAGTACGATCAAACAGTAAATTCTTTAAATAATTTAATTGCAATACCATTAGAAGAATTTGAAATAAACAACTTAAACTTCAATACACAAGATTCTATGCACGATATAGATTTGTCAAAATTTAGAACGGATCATATGAATAACGAAGAAAAAATCACAATCACTAAATTATTAAAAGAGTATTCAAAAATATTTCACACAGAGAAAACACCATTGTCATTTACTAGCGAAGTTAAACATAATATCAGAACTAAAGATGAAACTCCAATTTATACGAAAACGTATAGATATCCGGAGATTCATAGAAATGAAGTGCAATCTCAAATAGAGAAAATGCTAGAACAAAAAATTATTAGACCATCCTATTCACCTTGGTCCTCCCCAGTGTGGATCGTCCCCAAAAAAATAGACGCATCCGGAAAAAGAAAATGGCGAATTGTGATAGACTATAGGAAACTCAACGAAAAGACAATCGACGATAAATACCCTATCCCAAATATCACCACCTTATTAGACAAACTTGGTAAATGCCAATACTTCACAACTCTAGACCTAGCATCCGGTTTCCATCAAATCGAGATGAATAAAGACGATATTCAAAAAACAGCGTTCAATACGGAAAACGGGCATTATGAATTTTTACGAATGCCATTCGGATTAAAAAATGCACCATCGACATTCCAACGCGTAATGGACAATGTTTTGCGAAATTTAGTGAACAACATTTGCCTTGTATACCTCGACGACGTAATTATATTCAGTACCAGTCTCCAAGAACATACAGAAAGTTTACGAGCTGTATTCGATAGGTTACGAAAAGCCAACCTTAAAATTCAACTCGATAAATCCGAGTTTTGTCGTAGAGAAGTGGCCTATTTAGGGCACATCGTGACACCAGAGGGCGTAAAACCAAACCCTGACAAAATCAAAGCAATCCTAAACTACCCCATTCCCAAGACAACTAAACAAATTAAAGGCTTCTTAGGTCTGTTAGGATACTACCGTAAATTCATTAAAGACTTTGCGAAAATAACAAAACCCTTAACAAAATGTCTCAAAAAAGGAGCCGAAATTAAAATCAATGACCCCGAGTACACAGACTGTTTCAACACTTGCAAAAACCTTTTAGTAAATGAACCCATACTACAATACCCAGATTTCACAAAATCATTTAATCTAACTACGGATGCTAGTGATTTTGCTATCGGTGCAATTTTGTCACAAGGAATAGTTGGATCCGATCTCCCTATTGCCTTCGCAAGTCGAACATTAAGCGATTCCGAACGAAATTACTCCACGATAGAGAAAGAGTTACTTGCAATCGTGTGGGCCACCAAATATTTTAGACCATACCTCTTTGGCAGACGTTTCAAAATTTTCACTGACCATAAACCCTTACAATGGTTATTTTCACTCAAAGAACCAAACTCCAAGTTAGTACGCTGGCGGCTCAAACTAGAAGAATATGATTATGAAATTAATTATAAAAAAGGTACACTAAATCAAAACGCAGATGCACTCTCTCGCATCGAACTATACGTAAACACATTAAAACCAATAGATCCAGGCACACAAAATCATTTTGACTACATTGAAAATTTTAATGAATCTTTACAAACCAATAATGGTAATAATGACACTCAATCAAGGGTTGATAAACGGGCTAGGCTCTGTAATCAAAGCTATTACAGGTAACCTAGACACTGAAGACGAGAAACGCTATGCAATTATTCTGAATCACCTGCAGAATAACCAACATAAGTTAAATGATCAACTAAAAAATCAATATTCAGTCAATAATCAGCTCATGGAATACTTTAACAAAACTATAGAAACAATTAAACAAAATGAAAAAACTCTAAAAATAAAAATTGAACAGCTAACGCACATTGTTATCAGTGGAGCACATTCCGAAGAAGGCTCTTTCATAAAAGATGTTTATAATCAATTCGGCACATTATTCAGTATAATTTTAAGCACTCTGCAAGACATAGAAAATTCTCTAACCTTTTGCAAACTACACGTAATGCACCCGAGCATAATTAAAACACACGATTTGTTCGAAGAATTAAATAAAATTCACAAACATTATAACCACGAGTTACCTCTGGAACCGACCCTAGAAAATATGCCCGAATTGGAAAAATTATTAACAGTAAATTGTAACTTAAAATTTGACAAAGTAATTTATTTCATAGAAATCCCTATTAATTATGAAACCGAATTTCAACTATTCCACCTAGTATCAATTCCCACAAAATTTCAATCTGAATTTGTAACTGTTATTCCAAGCAACGAATACTTCCTAAAAACAGCAGAAAATCAAATTAAGTCTCTAAGCGGCATTTGCACGAAAGGAAATATTTATCAGTGTCCAAATGGAATCCACAACATAAACGATGATTCTTGTGAAAAAAACATTTTACTACGAAATGATATTACCAATTGCCAATATGTCAAACTGAACATAAAAAATAATCATGTAGAGACCTTGGAAGAAACCAACCAATTTCTAGCCGTATTTCCAAAATCCGAGAGCATTCGAATCAACTGCGACTTAGGCGACGAAATAAAAAATCTGCAAGGCATCTTCTTAATCAACGAAGACGCATGTCAACTAATATTCCAAAATCAAAAATTAAAGTTTCAAGATGGAACTTTTGGCAAACCGATCGTGATAGAGAACTTCAGCTTTAAACTCAACACTTCCCAAATTCCAAGGACGATCATCGAATTAAATAGCATTCAAGACCTGAAACTACCAATAAACAAGTACCACGACATAGAAGAAGAAGAATGGGAAAACAGCGTGTTGAATTACCCAATTATAATTCTCTACGCAATCATCATTATCATTGGCATCATCTCAGCAATGATTTGGTTCCAAAAATCAAGAAACAAAAATTCAGCATCCCCAAATCAAAATGAACTTCAATCGAGAACACCAACCATGCAACATCCAGTCAATCTTCCCGATGAAGCTCAATTCTAAGGAGGGAGGAGTTACGATACACGCTTTACCTAAAGTGTCAAATTCAACAACGCTTGGACGCGACGTTCCCGTGGATCCCGCCGCGTCAGCAACAACATGCCCCTCATATTTCATAGTTCAAATAAAAACTGCACAATGCATAAAATAAAAACATTATTTTAAGTTAGTTAAGAATTGTCTGTCAAATAAGAATAACCTGTTTTATGAATCAAATTAGATAAGTGTAAAGTGACTTGTACGAAAATAAAAATTCATTTTTTATTCCGAACTCTTAACGGAGATTCGTAATTTGTATATATGTATATATGTATATATGTATATATGTATATATGTATATATGTATATATGTATATATGTATATATGTATATATGTATATATGTATATATGTATATATGTATATATGTATATATGTATATATGTATATATGTATATATGTATATATGTATATATGTATATATGTATATATGTATATATGTATATATGTATATATGTATATATGTATATATGTATATATGTATATATGTATATATGTATATATGTATATATGTATATATGTATATATGTATATATGTATATATGTATATATGTATATATGTATATATGTATATATGTATATATGTATATATGTATATATGTATATATGTATATATGTATATATGTATATATGTATATATGTATATATGTATATATGTATATATGTATATATGTATATATGTATATATGTATATATGTATATATGTATATATGTATATATGTATATATGTATATATGTATATATGTATATATATATATATATATATATATATATATATATATATATATATATATATGTATGTTATATATGTATATATGTTAAAATGTGTAAATGTATATGTGCCCGAAAATTTTTATTTATTAATTTTTTATGTTCAACAAATATATTTGCTTGCTAATATTAGCGTTTTATGCTTCCTTGCTTTAATATAGAGACACATTCATATTTGTAACCTAGATAAAAACCCCACAAAATGAAATTTCAATGTTACTCACCATAGGTTGTTGTGGTTGGTTGGTGGCATTCTGGGACAGAGCCCCAGGTGGCGGAGGTAGCGCCGGTGCGTAGTAACTAGTTGGTGATACCGGTGGACTAGGGTACGGCCAGTAGAAAATCGGTGGCGGGTAGTATTGCCGCGGACCAAGTTGTGGAGCAGCAGCTATCTGCACCGGACCGTATGCGGGGAAACTTCCCGCTCCCGGATGGTAAGGCGGGGGCAACATACTGCCACCTGTATACAGAAGGAACACGTGAATTCGATATTTATTTCTAGTTTCATTTTGGAAGTCTGTGAAGCTGATCATATTGGAATCTGCCTTAAGGCTGTTATTTACCTAGCAAAAATTTCGAGATAGCTTATTAAAGGCAATAATGCAGTTTATTTGAGATTATATTTAATGCATATAGGAACCATTTTTTAACAAGTAAGATAAACGTAAAATTTCGCAAAACTGTTGCTAAAAATAGAGAACAGTCTTAAGTTTTTAGTTATTTATTCTTGATGGGCCAGTTTCTTAATTGCGTCTAATTATATATTCCTTGAGTCTTAAATGACTAGTCAGGTAATAAACAGAAAATTGGACTAAAGTATAACCTCGATCATTAGTCATTTTGATTCCATTTGTATTTACTCGATTATTACGACATGTAATATATGCAAATGGAATCAAAATGACTGTTTTCATTATTCATTATACTAGCAACCATTATAAATTTGGTTCAATGCTCTATGGAGCTAACTTCAAAATGAATCACAGTGGTAACTAGAAAACGGCGCATAAGAATTAAATACTAGATACATTTCATGACCAACTTTGTTGATTTTTTTATTATTTTAATTATAATATATCGATTCTTATAATGGTACAGTGCTATGTTTCCGGTTTTGTTAGTTAACACATTAGCATGTTTACAAACAACTACATATGCGGAGATTTGCAGTTGTGCCAACATAACCAAAATGAACATACAAAATTTTAATAAACATCTTGTTCGAATCAAAATTTACTAATTTTATATTAATAAGAGTGTGGAGGTGATATATGTGTGTAAGAACTTACAAATTTATTTATTTTTATTTGAAATATTTTAGTTGAAATTAAATTATGGTATGTCTATGGATTCGTTCATTTTAGTTATGATGTATCGAAGTCCCGAGTGCGCTATAGATAATCGTGCGTAAACCAAAATAATAATAAAAACAAAATTATAAATAATCATAATTAAATAAAAATCACATGCACTCTATACTTGAATAAAAATGTTTGTTAATGTTAAAATGAAGTGCACCTCTAGTCCTGTCACCATGAACAGATACAAATGTATTACAATTAATATTACAAAAGTGTATGAATGTATAAATGTTAGTGGTGCCAAAATCTGAATTTGTTTCTAGCTCCGAAATTACCCAATATGTAAATTTAGTTTTTAAATTTAAATATCAATATATTTTATACCAAAAACGTCACTAGGGTTTTTTGTAATTTATTTATTTGTATTCATCCATATATTGTATATTTAATATCCATAAGAATTGTATTTTAGTATTTTTAATTTTTAAACGATTTACAGTGAGAATTAAACTTTGAATCCGCAATATACTTTGTAGTTAAATTCCTCAAAAATATATAAAATCCAAGCTATATTTCTGGTTGGAGCTATCAAAAATAAAATAACATTGCCACCACTAGTAAATAAACCAAAACCATTCGTTTCAATCAAACCACTACATGGTTGCACCAGTGGTTTCCCCGCGGTTGTAACTAGTTGGGATATCGGCAATCAGTGGCACAGATAAACTGATAGTTTTTATGCGGTAGTGGATCTTATGAGTGTGTGTGTACTTGTAGAGTGTTTCGAGATGTGTTTGTAGCAAATACAACGACAGGGTTAGAGGTTGGTTAAACAATAAATAAAGTATAAAAAAGACTCACCACAGTGTAGCAGTGTATTTGATTACCAGTCCCAACCGCTCGGCGGCAGCACGCATCGCGTATACGAAATTCTCCATTTCACCCGGCCAACCCAACAACTAGCAACGCGGAAACGAACGTTCTCGTAATCCTTACCCGAATTTATTACTCAACAAATTCTCACGACAAAATAACAGATATAGAGTCTAAAATTGGAGCAATAAACCAATTTAATTTATTCACGGCTAAGTTCCATTATTTTATGCCAAATATACCATTGAAATTTGACTAACGTGTCCGAATATTATAACTTACCCAGCTCTTAAATAAAAACAACTAATATGGTAATCTAATAATTGGCAAACTTTGATCATTTTCTTTTTTAAAAAAAGGTCTGATCTGTTGATATTCAGATTGTAGTGACTTATAATCGTGAATTGTGATATTGTAATTAATTGTATAGTTGTGACAGGATTCATTTTTGCGATGAAGCACTACGCGTTTCGACCCTACAGTCGCATGGTACTCAATCAAAACGCGGAATGCGATCAGGACAACTATAGAACTCGTCTGATCTTGTTGTAACTCCTAATTCAGAAGTTCGCTTTTCATTTTCAAACTGTTTTTGATGTGCAAATGGTAGCGCTATACTTGTAACATAATAACTGTTCCGGAGAATGAAGATGAAATAGACTATATGATAATGTTACTGAACCTTTTACAGTCGAAAAAAATTTACATTTACGTTTCGGTATAGTATAATTAACGAGAACGTTCATTTCCTTAGACTCATCTCTAAACAACACCCAAGAAGCATTATGTGTGACATAAACATTTATTAATTTGATAATAAGTAAATATTAGAAAACATAATAATGAAGTATAGAGTGTCCTAAATAATAAAGATACACATGAAGCAGTACAAAAGTGTAGTAGTCATAAAAAAGGAACGAAATGACATAAGAAATGATGAAAATTCATTCTAGAGTCACATTACACCACGGCCGCCATTTTGTCTTAAATTAGTCTATCAAAAGATTTCCATTGTGTATTATGTATAATATAAAATTACATTTATAATTCAAAATATGTATAATTTTGACGTTAAAATGGCGGTTTTGTGAGGTTATATACTCGAGAATGATCATAATGGCTGGCAGTATGGACCGAGGACAGTCACTGGAAAAACACATTAGTAGTGGACTACTAAAGATATGTTCCGTAATAGTAACCAAGTAACTGATTACAAATTTAATTTGTCACCCAATGTTACATTAATTGGAAATGAGTCGTCGCTATTAACTATGTATAACCTAATTTTTTACGTATTCGAGAAATTCGCCATTTTGTATGTAACCGGTTACGTGGTTACGTTTACGGAAAGTACCTTAAATACCCTCTTAAGTTCCTCGTCCATGCAACAACCAGCAATGATAGTAAATGGATTAGCGGAATATAGGGTAATGGTAGTGGTAAGAGGTTTGATTCTGCGCGTTTTCAATGAGGCACTCTCGCATCAAATCAACAGCAACCAACACAAGCTATATTGAGGTGAAATCACGGGCTGTTAGTACCGAAAAACAAATACAACCGAAACCCACGACCACGAATTTAATCTGTTCCTATATATATATATATATATATATATATATATATATATATATATATATATATATATATATATAAATATATATATATATATATATATATATATATATATATATATATATATAGAGAGAGAGAGAGAGAGAGAGTCCGTGTTACATGATACCAAGGCTAGTGTTTCGCAAGAATCCCAACAAACCAGATTTACTTATCATCCTGATATCAACGCGTATATTAAATACAGCGAAAGCACATCAAAGAAAAACGCAGTAAACAAAGCTTACAAACTAAAAACCTACAACCAATGGGCTGTATGTAAGACTGTTGCATTCAAGATTTATAAAATAAAACCTTGATGGTGTGAATCGTACATACTGACTCAACAACTTAAAGTAGAAATAAGCTAGTAGTGACAACTGTACTTTCCCAAATAGTAAAAACAAAAAAATATATAAATAAAATTTACCATTAAACAATCAATACAAATTAGGAAAACCCATATCAATAGATAAATTTGATGAACGAGGAATGTTTTCTTTTTTAACTAAATCACTTTTGGGACGGATCTTGTACTATCTCATACAACATATAAAAGATAAAGCTATACCTTCTCATTGCAAGTGTGTATTTATTTTTAGTAGATAGAGGGCTGAGAGAAATGTTGGGTATAATGTCCAATTACCCAAATGATAATTATATAAACAGAGCCAACATAGGAGACCAAACAGTCATATAAGAAAAACAATAAAATATTTACTGAAAAATTAAGCTGCCAATATTTGACTTTCCCATCCATACCGGCTCTGTCATATTACACAGTTTTCCGTTATTAAATTTGAGGCATAATTACTAAACATTTCGTGACGTTCCTTTTAAATAATTATTTTAATATATCTCTATGTTAATTTCTATCCGGAATATTTATAAGAATTTTTAAATTGTTTCAATTCATACAAATATGTTCAAGACTAATAGAACAGAAAAAATAATTTTATAATAATTATTTTCAAGGTTAGAACTAGCAACTAGAGAATTTCCATACCGTACCGCAACGTATAACATCGCGCAAACCAAATATAGTATCTGCGTAAATGTGTACAGAAGCACAGAACCTTATCTAGTTTGTGCGCATATGCGTACAGGATGTTGATAAAAGATGATACCGAATTTTAAGCATAAGTAATTTTCCGCCAAAACAAACAAAGAAGTCTTAATAAACATTGGTGAAAAACTATTTATTCCGGAGTTACATGCTATTTTCTATAGAAATAATAGCAACAATTCATTTGAATAACATCAGATGTTCGATGTTTAATTCATTACACAATCTGGTGCTCTTTCTCAACGAAAATAGAACACATTTATAATTCACCCTGCGCATAAGACCAGAAACCTTAATACCTTAAGACCTTTTAAAATTCGACAGATTCTATATTCAGAATTATAGATTTGCCCAGAATCACAAGTTACATTACGGTACAGAAAGTCTGTAGCGACCTTTATAAATGCAATAATAACCTCAAACTTTCTAACTAACGTTACATCAATTTTAACTCTGACAATTAACCATAAAATTATAACGATTCAGCGTATTTTAATAATAATTATTGTCAAAATTTAAACTAATACAACTATTGTAAGTAAATAGTCGGCATAGAATAAACATAAGTACTCTTAAAATAGCTGCCGTAATGGCATAAGTTACCAAATGCTGCCCATCTGCCGGCTCTGATAAGTACAACAATTAACAGACAAATCTATGCACGTTTCGACATGTTGCGTACACATTTGTATTGTATAACCCTGAACCTTTTCTTTGCTAGTATTAGTCTTTGGAAGCGACATCTTGTTATAACACAAGCCACTGAAAGTTCGTGGTTCTATTATAAATCACCAAAAACTCCGTTACAAAAAGGACCAATACAGAATCAATCCAAATAGTTTATGATCCAACACCTTTCTATTACAACAACAACGGATGTCAGTCTGTGTTTGTGTGTTAATATGTAGGATATACAGGGTTAATAAAATATTGTTACGTGGTAGTCTCAGAATCTCGCATATGATTTTTTTCAAAACACGATAATGTGGAAGACTTATTAATTGTGCAGGCACTTTTTGTGAGTATAATCCTAACATTATGAATAAATGGTCCCAAATCGAACGGAAAGTACTCGATATATCACTCTTTTCGGTATATATATTTATATACATATAAAAAGTTAAATGTCTCTTAACAATTAATGGAATGTATATATGTGACCTTAAGTACCCACTAAACTGTCTTTTTACTATTAATAAATCAAATATATTCAAGGCACTTTTCCTCGGCGCTTGTTCGCAAAATCGAAATCATACTTCATTTTAAACATCAAGTGCGTTTAACTATTATTTGGCATTGGACGAAAACATACTGCAGTACGATTTCAAATTTCATGTTAAAATCTAAATACGTGATTGCTTTGTTTAAATAATTATAGATTAGTAGTAGTAGTAGTAGAAGTCAACCGGTGTTTTATAAGATTCAATAGTTGAATTTTGTTAGCCTACAAGATTATAAAAATCTAACTTAATTCTATTGCTATGTAATGTGCAATTATGATCTACTTATGGACATCGACCAGCAAATTCAATGTCAAGAATAGTTAAATATATACTTGATGCTTAATATAAAAGATGTTTTCATTTAGTGTAGACAAAGTTGAAGATGTTGTTAAAAGTTTCCGAAAACAAAGGCATCAAATAGTTAAAATAATATCGTATTCTAAACAATTAAAAAAAATTAGCTCAGCGGGGTTTAAACTGTGATAAACTTTATAAAACTTAAAAATGTCTACGTGTTTATAAAAATATATGTATGTATAATAATATAATAAAATCTACTGATAAACGTCAAGTACGCAATATAAATTCACGAATTTATATATTCGGGTAAAATGATTGAAAGTGCATGGGTTGGAAGGCACGTTTCGCAGGGGTAGTCTGTTCAGTGAATGCATCACCATAGCTGCGTTTCATCGCCACGTGATGTGGCATCAAAGGCAAAAGACCGGCCGTACCCGAACCAGGGGCAGGCATCAAATGATGCGGAGAAACTAAATGATGTTGTGCACGCGGTACACTTAACCCCGGTGGCAATCTGTGGTGAGGAACCAAAAACAATTGTTGATGTTGGTGCGGGTGAATCATCTGATGATGTCCCGGATGCACCAACTGCATATGATGCTGTTTCGCGGACTGAGGCGGAGGTCCACCGGGGCCCCCATGTGGATTAAATAAAGTTAAACCATGCTGAGCTGCAGCAATTTGATTCATTAGCATGATCTGCTCACCGTGAGCCTGCGCAGCGGCTGCCGCATGGGCAGCTTGCGATTGACGCGCGAGCAATGATTGTTGCGCGATCATTTGCGCTTGTTGTTGTGCAAATAACGCGGGGTTCTCCCAGTGGAGTGCTGGGTTCGGTGGCGAGACGAGATTCTGAGAGATCTGCGCGACGGTGGTGTTTTGGGCCTGAGGGGCCATGCTCAAGGATGCGACAGACACGGTGGGTGGCGCGGCTGGTGGTGGGACATTCGTCGGCGGTAAGTTCAACATACCGGGGCTAAGCAGTGCTGCGGTGGCTGCCTTCGACGGTGATACGGGCGCGGGGATACCGCCGGTCAGTACTAGATTCATATCCTCGCCGCTACACTGGAACACCTCGATATAGCGCTGCTTCTTTCCAAAGATCATGTATCGGTGGTGTCTCTGTTGGGCGGCCATGTAGGCTGACTGCTCCGAGTCCATTTGAATGAATGCTTCACCACTCGGCTGACCCTGTCAACAAAAAAAAAAGAACGGAAATGTGCGCATAGGCACCAGCATTAGTGTTTAATACTGGAAATAATATTCATAAAGCAGTAGCCAATACTATTAAAAACATATAATGATTGATCACATACGATGTGGTTATAGGGGAGCGATGAAGATAAAAATGATTTATCAATAGGTCTCGATGTTTTGGCGTAATTTTACAATGGCTTAGACGAGTCTCAAAATAGCTCGGGGCACTATAAAAAGGTCTGATGGCCCCACCAGTGGTAGAAATCATAGAAACATTTAAACAATGCGTTCTACACATGCATTAATTCATACTATATTTAAAAACTAGTAAATAACAATTGTTTTTAATTATAGTTTTAGTATATGTTAAAAGTAAAGTTCAAAAATAAAATGAACTCCAAGTATATTTTGGCTCCTACGCCTATGTATATTAAATATAGATTAAGTAATAAAACTTCCAACATACCTGTGCGTTATACACCATATGTACACCTTGGAAGACGATGCTCTTCGCATGTTCCCCAAGAAAATCAAGTATATGCTCCACTTGTGCTTCGTACGGTAATCCTCGCAGCCGTATACAATCTTTACGTGTGCCAGACGTAATAATATGTTGAGGCAGCAACGGCACTTGGGGCAGCTGCGCTATCAACGGCTGTGGTTGCTCATAAGTCTTAGGATCCATAGATCTGTTAAGCACCTGTTGCACCTCGGCAGTCGTGGAACGAAATAGCTCAATATATCTAGACCCAATCAGCTCACGATGCTTCGCCAGTGCTTTCGGAGCATCCGTTTCATCGGCAAAGAGAACAAACGCATCACCAGTCGCACGGCCATCGGGTTTTTTAACAAATAAGACTCCGTCTGGCCCGTCGAGCACTGTGCATGGTTGTTCGCCAGAAGCGAAGAATTCTAGCACTTGTTTGGGTGTGCAATCGTAGGGCAGGCCTCGCATTCGAACGATAACTTGAGCGCCTCGGCTGAGGAATGCCTGGGCTTCACAACTAGCACCGCCAGCAACACTGAGAAAGTCTTCGCCTGACGCGCGGTATACCTCGATGTATCGTGCACCAATGTGGTGCTTGTGTCGTTTCAACGCCATGTCTCTATGTTCTTGGCAAGTAAATCTAACGAGAGCTTCGCCGTTACGACGGCCCTGTAGCGATAAACACAGAGCTACACCACCCCTAGAATTATACAAAAAGAGGGTTGCCAGTCTGTCAAGTTGAGCTAGTAAATAATAGTAATTTTGGAATTGTATAAATATATATACACGGTAATAAATAGATGCACATATGAATGGTAAAATTACTATAAGAATTATAGAAATCATGTGATCTCTTTTTCAAATTTGAAAATGGATACGTTACTTACTGAATATAAATTAGGTAAACGATAGTCCTAAAGATACACGGTAAATCAAGCATAGGTAAAGACATCAATGCCTTAAGCTCGCCAAATAATCTATTTGTTGGTTTTTTTTTTATGGAAAACATTTCTTATACTGATGTTTTTAACCTATCTATTGCCACTGATTTTTGAAAATGATAAAATACAATAATTAAGGTATTATTATTAATTGACAAACTTGGAATTAACAAGAACTGGCGCTAGCGCCAGTGCTATCAGCTCGCCGTTCCGGCGAGCGCGGTCACATCAATAAATACAAAACTAAAAGCGATAGCAATTATTATAGTACAAAATTTATTGTTGTTATGATATTTCATCGGCATTTAATATGAAATGAATAAATTTCTAAGTTTACGTATATAATTCTAAGGAATCGACTTTATACTCACATTGCCCATTGAACCAATCTAACCAATTATGATCCCGACATTTATTTATTCCTGTACCATAACAGTTTTAATTTCCAAAAACCCCACATTTAAAATTGCACACATCCACATGGGTTACGTTAATATCGTTCGTTTCGTGATTTGCCAAGGTTATTGATAATTATTTGATGAACATTTCCTAATTTTATTCATTAAAACACAGAAGCAAATGGTTTATACATTGGAAAATATAACCAAACAAATTACTGTCAAATAGACAACTTTTTCATTTCACTAACAGATGGCGATCAATGTCTAATATCCTTCAAAATATATTTATATTATTTTTTTTAAGCCTATGGGCTCACAATTTGAAAAAACTTTAATCACATAAAATATCTTAGAATGTTGAGTAGAAAATTCTAAAATTTTTATAAGTTGACTAAGGGCAGTATTTAGGAGGGTTCCAAATTTTGGGGGCCTATAACGCCGGTCCTGTACAGACGATTGGATTTAAAATGCGACGGGAACATCACGGGCATGGAAATTATATGTATACCAAATTTCATCAAAATCGGCCCGGTACCTTCAGACGAGTTGCGGTCACAAACTCAGGTCTTACGACGGACCGACCGAGCGAGCGAGCGAGCGAGCGAGATACATACATCCAAGTATATGAGTTATATATATTTTTGGATTCAGGGCGAAAATACAAGAACTTTTTGTTAATATTTTTTTTCGATCCGAGCATGTTACAGACACACGACCAATCACTATAGCTCTTTTGTACTTACTGTACGACGAGCTAAAAATTATAGAATTCTGTTAGCCTAGTCATAAAAGCGCTCAACTGAACTTAATTTTAAAATGATTATTTTTTATAACAGTTGAGTTCAACTTGAATATATTTTGTAGACATAAAATAACATAGAATTTTTTGTAGAATTTATTGTCAATATTCAGGAGAGCTTCAACTTTTGGGGCCCTATAACTCGAAAAATATAAGGGTAATGGGTATAAATTGCGAACGGATTCAAATGGATTCAGAACAGTAGGGGCTACAAATTTGGTCTTACGAGCGACCGAGCGGGCGACTACTAACATCCAAGCATGAATTTATAGATATAAATTACGGATTCAAAGTTACGAGACAAAACAAAATTTTATTAAAATAATTTTTGATCCGAGAATGTTACAGATACACGACCGAATATTTTAGTTCTTCTATACTTTGTACGGCGAGCTAAAGGAAAATAAGTATATCCCAGATTTTCGTGTATTACATGATTTCAATATTTCCTTTTAGATGTCCAGAAAGTAATATGATGTGGTCACAAAATATGCATTATATTCAATACCGTAGCAGAATTTGATTGATTTTTATAAAACTAAATATTTGTATATTGTAAGCCATTAGGATTATTAAAACTAGACTGAATTTTACTTTAGTTAGGATGTTTTTCTTACCAATATTTGACATATAATTGAGTATTTATTGAATTGTTATGCATTATTATATGGTATATTTTTTATTTTTTGGCCACATAATAAAAAATTTACCACTTTCCATTGCCATAAATACGTGCCACATACAGATAGCTTAAAAAAAAACTTTATCTCTGAATTTGAAATCCCATCAAATATTATAACGGTAAACGACCGTATTGAATCAACGGCCTACGCTGAATTACTGCGCGATAAACAAATAATAAACGCCACGTTTTGGTCGATAAACAAAACCACAAAAAATAAACCTCCTACACTAGTAAATCGAAAATATTTAATAGCCTATTGTGCAGAAAACAATAACGGCCACCACACGCGCTAAATTAAAGCATACGCGGGAAAACACGTGAGCAGGGGTGCCTATGCAAACGTAGATTATTCATTTTTCGAATAAACGTATACTTACGAAACATATAAAATTATAAACTGCATAATCAGAATCTACAATATCCGAATCGACACTGACAGAATTAACAAGAATTCACAAAACCCGAACCGACAAAAATTGAATTTAGACAGAATCTACAATTTCATAATCGACAAATTCCGAAACGACAACATCCGAATATAAATGAATATGCACGAAAATTGTAGTTCATATATATATATATATATATATATATATATATATATATATATATATATATATATATATATATATATATATATAATATATATATATATATATATATATATATATATATATATAAATATATATAAATATATATATACACTACCGTCCATAAGTTTAATCGCACCTTGCGTAATAGTGGTTTTTATAGTGAAATGGCAGATTTCTAAGATTTTTTTAGGTAACAATAAAAGGAATATATAATTTTAACATACCTAATTTAATTTCCATAAAAAAAAACATATTTATTATTACATATTAACACGAACTAATAATTTAAATTATATCGCAATTTCGTCGAAATGACCACCTTTAGATTTAATGATAGCCTGGCAGTCTATCACACAGCTTTTGCAAATACTGGCCATCAACAGTACTCCAAACAGTTTTAAGAGATGACCAAAGATCATTTTTTCCTCTTGGAGGGCATTGTTTACATTACTTATATTTTTACTATCACCGATCTAAAATTTCACTGTCTTTCAAAACAAACGTCGTTAAATTTATTTATATATCTTCATTTATAACATAACTACCCTATCTTGAAAAAAATTTCTACATCGTCTCGTTTTTGAGTTTTGAAACAACACAAATCTAATTTATTTAAGTTCGATTAAACTTATGGACGGGAGTGTATATATATGTATATATATATATATATATATATATATATATATATATATATATATATATATATATATATATATAAATATATATATATATATATATATATATATATATATATATATATATATATATATATATTTATATACAGTAAAACTTCCCTAACTCGAACTTCTATAACTCGAAGTATTCTCTAAGTCGAACTTTTTTCTTGAACACTAATGTTTCGTTCTTTTTTACATGTTATTTTATCTCCCTAATTCAAATTTCTATAACTCGAATATTTCTCTAATTCGAAGTGATATTTTCTCTCGTTGTATTCTCTAAGTCGAATTTTTTTCTTGAACACTAATGTTTCGTTCTTTTTTGCATCTTATTTTATCTTTCTAATTCGAATTTCTATAACTCGAATATTTCTCTAGTTCAAAGTGATATTTTCTCTCGTTGCTGGGGTATTCCCTACGTACGAATAGCCGCATAGCACTGACAATCAAATTTGTACGTGTGAGGTGCTGGACATATATTTATTATTTCAGTGTGTTTTTCAGAATGTCATTGTATATAATTTAGTGATCGATTTAGTTTGAAGATTAGGTGATACAGTGCTGTAATTACTAGTTAACAAAACTTTATTTTGAAGTGCATATGTATGTATCTCGAATATGAAGCGAAATTTAAAGTGTTTATCATTAGAAGAAAAACTTTCTTTAATTGCCGAGGTAGAAAAGGGCACAAAGAAGAAAAAGGATATTGCTATACAATTCGGTATGCCCCCTAACACCTTATCGACCATTTTAAAAACAAGGATAGACTATTACAAAAAGTTAATAACTACAGTGATACTAGTAAACGCAAAAGACTTACACCTTGTGTTTATACTGATATTGATGAATGTATGTTCCTGATTATATATACAATTCTTTAAATTTAGTGGAATATTTTGTAGAAAATGAAAGGTGGTCTTGTAAAATACAAAAGAAAATTACTGAATACTTTAAAATAAACAACTAATTTTTTCACATATTTTTATTGTGTATTTTCTATAACTCGAAGTTTCTCTAACTCGAATCTTTTATCCTGTACCTTGAGATTCGAGTTAGGGAAGTTTTACTGTATATAAATATAAATATATATATATATATATATATATATATATATATATATATATATATATATATATATATACTATAATAATTAATATAATTACCCAGAAATGTTTGTATGTGAGTAAGTGTATATGTGTAGAACGCTTTTTTTGTAAAAATACAAATTAGCATAGACGGGGATCGAACTCACAACTTCCAGGGTGAAAGGCAAGACCCTTAACCACTGAGCCATGGCGACTGTTAATAATGTTATAAAAATATCTGGAGTGGCCGGCACTCAACTTTCTTTTACGTAGTTTTCAATAGATAGATATTAATATACATATATATCCCAAACAAACTGTCCACATATATCATTAATATAATAATGTGAGTGTGTTTGTGAGTGAGTGTGTATGTATGTGTAGAACGCTTTTTTTTTTTGTAAAAATGCAAATTGGCATAGACGGGGATCGAACTCACGACCTCCAGGGTAAGAGGCGAGTGTCTTAGCCACCATGCCATGGCGACAGATAAGAATTTTGTATATAATATCAAATAGTTTTAACTGAAATAAAAGACTACACAACAGCAATGAATAAATTTCTAATCAAGTAATCTGCCCTACGTAAAAATAAAAGGTTATACGTCAGAATAATTCAAATGTCAATTTTAAATATATTCCGAATCTGAAAAATGCATATCGAGTTGTGTACATTGTGCCATTGTGTGTTAGCATAGGACCCATTATTACTTTTAAAACTGCCGTGGCACTGCAAAATTCAGAATCTAGCCTGATTATTTGATTCAAAAATAATAACGAATCAAATGTCAAATCATTGAAAGTGTTGTGTAAAAAGGTTTGTAATACACATATTTTTTGAATTCAGAATTTGAAAACAGAAACCGTAAGTAAATTTATAATCCCGATTTTTGTGTAATAATACATGCATGGAGACTGTTTTAATGCACGTGTATAAATAATGTTCAAAATATTGTTTTGTATTATTCAGTTCGCAGTAATACCGCAGTTACAACATCTAATAAAAGCAATAGACAAATTATGAAATAATATTAGATTTTTGAAGAGGTAGCAAATCTAGCGCCGGTTTTTTAACTAAGGTACATCTGTCAAATTATGAATATTTTATTTCTTTTAGGTTTGTTAAGCGATACAAACTGAAGGAAAAAGCGTGTAAGGGTAATCCCTTATTTTTATATTGTAACTATGATTTACAAGAAAATTCTCCACCCGTCCAAACTGACCTATATTCAGTGTACCATATATATAATCTCAAACAAACGGTCAAACTAACCAATACTCTACAGGAATACACTGAAATGTCTATTTTGTTTTTCTGGCAAAAACAGGCGCATATAATAATTACTATTATTAAGTGATAACAAAATCTTTTGCTGACCAATATAAAATGAAAATTCAAATTAAATTACAATAACTGGATAATTATACCAATTTATAATGGATCTGTATTTGAAGTACTTATCGTATTCACTCTTAAGCTGTCAAACTCTACTTTAAAAGTCTGAAATTGTTATTTAATTATGTTAGCAAATATATAATAGAAATTGATTCTATAATAATTTACCTGAAATAATTTATTCTAATAAGAAATCAATATTTTAATTATTAATTCATACAGATAGCTGTCAATGTAATGCTTGCTTGTTTTCAATAAACAAGAAACAAATGATGTAACTCATGTTGATCCGATTTAAAAATAAAATTGGTCACAAGCGTAGGTATAACTATGGCAACGTAAATAAGATATTTGAGTTTTTTCGTTCTCATAACTGGTACAATTTATGAAGAAACTTTTCAAACAAAAGTTGTGCGAAATATTATTATCTTTCATTATGAACATAACTATTTTTGCCGTAAATGTAGCCGTTCTAGTGATATTGGCGATAGGTTATATACAAGTCTTAAGTTTGAAGTTTCATAATTTTTCGTTCGACAGTTTTGGCCCTAGAGCGTTCACAGACACACACACACAGACAGACAGACAGACGTCATTCCGAAAATAGTCACATTCGATTCAGGGAAGGTCAAAACATGTATATCCGCTGAAATCTCGAGTTCGAACTTTTTCATTATTACAATACTTACTTATTACTCTGTAAAAGAAAGTAATAATCAAATTTGTCACAAGTGTAGGTATCACTATAGCAACGTAAATAAGATATTTGAGTTTTTTCGTAGCAGTTATCTCATAACTGGTACATATTATGAAGAAACTTTTCAAACAAAAGTTGTGCGAAATATTAATATGTTTCATTATGAACATAACTATTTTTGCCATAAGTGCAGCCGTTCTAGTATTACTGGAGATAGAACAAAAAATGCATAGAGTAAACATGCACTTCCGGTTTGAATATTCTTTTCAAAAATAAAAGGTGCACATCTAGGGCATATACAAGTCTTAAGTTTGAAGTTTCATAATTTTACGTTGGACAGTTTCGGCTCTAGAGCGTTCACATACGCGCACATACACACACACACACGTCACTCCGAAAATAGTCACATTCGATTCAGGGAAGCTCAAAACGTGTATATCCGTTGAAATCTCGAGTTCGATTTTTTGGTGATCCCTATACTTACTTATTACTCTGTAAAAGAAAGTAAAAACAAATAGTTTATACTGAAATAAAACAAGCACTACTCTTCTGAAGTTCAGTCTGCTTTGAAGACAAAAAGGAATCAAACGTCAGAATGAAATGTCAAAAAAGTTTTTGTGATAAATCTTCAATTAATTTGATGATTTGAAGTGCATTCAGTGTGTTGTGTACTTTACACAAAGTGGCATCTGCTATATTATATTGATATTGTATGTCAATGAGAAATATAAATAATTGTTAGTTCATAAAATAAAGTCTTATTTATTCTAATTTGAAGTTTGAGTCGCTATTAAGCATTTATGTTAAAATGACCGACCAAAGAACAAATATAAATAAAAGTGCTACAACGTGAGCGTCAAAAACAGTATTTCAATGTGAATTTGGGACGTACAAGTTACGGAAACATTGTTTGAAATTAATTCTTAAGTTTAAGGGAAGTAACATGTTATTATTCAATTTTTAATTATTTAATATGAAATAAGTGCATATTATTGCATAAATTGCATATATTTTTAGCAAATACGTGTTTCCGTACATTTATTTTATTTCATAGTTAATATTTTCACTTCAAAATGGCCAAGAAGCAGTGATTTTTGTAAATATGAGTTGCGGTAAAATTCTATAGTTCGTCAAATTATAATAACTGCAAGTAAGTAAATTTATAATTCTGATTATTAGAAATAGCGTTCAAAAAAGGACTCGATTTTTTCTTTATTATTATTTGCGATGTGGAAATTTGTATTGTGTAATTATTATTAAATTACATGAAGATTCGCCATCAGTCAAAACTGACCTTTGTTCTGTATACCATATGGGCACATGGTGCCCACGGGTGACCCTAGTATATATACTAAAAATGAATATTCTACGTTTACATGCATTCCCTCAGAAACTAACTAAATCTAACCTAACCTAACGAAAGATGTACATTTTACATTTGCATAGACACAATAGTTATCGTGCATGTTCTGTTATATTCGGATTTTGTCGATTCTGCAATTATAGATTCTGTTTTAGTACATTCTGCTTTTTTCGTTTCGGATTTTGTTAATTCTACCGGTGACGATTCAGATTTTGTAGATTCTGATTATGAGTATGCAGTTTATAATTTTATGTTTTGAATTTTGTAAATTCGTGTATATGTATATTCCAAAAATAAATATTCTACGTTTACATTTCCGTGATCAGTAGCGTATTGAAGCAGAGTGCTTTCATAACATTAAATAAACCAATAATAATCAAAATTGGAAAAGGGTTAAAGTGCCAAGTGAACAATATATTAATTGTTAAATTTCATAAAAATCTAGTCACATAAGATGTGCAGTTTAGAACTAAAAATAATGTAATTTAGTAAATTTACAGAGTAAAAAACAATCATAGGTGGCATGCACCAATGCATTTAGCTCACCGTATTATCTATTCAGTGGATGCTTAAATTATTTTTTTTTATATAGAAAATCGTTTCTTTACCACAATTATTTAAGTAGAAAATCTATTTATAACCATTGAATTTTGTAAAGATACAATGTAAAAAATAATAATGACATTCTTACGCATGATTGCAATAATGAATGATACTCTCCTCTCTCTCTCCAACTTACATTAAACAACATATTTTGTATACTCCAGAATAAATTAGAATGTGTTAATTACGTCGGTTATGAGGAAAATGATGTTTTAATCATCCGGATTCTCTCCACATTTTGTGCACATTAGGGATTTTTAGCTCGCCGTACGAAGTACCGAAAAAGTTAAAGCATTCAGTCGTGTGTCTGTAGCATTCTCAGATCAAAAAATTTGCTTTACAAAAAGTGTTTGTCTCGTCGCCCTGATTGTCATCGATAGCTCGGTCGCTCGTAAGACCAAATTTGTGCCCTGTACTACAAATTCTAAGATATATTATGTCTATTGGCTAAGGCAATAAAAAATGATTAAATATTATAATTTTGAATTTTAAAAAATGCATACAAATTTTTGTTTATCTAAATATACTACATAGATTTGTAAGACTTTTTATATCTATAGCATATTTTCAAATTGTTAACCAAAAGGCCTTAATAATTAAAAACCGTTGCTCGCATCGCATATATTTCCTTATAAGTTGTTGGAGTTTCACAATTTTAGGTTCGACAGTTTTTGCTCTAGAGCGTTCACACACACACACACACAACACACACACACCACACACACACCACACACACACCACACACTGTTGAAAGCTCGTGTTCGAAATTTTTCATGATTGCAATACTTACTTCCCAGCAAACCAACATATATCTGAGCTGTCTCAGAAATAATACATTTAGAGCGCAAATGTAACTGTAACATATATCTTATATATATGAGCCTTCATAATTAATATCTGATATATAACACTGTAATATATCTGAGATAAATTGTTACATATTGTTATGTATATAATATGTAACCAAAAATATATGTGTGATACAAAGAATTTTGGTATGTTTTTTTTTTTATATATATATGTATATTCTTTTAAACCATTTAACTATGTGTTACTTTATTTGTTTGTTATAATTAACATTTGCTATTATTTCTAATGACTTAATAATAAGGAACAATATATTGTTCAACTTAATAATATTAAAACAAGATATATTGTTTTAATATTTAATAATAAATATATTTTTAAATATTTATTTAATTTGTTGTTTCTTAAGGCCGTTTGACACGATTTAATATTTATTACAAAATACATGTTAGTAACTTGTGGTTGTAATATTAAAGATAATATTAAATTTAATATTAATATTAAAAGATTAAGAAAAAAAAATTACCTATGTTTTCTATATAAATAAATTGGCCGGCTTACATAACTAGTGGTTTAACTGCAAACTGAGCAACTGAGCCTTAGTGAAACTCAATTTTCACATTTACTTAATCTTATAGAAGATAACATATCTAAACAAGATACATTTATGAGAGACTCAATTTCAGTTCACATTAAATTTTGCACACACTAAAAACGTAACACATAACCTAAAACCTAAAAGCCATCTTTCATTGTTCAATTTTTACAATCTGCGTATTTTGTTGCGCACATTTAGTGAATTATTTACAAAAAACTAGAACTTTTTTATGTTAAAAATGTATAAAAAAAAATTAGTAACATTTTTTTATGTATGGAACGTTTCAATTTTATTTTATATTTTAAATTATTTAGTAAATTTTGTAATAAATAATGAACCGTGTCAAACGGCCTTTATAATGTAAAATTAAAGAAAAATGTAATTATATATGGGGAGTGGCACGTGGCAGTCATCGGGCAAGGATGAGACAGTGGCGGCGCTGGACTTTAAAATTTAGGGGGCAGCAAGGACCAAGAAAAAATTTAGGTGCGCACACATTTACGTAATGTTACAAATTATGTATATGATATATCACGTTATGTATCAGATATATTACATTTGTAATATATATGTTACATATCAGATATATACTTTATGTATGATATATATATACATTTATAGTATGATATATAACATACATATCTCTGATATGTAATTTGGTTTGCAGGGTCATTACTTCGTAAAAGAAAGTAAATATCATTCTAAGCATTTTTACATTCTTTTACGAAGTAGTAAGTAAGTCTTGTTATTTTTATATTCTGGTCAATGAGTTCATAATTTGAAAAATGTTTCTAGATGTGAAAAGTTTTATAAATGTTTGAATAATATAATTATATATATATACAAATATAAATATATATATATATATATAAAAAAATATAAATATATATATATATATATATATATATATATATATATATATATATTCAAAATTTTAATTTGTTTTACAACCTATAGAATGTATGTAAACTAACTTAGCTATAAAACACATCTTTTACAATTGAATAAATGACAATAATCTTAAAACTCAAATAATTCGATAATTTTTTAGGTACCTTTAAAATTAAATTAGCCCGTGGAAACTTCCAAAACAACGCGTATGTAATGTCGATTTCATAAAGAGCAAAATTTATTTAATTTTAAGAGGAATCCCCATACCCGCTGCAAACATAGCTAAACAAGGTTTCGTCGAACCCTTAAAACTCCTTTATTACAACATTAAAATGAATGAAATTTTTATTTTTCAGATAGCCAAAACTTCGCTCTATGCCTCTCTAGTTTTCGATTTTCAATATTTTGCTCAGATTTTTTTTTTATATTGTTCTATATTTACCCTATTTTCAAATGTCCATAGTTTTTATTGAGATGACAAATTTAAAAATTCAAAACTAGACAGGCATACATTGACTATTTTTCTACCGGAATATTCTAAAAGTTTTATTAAAAAAAATGTATTAGCAAGTATTTTAAGGGTCAAACGAACGCTCCAACTAGAACGCTTCAAGTAGTAAATAGCATTGGCTCTTATGGCGCTACGATATTCGTGCGCTACCCCCTTTACACCGACCTGTAAGGACGAGCAACCATGGGGATTCCTCTTAAGTCCAAACAACGAATGTATACAACATTATTTGCGCAAGTGTAGTGCGCAGTTCCTATTGTAGCCACCATAATTCATAACCAGTGTTGCTAGTCGTATAAAACTTTCTTAATTTTTAACTTTTTGTTTGTGACGAATATAACAGGGATAAGTTTTATTCAATAAATTGCTATGTTTAGAAGAATTTCAAACAAATAAACTAATAGTATTCGGCCTGGCGAAGATTTAACATGCAAAAGAAGTATTTATTTTAGTGAGAAGAATATTTGTTTCTTTCATTTGGTAACACTGTTCATAACTATAGTTCTTAAAGCCGGTTTCCAATTAACGCAGACGCAAAATTCTGCGTCTGCGTCCAAATATAAAAGATAGGAAATACATGTTACGGTTTCCAATAGCACGTGCGTTCAGAAACGTAGACGCAGAATATCGATATTTTCCTATTCTGCGTTCACTTTTCTACTTCCAACCAATAGGAACACTTAATGAATGAACTGATAAATAAACTACTGATATATTTTTAATACTGTTGTAACTATTCTAATAACTCGTAAAATATATAGTAATGTGAAAATTATAGTGGTAATTTTAAGAAATAAGATGAATTTAGATCGAAAATTAATATTTACGGTGAAGTGTTGTCTGTATTTATACGACAAATCTCATCCAGATTATAAATGCAAAAATAAAAAAAATCAAATAGTGTCTTATTTTGTAACGTTTTTGCAGTTATTGCAAGAAATATTTTTAATATGACAAAATCCTCATCAACAATATCAAATTCAGATATATTAATGATGACACAGGTTATATAAAATATCAATTCCTGCGTCTATTGGAAACCAAACTATATAATTCTACGTTAGTGCATTACTTTTCTAGTTCTGCGTTCTGCGTCTGCGTCAATTGGAAACCGGCCTTTATGCATGTATTATATTACCTCGTCTATTATCAAGAAATGCAATGTCAATTATTCATCTTCGGAATCCATAATTCCTATCGCAATAGACACAATAAATAAGCAAAACACAATGATAACATACATTACTGTCATCTGTCAGTGCGTGGAACTGAACAGGAAAACCAGAAAGAACACACTGCGCTGTGGAAGGAGACTGTCTAATGCCGATTTCCCACTATCATTCATAAATTCATATGACTGATGGTGATGGTGAATGATAAATAAGAAGCACTAATCAGTGAATGATACAATTTTAGCGCGCTGTAATCTTTTGGTCATTCTTCATAAGTCACTGATAACTTCAATCGTATTGTGTGCACAATAAAACGAGAATTAATTTCATCATTTACGGTCAAAAACTCTTCTTATTTCTCATTCTCCATCAGTCATATGAATGATAGTGGGACATCGGTATTAGAGTGAAATACATTTAGTGAGTAGGGTAGGTAAAACGAAGCTGTGTATAAGCAAGGCAGTGGAAACAATTTAGAGTGTTGAACGTATTCAACTGCGCAGACTGATTTTCTTTGAAGACAACTGAACAAAAAGTTCCAAATTGGTCAACTTCATTAAATTAAATTATATTGAATTAAAATTTGTAAAAATGCTTACATAAGATAACAGGCATTATAACTTCTGAAATTAAAATTAAATTAAATGATATATGAAATGTTTTTCCCTATATATAAAGTCGGCATAAACGTATAGTGAAAACAAATCCCCTAAAGTGATACATGAATTTAGATACGACTTGCAGCACGATTAGTCACAGTCAACTTTTTTTTAAAGAAAGTTCTTTGGACCGAGCATGTTACAGACACACGACCAAACACTATAGCTGTCTTCAAGTATCTTACGACGAGTTATTATTGCAATTAAAAATGTACATGAGAAACATCCGTTTTATCTAAAATAAATAGCCAATGCATAATGTACATACATGTAGAACGATCGGATAATATACAACAATATTATGAGAACGGAGTGAATATGTGTACCCATAAAATGCATTTGTTTTTATTTACTTAACTTGAACTATTCATTTGCAAATGTAAACAAGATCTAGGTAAATCTCATCTGTAGCGGATTAAATTTTATCGGGGTAAAGATGTAGGTATAGTTTGTAAACGTTTACTTATTTTTCCAAGAATAATCTATTCCATTTTATCTTTAGAAAAACGTCCATAAAACTACCGATTACAACAACAGAAATTATTCAAATTTTAGTCACATCGCGTTTAAATCATAAAAATGGATTTATAGCAAAATAATTTTATAAAATCAGCTGTAGACTACTTCAAATTATTTGATAAATATGAATAAAAAAAATTATGTAATTTTTAAAAATTATGTTATTACGATAACGATTTTATATATATATATATATATATATATATATATATATATATATATATATATATATATATATATATATATATATATTATTAATGGATATAGTGGTTGGCACTTGGTGAAACATGTTAATATTTAAATATTGTGAAACAACCAAGTGTTCTTTTATTTAAATATATATATATCCAAAATGAGATGTGAAAAGTTTTATAAATGTTTGAATAATTGAATCAGATGGATCTCCTCGCGTTTGTAGAGTGAATGTGATCAGTCGGCCTGAGCAATACGAGTTTTTGTCTGACGAGCAGGGTTGCGAAAATTTTAAATAAGAGTTTAGAGTCATAACAGAAAATTAAAGTAAACAATCTAACCCCGTTGAAGGAAAAATTATGAATCTTTAAACTTAAAACATTTATATGCGCCGGAGGAAAGCCTCCTATTTTTGAAAACAATACCATAGCTTACTGCTTTTTGCATATTTCGAAAACCAAATAAGTTAGAGAAAAAATAAATGTTACAAATGATATAAGCAAATTTTATTTGAAATGTGTTTGAAAAGTGTACCAGGTACTGAAAAATATCTATCAAAAATGATAATTTTATATTTACGTTTTCCTACAATACATATTACTTTTGTTTCATAGCTATCGTAGGATGAATTTAAAATAGAATATAGCATTATTATAAATATAGGTATAGAAAGAAAGTCGAATGAAGGCCATTACAGTTTGTTTAGCTCGCCGTACGTAGTACCGAAGAAGCTTAAGCATTCGGTCGTGTGTCTGTAGCATTCTCGGATCAAAAAATTTCATGAAGAAAAAGTGTTCGTCTCGTCGCCCTGAATCCAAAATGTATATAACTTATATACTTGGATGTTAGTCGTCGCTCGGTCGCTCGTAAGACCAAATTTGTGCCCTCTACTCCTTTGAAGGTACCGGAGCGATGCACTCCAAATTTGGTACACATATTATTTGGCAACCCATTTGAATCCGCTCGCAGTATAAATCCAATCCCCCGTACACTTCCCGAGTTATAGGGCCCCAAAATTTGGAGCCCCCTTAATACTGCCCTTATAAAAATAATTGAAACACTTAAAAATTCTACTAAAATTTCTAAGATATTTTATATCTACAAGATTTTTTCATTTTGTTCATCCAAAGCCCGAAAAAAATTATTAAATATTATAATTTTGAATTTTATAATTTGCACTAAATTTTTTTTTTATCTATATAATCTAAATTTGGTACACATATTATTTGGCTTTCCATATGACTCCGCTCGCATTTTATATCCAATCGCCCGTATACTTCCCGAGTAATAGGGCCCCAAATTTAAAGCCCCCCTTAATACTGCCCTTATAAAAATAATTGAAACACCTAAAAATTCTACTAAAAATTCTAACATATTTTATATCTACAAGATTTTTTAATTTGTTAACCCAAAGCCCGAAAAAAATTATTAAATATTATAATTTTGAATTTTAAAATATGCACTAATAATTTTTTTTATCAATATAATCTAAAATTAAAAGTTAGACTTTATATCTATAATATTTTTTCAAATTGTTAACCAAAAGGCCATAATAAGTAAAAAGCACTGCTCGCAACGCATATTTTACCTAAAGGCGAGCTCTGCGCGTTGGTGCGTTTTACGCGTACCAAATCTTGTTTTTGTATCAACTTTGCAAAAGTAAGACCAAACGTTTATTCTATATATGTTTACAAATATTTTTTATAAAATTTATAAAAAATAGTGTCATAGAATCAGGCGCACAATGCATTTCCTTTTTTACGAGTAACCTGTATATTATGTATCAAAAATACGGTATTTGTCAAGAAGTATTATACATATCCTTTTTGTTTTGACCTATGACGTTTGAATTTTATCAGATATCACGTTGATGGGCCAATTAATTTTGTAAGAAAACGAATAGTGTCTATTATGATTAGTTTCAAATCATCTAAACTGTTCGAATCAACTTTCAATTATTTTTATGAAGGTAAAGAACAATGTAGGTATAAGGATTAAGAAAAATTAACTCACTTTGCAACATTCAAACCTCGGAAAAATTTCGCAATATCTTGGTCACTACTTTGCCACGGGAGACCTCTTGCTCTTACCACGCAGTTTCCATCGATTTCATCGTCCTTTGAACTGTAACACAAATATAATTATTATGCACTTGCTCTTTTCTATACCATTTATGATTAAAGAAACATGTCATGATTAATCATTTTAATTGAACATATTTTCCTTAGGGTGAATCCCCAAAATTGTACGTCTTTACAGGTCGGTGTAAATAGGGAAGAGCAAGAATATCGTAGCGCCATAAGGGCCAATGTTATATGCTATTCAGTGGGAAGCGTTCGTTTTCCTATTTGTTGGCTACGCTTGTGTAAGAAATTACTAGATATATTTTCGTTAAGTAACGACTTCATTTATATTTGTACACATTTTCTAAATTCTTAGCAACAATTTTACAAAGACCAAACAATTATGCTATATATGTTGACAAATATTTCATATAAAATTAAATGAATATTGTCGCATAAAATTAACATTATTGCCTATAATATATCAAGAAAATAACAAGTTTTAAAAAATTATAAAACAATAGCAAACTTACCGTTTCATTGCTATCCAAATGTTGTTTGAAAAATATAACAAAACAACAAGGATTAATTAATAACATATAATATATTATCAATCAAACAACTAAATTAAACTAAACATGCATTATCTATATATATATATATATATATATATATATATATATATATATATATATATATATATTATTATTTATTTTATTAACCAGAGATACAACATAGGTATATGTATGATTTGAGGAAATTAATAAGCCCGAAAACCATTCAAATACAAAACCATAGGAACTGTGTGAATATCGCGAACTTCAAAAACCGAAATTCAATGTAAATAAATATTGAAACAAACATTTCCGACAATTTACCTATATGTACAGTTATGATTGATGTACCATCGATTCTTTAATGCAGCGTAACCCAAGCTATGAGTCAGTCGCAAAACATTTTTACTCACTAGAGTGGAAGCGCGATATAGTGAACACTAAACACCGTTTCGAGTATACACACACATTTTACATCAATTTTGCATACTCGCACAATGGAAAGATTCAGCTTTCATTTCTAATTTTGAGTTGTATTTGCATTATTTGTAATACGTTACTTTAAAATAAATATTAATTTTGATAATGTCATTCTTTCCTAACCACAAAAAATGAACAACCCCGAAATTGTGAAGAAAATTAGTACTTTCTTTCTTTCTGGATGGGTCGCTTAACCAAAACCATTAATTCAATTAGGGACACACGTTGAATAGATATACGCTGCTCTAAAAAAATAATTTCGCATGAAAATAAATTTAACTAAACCAAGCAAAACATTTGTCTACATTTTTATCTCTAAACTTATTATTTAACAATAGGATAATATATTTTCGATAGCAAAGTTGTTAAATAAATTATAAGATATTGTGTTTCTAGCGAAATCATATCTATTCATTGTTGAAAAAAATATTGACCCGGCCCTGTACTCATTTATATAACTATTGAGTTGGTATATTTTGCACAAAACAATATTAAACTGAAAACAGTGTTAAAAATATAAACATGGTCCTTCTTGTACTGAATTGGTGTTAGATCAGGGCAATGTTCACTATAGAAACAAACATTGATGCAAACACCAATGTTTTCAGTTCGATTTAAAATGGGCTCACTTTCAATAAAAGCGAAGAATGTTTTTTTTTACAATTATTACAAAAAAAAACTTTTCTTTTCGAATCACTGACTATTATGTGATATTGTTTTATTTTATTTACTCGCTGTACGAAGTTCTGAAGAGCTAAAGCAATCGGTCATATGTCGCGGATCAAAAAATTTCTTTAACAAAAAAAAATATATATATATAATTCATGTACTTGAATGTTAGTCGTCGCTCGCTTTTTATATGTATAACATATTTTCAAATTGCGAACCCATAACCATAATATTAAAAACAATTATTTTTAAATTGTAATGCCAAGCGTAGAGTAGAGGTGCCTTGTATATCCATCTAATGATAAATTATTTATTAATATTTCGATACTTTAACTAATACTGCGATTTAAAATAAAGCAAAATTTTAATATTTCTTAAATAAACAAGGAATCAAAATTCTATAACTATGTGCATGATAACCGATATTTGTTGCGACGTCCGAAAATCGAAAACATGCGAAATGGCACAGTTCATTTTTATAAGTACACTACGAATTAATGCGATTTGGGTAAAAAAAATCGTAACAAAGTTCGACACATATACATACCAAAAGCGCTTATATATCACTATTGGAAACAAAATCTTTTTCTACGAATAAATAATACACACAAAAGTTCTATAGATACTATTCGAAATTGAATCACCACGTTCTAACAACAATATTGTGCCAACTGCTGCTATAAGGTACTCGATTCAAGCTGCCGTACATAAACGTGTAAAAGAGTGTTATTCTTGAACATGAGTTTGTTGAAACGAGCGACTTTGGCCCCACAGTATCAACACGAATAAAATCAGACGGTAGAGGGGTCAACCGAAGGACGCCTATTGGTTCGGTGATAAGAACACACTGATAACAACTCCATAAGCATTGGAAACTAATCAGTCTACCGATATCTAGGAAGTCCTCGGTTAACTCTCATATTTGGTTCGATTCATATTTTATGATTTAGAGGGTTGAAGAAATATGAAGCGCTAGATATTTTAATATCTTCATATTTTATAAGAATCACTTTTTTTTCTAAGTCATCCCGTTTCCGAAATATTGAAAAACAATCTAGTATAAACTGTTACTTCCGGTTAAGAAATAGTTTTCAAAAATAAGAGGTGCACACTCTAACCATATATAAGTCTTACGTTTTAAGTTTCATAATGTTCCCATCAATAGTTGTACTTCTAGAGCGTTCACACACAAACTAACACACTCGTCATTTCGAAAATAGTAGAATTCAATTGAGAGATGATATCAATACTTCCTTCTAGACTTCGTCCAAGAAAATAAAAATGTTAATTGATATTTATAATTTTGATAATAAAATTTTAACCGGTGGCGTCTGTACTTCATCCCTTTTATTTCATTATTTTATAAAATGCATTCAATAGAATTTATTTAATTATCTTAATTTTGTTGTTCATGACAAATACATTTTACTTAATTTTACGAAGTAATAAGTCTTGTAATCTTGAAAAATTTCGAACTCGAGATTTCAACGGATATACACGTTTTGACCTTCCGTGAATCGATTGTGACTATTTTCGGAATGACGTCTGTCTGTCTCTGTGTGTGTGTGTGTCTAAGTGTGTGTATGTGAACGCTCTAGAGCCAAAACTGTCGAATGAAAAATTATGAAACTTCAAACTTAAGACTTTTATATGGCCTAGATGTGCACCTCTTATTTTTAAAAAGAATATTCAAACCAGAAGTGTATGTTTACTCTATACATTTTTTGTTCTACCACTAGAACGTCTGCACTTACGACAAAAATAGTTATGTTCATAATGAAAGATATTAATATTACGCACAACTTTTGTTTGAAAAGTAACTTAAAAAAATGTGGAAGTTGCGAGAAAAATGCTACGAAACATTATAAATATCTTGTTTACGTTGCCATGGATTCGCATGTAGCTTATAAAATCGCATTATCTGCTATTTCGACAGGAAAGCAAAATAAACTCAATTAGATAAATGACATTTCAGGATACGTCTGTAGAGTATTAGTTAGTTTGATAGCTGGTTTTGGTTATATATATGCATATATATATATATATATATATATATATATATATATATATATATATATATATATATATATATATATATATATATATATATATATATATATAATTACCCAGAAATGTTTGTTTGTTTGTATGTGAGTATGTGTAGAACGCTTTTTTTTTGTAAAATTGCAAATTTGCATAGACGGGGATCGAACTCACGACCTCCAGGGTAAGAGACGAGAATCTTAGCCACCATGCCATGGCGACAGATAAGAATTTTATATATAATATCAAATAGTTTAACTGAAATAAAAGACTACACAACAGCAATGAATAAATTTCTAATCAAGTAATCTGCCCTACGTAAAAATAAAAGGTCAATTTTAAATATATTTCGAATCTTTAAAATGCATATCGAGTTGTGTACGTTGTGCCATTGTGTTTTAGCATAGGACCCATTATCACTTTTAAAACTGCCGTGGCACTGCAAAATTCAGAATCTAGCCTGATTATTTGATTCAAAAAATATCTGGAGTGGCCTGCACTCAACTTTCTTTTACGTAGTTTTCAACAGATAGATATTTACATATATTTATATATAAATATATAAATATATATATATATATATATATATATATATATATATATATATATATATATATATATTGCACCTCCTATTTTTGAAAAGAATATTCATACCGGCAGTGCTTGTTTACTCTATGCATTTTTTGTTCTATCTCCAGTAACACTAGAACGGCTGCACTTATGGCAAAAATAGTTATGTTCATAATGAAAGATATTAATATTTCGCACAACTTTTGTTTGAAAAGTTTCTTCAACAAATGTACCAGTTACGAGAAAACCGCTACCGAAAATTTTAAGAATCTTGTTTACGTTGTCATGGATTCGAATGTAGCTTAATAAATCGGATCATCTGCGCCTGTCAATATTTCGACAAGAAAACAAAATGGTCTGAATTAGATAAATGACATTTCAGAATATTTCTGTAGAGAATTGTTTAGTTTTGATAGTTAGTACTTCAAAACCATTACAAATTGGTATTGGTATAATTTTCAACCCATTCATTTATATAAGGTAAGCTTGGTTTTCATATTGTTTCTGTTGGATTATTATTTCTTAATATTATATTTTTATAATCAATAAATATTGATGAAAACTACGTAAAAGAAAGTCCCGCGTTGGCCACAACCCATTTTTCAAATTGTTAACCAAAAAGCCATAATAATTAAAAACCACTGCTCGTAACGCAAATCTTATCTAAAGGCGAGCTCTACGCGTTGGAGCGTTTTACGCGTACCAAATCTTGTTTTTTTTTAACTTTGGGTTTGATACTTTTACACTTATTTTTTAGGTCTTAAAATTAAAAATTCAAATAGTTATGAATTTTGGTTTATAAAATGTTTCAAACAAAAGTTGTGCGAAATATTAATATCTTTCATTATGAACGTAACTATTTTTGCCGTAAGTGTAGCCGTTCTAGTGATATTAGAGATAGAACAAAAAATGTATAGAGTAAACATGCACTTCCGGTTTAAATATTCTTTTCAAAAATAGGAGGTGCACATCTAGGGCATATACAAGTCTTAAGTTTGAAGTTTAATAATTTTTCGTTCGACAGTTTTGGCCCTAGAGCGTTCACAGACACACACACACACACACACATAGACAGACAGACGTCATTCCGAAAATAGTCACATTCGATTCAGGGAAGGTCAAAACATGTATATCCGTTGAAATCTCGAATTCGAAATTTTTCATGATTACAAGACTTACTTATTACTTCGTAAAAGAAAGTAAAAATTATATAGATATAAAATAGTCTTACAGTATTTTGTAGATTCTTTTGATTTACAAAATATTAGTGCAAATTTTAAATTACAAAATTATAATATTATTTCATGGTCTTTGGGTTACCAATTTGAAGAAATCCTGTAGACATAAAATATCTCCCAATTTTGGGGCTCAATAACACGGAGAGTATACGGGCGATTGAATTTACACTGCGAGCGGTTCGAATGGATGCCAAATAATATGTGTTGCAAATTTGGTTCAAATCGCTCCTGCATCTTCAGAGGAGAATAGGGCATACATACATTCAAGTAAATAAATAAATTTTTGGATTCAGGATGACAGGACAAAAACATGTTGTCAAAGAAAAGTTTTGATCCGAGTATGCTACAGACACTGATCGCTTTAGAGCTTTTGTATTCGTATGGCGAGCTAAAAATGTTTTTAAATGTAGTTTAAATACATGGTATATATATATATATATATATATATATATATATATATATATATATATATATATATATATCTAGGAACAAAAATTTATTTTTAACTTCAATAGCCCGAACAAACTTATACCTTCATTCTCCCCTTAATCAAATGTATTCCTTTTACCATCAAACTCAGAATAAAATTGATATTTGCAGTGAATTTAAAATTTTTCTTAAATCAAACCTGTGAAAACTGTTCTTATTTCTTTTATGTATTTCATTTATTCTGCAATAATTGTTATGTTATGAATATTGATTCTAGTTCTCTTAAGGTCGCGTAAAAATGTCAATTTAAGTCTTGATACAAATGAGTGAAATATTTCCATAATTATCTCAACACACAAGTAATCAAATGATAATTCCTTTAGTACACTGATTCTATGATGTATCTTGATTGCTCTGAATAGAAAATGAACTGCTAAATCATTATTATAAATAATATAAGTGTTTATTAACCATGGCATGTTTTAGTTGCTACTTTGAACCTCATTTTATTTGGTTTAATAGAACCGAATTGAGCGGAATCATGTCTCAGAGCTCTAAGGTAGTCATAATCTTTAAAATGAGTCTAATTATTGTATTCTTAATTATATATAATCGACAAAAACAATGATAAAAGAATCGTCCATAAGACTCAATGTTAAAAGTTTCAGGGTTTGTCCGTGAGAGGCTCTGCTGTACGTATTAGATATCAAACTTTCTTCCGCTTGCTAATATCAAAGCATAGACCAGTGTAGCGCAGTTTAATAATTAAGGCGCCGACTCGAAGACGTTTGAATCGTAGAATTAAACGTTCTAAAGCCTCGAAAGCTGCGAAATTAAGAAGGAAAAAATTTCTTACTAACAGTGACAATAATAATAATACTTATTCACCACCACGCCCACTTATAGATTTAGAATCTGATGTTTTAGAAGCGATGGATATTTCGAACAGGTATTCCTACTATACCTTAAAATTAACTAAACTAAAGTTAATTTGTATAATAACATTGTTCGAATTATTGTTTATCTTATAATTTGTCCAAAAAGAAATGAGACGCAATTTGAAGCTAGTCCAAAACTTATGACACTTGATTCAATTGATGATTTGAGTAATGCGTGGGGAACGGAGGAAGAATTTCGTATGTACGAATATATAAATATATAAATATACATATTTATATATATATATATATATATATATATAAATATATATATATATATATATATAAATATATATATATATATATATATATATATATATATATATATATATTTATATATATATATATATATATATATATATATATATATATATATATAAATTCATAATTATAGTATACAAAACCACAAATTATGTATTGAAAAAGTGAGTGCACCAAGTGGAATATTTATAGATACTAAATATGGATTTTTGGGTGCTTTTCCGGATGGTTAGCAAATAGCCCTATGATATACAGATACACACAAATTTATAATTATTATATATATATATATATATATATATATATATATATATATATATATATATATATATATATATATATATATATATATATATATATATATATATATATATATATATATATATATATATATATATATATATATATATATATATATATATATATATATATATATATATATATATATATATATATATATATATATATATATATATATATATATATATATATATATATATATATATATATATATATATATATATATATATATATATATATATATATATATATATATATATATATATATATATATATATATATATATATATATATATATATATATATATATATATATATATATATATATATATATATATATATATATATATATATATATATATATATATATATATATATATATATATATATATATATATATATATATATATATATACATTATAAGTATACATACATATATAAGTATTCTCTAAGTCGAACTTTTTTCTTGAACACTAATGTTTCGTTCTTTTTATTGATGATTGTATGTTTCTGATTATATATACAATTCTTTAAATTTAGTGGAAGATTTTGTAGAAAATGAAAGGTGGTCTTGTAAAATACAAAAGAAAATTACTGAATACTTTAAAATAAACAACTAATTTATTCACATATTTTTATTGTGTATTTTCTATAACTCGAAGTTTCCCTAACTCGAATATTTTATCCTGTACCTTGAGATTCGAGTTAGGGAAGTTTTACTGTATATATATATACAGACACACACACATTTATATATACATACATACACATATTACAGGCTTGATAAATGACAATGGCATCATTGAAATTAAATGCATGTATAGTTTAGCCGGCTCTAAATTGCCGATGAAGGCAGAATTAAAAAACAAAAATATTTGTTTAGAATTAAGAAATAATGAAGTTAAATTAAAAAAGAGCCACGACTATTACTTCCAAGTAAGATAAATCACATAATTGTTGAAATTTTTATTTTGTCGCATTTACTTTT
Source organism: Leistus spinibarbis (assembly GCA_933228885.1). Classification (NCBI taxonomy): domain Eukaryota; kingdom Metazoa; phylum Arthropoda; class Insecta; order Coleoptera; family Carabidae; genus Leistus; species Leistus spinibarbis. The sequence continues at coordinate 9,633,274 of OW121791.1, forward strand.
AGATACAAGGTCAGTTTCAAATATCAGATAGGGAATATTGTTATTTTATAATTTACAGAAATGATGAAGTTGACTTGCATATTGAAAAAATTGAGAGAGAAAGTGATTTCTGGCAAAATAAAATGCAGGATAAATTAATACATTTCTATAATGAATGTATTCTGCAAGAAATAGTTAGAAGAAGAATTCCACGCGGGCTCAAATGTTTTGAACCGGAACAAGATAAATAAATAATATATTTTAAATACAACATTGTTATTTGATTGGTTTCCCCGCGCCTTTACAACCTACCGACAGAACGAAACGTATGTATGTAGCTACTTCAGTTGAGAAGTAAATTTTGATACTAAATTTGTGCAGAAACTCACATCACGGAAAGTACTAGTGGCGGCACGGGAGAGCGTAGGTTGAGTGTTAGAAGAACTAACTAATTTTTACTGCTCCTTAAGTATATACGAGTATAAATAATTTCTCTCCTCCAAAATTTGTGTTGTTCCTGTCCTATTAATAGATATATATATATATATATATATATATATATATATATATATATATATATATATATATATATATATATATATATATATATATATATACAAGGCATCTATGCCTTCAGTTCGCCTTATAGATTTTTTCTGGATTACAATAATTTATTATATAAGAAAGTGAACAGGGAACTGCTTTAAAATTGCAATATTAGTTATTGTAATCCAAATGAATCGGCAATAATTAAACCTAACATTTGCTTCCATTCAACTAATTATATAAATAAATAAAAATATTTTACTTCTTATAGTAAATGTTGATATTACAAAAATAAGTAAATATAATTTATGTAAACGAAGTATAAGTTATTATTATTGTTATTTTGATAAATCAGCAACTATTACACCTAACTAATTGTATAAATGAATAAAAAAAAAATTTTTTCAATTGTATTCAATATTATAAAATTAAAATATTGCTATACATGTAAACTAATAAATGCTACATAAGGAAGTATTAAAAAAAAGTAAAAATGTTGCTGTCAGAAATAAGTTCCTATGTTTGTATTCAATAATTTCGAATTTTAACAAAAAATGTGCAATTTGCAATATGTTGTAGAGTATAACTAACAACATTCTAGCAACGTACAATGGGTGCGTTCAATGTACCACCGATTCTTAAGAACGTTGTTCTGGTTCTGAGTGAAAATTTTGCGGAATATTGAACGACATTCTTATTCATATTTCGAGCCTATTCCTTACATATTTTTAAATTGATTGGGTGTTCTATATCATTACATATTTTAGGTTATAAATAAACATATATTATTCTAACTCACAGTTCGGCATATATCATTATCGTTTATTACATAATTTAGGAATTTGATTCAAGGAAATATATATTGGTTAGCGAGTTAGTCATCTTGATTCATTTAATTTAAATAACTTCACACATATGTCAACGTCTTAAATATGGCGCAGTTTTAATATTTGGTAAATAGAATAAGATAACTGATAGTAGGAAACAGATAACATGCATATATTATTGCCAATGTTACAATTTCTGAAATCAGAAGCGTTTTGGTTGTTCTAAAACTTCTGTAATGAATCTAGAATTAAGAATATCGTTCAAAAGAATCAGAACAAAATAATTCTTAAGAATCTTGACGTATTGAACGCACCCAATGACTATTATAGCTACTCTACAAAAAGTAAAGATAGCATAAAATTCGTATTTACCAAATGCCTGGTTCCAAAATTAAATTGATCGTTTCCGGAGCTTCAAATCGGTGACCTGTAACAGAAAATATACACATTTAGTTAGCATGCGCAAAATTATTCCATGCCAACGTAAAGTTGCTCCCAACTTGGACTTGTATACTATATTAAAATATATTGTCAACATTATGTAAAGATAAAGAATGTATATCAACTATTATCTGAATTATGTTTTTGGTTCAAACACGTTCTGCTTATCAGAAAACCCAGTTTAAAATATAGAATTTGCTTTGAATTGGTGTAAAGGTAAAATGAACATATATTTGTGCTGGTTGACTGACGGTTGGCGCATCTGCTACATTCTTATTATGTTGTTGATGGGTAACGTTTGTCAAAGAGTAAATATAGATTGAGTTAATCGTATCCAAAAATTTGTAAATAAAGGATGGCTCGTCGAAAATTGGATAAAGTCGGATGACAAAATTAAATTCCCAAATATCGCTAACGTTTCGGTCAATCCTTCTGACCTTCATCAAAGCTACAACCATATTTGTATTTAAATGTAAATATCTATCAATTAGTTATGTTTTACATAGTTATACATATTGTTAAATTAATCAACTTTAATTAGTTCCTAAGTTAGACATTATATATAGTTAAAATATATATAGCAAACAAATATTTTAACTATATATAATTATCATCAGACTTCATCCAATTTCCGACGAGCCATCCTTTATTTATAGTAAATATAGCGTTAGGCAATTGCTACCTTTATAATTGGGAAAAATATAAAATGGTACTTATTAATTTTGTAGAATCCCAATCCGATATGAAAATTATAAATATCAATGAACTCTTTACCATTACCCAAAAGATAGTTGTGAAGTTCGATAATTTGTTATTTATATAAATGTTATGACACGCGTTACCAACAACATTTCAGAGGCACACACTAGGCTCAATTGACACCTGTCTATGGGCCCCAAGGGGTGCCATAAACACCGAATTTAATTTTTAAATTTAAAAATATAATATATAGACATAAAGGACTCCAGAAATGAATGTGCCTAAATACTCTTAATCCGGCACTGCAGACATAAGATGGACATAAAGTGAACCACCAGTCGGAATTCGGACTTGAACTCGGGATAAAAGTCAAGAATTATAATAATTATTTTAATAAATAAATTTGAGTAATAAAATTATTTTTATTTATTATTATACAAAAATGTAATGTTTTCAGAGAAGTTTTTGTACGGATCTGTGCTCCGGTGTCAGGCACTAACAAGTATAAATACGCATAGAAGCAAAATTGTTAAATGCTGAAATAATTTTTCCATCAAATTCCATATTTACTAAGGAAACACGTTGCAGTTTGTACAGCGGTCAGTGTCCGCAAAAATAAAATGCTTTTAATATGACGTAAAGAAACCTTTGGCGCTCCCCTCAACCCCGCCTGTGTGCATTAGCAATTTAAGCTATATACATATGCAAAAAAAAAAAAAATTCAAAACGTTTCAGTACAGAAACAAATATTAGAATTCAAGAATTTCTTTTGTAAATAACTGAGTTAAATTTATCAAATTAAATAATTTCCCTAGGGTCTACACATAAATATAGCACACGGTGGCATCTAAGGAGTAAGTGATTAACTATGGATCAAATGATAAAGGTTACAACTTTATAAATTGGGAACATAGCCCCTATTGTTTTAATGTGTGCAGTGGCTTCTATAGACGAGAAAAGTGACCATGTCACATCCGCACGCGAAATACGAAAATGAGGACGCTCAACGCGTGATCCTGGGTTATTCTTATGGGGCGCACCCACAGATATACTAGATAGCCGATAGATATGGCCGATACATGAGATTTTGGATGCAAATAGAATCTGACAGTTCGCAAGTAAGGTTGTCCAGTGTAAACGGTCTTTCGTATGCGCGCGCAATCTTAGACCTATCTACTATGTTTACCGCCGAAACAAAATTTCAAATTAACCAATAAACTTTAAGTAAAAAGTAAACAATCTGTTTGACAGTTATTTTGTTTTTTACATTTTTTAATATTCTATTTCCTTAAAATAATACATTAGAAATGGTGAACGTTATCAAAATTAGTACTTTTTAGTAACCAATAAATATATAATAAGAAATTACCATAAATTTTATGTTTAACCTACTTTTCCTCATAATATTTTTAAATAATATTAAATACATATTTAACAATGTTTATTAGATTACTTTTCGAACATATATTACAAATATATAATGAAGAACTCTGCCTTTTCAAACCCTATTGACAGTACATTTCAAATTAACCGCCAATATCTAAGTCTGTATCACTCTGCAACACCTTACTTGCATGTTGTTCAATTTGCCACCATTCATTATCATGGTATCGGCTATCTAGTATATCTGTGGGCGCACCGCACCAATGACCGATACTAGTTTAGGCCGACATTCTCTTGTGTTAAGTTATTGAAAATTTGAGAAATATGATAGTGACAAATTGAAACAGATTCAATATAATTTCGAGAACATCAGATTTCTCAAATTTTCAATAACTTAACACAAAAGAATGTCGGCCTAAACTAGTATCGGTCATCGGTGTTTCCCATAAGAATAACCCAGGATCACGCGTTGAGCGTCTTCATTTTCGTATTTCGCGGGCTGAAATAAACGGATGTGACGTAGCCAATTTTTCAGTCTATAGTATAATGAACTGGCAACTCCCGGAATATGTTGGATGCAGGCCTAAGATATTGGTATCCCCCTTTAAATGCAGTGACCACTAACAAATTTGCTTAAAAAGCCGTGGTTCTCAAACTATGCTTTAATGAATTATTATTCAAATGTAGAATCCTATTATATCTGTTATTTATAGGCGGGTTTCTTCGCCAGTTTTGTGATTCAATCCAAGTAGTCATAGAAATAGTATGATTCACAAGGAGAAGGGGATTGTCAGTTTCTGATCACAAAATGGAAGAGTAGGGATAATTAATAACGAACGAAGAAACGTGATTCTCATAATCATGATTACTTTGATTAGTTAGATTGCGAATCAGAGTTCGAAGAAACACGCCTTATATTTATCCTTTATGATGCATAGAATTTAGAGTATGAAAAAATAATCTGTATCATACAAGAAACATAATATATAATTTTAATTATTTATTAATTTACAAACAAGCATTGTCTCAAACCTCGGAAATTTCCTAATTGATTAATTACAATATAATAAAGAACTGGAGTGGCCTTAACTCGTATTTCTTGTCCTTTCACTATATATGTTTATAGTAATGCTTTATTATATTTTAAATTCACTCTGCGATTGGTGTGTAACAATATTAATATGTATTGCAACTAGGGAAATGTATACACAAAACAACAATTTTCAGTGAATTAAACTTTTATGAGAATCGCTTTTTCTCTAACTGAAGTCATTTCCAAGATATTGAAAAAGTAGCAAGAGGAAACTTTCGGTTATATTGATTTCAAAAATAGAAGGTTGGCTATATACAAGTCTTAAGTTAAATTTACATAATTTTGCCTTTAACAATTTTGGCTCTAGAGCGTTCACACACAGAAGCACACATACACCCACAGAGCGAAAATAGTTCGATTCGATTCAGTAATGGTCAAAATATGTATTTCCGTAAAAATCTCGAGTACGAAATTTTTCATGAATACAATACTTCCTTTTAGACTTCGTTTAAGAAAGTAATGATAATAATTAAATCACATTTTCTTTGATATATAATTTTAATCTTTTTATAAAGCTTGTGTAATTTGTAATTTCTTTTGGTAAATATCGATACATTTTAACGATTTTTTGTTTCTAACTTTATTTGAATTTATTTCAAACATATAATTTTGAGCGTAAGCTCCAAATGGTTATCAAATAACTACGCTATTCTTTCCATAATAAAATTTAATACTAATTTAAATAATGAGAAAAAATCGTTTTACATTAATAAATAAGATTAAAATTTCAAAAAAAAAACGATAAATTATTACTGATAAAATGAAGATGCGGTTTATTGCCAACATAGTTTATTACAACAATGCACATTACACTCGTACACCATTTCGAAGCAGAACGCAATAAACGTATCAAGAACTGTCAAAAAATATAAAATTCACAATGAATGCGAGCCTGCTTCATATAATCAATAACTGAAAAAAATTGCAATCCGATTGTATTCGAAGCGAGAGATCCGATGGTTAAAAAGGGATGTCAATGCCGCCGATCACTGAGACACTGGACTATGTATAGAAAGTAGATGAGTTGCCAGTTCATTACTCATTAATTTCATTAAGAACAATTTTAAATGTGTTCTATTTTCCACAAATTATATATTTAAATAATTAATTAATGTACTAAATTTATATGTGCTACTAAATTCGTGAACAATTTTATGTTCATGTACTTTTGCACTAAAATGTACTTTCTTTTACGAATAAGTAAGTATAGGGATCACCAGAAATTTCGATCTCGAGATTTCAAAGGATATACACGTTTTGACCATCGTTGAATCGAATGTGACTACTTTCGGAGTGACGTCTCTGTGTGTGTGTGTCTGTGTGTGAACGCTCTAAAGCCGAATCTATCGAACGTAAAATTGTGAAGCTTCAAACTTAAGACTTGCATATGGTCTAGTTGTGTGTTTCAGGAAGACAATGCCAATTTTAGGAAAATTCATATTTTCTAGCTCGCCGTCCGAAGTACAGAAGAATCTAAAGAATTCGGTCGTGTGCCTGTAGCATTATCGGATCAAAAATTCTAATGAATAAAAAATGTTTGTCTCGCCACCCTGAATCCAAAAATATATTTAACTCATATACTTGGATGTTAGTCGTCGCTCGCTCGGTCACCAAGACCAAATTTACGCCCTTTGAAGGTACATGAGCGATTCACACCAAAATTCCTACACATATTATTTGGCATTCCATTTGAATCTACTCGCAGTTTAAATCCAATCGCTTGTGCACTTCTGGAGTTATAGGGCCCCAAAATTTGGACCCCCCTTCATACTGCCCTTATAAAAATAATTAAAACACCCAAAAATAATAATAATAATTCTAAGATATTTTACATCTATAAACATTTTTCATATTGTTAACCGAAAGGCCATAAAAAATATTAAATATTATAATTTTGAATCGTAAAATATATAAATTATGCGACTTTTTATATCTATAACATTTTTACAAATTATTAACCGAAAGGCCTTAATAATTAAAAAGCGCCGTTCCCATCGTATATATTACTTATTAGTAGGGATCTATAACTAGCAGTGTTGTGCAAAATACTTTTAAAAAAGTATTTGAAATACAAAATTCAAATTCTTTCTTTTACATTAATTTTTTCACACAATAAATTTATATATAAAAAAAATGAAATCAAAAAAAAACCACCACCTTAAATAGACGTACACATATATATATATATATATATATATATATATATATATATATATATATATATATATATATATATACATATATATATATATATATATATATATATATATATATATATACATATATATATATATATATATATATATATATATATATATATATATATATATATATATATATATATATATATATATATATATTGCGAATTATGAATTAAATTATATCGCTTGTACGCTTTAAGTAAACCTTCAAATGTTTTAAATCATTTGAAGTTTTATAAATGCTTAATTTACAACAATATTCTGCTTCTATAGTTTGGTTATTTTTGTGAATTATTTTGAAGAATATATCATCAAGTATAACTGGATTCATATTTATACTGTCTTCTATGTCATCATGAACTATGTCCATCACAATTTCAATTCCATCACTTTGCATTGTATATGCTTGTAAATTAGGACCATTAATAATTTATAAATATTTAGATCTAAACTACGCGGTTTATTAACAAAAACAATATTGCCAACCACTCAAATCTTATGCCACTAAGTCGACCGTGTTGCCACATCGTGATTAATAAAAAAGTATTTTAATTTTTAAATGTATTTTAATCACAAAATATTTTTAACTTGTATTTGAAATACAAAATACAATAATTGAAATACATAAAGTATTTCAATTACTTATTTGAAATACTGCACAACACTAATAACTAATAGTATTCGGCCGAATTAAACTGCGAACGGATTCAAATGCCACAGAATGTCTCGCAAATTTGTTTCAAATCGCTCCGATACCTTCAGAGGAGTAGAGAGCACAAATTTGTTATAGCAGACGACGATTTACATCCCAGTATATGAGTTATATTATATATTATTGGATTCATGATGAGTCACAAAATAATTGTAAAGAGATTTTTTTGATCCTAGAATGTTACAGATATACGACCGAATGCAGTAGATCTTCTGCACTTCGATCGGTGAGCTAAAAATAATGCTACGTGCATGATCAGAATGAAATAAGATTATTGACCGATCTTAATTTTAAATTTGCACAACACTGAAACGTCAATGCCCCGGAAACACGATACGAACGCCAATATCTTTTTATAATTTACTTGATCAACAACTACCTTCCGCTGTCAATTTTAAAATTTTATAATACTTAAATAAAAAATTAGATCATTTTGTTTGTTAATTATAACACTCACCTTCTGATATTAGCCTTTGTATAATGTTAACCATGTCTTTTGCTTCTTTAATATAAAATTCGTTGTCGATATCGTGAGACATGTTAAGACCTATATGTTACTAAGTGAAGGAAAATATTTGCAAAATATTGTATACTTAAGTATTAAAAATGAGTGACATAAGCCCTTAAGGATAAAACCATTGCATGTAAAAATAAGGAATTTTTTATACTAAAACACTATATGCTACACACTATTAATAGTCCAGGCACTTTAGCATTTTAGTACGGAAAAAGTGCCAGAGGGCTGAAATTTGGTACACACCTTGTAATTTCGGAGATATTTGCAAAATTGCGTATTTTTCAACCTTTATGGTTGAATACCATGGGTTCCCTAGCTCGGATCATTGGGGACTTTTTAGATTTCATTTAGAACCATAAAGAGAACGTGTGTACTAAATTACAGCCCTCTGGGACTGTTTCCGCAGTTTACTTGTATTTTTGACTAAAGTGACTGGACTATAAATAAATATGTAATACTTTACATTAAAAATGGTATTATATTCACATAAATTAGAGGCAACCGTGGACACCATGGGCCCATATCATATACAGGTATAATAAGGTAAATTTGAATAATCCAGCTATCTAACTATAACGCTATAAAATTCATAGAACTTATATACACATGAAATAAATGTATATATTGTAAGTAAATGTTATATAGTTGTTTAATTTTGTTTCAAATTTTGACTATGCAGCTGCGATCATCAAACAATTTTGTAAATCTGGTAACCATAAATAAATCGTTCCGAATACATAAAATGATAGAAAGATACTGGGATATATAAGAAGACCAATTTCTAAGTACGATATAATGCTGATAAAATTCTAAATAAGGCTTCGTTTGCAATCGACGATATATGCCAATAGTGCACTTCGAAGGATTAAGTGAGCGGTCATTTTAAAAGAATTCGAGAATACATGAAAAAATTAAACAAACATACATGCCGAAACCAACATGTGATTTGTATTTCTTCATTAATAAAAAAGAAGGGATACAATACACATACTTTAATTTTAAAGCAAATATGGCATCTATCAACACTAACGTTTTACGAACTTCGTCAGATTGCAATGTAGAAATTGAAGAAGTTCTTATAAATCTATTGAAAGCTATGTGACCAATAATATTAAATTATATTTGAGATCATTGACTGCGCAGAAAACTGCCCTGAACAAAATTAGTTCTGTTTTCCACTTAATACATGTTCACACCAAACACCGAACGCCAGACGTTGTACTGAGTAGTGTGAACTGGACTTTAGCAAATAGAAATCGCCATGAATAATTTACAAATTAAAATTAAATTTGTGAGAATTCTATTACAAGGAGTATATTTGGTCAAACTGTCGATGATGGGCCTCACGTCCAAAATGGATGAAACTTTGTGGAAAAATCCGCAAAAAAATTAGGATTATGGGAAAAATAATCGCATGTGGGGGAAACCCTTGGATGTCCTTGAAATTAATTAATTTGTTTTTATAGCTATTTATCAATTACAATCAATCTGTGCGTGCTTAAGAATGTGTGTATGTGTGTGTGTGTGTGTGTGAGTGGGTTTGTGTGAGTGAGTGTGTTTGTGTGTTAAAATACTCAAAAATTCTACTAAAAATACTAAGATATTTTATGCCTACAAGATTTTTACATATTGCTAACTCATAGCCCGAGAAAAATTATTAAATATTATAATTTTTAACACAAAGTTTCATCCATCATCGACAGTTTCACCGTATATTTTATTATATTTCAACAATTAAATTACGAATACAAAATTATAACAATTATACATCTTTGCTTTTCCCGCCTAAACAGATTTACATAAAAGTAGCTACGATTTATAGTACGTTCGAAAATGTCACCCGAATTATTGGATATAGTTTCGGGCTAATTCCTCGAATAAGTAAAGACTAAGCATAAGCTCATCCCACAATATAGCTTATGCTCATTTCACACCAATACTTTAGGCAGGGTAATTTTAAGTTCGTTAATCTCACACCAGATATTTAAATCGCTAGTGCTGCCATCTATAATTACATATTTATTCTTGGATTGGCAACAGTTAGCGCTGTCAAATATATATATATATATATATATATATATATATATATATATATATATATATATATATATATATATATATATATATATATATATATATATATGGGGTAAAAAGTTACGCCAAGCAAAACAAAAGATTGAGATATCTCAATTTACTAGTACTACTAGATACTAGCGATAAAAAGAATGCAGCTTTAACAAACAGCTGTTTTATTATACTGTGACGTCACTTGTACGAAGTTTATACGTTTAAATTTCATAATCAAAGATATTTTAGTTTATGTTAGTAATCGGTTATAGTTTGGAATGATAAATTAGTATTCGAGATAAATTTGATGAAACATTTAACGAAAACAAGTTGAAACTAATCTGTAACGATTTTAGAATTAATTACTCATAAAGTAAATATTATTTAAAATAAAATGTATATAAGAAGGATATTTTGTACGCAGGTGGTTGAATGAAACAATAAAACGTAGCTTAATAAAAAAAAAAATGAACAAAGTGGGCGATATTTGACTTTACGCATATAAAGAACGCTATCTAGTTCGGTGCACGCATGACAAATGTAAACGTTCAATTCAACTCAAAAACAACCTAAGCAAATTTAAATTCAAAAATATAAAACAATTTCTAGTTTAGAATGATCACGCTTACCTATTTGAGTCAGGTTAAAAACGATAACGTCACAAACTCTATGGTCATGTGAACAAGTGAACACTTGGGCTAAAACTGATTTTATGAATCTAGATTTTGAAAAATCAGTTTCGCAAACTGACAAACAACCGGCCTAATGAACCACCTGACGAAGTCGTTATAAGTTACTTCTTCCCCCTTTACTTTTCTTGCCCGCGACACTACTCTGCATAACAAATAAAACAACGAGTTGCACTTTTTCCGTTACAGATTTGCACGAATGTTTCTCACGTACGAGGTAGACAAATTTCTAACGCATTCACACGCAAAAAAAAAAATAACTCAACAAGTTCAAGGAAAAATGTAGCTATCACACATCACACTGACAATGATTATAAATTTAAAAAAAGATATTGCGAGCTGATACTAGCTAGCTACATGAGACAAGTTTGATAATGAAAATATTTTCGCAATATTAGACAAACAAATCAAGCAGTGAATTGCTCATCAAATATTTATAAACAACGAATGTATATCTATAATTTATTATTTTAAATCCGTTTTTAATTTTATATGGATAATGTTGTTTCATTTTCAGAATTAAACGTATTAATAAACAAAATTCAAAAACTAATCCCATAATTTCTAGGGTAACTATTTGATACCACTAGTACCATCTAGTGGCAAATGCAACAACTCAATAGAAATTCAATACGACTTCGCATGGTGGCTCTGTTAGTCAAAGCAAGATTTGAAATTTGATACTAGCGGAATGTTTTGCTTATAAAACAGGCACTTAGAATTGTGTCATTTCTTTCAAGGTCATTTGTAATGGCCACTCCAAATTCCTAGAATAAAATAAAAATCAATTTTGTAGAAAAATCTTATTTTGATTTTGGTTGTTCAGTTCAACCACTCATAACTAAATTAAGTTAAGACTTCTTCATCTAGCGACAAAAAAATATGATTTGTAAAAATGCAATGATGAACAGCAGTATTTTCATAATTTCTATCAAAACAAACAGATTGCCTGTTGCATCTATATTTTTGCTATTTTACTGTGAAGTTATCATTAAAGGGCTATACCAGTGTGATAATTTCAAAAAATCGTTTCTTTTTTTTACATATTTCGATGCTTTTTACTTTTTTTACGAAGCAATAAGTAAGTCTTGTAAGTATGAAAGATTTCGAACTCGAGATTTCAACGGATATACATGTTTTAACCTTTCGGAATAACGTCTGTGTGTGTGTGTGTCTGTGAACGCTCTATAGGTAAAACTGTCGAAGGAAAAATATGAATCATCAAGCTTAAGATGCCCTAGATGTGCATCTAATATTTTTGAAAAGAATATTCAAAACGGAAGTGCATGTTTACTCTATGCATTTTTTGTTCTATCTCCAATATCACTAGAACGGCTGCACTTATGGGAAAAATAGTTATGTTTATAATGAAAGATCTTAATATTTTGCACAACTGTTATTTGAAATTTTTCTTCAAAATGTACCAGTTAGGGAAAACGGCTACGAAATATCATATATATCATGTTTACGTTGCCATGGATTCATATCTAGCTTAATAAATCGGATCATCTGCGCCTGTCAATATTTTGGCAAAAGAACAAAATAGACTCAATTAGATAAATGACATTTTAAAGTATTCCTGTAAAGCATAAAATGAATATATATATATATATATATATATATATATATATATATATATATATATATATATAAACATATATATCTGTATATATATATATATATATATATATATATATATATATATATATATATATATATATATATATATATATATATATATAAACATATATAAACATATATATCTGTATATATATATATATATATATATATATATATATATATATATATATAAACATATACATATATATATATATATATATATATATATATATATATATATATATATAAACATATATATATATATATATATATATATATATATATATATATATATATATATATATATATATATATATATATATTTATTTTTAATACTAAAGAATCACTAATTAAATCTTTATACGCAATTTTCTCAGAATGGCATTTTTACTTTCTCTTATGAAGTAATATATAAGTATAGGGATCACCAATAAAAACGAACTGGAGATTTCAACGGATATACACGTTTTGAGCTTCCCTGAATTGAATGTGACTATTTTCGGAGTGACGTCTGTGTGTGTGTGTGTGTGGGTGAACGCTCTAGAGCCGAAACTGTCGAACGTGTAATTATGAAACTTCAAACTTAAGACTTGTATATGGTCTAGTTGTGCACCACTTATTATATTGAAAAGAATATTGAAACCGGCAGTGCATGTTAAATAAATCGGATCATCTGCGCCTGTCAATATTTGACAAGAAAACAAAATAGACTGAATTAGATAAATGACATTTCAGAATATTTCTGTAGACTATTGGTTAGTTGTGATAACTAGTACTTCAAACCCATTACAAATAAATATTGGTATAATTTTCCACCCATTCATTTATATAAGGTAAGCTTGGTTTTCATATTGTTTCTGTAGGATTATTATTTCCTAATATTATATTTTTATAATCAACATCTATGTTTCATATTAAAGAAACAATATTTGATAACATAATAAAATAATTGGTACAATTTCAGTTTATTACTGTGGAATATTGGTATTTTTTGACAGTTTGTTTGGAATATATATATATATATATATATATATATATATATATATATATATATATATATATATATATATATATATCATGAAAACTACGTAAAAGAAAGTCCTGCGTTGGCCACAATCCATAAATTTTTAATATTATTTAAAGTCCAAAGTTCATGGTACGGAAAATTATATTTATTTTAATGATCTTTATTTTCAGGCAATGTGGAAGTGCCAATCACAGCAGCAGTGAACCTACTTTTTTTTATCACGTGCCCCGTTACTGGGGCACAAGTGCCGTAAATTTTAATATTTTGATCGGAAAAAATTAATGTGTATTGGTAAAAACATAAAAAATATATGCCCAACATTTTAAAACATTTGATGCAGTAATTTCTTTAATAAACTATCTTTATTTTTAAGTAGTCACACTGGTATAGCCCCAAACCATTTAGCGACGCGAGAAATATAGGTGAAATTCGATTATTTTTTTAATAATCGTATAAAGTAACTCCAAAATGGAGTTCACCCACGTATTGTATATCTTAATTCATTGAAGTCATTATTTTTATCACGTTGTCATCATAAAAATTGAACGTGTTATGACAAGTTGAGTAAGGGTATGCAGCGCGTCCAGTACTCTGTGCCTTGTAAACTCCAGCCTCTCCTAATAATTTGGAAAAATCGAAACAATTATTTTAGCATAATATATTAAATGCTCATGAACCATTTTTATTAAAATTGAACATTATTTGATAAAATGGTAGTCGTTTAAAATAAGGAGTCATTTTTTCCCCATGTTTTCTTCTCTTCAATGTTCCTTATTTAAAATTATAGGTTGATAGACCCACAAAATGAATTAGCTATCGGGTTCAAAAAAATTGAATACGATTGATTGTTCCGATTTACTCGGCTCGTCGAAAAATGTAGTTTCGAGTTAAACGCATTTAAAGTTATCCAGCCGAGTCCCGTATACCTGGATTTCAATCAGTGCGCGCTTGCATTACCGTAACTTTTTCAATACTTTGAATATCGATTAACCGTTTTAAGGTTTTATTCTACACACTAGAGGGACTCAAAAAAAAAACACTTTTTTTTTTCATCGTCCTGATTGGTAACCTCTCTTTAGAGATACTTAATTTATATTTCGGTGAGTAACGAACTCATCTTTATTTATTATTATTTTCTATTTTTAGTAACAATTTCGCAAATATTTCGTATAAAATTCATTAAAGAAAAGCAGTCGTTTACCTAGCTAACATGTAATGTAACATACATGTGGCTAACACCGATTCAATGACACGTGTTTAATAACTTTTATAAAAATGAAAATTGAGTCGTTACGTACAAAAATAAAACTTAAATAATTCTGCGAAAAATTGCTGGATAATTGAATATTTGGTCACAGCCAGAACATAATATGTTATGTAGAATATAAGACCAAACTGTAGACTCATGTATGTTAATGTAAGTTTTTTCTACGATTAGTTATTATATAACATAAAAAGGATACAAGTAATGATTTCTTTGATGCTCTGTAGCGGTTCTTCTAGTTTCTCAGTTCCAATTAATCTCGTAATTTCTTTCCTCAAATCATGAAATGAACAATAATATGGGGGTAAATCTAAATCCTTCGTACAAGCTTCAGGATGTAGGCACTGTCGCAGCGGAAGTTGGCCATCCGTGACCAATCGGAAGCTAGTCGAACATGGGTCAACACCTAAAGTTCTCACATAATGGTCGAAACTTCGCAACGCTGAATCCAACGGTTGGCCGGCAGATTTAACGAGTTCCTCCGTCAAAACGGACACAGAGGTTACATGTTCAGAGAGTACGTTTTCGTTGACGTCTGCGGCGCTTGGTTTGACCAGGTACTGTTGTGCGCCAATCACCTGAAGCAAAAACATCATCATTAAAAATGATAAAAACAATTATTTCTTTTCTTATATGCAGTAATAAGTAAGTCTTGTAACCATGAAAAATTGCGAATTTCAACGGATATATACGTGTTGTTGATCTGAATCGATTGTAACTATTTTCGAAATGACGTCTGCGTGTAGTTTGGGATATAAATTTCTTGTAAAAACTGCGTATAAGAGAGCCAAATGCAAGTCACTTCAATTTTTTTTTTTTTTTTTATATAGTTCTAATTTTCATTTAATTGCTTAAGTATAAATGTCAGTGTTATAATTATACATGGTTATATAAAAATATTTGTTTTGCCTTGATTTTAATTGTACAAATATTATAAAAAAATACTTTCAAATAATTAATAATATTTGTAAATTAGGTATGATTAACTTTCGGAATACATTACTACTTTACATAATTATTCGTATTACTTAAAAACTATAAATAATTGAATAGCTTTAGGTGGTGTCATGGCCGTACATTTCTAGCCAGGAGCGTATTCATAAAAATATGGATAAAAAAATTAATTATTTATATAAACACCCAGATGAATGTGTATGTGAGTAAGTTTAGTATGTGATTGAATGAGTTTATATGTACAGAACGCTTAATTTGTAAAAAAAAAAATAAAAAATGTAAACTGGCATAGACGGGAATCGAACTCCCGACCTCCAGGGTAAAGGACGAGAGTCTTAACCATGATGCATAATAATTGATTTTCAAGAAAACTATCCTACAATCTTGACATATTCGAATTATTTGTATACATTTTAGTGTCGGGTTAAAATATTTTATATTTCAAAATAATAATTTTTAATAGCTTGAACAATTGTATTTTGCGGTCATTTATCAAAATTTAAAGTCTATATTGACAAATGGACAAAAACGAAACAAACGTCATTATGAAATGTCAAAGAAGTTTTTGTGATAAATCTATTAATATATTGTATATTTGCAGATTTGATGTGTATTTAGTGTGTTGTGTAGTTTTTTAGAATGTGGCATCTGATATATTATAATGATATTGTATGTCAATGCAAATCTTATTAAACATATTTTGTATTGTAAAACAACAGATTCTATAAGCGTTTACGAATACTTCCGACCGCGAATCGGTCTGTGACGTTCGTAACCATTGCATTTTAGCATATATGACTATTGATATATATCGATATATATATATATATATATATATATATATATATATATATATATATATATATAATATATATATATATATATATATATATATATATAATATATATATATATATATATATATATATATATATATATATATATATATATATATATATAATATCGATATATATATATATATATATATATATATATATATATATATATATATATATATATAATATATATATATATATATATATATATATATATATATATATATATATATATATATAATATATATATATATATATATATATATATATATATATATATACATATATTCATATTTATGTATATATATTCATATTTGTCTCGTCGCTCTTAATCCAAAAACATATATAACTAATATACTTGGATATTAGTCGTCGCTCGCTCGCTCGCTCGCTCGTGAGACCAAATTTGCTTCGTTTACGCATGGCTGTTCTATGCCAAGTTACGCATATGCGGTCCGTCGACGACCAAGTAATGCTTCGTTTACGCATGGCTGTTCTATGCCAAGTTACGCATATGTTATATATATGCGCGCATATGCGGTCCATGTAACCGTTTATGCATCCGACCAAGTTTTGCCTTGTCGTGGCGTTTATTGTGGCATGTAATTGAACTATTTGCTCTTCCCTAACGTCAATATCTGGAACTACTATTAAAAATGAAATCTAATCAATGGTAATTATATCACGGACACTCACAGTTTACTACGTCAATTTGTCCTGTCAGCCTTGATCTTGTATTCTTTGGTATATTTGCATTTAAACTGTTAATTTCTTTAAAATATCATTTTTCTAATTTATTTAAATATTGGCCCCCTCTATTCTAATAACTAAACTAAAATAATAAAGGTATCTGTATTACCCAGACTAGGCTGGCCATCTGTGTTCCTATGTTATAAGCTTTGGCCATGCGCTATGCCATAAAGTTGAAATATTCGTGTACGACTATGCGTCGGCAGTTTACCAGTATATCCATCTTTTGTCGGCCGAGCGCATATGCGCGCATATGCGTTACTTGGCATGGAACAGCCATGCGTAAACGAAGCATAACTCCTCTGCAGGTACCAAAGCGATTTACAGTAAATTTGCTACAACTATTATATGGCATCCCATTAGAACCCGCTCGCCCTGTTTCACCCGTATAAATCCAATCGCTCGTATACTTCCCGAGTTATTGGGTCCAAAAAATTGGAGCCCCTCATTAGAGACTCCGAAACTATTTTGGAACAGGGTGGCTAAAATTTAGTATTATGAAATAATAATCCAACAGAAACAATATAAATGAATAGGTGGATAATTATACCAATACCAATTTGTAATGATTTTGAAGTACTAGCTATCACAACTAAGCAATAGTATACAAAAATATTCTGAAATGTCATTTATCTAATTCAGTCTATTTTGTTATCTTGTCGAAATATTGACAGGTACAGATGATCCGATTTATTAAGGTACATTCGAATCCATGCCAACGTAAACAAGACACTTATGATTTTAAGTAGTAATTTTCTCGTATCTGGTACATTTTTTGAAGAAACTTTCCAAACAAAAGTTGTGCAAAATATTAATATCTTTCATTATGAACATTACTATATTTGCCGTAAGTGTAGCCGTTCTCGTGATATTGGAGATAGAACAAAAAGTGGTAGAACAAAAAATGTATAGAGTAAACATGCACTGCTGGTTTGAATATTCTTTTCAAAAATAGGAGGTGCACAACTAGACCATATAGAAGTCTTAAGTTTGAAGTTTAATAATTTTACGTTCGACAGTGTCGGCTCTAGAGCGTTCAGCAACACAGACAAACACACAGACGTCACTCCAAAAAAAAAAAAGTTAATTTTATTATGTGGCATCCCATTTGAATCCGCTCGCAGTATAAATCCAATCGCCCGTATACTTCCCGAGTTATAGGGCCCCAAAATTTAGAGCCCCCCTTAATACTGCCCTTATAAAAATAATGAATACACTTAAAAATTCTACTAAAAATTCTAAGATATTTTTTGTCTACAAGATTTTTTCATTTTGTTAACCCAAAGCCCGAAAAAAATTATTAAACATTATAATTTTAAAGTATGAACTAAATTATTTTTTTATCAATATAATCTAAATTTGGTACACATATTATTTGGCATCTCATTTGAATCCGCTCGCAGTATAAATCCAATCGCCCGTATACTTGCCGAGTTATAGGGCCCCAAAATTTAGAGCCCCCCTTAATTCTGCCCTTATAAAAATAATTAATACACTTAAAAATTCTACTAAAAATTCTAAGATATTTTATATCTATAAGATTTTTTCATTTTGTTAATCCAAAGCCCGAAAAAAATTATTAAATATTATAATTTTGAATTTTAAAGTGTGAACTAAATTTTTTTTTTATCAATATAATCTAAAATTAAATGTAAGACTTTTTACACCTATATCATATTTTCAAATTGTTAACCAAAAGGTCATAATAAACAAAAACCACTGCTCGCAACGCATATTTTACCTAAGGGCGAGCTCTGCGCGTTGGTGCGTTTTACGCGTACCAAATCTTGTTTAAATATTCATTAACAGTATTTGCTATAGAGAGATCATAGTGATCATGTTAAAATAAGCATTTTTTCCATAAAATTATTCACTTTAAATTTATTGGTTGTGAAAACGTCATTTTCTAAATGTTAAATTTTCGAGACTCGAGACCTTGTAGCCTCGAGACTTTTTGCGAATTTTCGAGACTCGAGACTTTTCGAGACTCGAGAATTTTCGAGACTCGAGACTTCGAGACTTGAAACTTGAGACTCGAGAGTCTCGAAATATTAAGTCTTGTCTCGTTGCAGTCTCGCGGCAACACTCTCGTCTCGAAATCTTGAGACGAGACGAGACGAGACAAGTCTCGACTCTCGCGGCATCACTACCTTTTATAGATTTCTTTAAAAACATCTCTCCCGAAAGCATAACTATGGCAACATAAATAACATATTTAAGATTCTCCGTAGCAGTTTTCTCGTAACAAGTATATTTTTTGAAGAAATATTCTAAACAAAAGTTGTGCTAAATATTAATATCTTTTTTTATGAACATAACTATCTTTGCCATAAGAGAGAGAGAGAGAAATATGCGCTTCCGGTTTGAATATTCTTTTCAAAAATAGGAGGTGTTCATCTCTAGACAATTTGATATTTCACAATTTAACGTTCGACAATTTTGGCTCTAGAGCGTTCACAGGCATACAGAGAGATAGACACACACCCACACACACACATACACACATACAGAAACACATTTAATTTAAGGCCTGCCCGTGGCGTAGAAGAGGAGGGCGAGTAGCCACACTCTGTCTTTTAAAGATTTCCACCTGCCCTCGCAAAAAAAAAAAAACATTTAATTCAGGGAAGGTCAAAACACGAATATCCGCTGAAAATTCTCATAATTACAATACTTACTTATTACTTCGTAAAATAATGTAAAAACTATAGAAAAATTATCTCTTAATTTCACTATAGAATTTTTTGTAAAATTCAACAATTTTGACTACAAGTATGACTGCAGTCATATGAAATCTAACAAGCAACACCTAAAGATTACTTGTAATGAAGAAAGAAATATGCTTGCATACCGATTAAATTTTTTTAAGTTATAAAGGTATAAATGGCCATCGATCGAAAAGTTCAATCAAAAAGAGTAAATTTGTACTGCGTGATATAGAAGTAATTAAGAAATTCAATTTATGGAAGTTCGAAATGGGGAAGTTTGACTGTATAATATAATATAATATAATATAATATAATATAATATAATATAATATAATATAATATAATATAATATAATATAATATAATAAAGGACTGTGTAAAATAGGCTAACGCCAAATCTTCCCTTAAGATACCCGACCAATTCTAAACATTGTTGGTTCAAATATAATGAGTACCCCATTTCAAATCCAACAAATTTTATACTTACTTACGGATATAGAGGGCTCTAAATGATCCTACTAATTATTTATTTGAAAAATTATAATTTTGAAATTTACAGAAATCAATACAATAATGTCATTGTTGTGCCAATTCTTGAGTAATATGAATCCAACAGTAACATAGCACAATAACTAGAACTCTTGAAAAAGATGTGGATATAAAAATGTGTTCTTCATAAAAATAATCATTATTACTTAAAAGGTTATTTTCAGCAAGAAAACTTTGATAAACCGATTTGGAAACGTCCAGAGCGTGCAGATATTTCTGATATAAATACTAGTTAAAATGTTGTCATGATTTCAACTCTTTCTTGTCTACTACTTATAAAATAGCAAACAAATATTCAATCGCACATTCTTCATCGGTATCTGTCGGCCATGTTTGATAATAAAACAAGTAAACCAACTGATTGACCGTTAGTTATTCCGTGCACGAGTGAACTGCGGAGAGAACAAAAAAAAAAGAATTTATTTTACCTTTCACACCACGAATAATTAGTAATAACAAGCTAGACTAGATAATTCAATATCTAAAGCTAAAGCCTAGCCAGCGTTGGCTCTAAGGACGTCCAGCAAGGTCGTTTAGCATTGTGAACCATGTTTATTTCTATGTAAATAACTAATGACCGTCCGTTTGCACTACACAACTAACTAACTGTAGTCATGGGCGCCGAACACATGCGTGCTAAAGGGTCTGGGTTCTGGGCCCCATACGGCGAAGTTCGCGTGGTTCGTAACACCACAACCACAAGTACTTATGAATGTTCGGTTTATTGTTTATATTTTACAAACACAATTTATTTAAAGGTAACGGATTTGTTAAAATGGCAATAGATCACTGACTTCTAAGCAGTAAAAGTACAATAGATCAAATCTCTGTCTCTGTGCATTGGGCACCACACGGAGAAACAAAAGTTCGGCGCCCGTGGCCGTAGTTTTGAGCTAACTTATTTTTTCAAATTTATTGCACGGATTGCTAAAAGTTTTAAATGACGTTCATCGACGACAATTTAAACCGTGAAAATTCGTGTTTCACGTTTAACCTAACATATATGGGATAGAAAATTCAAATTAAAAAGTGCACAATAACTACAATAGTTAATATTTTTTACATATTATACTATTTTCGTGCATGTTTATAATTTTAATTTTATTTATTAGATCAAATATTAGTTCGACAATGAGCGAATTTGAAATTATAATATTTAATAATTTTTTTCGGGCTTTGGGTTAACAAAATGAAAAAATCTTGTAGACAAAAAATATCTTAGAATTTTTAGTAGAATTTTTAAGTGTTTCAATTATTTTTATAAGGGCAGTATTAAGGGGGGCTCCAAATTTTGGGGTCCTATAACTCGGGAAGTATACGGGCGATTGGATTTAAACTGCGAACGGATTCAAATGGGATGCCAAATAATATGTGTACCAAATTTGGAGTGAATCGCTCCGGTACCTTCAGAGGAGTAGAGGGCACAAATTTGGTCTTACGAGCGACGACTAACATCCAAGTATATAAGTTATATACATTTTCGGAATCAGGGCGACGAGACGAACACTTTTTCTTAATGAAATTTTTTTATCTGAGAAAGCTACAGACACACGACCGAATGCTTTAGCCTCTTCGGTACTTCGTACGGCGAGCTAAAAATAGAGTTTCGATAGAAATGCGTTTAAGGCGCCGCAGCGTTTGGTGTCGTTTCGTCCTGATCGATTTCAAAACGATGTCGTTTTCTCTTGTCCTGTCAATATCGTTTAGGGGTTAATATACTACCTATTCGATCCATTTTCACTTCAAAATTTCAACTAATCACACTAAAAAATATTATGAACGACCATTGTCAGCAATGTGCGCGTCAAAGGAAAATGCGGTGTACATAATATTTTAGGGAAATATTCTAAAAGGTACATTCTTTAAAATTATATAAAAAAGACAAATCGTTTTTTTTTTAAACGGTCACAGTGTTGTCCCCCCCCCCTTATGGTTATTCGAAAAACGTATCAGATAAAATACCCTCACAATTTAACTAATGTTAAAAAATTACTTTATCTACTCCAAATATGTTGCATGTGCGTTGCGAGCCAAACCGCCATCCTCATATGTAAAGGGTTGAGTTCTTATATTTTTAATTATTTTTAGATTATTAATTGACAAACATCAACAACTATCTACCAAAACTGAATTGGTAATTACCATAAAATTATAAAAACTAGCAAATATTTTGCTGCTACCAGAGGTACGTTCCGATTCAATGCCCGGGCAACAACTTTTTGACCTAAGTCGTTCATATATCTTGGGTGACACGTCAGGGGAATTTTATTCACGCGTTCATAATATCACTTAGGCGTACGCCCTGACACATTTCTTGTCCATTTAGTTGGGTAGTTTGGTAAATTTCTTAACAAAATCTTCTTGACTTTTCATCATTTAGTATATATAAAGTTTAGGTGGCCAAAAAGTGCACATCACATTTTAAATCCAATCGTGTGTACTAGTCCTCAGTGATAGAGACCTCAATTTAGAGCCCCCTTTAATAAAAATGAAATAATATTGAAAAATTCTACAAAAAATTTCAAGATATTTTATGTTCACAAATTTTACATTCAGAGCGATGAGACAAGGGAGAGACATTGTCAGACTTTCCCAAACACTACGGAACACTGTGTCGCATGCTTGTTGGAATGCTTTATTTAGAAGCTATGAACTCTAACCAACAGAGTGCGCGCAAGGATATGCGTTACTTACCATTTTCACAAATATCTAAATCTGGTGCACTCATATTTGACATCCAAAATATATCGTCAATTAAATATGTACTACTCTCTGCTAGATTTGGATATGCTTAAAATTGCGCGGGACGCATAGACGCGTTCCAACCACTCATAAATTTCGTAAAGGTTGGTATTCGTGACATCATTACAGCACCAGACATTGCTGTATAGCAGTGTCTCGCAGAGTCGAGTAGAGTCGTACTCTGGCGTAGTTGGAACGCAATCTATCATACTCTGTGTTACACAGTGTTAACAAAATACCTTGCTGGAAAGCACCCAAGATATTTTTGATAAAGAAATATTTTGATCCGAGAATGTTACAGGTACACTGTACACACGACCGATCACTGTATCTGTTTTGTATATGCTGTACGACGAGCTAAAAACATGCCCATAGTGCCATGCACACTTTATAGTTGTCCCTATCGTAAATAATATGCTATAAAATTGGGTATGAATCTCAGTAAATACAAATAATAATAAGTAAAATATTACATAGACATATATTTATATACTTTGGTTTGACTGCATACTTCATAATTAAAACCAAATAAAAATATATCGTTGATTGTTTAATGATTCATTTGAAAATAATAAAATACTCGTCAAATTATACTAATTATTCCTTATTTATTTTTATTTCAATTAATTTTTTAATGTACACAATTATTTAATTTGTACAAATACCTAGAAGAGTATTTATAACCATTTTCGCCATATAATAACTTTAAAATCAAGTTTATTACTTCATTTTTAAACTTTTATTATAACATTTATTTTGAAGGATATAACCTTCATCAATCTAAATTAACCCTTAATTAGTCGCTTGATAAAAGTAACATAAGAGCGATGACATACACACCGGTTTGTGCCGACTCGGCACTAATCTATGTGTTTTCAAATGATGCAAAACACACACTGCTGCAATCATTAACTGGCGACGAAGAGCCGACTCGGCACATCGTTACTCGAAGAAACGCGTACTGTTTTATTGCTGCAGCGAGTAAAACCACCGTGTGTGTTCAATCTCACGCGGCAGCCGACTCGGCGGACGAGTCGGCACAAACCGCTGTGTGTGTCATCGCTCTAAAGCTGCCTTTATAATCAAATATGTCCACGGCACGGCACTTTACGTCAAATTTCCGCGGTAACCGTGCAGTGGCCGTACATGTAAATGTTCGGGATACGCAAATGCCATCTACTGTTTATAATAGCTATTATAAACAGTAGATAGCATTTGCGTATACCGAACTTTAGATTTAGAAAAAGTTAACCAACTTTTAACTTTACGTACAGTTGTCTTTAAAAGGTAATCAGTCTGCGCAACGCAGTGTGTATGTTATCATTGTGTTTTGCTAATTTATTGTGTCTATTGCGATAGGAATCATGGATTCCGAAGATGAATAAATGACATTGTATTTGTTGATAAGCCACAAGAAAATATACACGCATAGAAAAACTATGGTTATGAACAGTGTTACCAAATGAAAGAATCAAATATTCGTCTCAGTAAAATAAATACTTCTTTTCCTTGTAAATTCTTCTCCAGGCCGAATATATGTATATGTTTAAAATTCTTCTAAACATAGCAATGTGTTGTATAAAAAGGATCTCTGTTAAATTCGAAACAAACCAAATGTTTAAAATTATGAAAAATCTACACTGGTTATAAATTATGGTGTCCACAATAGGAACTAATTACCTAACCAGACGCACTGCGCTTGCGTAAATAACGTTGTGTACATTCGTTGTTTGGATTTTAAATTTAATTAAATTACATTTAATATAATTTCATTTGTTCCCTACAAAGTCGACATAAATTTCTTCTCCTATAAAGTCGGCATAAGACGCACTAAACTATGAATACATGTTAAGGAAGAGGTAAAAGAGTAATAATCTAATAGAGATAGATGTTCAAGGCTTTCCACAAATATATTTATTATTATATTATATATTTTAAAAGCGGAAGCAGTTCTACGGTTCCAAGTTCAAGCATTTATTTCTGTTACCGCTATCGCGATTCTGTGTCGGTCGGTCCGAACGTACCATAACTAGTTTTTTTTAAAGTAAAATTAGAAACAAATTATTATTAAAATTGAAATAAGTCACAATCGGTAATAGAAGTACACGCGGTGTTACATTGATCTCATGCGGCAAATTAAAGGTTAAACAGTGTTAGATGAGATTATGCTTGAACTAAATATTTAAGTATTCATTGATAGTGGTAGAGCTTCTCACAAGACCAAGACTAGTCTCGAAAGTCGAGACGAGACCAAGACATTGTAGTCCAATCAATTGGTCGTTTCACTTCGGACTAATTCTATACCTGATTAAATTTTTTTTTTTTTTTTTGATAGGTTGATTCAAAGTTGGTCAAATATGAAATTTTTAAAAGGAATAACTGCTTTTCGTTGGGGGCGAGTTACACCCCGACTCAAGGGGTAAAAAAAGAAAAAAATAAGTGACTATTGGAACGTGTAGTTCGTCAAATTCTACTTCAAACGTTAATTTTGCTTTAAGAGGAATCCCTACCGAGCTCACTTTTCGCAATCAGCATTATTCTGGAGCACAAATATAACAATTTATAAAATACTTAGAAAACAGTTTCCTTGAAAATACTCCTACAGTATTTCAAAATATGACTATAAAATGTATTTTTAAAAGATATTTCTGAGAATAATTACAAGTTAAAAGTTCAATCTAGGCATGTACAGACGTAAATTGCGAATATCGTTCCTCAATTCATAATAAACCTCTTATGAAAATCATCAATTTTTGGAAAATGTTTCATTTATTTTTATATGTAGAACATATAAATTTTGTAAAATTTCGTCTGTACAGACGTGCATTAGATCAGTCTTAGGCGACATATATTTTTATGAAACGAATATATTTTAATTTAGGACCAGAAAATGTCAAGAGCGGAACGATGATTTTTATTTTCATGCTGCTGGGTAGGGATTCCTCTTAATAATTTCATAGGTTTTAAGCTTTTTCGAAAAAGTTTGTCATAACAAAAAAAAAGTCACTTCGGACTAATTCTATACCTGATTAAATTTTTTTTTTGATAGGTTGATTCAAAGTTGGTCAAATATGAAATTTTTAAAAGGAATAACTGCTTTTCGTTGGGGACGAGTTACACCCCGACTCAAGGGGTAAAAAAAGAAAAAAATAAGTGACTATTGGAACGTGTAGTTCGTCAAATTCTACTTCAAACGTTAATTTTGCTTTAAGGGGAATCCCTACCGAGCTCACTTTTCGCAATCAGCATTATTCAGGAGCACAAATATAACAATTTATAAAATATTTAGAAAACAGTTTCCTTGAAAATACTCCTTCAGTATTTCAAAATATGACTATAAAATGTATTTTTAAAAGATATTTCTGATAATAATTACAAGTTAAAAGTTCAATCTAGGCATCTACAGACGTAAATTGCGAATATCGTTCCTCAATTCATAATAAACCTCTTATGAAAATCATCAATTTTTGGAAAATGTTTCATTTATTTTTATATGTAGAACATATAAATTTTGTAAAATTTCGTGTGTGTACAGACATGCATTAGATCAGTCTTAGGCGACATATATTTTTATGAAACGAATATATTTTAATTTAGGACCAGAAAATGTCAAGAGCGGAACGATGATTTTTATTTTCATGCTGCTGGGTAGGGATTCCTCTTAATAATTTCATAGGTTTTAAGTTATTTACTAAAAGAGGATCACATTTTCGAAAAAGTTTGTCATAACAAAAAAGTTAGCTTATAAAATTACGAAAATAATCCATATAAAAAGTAATTTGTTTAGGTTCATCGTTGCTGAGATACAGTTAAGACCTATACCGCTGCAAACATAGCTAAACAAGGTTTCGTCGAACCCTTAAAACTCCTTTATTACAACATTAAAATGAATGAATTTTTTTTTCAGATAGCCAATACGTCGCTCTAGCCTTCTCTAGTTTTTGATTTTCAAGTTTTTGCTTAGTTTTTTTTTTTTTTATATTCTATATTTACCCTATATTCAAATGACCATAGTTTTTATTGAGATGATAAATTTAAAAATTCAAAACTAGAGAAGGATACATCAAAAAAATGTATTAGCAAGTATTTTAAGGGTCAATCGAACGCTTCAACTGAGTAGTAAATATTATTGGCTCTAATAACGCAACGATATTCGTGCGGTTCCCTCTTTACATCGATCTGTAAGGACGGCCAACCATGGGGATTCCTCTTAATGTTAGGTGCATTTGAACGTAGCCCTGAAAAAGTCACACTCTTCAAATAGTCATAACTCTAGTTTAAAAAAACTTTTTAAAATGTACCTTGATTAAAGCTAATTACAGTAGCTTATGTTGATACCTGCAAAGTTAAGAATGTTACAAAGAAAATAATTTTTTTGTTACTCCTAACTATTATGTATACGCTCAATTTTTTTTTTTTTGACCTTTATGGATGCATTATCTAAACAAATTTGCCGCTAATGTATTTTGAAAATTTTTGAAAAAATTATTGTTTTTGGCTTTAAGGTAAAAAAGAACTTAGCAGGGAAGCATCTTAGATGAATGTTACTAGAGACAAAAAATTATGGCAATAAACTAAGAAAAATGTTGCTTTATCTATTTTTTAGATAAAGATAATAGCTTAGGACATAGAAGTGTTTGAAGTTAACACTTAAAAATATTACCTTAAAGAATTGACGCATTTATGATGAATATAAAGTAACTGACAACCTCTGTACTGTTTTGACCTAGTTGACCTTAAAGATGATTAAAAGACCTTCAAAATGCTGTTTTTGGATTATTTTTAGCGTTAATTGCAAAGGAGATATGACCGAAATAAGGAGCGCGCCTCGTTCTAGCAAAATCATCATTTTTATACTTTTTTGATATTCACACACATTTCTTAAGTCGTTGGACATCGCATGCATGTATTTAATTGTGTAAATATTTTATGCTAATGTTTCGATTGTACTTCTATTATATCGGCCATATTAAGGGTGCAATCGCGAATTTTAAAATTATGACTTCGGATTCGTAATTAGCGACCTCAAAAACATATACATGAATTTTTTCAATATTATATTAAAAATATGAAGTTGGTACCCTAAAGTTTAAGAATCTGTATAAATAAAAAATCCGATTCAGGTATAGAATTAATTTATAATTTGGCCTCTATTTGATACCATTTGACTGTACTATTGGTCTTGACAAGACTCTTTACAAGAGTCTTTGGTATGTATTGGATAAATATTATTATATATATATATATTAATCATTACAAATAAATACATTATTAACAAAAAGTTCCATGTCCCAAATAAGGATTATGGTTGTGTTCGAAAAGTATTGGCGGCGTTTGAATATCGTGGTTTACCGTTCCTATAATATCTATCACAGTTTTGCAAATAAGTTCTTCAATAAAAAATATATTTCTAAAATTAAAAAACCCATACAATGATGCCAAAAATATTGAAATTTCAAACAAGTCACTAATTTGCGCATAAAATTTTAAATTTTAAAATAATTGTTCTATATATTATGTCGTTTTGGTTCGCCATTTGAAATAAATGACATAAAGGGGTTTATAATTTATTGTAATTTTTCTTTGATATACATTTATATACAAAAAGAAAAAAAACGTACATATTCAAATATATAAACATAATTCAAATTCAAAATTATAATTTCTAATATTTTTTTATGACCTTTGGGTTACCTGTATGAAGAAATCTTGTTGATATAAAATATCTTACAATTATTTGTAAAATGTTTTAATTATTTTTCTAAAAGCAATATTAGGAAGGACTCCAAAGTTTTGGGTCTTATAACTGTAGTAAATTTGGTTGTAATTGCTCCGGTACCTTCAGAGGAATATAGGGCACCATTTGGTATTACAAGCGAGCCAGCGACAACTAACATGCAAGTATATGAGTTCTTGTCTCGGCGCCCTTAATCCATATATATATATATATATATATATATATATATATATATATATATATATATATATATATATATATATATTTGGATTAAGGGCGACGAGACAAGCACTTTTTTTTTATCCGATTGTGATACAGACGCACGACCGATTGCTATAGCTCTTCTGGCGAGCGGAAGGCATAGGTACCTATACCTAATCTTGTTTTGTCTATTATCATTGATAAATTAGTATATTTTCTATTTCCCTAAATAAGCGAATAATTTAAAACCAGTACGGTCCTGAAATGATTTCATTTTTACTAGGATAGACATGATAGCTCCATTCTCTATATCCATACAGTAAATTAATGTTATTTTATCGTTGGTCGCCAGTCCATAATATTCTGGGGACCTGCTCGACCGGTTTTTTAATTTCGTATATTTTTAATGTTTTCTTTTGACTGCGCGCTGTTTTAAAACTCGAGAGGTTCTTGTTATTTCCTGTAAAATGCGCGTGTCAGTATAAAATACACCGTTTAAATCAACCCGAAAGCAACCATTTATTTTTATCGCAGTTATCACCATATAAAGTTTTATTTAATTGCACACGAAAACGATATATACAAATTAAACCTTTTATTTTGAAATGGTCGATAAGAAAATATACTAAAAATATATATAACGGAATTCAAAATATATGGTATATATAACGTCGTGCTTATTCCCACGAATTGGATGGCAGCCATCTCTTTTTCATGCATTCACAATCTCCTTCCTTTAGTTACAGCGGAACTTCCCTAACTCGAATCTCCAGGGGCAAGAAATTTTTTTAATTAGGGAAACATCGAGTTATAGAAAATACAATAAAAGTGATGTAAAAAGATTAAATATTTATTTGAAAACATTGAGTTATTTTCTTTTGTGTCTTACAAGACCATTTCTCTTCCTAGAGAAAATCCCCAATTTGATTGTACAAAAATATTTTCTTTAGCATTTTAATTAAATGGACTAAGCAAATTAAAAATATTTAGCATATAATAATTTTTTTGAAAATTTTTCATGATTACAAGACTTACTTATTACTTCGTAAAAAAAATCGATTTTTTCGACCCAAAGCTTGTAAATACCCCATTAATCAAATGAAGTAGCAGGTTGAAAATTAACAAATACGTTAGTTGATTACTCTAATCTGTTTTTCTATAAATCTAACGTTTTCTATCTCTGATGCACTTTTATTTTATTTATTTATTTATTTATTTGTATTAAGTATGCAAAATCGTTGTTATTATAAAATGTTAATGTCATAGGATATAACATATATACAGTTCCTATAAACCAACTTTTTATCCTTTAGCGATAGTATAATTTAATTTTTGACTTCCGTATACCTCATGAAATTTAGGTAACCTGGCTCTGCCTAATCAAAAATGGAAAATAAAAACTGTTTTAATTGGTAGTGTCAGTGGCCGGTGATAGCTATAACATACCAACTTATACGATCTTATTAAAATGATCATTCGTTTTCCGTATGGAGAGTAATTAATAACAAGAAGCCGTTGTTTTCACATCCTGTGATTCAAATGAATGTATGTATGTATGTATATCTTGCCTGCGAGTGTGTGTAATGAGGTTTACAGCCACTGGTTTGACGGTCGAGACATTCTTAATTAATAATAAATATATACTACCGATAATTGGATACGGACTGTCGACTTCACAATATACATTGATATCCATATTATAAGCACAAATCCTCTTACAGAAATGGCATATTTCAAGCAAATTTCTACTATATAACAAACAAATTTATTGAAGACCATTCATTGATGCTTAACATACACACCTATGTAGGAGTTTCCACTTCTAATAATTATAAACACTCATTAATAATCTCAATATTAATAAAAATTATCATTATATTGCTGCAACCTTAAAAATCATTTAATATATACAATTATAATTCTAATTGAAAATATAATTTTCAAAATGTGAAAACAATTATCACCAATCATCAATTTCAATCATTAAAACATTGTTACATACTCTCACGAGAACTATTTTATAGTATTGTAATATCAAAAATCGGTTGTGGCCAACACAGAACTTTCTTTTGCGTAATTTTTATTAGAAATATACATTCCAAACAAACTGTTGAAAAATACCAATACGCCACAGTAATACCCTGAAATTACTAAACTTGAATGTTGATTCTTTAAAATTCACATTTGCAGTCGATCTATTTGTGCAAAACACTGCAATATGACATACACTATTTATATTTTGTTTATTTATAAATTTTTTTCAGGCATAAGTAATACGACAACTATAAGAAAAATTCTTCCATATGTATTTCGACGACAATATAAATAAGAATATACAGATTTTTTACTTTCTTTTACGAAGTAATAAGTTAGTATTGTAATCATGAAAATTTTCGGATTTCAGCGGATATACATGTTTTGACCTTCTCTGAATCGAATTTGACTATTTTTGGAATGACGACTGTGTGTCTGTGAACGCTCTAGGGTCAAAACTGTCGAACAAAAAATTCAAACTTAAGACTTGTACGTAGTTTTACCTTCTTATACGTAGTAATAAGTAAGTATTGTAATCATGAAAAATTTCGAACTCGAGATTTCAACGGATATACATGTTTTGACCTTCTCTGAATCGATTGTGACTATTTTCGGAATGACGTCTGTCTGTGTGTGTTTGTATGTGTGTCTGTAAACGCTCTAGGGCCAAAACTGTCGAACGAAAAATTATGAAACTTCAAACTTAAGACTTGTATATGCCTTAGATGTGCACCTCCTATTTTTGAAAAGAATATTCAAACCGGAAGTGCATGGTTACTCTATACATTTTTTGTTCTATCTCCAATATCACTAGAACGGCTACACTTACGGCAAATATAGTTATGTTCATAATGAAAGATATTAATATTTCGCACAACTTTTGTTTGAAAAGTTAATTCAAAAAATATGCCAGTTGCGAGAAAAATGCTATGAAACATTATAAATATGTTGTTTACGTTGCCATGGATTCGCATGTAGCTTATAAAATCGGATCATCTGTTATTTTGACAGGAAAACAAAATAGACACAATTAGATTTCAGGATATTTCTGTAGAGTATTGGTTAGTTTGATAGCTGGTTTTGGTTATATATATATATATATATATATATATATATATATATATATATATATATATATAAATATATATATATATATTTATTTATATATAGAAATATCTCACTGTGCATGTCTTGTGCAAACTGCGTAAAAGAAAGTCGATATGTTTTTCTCGTAACTGGTACATTTTTTAAAGCAAATGTTCAAACAAAAGTTGTGCGAAATATTAATATCTTCCATTATAAACATAACTATTTTTGTCATAAGTGTATATAGTAAACATGCACATCCGGTCTGAATATTCTTTTCAAAACAGGAGGTGCACATCTAGGGCATATACAAGTCTTAAGTTTGAAGTTTCCCAATTTTACGTTCGACAGTTTTGGCTTTATAGCGTTCACACACAGACACACAGGCGCACAGACACACAGACGTCACGCCGAAAATTATCACATTCGATTCAGGCAAGGTCAAAACGTGTATATCCGTTGAAATCTCAAGTTTGATTTCTATGATCCCTATACTTACTTATTACCCCGTAAATGATAATAAAAATGAATAAAAACGAAATGCACACCTGGGTCATAGGAACACAAGTCCTAAGTTTAAAGTTTCGTAATTTAACCAGCAACTACGGAAACAGTACTCGTACATTGTTGTACACAGGGTTCGTATACTTCAACAGTTTTGTATCTAGAGAATATAAACATACATACACGCAGACGTTATTCTGTAAATAGTATGATACGATTCAGATATTGTCAAAACGTGTATTTCCGTTAAAATCTCGAGTTACACAGTATAACCTTGATATCCTGATAAAGAGCATATCTTCTTGGTTTTTGCCTTAGCCAGAGATATTACGTTACACTCCCAGTTTTTGCTACTGATGATGACAACTTGGTTGTCAAAATACGTAATTAGTTTTTCAAAATACTGTGTGGTAATGAGTTTTTATTATTATTATTATTATTAGTTTAAGTAATCAGCCACAAACTCTTAATTAACATAATTTTATCATAAACATATACACGAGTATTTCAGTAAAAATTTCGAGTTTCAATGTTTTCATAATTCCAAACCATACTTTTTGACTACGTTCAAGAGAGTAAATTGCCGCGATTATAAGAACAATAACTATGAGAGTTACAAGAGTACAGATTATTAGGAGAATACGATTCAGTAGCGATAGGTAGGGTTGCCATAATTTCCAAACATTGATACGGGACGTTTATGAGCTAAATAAATAAAACATGAAACAAGCACCAGTGCTTCCAGTTCGCCGTACCGGCAAGCAACAATCATATGAAATACAATAATGAAATCAATAGGAATAGTTAGAGTATAAAATTTATTGTTGCAATCATCCAACAATCGATCAATCAAAAACATTTTAAATTTTATTATTATTATTACTAATAATTTCTTTTACCTTCAGGTTCACAATCTGTAAAAATGTTATAAATATAAAATGTCTTATAATTTCTTGAAGATATACTGAAAATCAACAAATTTGACAAGCGCAATTAAACAAAATATCATAGGCGTCATGTCATGATCATGGTGGTTGGTGGATGAGTATTGATAAACTGATTTGAATTGTGATTTTCTTTACTAGGTTCGGGTTGCCAACCATCGACTATGTGCTATAATGATCCTTGCTAATATTACCTTGAATATGGACAACATACTCTTACGTATATAAATGCAAGTAATGACGAGATGTCTTTATATATTGACAATGTCATCTTCTGTACATTTGCAAGTAAAACATAATTTTATTCAACAAAAAAAGGCCGTGTACGCGCCAACATTAAATATGTAAACAACAAATATGTATACTCCTACATTCAAACATGACTTGATAAAAATGATTGCAAATTTAAAATGCATTTTTTTTCAACATTTACTCTACATGCCGTTCCAAAACCTAAGTTTTGATCGAGAATTTTACAAACTATACTACTACTACTACTATCGTACGACGAACTAAAAAAAGAGATCGATTATATTATATGCAAACAGAAATGACGAAAATTAAGTTATATTATTGTTTTCAATATAGCGCCCCAATCAGAAAAATCCTATTTCCTATTATCTTGAAAGTACCGGAGATATTTGAACCAAAGTTGCTACACATATTATTTGGCATCCCATTTGAATTTATATATATATTTGGATTCAGAGCGACGAGACAAACGCTTTTTGTTAATGAAATTATTTGATCCGAGAATGCTTCTTCGGTACTTCTTCCAGCGAGCTCAAAAGAATTGATTATATTATATGCAAGAAATGACGAAAATTAAGTTTATTTTTCAATATGGCGCACCAATTAGAAAACTTCTAAAAAATGTTTCTCGCTGTAAAAAGGGTCCAAAAATAAAATAAATTGTTTTTAATTTTCAATGTTTGTATTTATATAACATTCTTTCAAACGCTTCAGAATTTATTAAAACATTTACTACGGGTATAGATATGTTAAAAACATATAAACTGTATATAAAGTTTATTTTTAACTATGCTAAAAGTGGGGTTAGGGATTCAAAAATTTGGAGAAATATGTTTTGTAGTAATACCTTCTATAAAATATTTTTTCAATGAAATCGGCTTTGGGGCATTTTTTACCATTGAACCCGGTTATAGCCATTTTTACTTTCTTTTACAGAGTAATAAGTAAGTATTGTAATCATGAAAATTTTCCAACTCGAGATTTCAACGGATATACATGTTTTAACCTTCTCTGAATCGAATTTGACTATTTTTGGAATGACGTCTGTGTGTCTGTGAACGCTCTAGGGCCAAAATTGTCGAACAAAAACTTCAAACTTAAGACTTGTATACGGTCTAGATGTGCACCTCTTATTTTTGAAAAAAATATTCAAACCAGAAGTGCATGTTTACTCTATGCATTTTTTTATCTATCTCCTGTAACACTAGAACGGCTGCACTTATGGCAAAAATAGTTATGTTCTTAATGAAAGATATTAATATTTCGCACAACTTTTGCTTGAAAAGTTTCTTCATAAATTGTACCAGTTATGAGATAACTGCTACGAAAAAACTCAAATATCTTATTTACGTTGCCATAGTTATACCTACACTTGTGACAAATTTTATTTTTAAATCGGATCAACCATGAGTTACAGCATTGGTTTCATGTTTATTGTAAACAACCAAAGCATTACATTGACAGTTATCTTTTTGAATTAGTATTTTAAATATTGATTTTTTATTAGAATACATTGTATCAGGTAAATTATTATAGAATCAATTTATATTATATATTTGCTAACATAATTAATTAACAAATTCAGGGTTTTGCTAGTGAAAACTGTGTAAAAGAAAGTCGAGTGCAGGCCACTCCAGATATTTTTTGTAGTTATCATATTAACTTTGTCTGAAAAAAATGACAGATAAACAATATAACACAAATAGATCAACTGCGAAGGTGGATTTTAAAGAATCTACATGTTTCATTTTGAAGAAACAATATTTGATAACATAGTAAAATAATAAAGTAATTGGTACAATTTCAGTGTATTATTGTGGAGTATTAGACCAATCTGTACATATATTTCTTCCGTGGTTTTAGTATAGGATCTACGATTAATCGCAAAAGCTGATTTGATCTGAACTAATAACTTTTTATTTTATGCTGAAATAAACCTTATTTAATAATGTCGATCTTTTACCTAACCATCTCGAACCACCCTTACCTAAGTTAATTATTTTATTTGAACTGATTAATATTTTATGCTTTTCTTTTGGCGCCATTGCTTCTTTTTTTAATATCATGTCACTGTTTATCAAAGCGTATCAGTTGCAATTAAAAAACCGGATTTGATTTTTTGTTGAACCTTTTTAGTATTTAATAACTGTATAATTAATTGACCTGAATTTAGTGTATCCGTCGTGAAATTGGTTCGTTTATAAAAGATTTCGTTTATTTTCATCGATATATTGCTATGTACATACGATGATTTCTATTTTACATATACATTTATACATGGCGTCCTGTTTAGAGTTCAGGACGGGAAATAAAAAAAAAAGACGTTCTAGGTTTTGGGGCCTGTTTTTGGAACACTAGCATCATTTCCCATATTATGTAAAATTTATACAAAACATTTAATTTCTATTACTGAGTCCTATACGAAAAGATATTAATTTTGAATAAATTACACTAAAATTAAAATACAATAACTATTAATTCGTTACAGAAGATGAAATTCAACAGTTTACGGACGATTTCATAATATTTATATATATATATATATATATATATATATATATATATATATATATATATATATATATAAACCTCTCTAAAAATGTTACCATGAAGTATATATTTTGAAATTTTGTGTAACGTTCTGACTTCTGCGTTATTATAATTTAGGGATTTTATGTAATCGCGCACAATAATAGCCCGATATTAT
Source organism: Leistus spinibarbis (assembly GCA_933228885.1). Classification (NCBI taxonomy): domain Eukaryota; kingdom Metazoa; phylum Arthropoda; class Insecta; order Coleoptera; family Carabidae; genus Leistus; species Leistus spinibarbis. The sequence continues at coordinate 9,670,341 of OW121791.1, forward strand.
TATATGTTGTACAGTCATAGCTTTTAAAAATAGATGTATGTATATTAATACCGGACTTTGTAAATTTGTTTAATTTGTTCATTTTTCATCAATTAATATTACAAAAGATTACTAAAAGAACCAATTGAAAAAACCAATAAATGCCGAAACTTTCGAATTTTTTCCATAATTTTCAATGGGCAACTTTCGTCAAGTCATTGATTATGGCAAGTACAAACTTAGATCTACGAAAATTCCGTAGAAAATTCCGTAAGAAAATTTCTAATAAATTCTATAAGTGTACACATGACGTTTAATTAGATAGCTAATAAAACCAAATTTATATTTAATAAGCAAAATTTAATTATTACGTCGTATTCGCCATCAGTCATTTAATGTCTATTCATATTATGCAATTATAGCATATCATTTGGTTAAATTTTGGGTAGGTTCCGGATTGTGTTAGTGCTCGGCTTGAGTTGAAATAAGGTTACAGGTGCTATATCTGGAGTTTTAATATCAATAAGTTATTTCTGTAAATGCAGCTATTGCCAATATAATAAGCAGCATTTCCGGGTAAAATATTATTTTCAAAATAGGAGGTTTTCTATTCTGGGGTACACAAATCTTGAATACAAAACATATCTTTACGTTGAACGGCATAGGCTATAGAGCGTTCACAAAAACACACACACACACACGTACAGACTGGCACACAGCCATCATTGCAAAAATAGTCAAAATGGATGTTTCCATATAAATTTCGAGGTCGATTTCTTTGGTGATCCCTATACATACCTACGTATTACTTCGTAAAAGAAAGTAAAAATTAGAATTAACGGAATCCTTCCAACCATCTCAAACGCATCAATGCAGCATTGCAAAATATGAAATAAGAAACAAGAATTTGTCAATAGATTTCCCCCGCGTCTGTCAAACAGCCAATTTTTTCAAAGTTCGTAGATAAAATTTATAGGTTAATTTGTGTTGTATTATATTTCTTATGTATCCGTAAGAGCGAAACCCATTATAGCGTATCCATAATAGCGACTTCCAAAACAGCGACAGGCTCATAAGAGCGACAACCAGAAGAATGGCATGCCATAAAAGCGACCACCCAAAACAGCGACAAACTATAAGACAATATGAGCGACACTCAATAAGAGCGACAATCCCATAAGAGCGACAAACCCAAAAGACCGACAAGCCTATAAGAGCGACAACCTAAAATAGCGACAAGTAATAAAAGCGGCAAGCCATAATAGCGACAACCTAAACCAGCGACATACAATAAGAACGACACGGTCATAATATATATAAAATAGCAATATGTTGGCGCCTAGAATTTTTAAGAATTCTGACACCTACAACAAAATTTATAAAAGTGCGGAAATGCACAGTGAGATATTTCTATATATAAATAAATAAATAAATATATATATATTTATATATATATATATATATATATATATATATATATATATATATATATATATATATATATATATATATATATATATATATATATATATATATATATATATATATATATATATATATATATAAATATATATATATATATATATATATATATATATATATATATATATATATATATATATATATATATATATATATATATATATATATATATATATAGTATATAGCTAATGCTTCTAGAAATTTATTTATATTATTTTGATTATTTATTTCTATTATTACGTATAGAAGATCCAAAAAAATCGACCTCAAGATTTTAATGGAAATATCCTTTTTGAGGGGTGTGTGTGTTTGTATTTTTTTTGATTTTTTGTACCCCACAATAGAAAACTTCTTGTTTTGAAAAGGATATTTCAACCAGAAGTGCTCGTAAACTCGTGCATTTTTTTTAACTATCTTGGCAATGGCTGCATTTACAGAAAAACTCAAGAGATTCGAATTTGAAACATAAAATTTCCCTCAAAACAATTGAATATAATAGAATTCAATGAATTATGTACAGTCATTTTCTGTGTATTTTGCGTTATGTTTATTTCGATATATTATACGTTGTCATCCACAGTTACATAACACATGTCCATTTTGACTCGTTCGTGCTGCTGTATGTGTATGAGCATAATAATTTTGTTAGTCCAAGGTAACTGGCAGAGTCCAACGGACGGGGACGCTCGTCAGAAAAAATAAACATAAAAAGAACATTTATAAAAACCAGCTATAATTACAGATGTGCTGGAATAAATTGACTTTTCATGTATTTTGATACGCAAATGGCCACCTATTCGATAAAGAATTTATTATTAAATTAATCCATCAATTTATCATTATTTTTCAGGGTGACTTGGAAGCTAGTCATGTAATGTGAAAATTACAATTATTTTTGGAACAAAAATTAAATATTATTTATAATATTAAGACAAACAATTACTATTAACTATTTCACTGCAATATCATTTGAAAATAAATATAATGACGCTCATTAGAAGGATAATGGTAAAATATTTCTCCGAATATTTCAACATTATAAGACAAACTTATTAGAATGCAACGTAATTAATATAGTTTATAGGATATTTTAATAAAGTATATTAGATTACAGACACGCACCCGTGAACCTAGTATTGGGGGTTATAACTCAACCGAAGTTTATGAATATATTTTTACGCCCTATAATTAATATATGCGATGCGAACAGTGAACTTCCCTTCCTACTCCACGCTTGGCATCCTAAAATTTTAAAATAATTGTATTTCATTATTATGAGTTATGGGTTTACAATTTGAAAGAATGGTATAGTTATAATTAGTCATACAATTAGTAGTAATGAAGTAATAAGTAAGTATAGGGAGCACCAAAAATTTCGAACAGAAAATTTCAACGAATATACACGTTTTGACCATCGTTGAATCGAATGTGACTATTTTCGGAGTGACGTCTGTGTGTGTGTGTGTGTGTGAACGCTCTAGAGCCAAAACTGTCGAATTGTGAAACTTCAAACTTAACACTTGTATATGGTCTAGTTGTACACCTCCTTATTTTGAAAAGAATATTCAAACCGGAAGTGCATGTTTACTCTATGCATTTTTTGTTCTATCTCCAATATCACTAGAACGGCTGCACTTAATGCAAAAATAGATAGGTACATAATGAAAGATATTAATATTTCGCACAACTTTTGTTTGAAAATTTTCTTCGCAAAATGTACCAGTTACGAGAAAACTACTACGGAAAGTTTTTAATTTCTTATTTATGTTGCCATAGATACGCATGTATGAATATTATATTTAATAAATCGTATGAAATATGCATGACAATATTTTTATAGGGAGATAAAATATACTCAAATCAATTGATATTTGTCATTTGACATCAATATATCGACCAGTACGTGTTTCGAGCGTATTGTTTATTAAAAGTAAATCTTGAAATACAGTAAACATTAAATATTATATTTGAATATATTGATAAGATGAATATTAAAGAAACAATATATATTTTATATTGAAGAACCAGTATTTGATGACGTATAATAACATAATACGCTAACTCACAGTATTATTGTGGAGAATCGATTGGTTTGGCAGTTTGTTTGAAATATATGCTTTTCTGGTGAAAACTTCGTATAAGAAAATTGAGTGTAGACCATTCCAAATGTTTTGAAATAATATCTTAACCGTAAGTAACATTTGCGACTTTTTCAATATCTCGGCTAATAAAGCAATATTATATTGTAGTGGTAGTATAAAAAGTCGGTTGAATTTTCTACTCCCGGGTGTGTAAAAAAATACTGCCACTTGAATTAAATTCGACTTATTTGATCAAATTCTTAACCTTATATAATTAAGTTGCATATATTACATTGTATTAAGATGAAATTTTGATTTCTTTTCTAGTGTTTGAACTTTTACTACAATTGATTACGTAAAATATTTCGTATATGAGTTTCGCTTTTACACAAAAGATATAAATCTGCTAATGAAGCATTGTTTGCAGAGAAAATAATCGCACAAGAAATCATAACAGCGACGGACTCACTGTTATATGTTGAAATCAAGATTGTTTTTATTTTCCTGTACTAAAAATTGATGCAATACCTGCGCATGTATTATATATTCTTTTAGTTAATATTGCAAGATTGAAATATGTATAGATCTCTATAAGATATTGCTTAAGGCATCGGTATAATCCTTAAACTTTTACATTGTTGTCACATGTGTAGACTATTGGATCATACATTTATAATTCAGTGGTGTGCGATGACACAACTAACTTCACTGACCCCTGGGCGTACAATGCTGTCCGGTAAATTATTTGATTATATCTAGATCGGATAGTCCACAGTTTTATAACAATAAACAATCTTATCTAAATTAGCTAACCAATACCCATAAAACTAAGGTAAGCTAAAGAAAAAGGAAAAATTATCTAGATAAAAAGAAGATGATATTATTTTTGGGAATAAAATAACATCATTATGTATACGAGTATATAAAGACCCAGTTGTATAAGTATGTGAGTGAGTTTAGATGTGTAGAGCGCTTTTTACTTTCTTTTGCAGAGTAATAAGTAAGTATTGTAATCATGAAAATTTTCGAACTCGAGATTTCAACGGATATACACGTTTTGACCTTTTCTGAATCGAATGTGACTATTTTCGGAATGACGTCTGTATGTCTGTCTGTCTGTGTGTGTATGTCTGTGAACGCTCTAGAGCCAAAACTGTCGAACGAAAAATTATGAAACTTCAAACTTAAGCTTTGTATATGCCCTAGATGTGCACCTCTTATTTTTGAAAAGAATATTCAAACCGGAAGTGCATGTTTCCTTTATGCATTTTTTGTTCTATCTCCAATATCACTAGAACGGATACACTTACGACAAATATAGTTATATTCATAATAAAAGATATTAAGATTTTGCACAACTTTTGTTTAAAACATTTCTTCAAAAAATGTACCAGTTGCGAGAAAAATGCTACGAAACATTATAAATATCTTGTTTACGTTGCATGTAGCTTATAAAATCGGATCATCTGCTTTTTTGTCAGGAAAACAAAAGACTCTATTAGATAAATGACATTTCAGAATATTTCAGTAGAGTATTGGTTAGTTTGACAGCAGGTTTTGGATATATATATATATATATATATATATATATATATATATATATATATATATATATATATATATATATATATATATACTTATACATATATTTATATCTAGTGAAAACTGCGTAAAAGAAAGTTGAGTGCAGACCACTCCAGATATTTTGTTTTTGTAAAAATACAAAGTAGCATAGACGGGAATCGAACCCACGGCCCCCAGGGTCAGGGACGAGTCTTAACCATTATGCAACCGCCTCATCTTTGATTTTCTATGTTAACTCAAGAAAACTGTCCAGATATTTAGATATTAAAAGAATATGTATACATTTGAGAATGACGGAACTGAGAGTGTATGGACAATATTTTACCGCCGCACTAATTTCAACACTGCAACCAAACTAATCTTATGTCGACCATATACGTATATGTACGGAGGAAATTACGAAAATACTAAACTGTGCTCACTAGCAAAAAACCGTGTAAGGGTCTTAAGATACATTCGCATAAGATTAGTGCAGTTATTAGTACAGTGTTACACTGAGAATAATGGATAGTTGTACATGGATAGTTGAAATGTGTATCGTAATCATTATAATGTGAATAGTTAATTTAAATATGTGCCTGGTTGCTTTAAGGGGGTATTACTCTTTCGACGGCCTATTTCAAACGGTTTTCAGGAATTTTTTTTGTGGGTAAACTAAAACACTTGGGACCTTGAGCTTTTTTGCATCTTGTTTATTAATTCTTGGAGTACAAAATGTATTTTTTTTTATGTATGTGGTCCATGTCGATCCGTCTCAAAATGGCGACCATGTCCGGCGCCTCAGTCTGTGTGGCCGGAAAGGTTTTGGCACTTTCCGCTATTTGAAACTTAAAATCGAGTAGGTATTATTAATCTGCATTAAATTCTACGGAAATTGAACCTCTGTCGTTGCAAAATATTGAAAATTGGATTTTTCAGAGCGCCTCAAAGTTGAAAAAAACAGGCGAAAATTGAAATTTTTGTTCAGACGGCTGCAATTTTCTCATTTTTCGATAAAATGTTTCGCCCGAGGGTCAATTTCCGTAGAATTTAATGCAGATTAATAATACCTACTCGATTTTATGTTTTAAATAGCGGAAAGTGCCAAAACCTTTCCTGCCGCACAGACTGAGGCGCCGGACATGGTCGCCATTTTGAGACGGATCGACATGGACCACATACATAAAAAAAATACATTTTGTACTCCAAGAATTAATAAACAAGATGCAAAAAAGCTCAAGGTCCCAAGTGTTTTAGTTTACCCACAAAAAAAAATCCTGAAAACCGTCTGAAATAGGCCGTCGAAAGAGTAATACCCCCTTAATATACGTGTTACGTTGCTGCAAGTTTCTACATTTATTGTAGAATGCTACTATGCATTATAGTCAGCACAATTAAACACTTCACTGTATCAATTAAACACAAAAAAAAACATAAAAATAGATAACAGAACTATTCGCATAGTTAGTATTTCTATATAATAGCAGTATTCGTTCTTTATGAATACGAGTACTTATCGGTACCTACTATATATACAGTTAAGAAAATTACTATATGTATTTATATTATTACAATTATTATATGGTATACTTGTTTCTTTTTTAACTATTTAACTATATTTTATATTAAGGGCAAACATAATTATGTTTACCAAAACTACCACTACACACTACACTTCTCTCCGTGTAAAGTAGTATAGAGAACTGTAAATACAAGCATCGTTCACATATGATTAGTGCGAATTAGTGTATTATTTGAATTATCTTACGAACTGTCACTTATGATAGGTTAGTTTGAAAGTGGAATCATATAAATTTTACTGTATATTTATTTTTGTAAATATTAAAATGAATGAGGATGAAGCAGTAATGAATGTATTATGCTTGAAAGCTGCAATGTTAATCTTGGCAGCACATAAACGTTTGTAGGTTAGATACAAACTTACTGTGCATGCGCTAAAATGAGACCGTCCTATTGGTGGTTGGATGAATGCAAAAGTATGGTGTAATCTTTCGCACTACTGTTGCAATAGCATCTGCACTAAGTACATATTTATATGAATGATGGATGAAACTGGGTACACATAAGAAAAACTATTACCACTACACTAATTTCTGCACTGCAACTGCGGTACTAATATTATGTGAACAATACTTTATTTATATATTGTAACCATGATTTAAAGAAAATTCGCCACCCGTCAAAATTGTACTACATATATTCTGTATACAATGAAGGTACATGGTGTTATAAAATAATTAATTTAACATATTGCAGGATGACCAATGTCAAAAATACGAATATCTAACATTGAATGAAATTATACCTAGTCAATTTCATTTCTTTTCTTATTATAAATAAAATCTTTTATAACAAGATTCGGTACGTACAACGCACCGAGGCGTCCAGCTCGCTTTTAGGTAAGATATGTGATGTGAGCAACGGTTTTTAATTATAATGGCCTTTTGGTTAATAATTTGAAAACATATCATTAATATAATTACCCAGAAATGTTTGAATGTATGTGAGTAAGTGTGTATGTGTAGAACGCTCTTTTTTGTAAAAATGCAAATTGGCATAGACATGGATCGAACTCACGACCTCCAGGGTGAAAGGCAAGACTTTTAACCACTGCGCCATGGCGACTGCTAATAATGCTATAAAAATTAATCAAATAGTTTATACTGAAACTAGGGTCACCCGTGGGCACCGTGTGCCCATATGGTACACTGAATATAGGTCAGTTTGGACGGGTGGAGAATGTATTTAGTGTGTTGTGTACTTTACACAGAGTGGCATCTGCTATATTATATTGATATTGTATGACAATGAGAAATATAAATAATTGTTAGTAAATAAAATTAAGTTTTATTTATTCTAATTTGAAGTTTGTGAGTCGCTATTAAGCATTTATGTTAAAATAACCGACCAAAGAACAAATATAAATAAAAGTGCTACCACGTGAGCGTCAAAATCAGTATTTCAATGTGAATTAGTGACGTACGAGTTACGGAAACATTGCTTGAATTGTAAATCTTAAGTTTGAGGGGAGTAAAATGTTATTATTCAATTTTTAAGTATTTAATATGAAATAAGTGCATATTATTGCCTAATTAGCATATATTTTTAGCAAATACGTGTTTCCGACCATTAATTTTAATTCATAGTTAATATTTTCACTTCAAAATGGCCAAAAAGAAATGATTTTTGAAAATATGATTTGCGGTAAGATTCTATAGTTGGTCAAATTATAATAACTGCAAGTAAGTAAATTTATAATTCTGATTATTAGAGAAATAAAATCTTGAAGAGATAATTCAAACATATTTAAAAAGATGATGGCAATTTTATTTTTTATTTTTGATGGCACAATCTATTGTATATTAGCATATAACTAATGATTACTTTTAAAACTGCCGTTGTGACACTGCATCAGTTTAATACTGCAAAATTCAGAATCTAGCCTGATTATTTAATTCAAAAACAATAATGAATCAAATGTAATAATTTTTAGTAGAATTTTCGAGTAATTTAATTATTTTTATAAGGGCAGTATTAAGGGGGGCTCCAAATTTTGGGGCCCTATAACTCGGGAAGTATACGGGCGATTGGATTCAAACTGCGAGCGGATTCAAATGGGATGCCAAGTAATATGTGTAATTTGGTGTGAATCGCTCCGGTACCTTCAGAGGAGTAGAGGGCACAAATTTGGTTTTACGATCGAGCGATGACTAACATCCAAGTATATAAGTTATATATTTTTTTGGATTCGAGAGTGCTACAGAGACACGACCGATTGCTTTAGCTTCTTCGGTACTTCGTACAGCGAGTTAAAAATGAAATCTGTCTTTAATAAATATAAATGATTATAATAATTAAATCTATTATCGCTAATATATTGCATACAGATATATATATATATATATATATATATATATATATATATATATATATATATATATATATATATATATATATATATAATATATAACATGTTGTATAATGTAAAACAATATAAAGTATAAGAATGAGAAAATAATATATATATATATATATATATATATATATATATATATATCTTACATGTAGTATAACGTAAAACAATATAAAGTATAAGAATGAGAAAATTGCAAGTGTTCATTCGTTCGTTGGTAGCGAAAGTTTGACGACCTCTGTTTCATAAACGGGGCAAGCTAATGTTTGACTCCTCCCAGCTGCTACAGCAACAACCGGAGCTGAGAGCTGGAACCTGGGAGCTCAACATGGAACATTTCCATCGTCGTTCGCCGGAGACAGAGACAGAGAGACCGGTCATATGGATAACGGTGTATAATATTTATCCAGCATCAGCACGTAAGAATACAAAACGTCGCTCGCTCGCATAGACAGACTGTGGTCGACGAAGAATCGTTGCACCCGTAGGCGATATATATCGAACAAGTCCGCAGATTATTACACTTTTACAATCATTTATACCTATAAAACGCAACATCAACGGAATCTCAACGAAGAACCAAAATATCTAATGTGCCATCATTCATTGCAGAATCTGTTTAATTTTCACCGTATTGTCCTAAGATTAACAGTAGACACTACTGTCTACGATCGGTTATGTCAATGAGAATATACTCAATTATAATTAAATGAACCGAACCATCCACTATAGTAAACATTAGATATTCTGTTCACTATAGTGGATGGCAATTTTTTTTTATAAAATGGTAACACATGAGGTTCTTATACAATGCAGGGATAAGGCATTCGTAAAATGTGAGTGAAGGTATTCATGTGCATTGAGTTTGTGGCTATTTAAATAGAAAATAGAATCAGCAAATAAATATATAATCCTGATTCTTAAAAAGATATTATGATATTGATTGACAAACAATACAGAACAAAATGCAACAATACAGTGCCATAGTCTCAATGCTCGCGTACGTAATAGATTAAATTACAAAATCATTATTATATATATATATATATATATATATATATATATATATATATATATATATATATATATATATATATATAACACCCAGATGCAAGTGTGTAAATATATAAGAAAAATTATTTATTTATATGGTGTATCCATGATTAGGTCTACATTTACAAAAAAAATTACATCAACAAGCCCAGATACAAGGCACCTATGCCGTCGGCTCGCCTTATAAGTAATATATGTGATGCGAAATCCTCTCCCCCCCCTAAGCCGAAACGCGTTGTGGCCTCCTCCGTTCCCCCCAAAGCTGGATCTTCACCGTTCTACTCCACGGTTGACAAAATATTGAAATTTAAAAATAATTTATTTTTATTATTATGGCCCATGGGCTCACAATTTGAAAAAATATTATAATTATAAAAAGTTTTACAATATTTTACGAATTTTTTGATATATTCAAAAACAAATTTAGTGCAAATTTTCAAATTTAAAATTATAATTTTAATTATTATTTTATGGCTTTCGGGTTTCCAATATGAAGAAAACTTTTTTTTTAATGTTTAAATTATTTTTTTAAGGGCAGTATTAAGGGGGGTTCTAAATAATGGGGCCCTATAACTCGGGATGTGTTCGGGCGATTGGTTTTAAACTGCGAACTGATTCAAATGGAATTCCAAGTAATATATGTAGTAAATTTGGTTCACATCACTTCAGTACCTTCAGAAGAGTAGTACCAAATTTGTACCCATTTGGTTTTACGAGCGAGCGACGACTAAAATCCAAGTATATGAGATATATATATATATATATATATATATATATATATATATATATATATATATATATATATTTGAATACAGAATGACGAGATAAGATATTTTAGTTAAAGTTTTTTTTTTATCCAAGAACGTTACAGACACACGACAAGCTAAAAACCACTTATTACATTTTTTATTTAATTTTATATGAATAAATACAGAATGTTCTGATACCGAGCAGGTAACAATTAAATCAAGAAAGAATAATTTATCTAATCATTAGAACTACACCTAATAATAACTATCAGTACATACATACATACATATATAGCATTAAAAATGAACATTCTAATCATAAATGATAAATATTGGTAATAGAATGATAACCATATATTTTAGTACATCACCAATGATAACAATAATTTCAAGTATTTAATTTTAGTTAGATCAAGTTAAACACTTGTTTCTAATATTCAAACACAGAAGCATACGTAGATATAATTTAAAGCAGATATAAATTTGCATTAAAATTAAATTACACTATAATATAGCCAGTCTCTTCAAATAGGATACATCACACATGTATCTTTACATAAAACGTAACTGTATCTCAGATATCTAATGATTGAAAATAAACCAAAGTATTTAAAATTCAACAATTCCAGGCCCAAATGTCTGCGCACGTCCCTGAACTCAGACAACAGAATACAAAAGTAAAGGATCACAATAACTTCTCGAAATTTTGGGCAGGTGGACACTGGCCATGAATAACAAATGAACAACAAAAGATACTTTCTTTAGGATTACAGAGAAACATTACCTCCTGTACGTGTAGGTTTCGATGCAAATCTTTCTGGATTTTGGCCATGACAGCTAAACAAATTTAAACTATACTTATTCGAATATATTGAGTGCAGCTGACAAACTTTCCGATACGGTATACAACGTATTTTGTAAACTCCAGAATAAAATAAATTGTATTTCACATCCGTTATGATAAAAAAAAACTTTTATTCTGTCCTCATTCTGCCCAGATTAGTGATTTTTAACTCGAATATGTTCTTAAATGGAAGTAATATACAAAGCTTGAAAATAATGCAATTTTTCATACGTAACAACTAAGAAAAAAAAGCTCTATTGACCTTCACTAGATTTTCTTGTTCTTTCGTATCTGTATTTACTATGTTAACCCGTGTGCTCCATGTGCCCACATCATATACAGTTTATTCTTCATCAAAATAATAATAAAGGATGTCTCGTAGGAAATTGGATAAAGTCGGATGATATTTATCCAATTTCCGACAAGCCATTCTTTATTTACACATTTTTGGATACGATTAACGCAACTAATTCAATATAATAATATTGCAAATTTTTATAAAACTAAATAATACAAACAATTATTAAAATATTTCGTACGCGTTCACTAAGACAGTTTCTATGAATTGCATTCTATTCTGTATTATTTGTCAATGAATTAATATATCCCTTAAAAATCAGGATTATGAATTTACTTACTGCTTCTATTTTTCTCTGTATTGTTTGTGAAACAATCAATAATAACATTTTATTTCTTGCAAAATCTGGATTATAAATTTACTTACTACTTCAATTTTGTATTTGAATCGATTATCCAAGATTATATGTTTAAATTACTATTTTTATTTTTGAATCAAATAAATAATCAGTGGCGGTTAGACTTTGAATTTAAAAAAATTCATATCGTACAGTATGATAATGTGCATAATGATTACTGTAAAATATCTGGAGTGGTCTGCACTCGACTTTTTTTTACGCAGTTTTCACTATATATATATATATATATATATATATATATATATATATATATATATATATATATATATTTATAAAAGGATATAAACTATATGACGTACTGATCATAGAACATAAAGATTATTTTTAAATACGCAAAAAAAATTGCATCGTATTTAAAGTGAACATTCTTTTGCCACTAGTTAGTATTATGTATTTTGTATGAATGACATATTAGTATAAAACAATTATGACAAAAGGTATCGCTCGTCAACTGCATTATGATCACTTGATATTTACAAAATGTAACACCAACACTATGAACGAGTGGTAAGAAAAATTCACTTTAAATACGATGCAAAAATTTTTGCGAAAATTAAAAAAAACTTTTTGTTCTATAATTAGTATATATATATAATTTTCTTTATTATTTACACAACTCAATATGTAAAATACTGTCGGCATTTTGACGTTTATTCAAAAATCATTTGATAGATATGTGAAGTTGTCTGTAGTGTGACGCTGACAGCGTTTAAAAATATTTCACTTTTATTTTTATATTCCCATAATATATTTATTTTGACGTTCAATAATTATTTTTTACAATATAAATTGTAGTTGGGGTTTGATCCCGGTTCATACCAGTTTACATTTTTGTAAAGAAAGCGTTCTACATATACATGCATTCACTTCCATACACCTCAATGATTATATTTTATAATAATGCTATATTTTGTTTTAACTTCACGTTACGATTGTTATGAAACAAAATCAATATGTATTATAACTAAGGCTCATGCTGTTTCCGAGATTACAAAAATAGGAGGTGCACATCCGGGCTTTATACAAGTTTCATATGTTTTCTTCCAACAGTTTTTGGTCAAGAGCACAAACGTTATTCCAAAAATAGTCAAATTTGATCCAAAGATGGTCAAAATATGTATTTCTGTGAAAATCTCGAGTTTGAAATTTATCATGGTTACAATACTTCCTGTTAGACTTCGTCCAAGAAAGTAAAAATCGACAATTTAAAATAAATATTTAAATAAAAGATACTCTAAGCCTTGCATAAGTTATAACTGCAGAACATTAGTTAAATGTTATAGATTTGGATAGTACTCATGTGTAAAGGAATATGCCTCCGCAGATCTTTTTATCGAATTGATTTAAGCATTTTTCGATTACTCTCTATTGCATGCTTTTTACTTTCTTTTACAGAGTAATAAGTAAGTATTGTAATCATGAAAAATTTCGAACTCGAGATTTCAACGGATATACACGTTTTGACCTTTTCTGAATCGAATGTGACTATTTTCGGCATGACGTCTGTCTGTCTGTGTGTCTGTGAACGCTCTAGAGCCAAAACTGACGAACGAAAAATTATGAAACTTCAAACTTAAGACTTGTATATGCCCTAGATGTGCACCTCCTATTTTTGAAACGAATATTCAAACCGGAAGTGCATGTTTACTCTATGCATTTTTTGTTCTATCTCCAGAAACACTTGAACGGCTGCATTTACGGCAAAAATAGTTATGTTCATAATGAAAGATATTAATATTTCGCACAACTTTTGTTTGAAAAGTTTCTTCATAATTTGTACCAGTTATGAGATAACTGCTACGAAAAAACTCAAATATCTTATTTACGTTGCCATGGTGATACCTACAATTGTGACAAATTTTATTATTTTTAAAACGAATCAACCATGAGTTACATCATTTGTTTCTTGTTTATTTCAAACAAACAAGCATTTACATTGACAGTTAACTGAATGAATTAATATTTGAAATATTGATTTCTTATTAGAATAAATTGTATCAGGTAAATTATTATAGAATCAATTTATATTATATATTTGCTGACATAATTAATTAACAATTTCAGAGTTTTACTGTGAAATTTGACTGTTTAAGAGTGAATACGATAAGTACTTCAAATTCAGATCCATTATAAATTGGTATAATTATCCAGTTATTTTCATTATATTATATATATATGTATATTAATATCTATCTATTGAAAACTACGTAAAAGAAAGTTGAGTGCAGGCCACTCCAGATATTTTATATAATTAATTATTATTCAGGAGTTTGAAACATTAAATAATAATAAAAAATATTAAAGTCATATTTATAAAATTATATAGTGGGGCATAACACGTTCGTGTTCTAAGAATCAAATATTTTTCATAACAAGTCATCTTCGCACTTTACCGACTAAATACATAATCCATATTTCTAATAATTAATAAAATAATATAAAATAATACTAAAAGGAGAATCACGCTCACTGTAAAATTTTGTGGATTTCTATGGAACAAATATTTAAATATTTCGTATTAAAATATAGGAACTAGCCAAATTATTTAGAGCATGTAACCTTTATGTTCCAAGTATCAAATATGTAATCCATCATACATGTAGAAAATTTTACAAAATTAATTAATGGGACATATCACGTTTGTACTCTAAGGATAGAATAATATTTTTTTACATATTTATTAACCTATATACTATACGTTTGTTCTTGAATGGGAACATCTTCCAATTAAACACGTATTAAGTGCTGGATAGCTAAATATATTTACAAACAAATTATTCATAATAATTGTATTCAGTTTTTATTCCAAATATAAAATATCACTTACAGCCATTTTGAAAAATATGAATAATATATTATTTTCTAATATAACGTATTTTATATTCGTTCTATTTTTAGTGCCATTTCTTATAAATATTAATAACCTTATTGATATGCTAATTTATTATTTTAAAGTTGAAAAAATTTAAATTTCAAAACTGCGTGGCGGTTTATTTATAACTAGCATAAAGTCAACTTTAGAACCTACATTTATGTTTGTAAAATCAGTGAATAAATAATATAGATATAATATGCATAAACTTTCCTTCACGCTAAACTAAAAGTTGTTTGATTCCAATGATCGTTAGAAATTCATAGAAAATTGACTGTAAGCTCCATTAAATAATAACTTAAAATTATTAATTAACCTTCAACCGTAACCTTATATTTCATATATCAATGCATTTTCTAAATTTGAGACTTACCGGTAATATATATGTTGGTATATAAAAAAAATTGGTTTATCGGTAAACAATTCTCTTATGAGCAATAGCATTCGGACATCGTTTATTTTAAATTGAAACAATATTTATTAAATTAACTCAATCCAAAATTAACTATTGCTAGAAGACCTAACTTTGTATTAATACATCCTCAGTGACCTTTTCTAGCCTTTTTTTTATTTTATACTCATTCAACCATTACCAGAATCATTACTACATACATAAAAAGAGCTGGAGTGGCCCTCACTCGATCAACTTGTCCTTTCACTATCTGTATTATACATACATATATATATATATATATATATATATATATATATATATATAAACACCTAGATGTATGTTATGTGTGAATGTATAAATATATGTGTAGAACGCTTTGTTAATAAAAATACAAACTGATATAGACTGTGTTCGAACTCTAACTGCCAGCAAGCCAGGCGTGGCCGTCGTGGCTATGGGCATTGATTTTAAACTAAGAAGATGACAAGGGGCCTGCAGTCGACTTTCTTTTACGTAGTTTTCATTAAAAATATATATCTTAAACAAACTGTCATAAAACACCAATACAATTACATCCTGAAATTGTACCATTTAGCTTATAAATTTATTAGGTTATCAAATACTGTTTCTTCAATATAAAATATTGATTGTTTCTTTAATATTAACCTTATATATAAAACTTTTAAATATAATTTTTAATACGCACTGTTTTTCAAAATATATTTCAATATTTAACACGTTCCCAGTCGATCTATGTGTTTTCCGGTGGAAAAGGACATATAAATAATTCAGAGGTCAAAACGTGTATATCCGTTCGTTAAATCTCGAATTTGAAATTAGTTACAAGACTTACTTATTACTTCGTAAAAGAAAGTAAAAACTGTCCTATAATCTTGAAGAGATATTCCAAACTTTACTATTTTTAATGGCTCGAGCTATTGGGGAAAATCGTCCAATTCATTGTAGAATTTTGAAATATTGTAAATAACAAAAGCTATGTTCTTAAACATCAAAATAATTATTAAAGTCAAAAAAAATATATTGTGTAAATACCAAAATAGAAACCGCCCCTAAGATGAATAAAAATGCTGTATATCGAGTCGTTTAAATAAAAATTTAGATTATAATAAAAATAAAAAGGTATCTTTTTCTCAAATAGGTTGCATAAGTCGGTTCGGTTATAAGAAGAATTCTGTTTTAATATACCAGAGTCTATATCAGGAATTGAATTTTAGAAAGAAAAAAAAACATTTGAGGACAATAAATGCGATTACTTCATGGGTTGTTCGTATATGTTAGTTCGTAAGATGTACATTGTGTTCCGAATAGAAAGTAAGACACATACACAGAAGTGGACTTTATTCTGGATATGATACGGACAAACAAATTAGCCTAGTTTATAATCATGCATTATTTAGTTTTAAAGTCACTCTACGATATACGATTGCTATGAAATAATATCTATATATATTGTAACTAGGAAAACTTAAATATAAAATAACTAATTTCAAATACAATTTTTCACTAAATGGTACATTTTTCAAAAAAGACTTTTAGACAAAAATTACTAAAAATAATTTTTCAAGTTTTATGTTTCCGAGATATTGGATAACTAGCAGAAGTAAACCATTTCTTCCGGTTAAGATATTGTTTTCAATAATAGGAAGTTCACATCCATATACAAGTCTCAAGTTTCATAATTTTACCTTCAATAGATTTGGCAATTCAGAGATGGCCAACACGTGTATTTCCGTTGAAATATCGAGTTTAAAAATATGCACTTAATTCCTTTTAGAATGTAAAAATAAAAAATTAACCACCAATACAATATAAGGTGAGCTGAAGGCATAGGTACCTGTACCTTGTTTGTTATTTTTATTGACAATACATACCAAACAAAAATATATTTGTTACTTCATTGGAAAAATCGTTTATTGTGAATAAGCCTGTTCTTGAACATTCTGCTTTCTAGTTAAAATATAATTGAATTGTTTTCTTTGAATCCACAATTTACGTTGGCAAATTAAAATATCCGGGATATGCTTAACTTTACTTTTCAGTAAACCCATTTTGACAACGTTTATAAGCAGTAGATCTATTACGTGAATATTGTCTATACAGGTGGTCGGTCGGTGGGCAAATACATATGGACGTTAGTGTATTTCATTAATGATTACAATAATTAAATGAATATTTTCCGATACTGGTGGCAAATGTCATTGAATAGGTGAAATAACCTTGGGAACGATCGTAATTTTGAATTATTCTATAAAGAACTAGACGCCTCCGCCATTAAGTAACGTTCATACACATATACGAATGTAGTTTTATGTTACGAAACACTGCTTCCAGTTCATTCTTGTTTTTGTGTATAAATTCAACTCGTGACTCGTCGAAGGTAAGATACAACTGTGTATGTGTATTAACACTGATGACGGTCGAGTGGCACTACGATCGATCTGTCATTACTGTGCCAAGCACATTACATCTGTAACTATCTTGTTGATGTGTTTCAAATCAGTATTATCAGTAGTTATCATGGGCAACGATGTTCAACATTTTCATGTGGGGCTCAAAAGTTTGTCAAACGGAACAAGGCAAAATTATATATTTTATAGGTAATATTTTAAGGTGTGTGCCTTCTCAATAAAAATAGACAAGTTTCGAGTATTTTACAGTAAGTTCAAATTTTAAAAAAATTCTTAGGAAATGCAGTCCTTTCTACTTTCTATTACCAAGTAATAAGTAAGTATTGTAATCATGAAAAATGTCGAACTCGAGATTTCAACGGATATACACGTTTTGATCTTCCCTGAATCGAATGTGACTATTTTCGGAATGATTTCTGTGTGTGTGTGTCTGTGAACGCCCTAGAGTTAAATCTGTCTATCGTAAAATTGTGAAACTTCAAACTTAAGACTTGCATATGGTCTAGATGTGCACCTCCTATTTTTGAAAAGAAAATTCATACTGGAAGTGCATGTTGACTTTATGCATTTTTGTTGTATTTCCAATATCACTAGAACGGTTGCATTTATGGCAAAAATATGTAATTTCGCACAACTTTTGTATGAAAATTTTCTATAAAAAATGTATCATCAGTTACGAGAAAACTGCCACGGAAAATCTTAAATAGCGTATTTATGTTGCCATAGTTATGCATTTGTGAGATATTTTTATATGAATCAATATCTATGGCTGAAAATATTTTGACAGAAAGAAAATAGAAATAATTTATGTCATTGCCCACCGGTTAACACAAATATATCGGCTGAGAACGTGTTTGTAATGGTTATTGCAGATAAGTATTGAAATATATTTTGAAAAACAGAACGTATTACAAATTATATTTGAATATATTAATAAGGTAAATTTTAAAGAATCAACTTCTGTTTCATATTGAAGACACAGTATTTGATTACATAATAAAATAATTAGCTAAATTGTACAATTTCAGGTTCTTACTGTGGAATATTGGTATTTCCTAACTGTTTGTTTGGGATATATTTCTAAAGAAAATTACGTAAAAGAAAATTGAGTGCAGGCCACTTCAGATATTTTTAAATAATATAATTCTTTTGTCAACGTTTCGACATCGCTTACGGCATCTGCTGGAGGGGACCATTCATAAATACATTAATGATAAAAAATTTCAATATATTTTAATGTGAGGTATATTTAGGAAAATAAAGATTTACTTTAAATATTGAAAAGTAAATCTTTATTTATAAGATGCCGAAACGCTGAGAAAAGAATTATATTATTTAAAAATATCTGAAGTGGCCTGCACTCGACTTTCTTTTACGCAGTTTTCACTAGATCAATCATCAATATTTATTGATTATAAAAATATAATATTAGAAAATAATAATCCAGCCGAAACAATATGAAAACCAAGCTTACCTTATTTTGAAGTACTAGCTATCACAACTAACCTATAGTCTACAGAAATATTCTGAAATGTCATTTATCTAGTTCAGTCTATTTGATTTCCTATCAAAGGTGCAAATGATCCGATTTATAAAGCTACATGCGAATCCATGGCAACATAAACAAGATTTTTATAATGTTTCGTAGCATTTTTCTAGCAACTGGCACTTTTTTGAAGAATTTTTTCAAACAAAAGTTGTGCGAAATATTAATATCTTTCATTATGAACATAACTATTTTTGGCGTAAGTGTAGCCGTTCTAGTGATATTGGAGATAGAATAAAAAATGTATAGAGTAAACATGTACTACCGGTTTGAATATTCTTTTCAAAAATAAGAGGTGCACATCTAGGGCATATACAAGTCTTAAGTTTGAAGTTTCATAATTTTACGTACGACAGTTTTGGCCCTAGAGCGTTCACAGACACACTGACACACACACACACACACAGGCAGACGTCATTCCGAAAATAGTCATTACAAGACTTACTTATTACTTCGTAAAAGAAAGTAAAAAGATGTCTGCATTTCCCAAGAAATTATGTTTTCTTTCATCACATCACACATACAGTCAAGACTCCGTTCGCGAGCAGAAACAATTTTCTTTGTTGGATAATTTTCCGAAAATGGGACATCACATTATCACTATATATATATATATATATTGTAATCAAAATATAATATAACCTCCAAAATGTAGCAAATGTCACCAAAATATACCAGTATTATATGGCACAAGCCAGTGGCACAGCTACATAATTATATATGTACATTATACGGCGCCGGGTAGTAAAATGTTGTTAGCGTCTATAATATAGATTATTATAAATATTTAGGTTTATATATTAAAAATAACCATTCATCTCTTAAAAACTAATACCTTTAAGGTTTCAATAACGCGAAGGCGCCTACGGTAATTATAATGCATCCCAATTGCTATATATACACCTGTGCCACAAACTGTGTGAAATAAAACTTTCCTTCTGTTATTTTCTTTTATTTAAAATAATTATATTCGCATGGCAGTCAACGTGTTAAATATAGTCTGTTAGTCATGAATACAAATATATGCCAAAAATTAGTGTCCTCGATTGTACCAACATTACATTCCAATATAAATTGTATTTCTTATAAAAAAGAATTTTAGATATTGCATAAGTAAAATAACATGAAGTATCGAGGACAAACAAACGTTGGCATGTATATTTAGTTTTGCCGTAGATTGTACCACTATTTTATGACGTCAATGTTAAATACCAGTTTTAAAAAAGTAAAAAATGGAAGAAATTATAAAAAGAACAACAAACTGCAGTTACTAAACTTTCTTAAAACAACACTTGCTACATGTATATCAAATCGCTAATCACAAAAATAAACATTTACTTTGTCATTTTCATATTGACGAGATTCGTAGAATTCTTTAATCTAACAAAATCGGGTTGATAAGAGTTTCTGCAAAAATCATGGAGACAAGGTCTCAGTTTGAGTCCATAATATATAGAGAACGCAATTTGAATTTACTGATCACTAATCGGCGAGCGAAATTATCGTAAAAACAAGCTTAGGTACAGGCAGCCTTATAAATAATATATGCGATGCGAACAGCGGATACGTTCTTAGTCGAGCTATTTATGTTAACCGTTGTCAAATGAAAAATTTCAAAATATTTCAGTCTATTTTGTTTCCCTGTCAAACTATTGTCAGGCATAGTTTATAGGATTTATTAAATATAATCCCCATACGTGCGTAACTATAGCAACATAAATTAGAAATGCAATATTTTCCGTAGCAGGTTTCTCTTAACTGGTAAATTTTTTGAAGATACGTTGCAAATATAAGTTGTACGAAATATGAATATCTTCCATTATGAATATAACTATTATTGCCATAAGTGCAGTCGTTCTAGTACATTGGAGAAAGGGCAGAAAATGCACAGATGCACTTTCGGTTTGAATATTCTTTTCAAATAAAATAAGAGGTACAAATCTAGACCATATACATTCAGACTTAAGTTTGAAATCTCATAATTTTACGTTCGACAGTTTTGGCTCTAGGGCGTTCCAAACATAGTCACATTCGATTCAGGGAGTGTCAAAAGATTATAAATTCTATTAATTTTGGATGATCTTAGCATTTAGATATGACATAAATCTGAATATTGAAATTAAAGCCACACTGAGTCAGTGCACCTATGACCATTATCTATATATCCGTTCTCTCATTTTACTTTCATAGACGATTGTAGGTATATGAAGAAGTATTGTAATGATGAAAAATTCGAACACGAGATTATAACGGAAATAAACGTTTTGGGCATCCTTGAATATGAGTGTGTGTGTGCTTGTGAGTATCAGCCTGTCGGCTTGCAAAGGGTTGTCTGCCACCCCAGTCATAGGAAACGGTGTTACGTTATGTAACAAGACATGTATTGGGTCCGAAAGAAAACCTGCTATTATTGATAACTATGTCTGGTTTATTCTTGCTTCATTTTCTGTATCTCGTAAACGACATGAATTAGAGATATCGTGATTTTTATAACAATTAATAATATAACCACTTCTAGTGACTTTCTTTTTAGATATACTAATAAATCGCTTTTGTAAATTTACGTTTGCCTATTTACAATATACATATATCCATATATACATATAACCATCAAATGTAACAATTTTATAAATATTTATACTGAAAGTATAAGAGAGTCGATTGATGGTCACTACAAATAAATATAGCACAAAATTTTGATACATATTCTTTGATTATATGTATAAGAAAGTCCACTATATAGGGCACGGAATTTTAAATATTATAAATATTCCTAGAACATCAACAGATAACAACCAATTTTCTTTTTATCTTTATAATGTCAGTTCTTAACGTAACTGCACCGTTGGGCAAAGTCAGATTTCATTTTATGAAATATTTCAATTTGGTGTACAAATTTCGAACAATTTCTTTGTACCATTTAGAAAAGTGCATAACGAAGTACGAGCACCATAAAATATAGAAACCTTGAGCGCTATAAAATTACTTGTCATTATAAAATTAGTATAAAGAAACCAAAATAAAAGAAGTAAAAAATAAAAATAAGACTTTTTACTATTCTGTCAGTTTCCGGTTTGAGGCCTAATGGCAACTTTCATTTCTCACGTTGTCCAACATATGTATATACGATAGTATGTCATGTATAATACCTATACGAATAGAGCTACATTTACTTTTTCTAGAGACCCAGTTAAATGTTATTTTCATCATAAATCTTACACCGAAAATAACAACAAATTAAGCAAGCAGGATATTAACCGAATTTTCATATAACTATATCTGGAATACTATCGAGCCAACATACGTTTTTGAGAAGAAGAAAAAAATTGCTATTCATTCGTTTATACAAATACTTTAAAAATACCTATACTTATCTTTTATAAATGCGTATAAATAGAACAATCTAATCAAGCTTAAATACATTTGTATTACTAATAATAATAAGTGCAGATTGAAAACAATAATTATATAATATTGCACTTCAAAATGACACTAAATTAGCTGCAGTGGCTTTCACTCGACTATCTTATACTTCCACTATGTAATTATAACATTGCTTTATTTGGTTTTGAATGTATTATACCATTTCCATGAAACATTATCGATATGTATAGTGATTCATATCATTGAACGGGCAATTTGATACGCCGAATTTACGCAAACAACGCATTGTTTGCGTAAATTCGGCGAGCTGAAGGCAAAGGTGTTTGTACCTAAGCATGTTTACCAGTACCTATATAATGTAGGTGTGCATTCATTATTGCATATACGCTTCGTGAATGATTACAACTATTAGACGTATCAGAATATGCAACTATAATAAGACCCGGTATTTAACAGTCATGGTTTAAACTCCAGTTTCGGTTTAAGTTCAACATTTTGTATTTAGTGCCCATTGAATAACATTGGTAAGCAAATATCGCAACTATAGAATGGTAAGGATAAACCTTCAACCTCCACTGTAATAATATTGGCTCGAACTAAATAACCTGTATTATTATTCTTTTGTTCAGTTATATTCATACATACTTTTATATAAATCATAAACACAATGACAAGAATAAATAGAGAATATAATTATCTGATATCTAATACTTTAACTCATTTTTATAAAAACAATTACATCTTGATAATAAAAGAAATAATTATCATCAATACTTATATAACATTATATCTATATTTATGTGTTATTGTTAATCACTATATTAAATTTTGTTGTTTAATCCCAAAATCAACAATGCATATTTATGAAAAAATGTACAGTATAACATGAATAGTCTAAGTTAAGTATCACCTGCATAGTGAACGAAATCAAAATGTATGGATGCGACAGGTGGTTGTCAGGTGCTTTTATTTTTAGACATGCAACAACTGGTATATACCCCTGTGTTTTTATAATGGCGTGTTCACCACTGCATTTTACCAACGGAAGTATATTCAGTACCAATGAAAATGGTCATTTTAAATAAAATATAGCATTGAATTTCACTTGAAATGTTTTTGTGAATATTTCAATGACAATTTTAAAGTTAATTCTTTCTTTTCTTTTTATTTAAATATATGGACAACTAGTTTCATAAACACTGTCGCACTATTAGATTCATTGTCTAAATAGATGTTTTGACGTAAATCTATATGAATAGATCTAGTTGTCATAATTTATATAAAAATAATCAGGGCAATAATTCTCAAAGTCATAATCTTCCTTCGTTCATTTGATTATATGTATTGTCATTTTTTAATATTTAATATTATATACAAATAACATTAACCTCAAAAAACAACCATTTGAATACAGTGTATTTATGTAATATGTTATTCAACCAAATTTTATTTCTACATTCGTAATGATTATATATTCCTGTACACTACAATGTAAATTAGAAATTTTGTTTATAAATAAATTAAACGTTATATTTACTTATTTGAATTATGGAAACAAGGAACGGGTGTCATTATTTGTTGCTGGTCTTTACTAATAAGATTAGTGCGGGTATAGTATGTTTTTCGCTTTCGTATTTTTATGATATACTTTATTGCACCCAATATCTATAAACACATTAACTAAATATTAACTTGTTCCACTGACTATACCTAGTACATAAACTACTATTAAATATAGAAGGGTGAGACCAGCTGCTCTATCATATAAGGGAAGTTAAATTTCAATTATAAGAATAGAAGAAATTATTAATAGTAGTTGTGTTTTACATATACAACTACGTGTCCATTATAACGTAATATAGAGTAATTAGTGATATTTTATTTGAAAAATAAACGACTACCGCCAGGATTCGAACCTGGCCACGGTAGCTCAGACGCAGATCAATTGGTTCGAATCCTGGTGGTAGACGTAATTCTTCAATAACTTTTATATAATAAATACAATTTATACATTATAAATACGAATACCAACAAATCTCATATTATGGTACTAATGCTATTTTCGTTAGAATGTTCAAATAATTTTTAATGCTATCGATTTTCTTAAAGCTAACATTTACTTAACTATTATTTAATTAAGTAACTGAATTTTCCTTTCTTATACGCAGTAATAGATAAGTCTTGTAATAATGAAAATTTTCAAGCTCGACATTTCAACGGCAATGAACACGTTTTGTCCCTTTTGATCATTTTTGGAATGACGTCTGTGTGTGTGTGTCTGGAACGCTCTAGAGCCAAAACTGTCGAACGTAAAATTGTGACACTTTAAGCTTAAGACGTGTATATGATCTAGATGTGCACCTCCTATTTTTGAAAAGAATATTCAAACTGGAAGTGCATGTTTATTCAATGCAGTATTTGTCCCACTTCACCACGTATGGCAAAAATAGTTATACTCATAATGAAAAAAATATTCTTAAAATAATGTAGCAGTTACGAGAAAACTGCTATGGAGAATCTTAAATATCTTATTTATGTTGGCATAGATAAGCATGTATGCAAATAATGTTTCACAAATCGTATGAACAATTTGACAGGGAAACAAAGTAGACTGAAATAATTTATATTTGTCATTTTCCACCAGTTAACACCAATAGATCGACTAAGAAAATGTTTCAAACGTATTGGTTATTGCAGATAAATATTGAAAACAGTACATATTAAATATAATTGCATATATTTTGTGAAACAGTAAAATTATATTTGAATACATCGATAAAGTGAATATTAAAAAAGAAATTTATATTTTATATTAAAGAAACATAGTATTTGATAACGTAATAATAATAAGCTAAATTTTTACTGAGGAGTATTGGCTGGTTACGTATAAGAAAATCGAGTACAGGCCACTGCACATTTTTTGTTTATATAAGCAACAATCTTGCAACACTAAAATTAAACGATTATTTTACATTATATTTGTTAACAAATATTTTTTTGTAATATTTATTATGATAAGTCTCATTAAATCTAAGACTGTCGATTTATATTAAAGGCAATAACGCAGGATTAATAACCCTACAAGATCGTAAATGAATTTTATAGGAAATATTTGGTTCTACTTGTGCAAAATGATTGCAAAAGAAGTATAGTTAACGAAATAAATGTAAGATTAACGGCAGTAATTAGATAGTTACATTAGCAGAATCTACAAAATAATGAAAAAATATGAGTAATATTTAAAATATTACATTTAAAATACATCCACACTTGTAACCTATGCATGTATCAAATATGTTGGTACCAAGAAAATCGAATAGATTATGGAACTAGTTGTTGGATTTTGGCAGTTTTGTAGAACAATTTTTGAAAATTTTAAATATATTTTTATTTAATTGTAAATATTACTGATCTGCAAATTATATTAAAAATAATTCATGATTTATACAAAGAATTATATGAATTATAAAGAATATATTTCTTTACAGATTCTCCTTACCGAATTATAGACTTGCTAAGTATCGTACCATAAGTTTGAATATAATTAATATTTTAGATATTAATTGACGAAACAGATTCATAGAAAATGAAGAAGAGTGAAATTCGATATGATATAAAATTATATTTGAAGGTACAGGTACATTGGCCTGTAACTCGCCGTATTATGTATGCAGTGAATATAATAGTAACATTGTTACTGATTGTTTGCAACAAAACCAGTCTTTTAATGCAATCGCTATGTTTTAAATTTCAATAATATTTTTCTTATATTTTTTTTTTCTGGCTTTTGGGTACATAAAATGAGAAATAGTTATAAATGTAGAAAGTGTTTTTAATTGTTTCAAGAATATAATTTGTTTATTTATATATGTATTTAATTTCAAAATTATTATTTTACAAAATTGCAAAATAAAAAATATTTTACAATTTTCGTATGAACTACGTCTGAATTTTTGGGCCCTATTAGTCCAGACCTGTACGGAAGTATGGATTTGAAATGCGATGGATACTTGTTGGCCATCCAATGTATTCTAAATTTCAGTAAAATCAGGCAGGTACCTTCAGATGAGTTGCGGTCAGATACATACATCCAAAAATACATGAGTACAATAGGTATGTATATATTTTTGATTCAGGGCGACAAGATAAGAATTATATATAGTACATATGTTGTTATGTGTGTAACTAACAACTGTCTTGTACAATTATCGTACGACCGACGAACTAAAAATGTGTTCTTATAATAGCGAATAAAATAGATGTTTGCAGTTTGAGCCAAAGTGCAAAATAAAATGTAAGGTGGGTGTATGCCTACCTTATTCTGAGGGACATCAACGATAACATAAACCAGGAGGACGACCTCCTCCTCGTCGGAGCCCAGGGTGGATCCTTGCTGGCCCGCCGTTGCCAAATAGAAGGCGCACACATGCTGGGGCCCGATCATCCTGAGGGATACGTCAATACCGGGCACCGGGTCGGCTCCCACAGCAAGCACGGCCAGCCAGAGTGATCGCGTGCGTTCAACAGTCGTAGTTGTCGGCCATCTTGTCAAAGGTGTACGAGTATACAGACGACTACACCGGCCACGAATACAAACACCAACTGGGAACCAAACACAAAACGCACACAATCTCGATCACTAATTATTCTTTCACAATTTCTCACTTGTTTTATATCGTTAATTTTAGAAATACGGTCTGATGTTATCAGCTTTATTTAAAATACTAATGTACACAAGTAATTTTATCTTATCACGAACAAGTTTGAGAATCACAGCTGCTTTTGCAAGAATTACAGTTATTTGTTACTTTAACCCTTCATTTGATCAACCATAAACTTACAATTAAATAAAAATGTATAGGATAGAATTATTTCTAGTAATATATCACAAAATTGATTATAATTTGACGAATTACAATAACATTCACTTTATGTAAATCTAGTCTGTACACAAACTCAAATCACCAATATCACACAAATCCACTTGTTGCAATTTCTAGGCCTAAAATTCAACACGTGTTTGTACGTCACACTTCGTACGCAATTAATTTGCCCGTTTTGTTCAAACTTGCAACCCCAATTGTCTATTTTCTTCTTGTAAACTTGTGGATGTTTCTAATTTGTGATTATGCTTATAACGGTCGCTCTGTAACTATAGTTAACTTGAGCTCGCCTGCTTCGGAACTCACAAATGACAAGGTACACCTAAGCAACTGTGTGATGGAGTTTTCTACCTGAGCATTTCAACCAATCAGCGATCAAATACGTTCGCGGGTACACTCCATTCCAAAACTACGTATATTACTTGGTCTTGTAATAATAATAATAATAATATTAACTTAAGGTATATACCATGTACTTTGATAAGATATTATGTAAGAACTTCTGTATAAAAGTTTTTGAGCACCAGATAAGGTTTTATTTTTATAAGTGTATTTTTACTTTCCTTTACGAAGTAATAAGTAAGTATTGTAATGCATATACAAACCGGAAATGCATGTGTTTACTCTATGCATTTTTTTGTTCTATCTTCAATAACACTAGAAGGGCTGCACTTATGACAAAAATACTTATGCTCATAATGAAATAAATTCATATTTCGCACTACTTTTGTTTGAAAAGTTTCTTCAAAAAATCTACTAGTTACGAGAAAACTGCTACGAAAAATCATAAATATCTTTTATGTAGCCATGGATTGGCATGTAGTTTAATAAATCAGATCATCTGCGCCTGTCAATATTTTGACAGGAAAACAAAATAGACTCAATTAGATATATGACATTTCAGAGTATTTCTGTGAAATATTAGTTGCTTTGTCAGTATGTTTGGGATATATTTGTATATATATATATATATATATATATATATATATATATCTAGTGAAAACTATGTAAAAGAAAGTCGAGTGCAGGCCACAATATTTTTAAATTTATATTGATGATAATTTTGTTAAATCAATTTAACTCTGGAACTATTAATAAAAGTGCAAATATATAGCTAACAACTGGAAAACCGAATGCATATTCTATTTTGCCTACACATTGATAATTCGAAAATGGTAAAAAGTTCAAATGCTCATATATTTCTTAAACTATTTTTTAATCGTCGTACAGAATGTACAAATGGGCTATAGTGATCGGTCGTGTATCTGTTAAATACCTATATATATATATATATAAATATATATATATATATATATATATATATATATATATATATATATATATATAAGTATAAGGTCATCCAAAGTCATTGGCCTACGGGTTCAAAGTGGCTTAATACGGTCTTGTCTATGACATCCTTTACCAGCATTATATCATAGACACCCTAACCTAAGATGATTGATAATCGAGTAGAAACCACAAATTCGGTTTCATTGGCATGTTCGTGCAATGCGAATTGTTTGAGAACTACTGGACAAGACAAAGCCAATCTAAATATGATATATCGTATAGGCATAAGTTTAGCATTATACAACAGTCGCAATATATACATATAATGTACATTAAAGATAATTTAAAAATCTTATGCAAAGATTACATTATGTTTGTTTTTTGTGCCTATTCAAATTATATATTTTTCTTTATTATTTTAGTCTATATGAAAAAGTTTATTATTAAAACATGATTAAGTAAAAGGCACCTATGCCCTTCAGCTCGCCTTATAAGTAATATATGCGATGCGAACAGCGAACAGCGAACAGCGAACTTCCCCCTCCTACTTCAGGCTTGCCAGTCAAATTTAAAAATAATCGTTTTTAAATATAATGGTTCAGAATTTAAAAAAATGGGTTGTGGCCAACGCGGGACTTTCTTTTGCGTAGTTTTCATCAATATTTATTGATTATAAAAATATAATATTAGGAAATAATAATCCAACAGAAACAATATGAAAACCAAGCTTACCTTATATAAATGAATCCGTTGAAAATTATACCAATACCAATTTTTAATGGTTTTGAAGTACTAACTATCAAAACTAACCAATTCTTTACAGAAATATTCTGAAATGTCATTTATCTAATTCAGACCATTTTGTTTTCTTGTCGAAATATTGACAGGCGCAGATGATCCGATTTATTAAGCTACATTCGAATCCATGACAACGTAAACAAGATTCTCAAAATTTTCGGTAGCGGTTTTCTCGTAACTGGTACATTTATTGAAGAAACTTTTCAAACAAAAGTTGTGCGAAATATTAATATCTTTCATTATGAACATTACTATTTTTGCCGTAAGTGCAGCCGTTCTAGTGATATTGGAGATAGAACAAAAAATGCATAGAGTAAACATGCACTGCCGGTTTGAATATTCTTTTCAAAAATAGGAGGTGCACAACTAGACCATATACACGTCTTAAGTTTGAAGTCTCATAATTTTACGTTGGACAGTTTCGGCTCTAGAGCGTTCACATACACTCACACGCACACATGATATACATATAATTTCCACGGCCGTGAAGTTCCCGTCGCATTTCAAATCCAATCTTCTGTACAGGTCCGGAGTTATAGCGCCCCAAATTTTAAAGCCCTCCTAAACACTGCGCTTAGTCAACTTTTATTTTCTTTTAGAATTTTCTACTAACAATTCTAAGATATTTTATATCGACAAAGTTCTTCCAAATTGTGAGCGCAGAGGCTATAAAAATATAATAAAAATTGTTGAAATTTTAAAATTATTTTATATCAGGTTATTTGTGTACAGTTGAATTTTGAAAAGAAGTCACATCAAGGCCATCGGTATGAATAAAACGAATCCCTAATAGCGTGTTTTTCTCTCTCTCATGTTTGTATGCATAAGAGAAGGATGGATAGGGGGTACCTATACGTCGCGCGGGTTTTCGTGATTTCAGAATAAAGTACAGACATCCTCCGCTAGTCAGTCGTTGTTGTGAGCAACGCAATGTATGTATAACATATGTTCAATATTATATCATATTTTTTATTGAACACATATTATAGGCGTTCGACGAAATTTCTACCGTATATCCATCCAGCATATTGTGCAATTGTTTCTGCTTCTGTCAGTTCTTAGTTTGTGCAATATTTACTTCGTTTTGATCGATTTCGTGTGTTCTATTCGTTCAATTTTGCGTGTTTGCTTTCAACAATATTAAAAGTTTATTATGTGCTTAATGACGGGGCTAAAATCTTGAGTCGTATGGTGTATGTTTGACCTTAGAGTGGCATCTTTTAAAAATTCAACTATATGTTATTTGTTTTTGACCAGTTGTCATATGTGTAATTTTTTCTGATTCTAATAAAACATAATTCCTTTATGTGTTATTTATCTATGTTTATTGCAGGTTATTTCAACGATATACGACATTTTATATTTATGATGTTTTTACAGATTGTGAATCTGATGGTCAAAAAGAATTATTAATAATAAGAATATTGAAATTTAAAATGTTGTTGATTGATTGTTGGATTGCAACAATAAATTTTGTACTCTAATTGATATTTCTTTTAGAATTGTATTTATTGCGATTGGGCTCACCGGTATGGCGGGCTAGAAGCACTGGTACTTGCACCAGAGCTTGTTAATTTCAAAATTATTATTTTTCATATTCGAACCGAAACTGAATCGAAAACCGGTAAAAAATTGTTATTATAGTCGAAACGAAAACCGAAGCTGAACCGAAATTAAACAAGATTTGGTACGCGTAAAACGCACCAACGCGCAGAGCTCGCCTTTAGGTAAAATATGCGTTGCGAGCAGTGCTTTTTAATTATTATGGCCTTTTGGTTAACAATTTGAAAATATGTTATAGATATAAATAGTCTTACTTTTTACTTTCTTTTACAGAGTAATAAGTAAGTATTGTAATCATGAAAAATTTCGAACTCGCGATTTCAACATGTTTTGACCTTCCCTGAATCGAATGTGACTATTTTCGGAATGACGTCTGTGTGTCTGTGTGTGTGTCTGTGAACGCTCTAGGGCCAAAACTGTCGAACGAAAAATTATGAAACTTCAAACTTAAGACTTGTATATGCCCTAGATGTGCACCTCCTATTTTTGAAAAGAATATTCAAACCGGAAGTGCATGTTTGCTCTATACATTTTTTGTTCTATCTCCAATATCACTAGAACGGCTACACTTACGGCAAATATAGTCATGTTTATAATGAAAGATATTAATATTTCGCACAACTTTTGTTTGAAACATTTCTTCAAAAAATGTGCCAGTTGCGAGAAAAATGCTACGAAACATTATAAATATCTTGTTTACGTTGCCATGGATTCGCATGTAGCTTATAAAATCGGATCATCTGCTTTTTTGTCAGGAAAACAAAAGACTCTATTAGATAAATGACATTTCAGAATATTTCTGTAGAGAATTGGTTAGTTTGGCAGCAAGGTTTGGATATATTTATTTATAAATATACATATATCTATATATCCATATATCAATATCTAGTGAAAACTGCGTAAAAGAAAGTTGAGTGCAGGCCACTCCAGATATTTTTTAGATTATATAGATAAAAAAAATTTTAGCGCATATTTTAAAATTCAAAATTATAATATTTAATTATTATTTTCGGGCTTTGGGTTAACAATATGAAAAAATCTTGTAGACATAAAATATCTTAGAATTCTTAGTAGAATTTTTGAGGGTTTTAATTATTTTTATAAGGGGAGTATTATACGGGGTTCCAAATTTTGGGGCCCTATAACTCGGGAAGTATACGGGCGATTTGATTTAAACTGCGAGCGGATTCAAATGGGATGCCAAATAATATGTGTACCAAATTTGGTGTGAATCGCTTCGGTACCTTCAGAGGAGTAGAGAGCACAAAACACTTTTTCGTAATGAAATTTTTTGATCCGAGAATGCTACAGACACACGACCGAATGCTTTAGCTTCTTCGGTACTACGTACGGCGAGCTAAAAATGGGTTGTGGCCAACGCAGAACTTTCTTTTATATATATATATATATATATATATATATATATATATATATATATATATATATATATATATATATATATATATATATATATATTCCAAACAAACTGTCAAAAAATACCAATATTCCACAGTAATACACTGAAATTGTACTAATTATCTTATTACTTTATTGTTATTAAATATTGTTTCTTCAATATGAAGCATAGATGTTGATTATAAAAATATAATATTAGGAAATAATAATCCAACAGAAACAATATGAAAACCAAGCTTACCTTATATAAATGAATGGGTGGAAAATTTTACCAATACCAATTTGTAATGGTTTTGAAGTACTAGCTATCACAACTAACCAATAGTCTACAGAAATATTCTGAAATACCATTTATCTAATTTAGTCTATTTTGTTTTCCTGTCGAAATATTGACAGGCGCAGATGATCCGGTTAATTAAGCTACATTCGAACCCATGACAACGTAAACAAGATACTTATGATTTTTAGTAGCAATTTTCTCGTAACTGGTACATTTCTTGAAGATAAATTTCAAACAAAAGTTATACGAAATATTAATATCTTTCATTACAAACATAACTATTTTTGCCATAAGTGCAGCCGTTCTAGTGATATTGGAGATAGAATAAAAATGCATAGAGTAAATATGCACTTCTGGTTTGGGTATTATATTCAAAAATAGGAGGTGCACAACTAGACCATATACAAGTCTTAAATTTCGGCCCTAGAGCGTTCACACACACACAGACGTCACTTCTAAAATAGTCACATTCGATTCAGGGAAGCTCAGAACGTGTATATCCGCTGAAATCTCGAGTTCGATTTTTTTGGTGATCCTATACTTATTCGTAAAAGAAAGTAAAAGCCGGATCCGAATTGATATATTATTTGAACCGGAACGAAAACAGAAACGAAAAAAATTATGGTTTGACGCCCAGCATCTTGCCGATTTCGAGATGTGCAAAAAATGACGCAAGCACTTCCGGTTAAAATATCCTTTATAAACATCGGATGTCTTCTTTCCCGGGATATACAAAACCTAATACAGAACATCATATATTTATGCTCAACGTCTCAACGATATTTTATGTGGAGCGTACACACACACACACACACACAGAGTCACACACGTCATTCAGGAAATGGTCAATGGATTTAGAGACCTTCAAAACTGATATTATCATTAAAATTTCGAGGGCGATTTTTATGTGATCACAATACTTTCTATACATTACATATATGAAAGTAAAAGTGATAAACTATCGATTTAATATAAATAAATTATTTTTGTATTTTTTTGGAAGATATTGCGATAGGAAGGGCCTTTAAATAATGATAGGCCCCGAGTCCGCAAAACTGTATAAACGGCAATATGTTTCTCCATTTATGCATTTATGGGAAAAGATGTGAGTGACGTATTCAGGAATTATTTTAGGGGAGTGTTATTGACATTCTAAAGTATTTTAACAGCAATGACGACTGACGAGTAGACACGCCAATGGTTAAATATATTAAAAAATAAAAATTATTGGTATAGCAGAAATGTTGAAGTTTATTTAAAATATGTAGGTATTTATTTTATTCCGCAAAAGTATATATGTATGTACATATATCTTAGAAGAAATATGAATAGTTCAAACCATTTAAAACTAATTTCTTAATAAGCTAAAATTAAAATATAATTTTCAAGGTCACGGTACCTACACGGTACAGAGAAACAAAAAGACACGTAAAAAAACGAATAAAACCGCAGACTCGAGAAGTGAGCTTCCTGACTCGATGTTTCTTATTGTATTGCTATATTTTCATTTGTGATCTAGAACTGTACAAGTCGTCCATACCATATAAAATAGATTGAGATGTTTTTTGCGCGACTAGTATTTTGATGTGTCATGGAACAACGAATGCTGGACACCGTTGGCCAATCAGTGCGGCTGGTTTTATGAGCTGGCGGCCAATCAACGTTGATGTTGTTGTTTCATGTAATTTCACATCGCGTATGCGTGTGTGAGTGAACTTTGTCTTTTCGAGCATGAGGTATCACACGTATCACGTATCACAATAATGTTTTGGTGAAGTCTCTGCCAAATACATACGTCTATGAACACCTTGGAAAAGTCAACAACGGCAACATAGACGAAAGTCTCAGTCGCACCTCGCATGTCCAAAACAATCGAATTACAACGCTGCAAACATATTCATTTTTAACTCGTCGTACGATAGTACAAGACAGCTATAGTGTTTGCTCATATGTCTGTAACATTCTCGGATCAAAAAATGTTCTGAACAAAAAGTGTTTATTTCGTCACCCTGATTACGTAAATGTACATAACTTATCAGGGGCAGATTAACTGAATTGCCGCCCCTAGGCAAACTAAAATTTACCGCCCCATCAGAATTTTTTCTTTTGAAATATTGGCATAATTAATGATTTTTATTAATATTTAGGTTCAAAATCAATACAAATAGGTTAAATTTTGTCAATGAATTTGTAAATTAAATAATTAATTTGTAATTGAAACATAATTAAAACCGTCAATCATTCGTCATTAATGCCTTTCGTCGTGCGAATTCGTTAATGATCGAAGACAAGTCCAAGTTTTTCAGCCTTTTTGCTCTATGCATAATAATGCCAAAGAGTTGAGCCGATCTTCATTTACTACAACATATACTAATGAAAGGGCACGATTTTTGAATCATAATTGGACTATATTAAGTGAAACTCATTGACAAAGAGTGAATACTCCAAATTTCTTAATGTTTCAAACATCTATATTGACTTTGTAAAATTTACTGAAAATAATATACTACGACCTTGAAAATTTGCCGCCCCAGGCACGTGCCTGATGTGCCTGTGCGTAAATCCGCCCCTGTTATATCATTAGATTATGTCTCCGTAAGATCAACTTTGTGGACGTATCTCTTCTGAAGGTACCGGGCTGATTTTAATGAAATTTAATATACATATAATACTGCCCTAAGTTCATCATCATTTAATTTTTTATGAATTAGATAGAATGAAATAGATAAAAGATATTTTATATCGAGTTTTTTTCAAATTGTAAGTCCACGGCTTTAAAATAATTTAATAATAATAATAATAAAAATAAAAAATCTTTATCTCATTTTATTATATCAAAAAATCTTCAAACAATTATAA
Source organism: Leistus spinibarbis (assembly GCA_933228885.1). Classification (NCBI taxonomy): domain Eukaryota; kingdom Metazoa; phylum Arthropoda; class Insecta; order Coleoptera; family Carabidae; genus Leistus; species Leistus spinibarbis. The sequence goes on from OW121791.1 coordinate 9,706,456, forward strand.
GACTATTTATAATAATATAGAAACAGATTTTGAGAACCTGAAAGTGAAAAAAATATGAATAATATTGAAATTTAAATTATTGTCGATTGATTGATTGTTGGATGATTACAACAATAAATTTTATACTCTACAATTGCTATCGTATTCATTATTGTATTTAATATGGTTGCTGCTCGCAGGTACGGCAAGCTGGAAGCACTGGTGCTTCTTGATTTAAACAATTTAAAATATTATATGCAATATATTTTTCTGGCTTTTGGATTCACAATCAGAATAAACGTTATGGATATGCAATCATGAAAAAATTAAAATCATGAAATTTTTCAACGGAAATACAGATTTTGATTCTCCCTGAATCGAATATAATAATTTTTGGAATGACGTATGCGTATCTCGAGTTCGAAATATTTCATGATTACAATACCTACTTATTACTCTGTAAAAGAAAGTAAAAATGTACCAATTACATGAAAACTTCTACGGAAAATCTTAAATTTGCAGATAAATTTCAAATTTAAAGAAATTTATTTTCTTCAATGTAGTCTATTACATTGAAGAAAATAAATTTCTTCAGTGCCCTACACTGAACTTGCTTGTACTTATATTTATTTATTGCAAATAGAGTGAGAGAGAGAGATACAGAAAAAGTAAGCAAATATTTCGACCAAGCCATCATAATATTGTATATAAATTGTTTTAAATTTTCACATTCGTTGCTACTGCGATTATTATGTAACAATTTCGTAAATGTGGTAACCAAATAAATACAACATATAAGTTCAGTAATTTCAGAAGATTTTTTGAAGTTGACGGTCCATTTTTGGGCAAACTCCATCAACAATTCATCAGACATTTTATCTTAACTTGTATACTGTTTCTCGAAATAGTAAAAAAGTAACGACAGAATACCTTTACTACCGACTAAGGTATTGTTTTCCAAGTTATATGTATCTAATTTTTAAATTTAAAGTTCATTACACGGTCAAAATTATTTACAGTCATAATCATTGATCAAATCATGAGCCTCGATAATCATAATAATGTTACATAGCAGTATATCTTCACTATTTTAATTTTATAAAAAGTTATATTACAAATTGAACAGTATATTTACATATCTAGATTTTTGTTATGTAATTTTACAGATGACATAGTTAAGGAATACATTAACGATGTGTAACATTGGTTTTGAAATTGTAAATTTGTACTAATATGAGATGTAATGTTTACATATGTAAATGTATTACGTTTACAAGTGTACCTGTGAAAGTTTTATAACGATGTGTAAATTAACTATTGCAAATGTAACTTTACTTATTGAAGATGTAAAATTTCGTGATTATAAAATATATTTTACATTAAATAATGTAATAGTATTCCTAATGGATGTGTAAATTTACATTTAAGAATGTAAATATACTTTACAATTGTAATATGGGGAGGAAATTATAGGTATTTTAGCAAGTATTATTTTTTTTAATTGTTCTTTTTACCTTCCTTTACGAGTACGTAATTACTTATATGAAAACTAATAATTTGCACTACGTTGTTTTAAAATTACAACTTTTCAGATTGTTTCCAAGTAATGTTAATGGGGCATTCACCTTTTGAGCACAAAAAAAAAACTGTTTTTTAACATTTTTTTCTCAGGGTACGTTCGAGATATTCGCATGCGGTTTTTTGTATCGTATTTATTCAACTTTTCTCTTTCATAAGGTATTTTTTAAAGTCGGGTATGTTCAGTTCCGGCGAAGATGTCCAGGTCCAAAGTGGGCAGCTCAATTTAGGCGCGCGGTAGCATAACTCTAGTCCCAGTTGTTTGAAAAAAAATAAAAAATAAGGATTTTAAAGTATATTAAATTGTCTAAGAATTGATCCTCGGATGGTTCATTTGGACCATAATTAGCAAAATGGCGACCATCATACGAAAAAAGTTATTTTTTTTTCTTCTTTGGCGAGCCTTAAAAAATATTAACAACTGTCGGACACACTTCGTCGAGGATCAACTCCTAGAGAATTTTATTACCTTTAAGATGCACTTATCGAGAGTTAAATCGGTTAATTTGTTGTCGAGATATTCTACCGCGCGACTTAAAAAATATGGTTTCGAGAAAAACGCGTTTAAAGTTTCACCTTCAGACTGACGCGCGCGAAAACGCCGTGCTTGAGCAAAAACATTGTTTTGTTTAAATTGCAATTTCACATATTTCCAACACGAATTTCAAAAAACGGCTTCAGAGACTTATAGTCAACACTTCAAAGTGTCCTATTCTGCTAAAAAAAATATATCGATTTTTTGAATCCGCAAAAGGTGAATGCCCCCTTAAGGGGTTATACCTACCTGCAAAATTTGAAACAATCGATTTTTCTATTTTATATTAGTGTTATAGTACATCATTTCAAGATTTCGTAGACGAAATTTCAAGTCATTCCGATGAAAATTAACGAAGTTACAGAGTAATACTTTTGTGATACTTGTGTTAGTGACAGAACCAAATAAAGGTTTTGGCGACGTTTCTTCAAGAGGAGGATTTTGCTTATGGCCCAGGAATAGATTATTCAGTGTAAGTACCGATTTACTTTTATTTGACACGAAAAATTAAACTTCAAACTTTGAACGCGATTATCTCGAAACTACTTTTTCATAGTCGGTGACCACCATAACTTGAGAACCGATGATCCAATTGACTTGAATCTTTTGTAATTTGCACTACAATAAATTCTGCAGAGATTAATAGTTCGGTTTAATTTTCCGGTCAAATTTTATATTTTTTCGGAACCATCAAAGTAAAATTTTGTGAGCCGAAAAATGCACTTTTTTTTCAAACAAGCGCTATTTTGTTAAGAACCCTCAAATTCACTTGCCGAACGATTAATCTCTAGATTTAACCTTTCTTAATAATAAATCATTCGAATCTTTTATTTCAGATAAATATTCTCGACGCAGGAATGGTCACCGCAGACGGCCTCCCGAAAAAACCCTCTTCTGGGAGCGCGTGTCCTGGACAACCGACTACACTTTTTTAAGTAAAAAAAATATTTTTTTGTAATATTATGTATGGGCAATATTTTACAAAAAAAATTAATTAAATCTTCTATAGTTTTTCTAAAAAAAATTCCTAAATTTACCTATGAAAAACAAGCTTGCAGGTAGGTATAACCCCTTAAAGCAATTTCGAATTTTTGCAGATCAGCCTGCGAAAATATGTAATTTTACCATAAAATATTTAATTTTATAATTAATTATTTAATTTTGTAATTAAATATTACAGTGAAATACTTAATTTTACAGAGACTTATTTAAATTCACATAAAAAAATGTTCATAGTTTGTAATATTACATAAAAATTGAAGAACACATGTAAAATAACACAGTTTTGTAATATTACGCTGTATTTAGAGGAAAAATACAACAAGAATTATTATAATATTCCATGCATTTTTTACAGTGTACTTTAACATGAATAGTTTCTGACATAAAGTTTGTTCGTTTGACCTGCATTTTTTGCTCAGTTCATAATCTGTCCTTTTTCATCATTATACGTGGAAAAGAGACAAATCATGCACTGAACAGTTAGTGCAGGACCCCTATAGAGTGTTCACAGACACAAACACATATCAATCAATATCAATTTAGGAATGCCCACTACTTGTATTTCCGGAAAAATCTTAAGTTCTAAATATTTCATGATTGATATGTTTGTAATTATTGTGTAAAATAAACATGGTTAATAATTCTACTCAAAACAAATATGTTTGCGTGCATTTTTCTTCTAGTGAAACAAAAAAAGAATATTTTTATCAGTAGGTAATATTAAATAAATATAAATGTATGAGTTTTCAACGGTATATCTGCGTGCCGACCATAACAGGATTTATCATTGTTGGGAAAAAGGTGTTTGTATAAGAGTTTGTTGAAAGCTCCGTTAGATTTGATGAGCCATTCATTTGCAAGAACAAGTAAAATAAAATAAGCTGAAGTGGCCTTCACTCAACTTTCTTATACTTAATTTTCTATATATATATATATATATATATATATATATATATATATATATATATATATATATATATATATATATATATATATATATATAGAAAATTAAGTATAAGAAAGTTGAGTGAAGGCCACTTCAGCTTATTTTATTTTATATATATATATATATATATATATATATATATATATATATATATATATATATATATATATATATACATATGTATATATATATATGTTTGGTACGTACAACTCATCGATGCGTCCAGCTCGCCACAGGTATGATATGCGATGCGAGCAGCGGTCTTTCCCCTCCTACTTCACGTTAGGCATTAAAATTGAAAAATAATTATTTTTAATTATTATGGCCTATGGGTTCAAAACTAGAAAAATATTTTTAAAAAAGTAATTTTTTTATATTGTCGTACGGCGAGCTAATAAAACAAGAACTGGCGCTAGCGCCAGTGCTATCAGCTCGCCGTTCCGGCGAGCGCGGTCACATCAATAAATACAAAACTAAAAGCGATAGCAATTATTAAAGTACAAAATTTATCGTTATGATATTTCATCGGCATTTAATATGAAATTAATAAATTTCTAAGTTTACGTATATAATTCTTAATCATCGACATAATACTCACATAGCCCATTGAACCAATCTAACCAATTATGATCCCGACATTTATTTATTCCTGTACCATAACAGTTTTAATTTCCAAAAACCCCACATTTAAAATTGCACACATCCACATGGGTTACGTTAATATCGTTCGTTTCGTGATTTGCCAAGGATATTGATCATTATTTTATGAACATTTCCTAATTTTATTAATTAAAACACAGAAGCAAATGGTTTATACATTGGAAAATATAACCAAACAAATTACTGTCAAATAGACAACTTTTTCATTTCACTAACAGATGGCGATCAATGTCTGATATACTTCAAAATATATTTATATTATTTTTTTTAAGCCTATGGGCTCACAATTTGAAAAAACTTTAATCACATAAAATATCTTAGAATGTTGAGTAGAAAATTCAAAAATTTTTAAAAGTTGACTAAGGGCAGTATTTAGGAGGGTTCCAAATTTTGGGGGCCTATAACGCCGGTCCTGTACAGACGATTGGATTTAAAATGCGACGGGAACATCACGGGCATGGAAATTATATGTATACCAAATTTCATCAAAATCGGCCCGGTACCTTCAGACGAGTTACGGTCACAAACTCAGGTCTTACGACGGACCGACCGAGCGAGCGAGATACATACATCCAAGTATATGAGTTATATATATTTTTGGATTCAGGGCGAAAATACAAGAACTTTTTGTTAAGATTTTTTTTCGATCCGAGCATGTTACAGACACACGACCAATCACTATAGCTCTTTTGTACTTACTGTACGACGAGCTAAAAACATGTAAATGAAATATTATTTTAATAATAACAACTATAGTGTTTGTTTGTGTGTCTGCAACATTCTCGGATCAACATTTTTACTTTCTTATACGCAGTAATAAGTAAGTCTTGTAATCATGAAATATTTCGAACTTGAGATTTCAACGGAAATACACATTTTAACCCATAAATTGTAGGCTAGATTAGTTAATCTATCCATCAATAGATAGCACTCTATATTATCTTTTATCATTTTTTAGGATTTTTGTGCTTAAAATCTGAAAATATGAAAAATTTTGTAGATTATAATGACAAAAAAAAATTTAATCATTTTTATGGCCTTTGGAACAATATGAAAAAATCTTGTAGACATAAAATATCTTAGAATATTTAGTAGAATTTTTGTGTTTAAATTATTTTTATAATGATAGTAATAAGGGGGCTTCAAATTTTGGGGCCCTATAACTCAGGAAGTATACGAGTGATTGGATTTGAACTGCGAACGTATTCAAATGGGATACAAAAAAGTATGTGTTGCAAATTTAGTTTCAGAAGTAGAGGATACACATTTTGCTCCTACGAGCGAGTGAGCGAGGGACGACTAACATCCAAATATATGAGAAGTATTTTAGACTTAGGGCGACGAGACAAGAACATTGTGCTAAGGAATACTTTTTGATCCAAGAATGTTATAGACACACGACCGAATGCTTTAGCTCTTCTGTACTTCCAGCAACGGCAAAAAACACACCATATATTTGAAATAATATTGTATGTACCCAAGTGGAATATAACCATACAATCTCTTATGAATATTCAATTACATAATAATTAAAGAAGTTGAACAAACTAGAAGTCTTGTTAATTAAAGATAAAGAATGATTTTACGGTGTTTATTTTAAAATAATTAAGCAAAATTCAATCCGGAACTTGTAAGAAGAGGTTTTTCGAACCCCACCAACTAAAGATATATTTAAATGTAATATTATTTTAATAATAACAACTATAGTGTTTGTTTGTGTGTCTGCAACATTCTCGGATCAACATTTTTACTTTCTTATACGCAGTAATAAGTAAGTCTTGTAATCATGAAATATTTCGAACTTGAGATTTCAACGGAAATACACATTTTAACCCACTCTGAATTTTCGAAATGACGTCATTATGTCGGTCCGTGAATGCTCTTAAACCAAAACTGTCTAACGTAAAATTGTGGCACTTCAAACTTAGAACTTGCACCTTTTATTTTTATGCACCTTTTATTTTTTAAAAGAATATTCACACCGAAAATGCATGTTTACTCTATGCATTTTGTGTTCTTTCTCCAGTTTATTTAAGAAACGTACCAGTTACGAGAAATATGCTACGAAAAATCTTAAATATCTTCACCAATATCACTTATAGCAAAAATAGTTATATTCATAATGAAAATTATTAATATTTCAAACAACTTTTGGATAAAAAGATTCTTCAACAAGAACTGGCGCTAGCGCCAGTGCTATCAGCTCGCCGTTCCGGCGAGCGCGGTCACATCAATAAATACAAAACTAAAAGCGATAGCAATTATTAAAGTACAAAATTTATCGTTATGATATTTCATCGGCATTTAATATGAAATTAATAAATTTCTAAGTTTACGTATATAATTCTTAATCATCGACATTATACTCACATAGCCCATTGAACCAATCTAACCAATTATGATCCCGACATTTATTTATTCCTGTACCATAACAGTTTTAATTTCCAACAAGCTTAGGTACAACGCACCTATGCGTCCAGCTCGCCTTATAAGTAATATATGCGATGCGAGCAGTTTTTAATAATTTTGGCCTTTTGGTTAACTAATTGAAAAAATGTTATAGATATAAAAAGTCTTACATTTAATTTAAGATTATATTAAAAAAAAAAAAAAAAAACAAATTTTGAAATTCAAAATTATAATATTTAATAATTTCTTTTGGGCTTTGGGTTAACAAAATGAAAAAATCTTGTAAATAAAAAATATCTTAGAATTTTTAGTAGAATTTTTAAGTGTTTCAATTATTTTTATAAGGGCAGTATTAAGGGGGGGTCCAAATTTTGGGGCCCTATAACTCGGGAAGTATACGGGCGATTGGATTTAAACTGCGAACGGATTCAAATGGGATGCCAAATAATATGTGTACCAAATTTGGAGTGAATCGCTCCGGTACCTTCAGAGGAGTAGAGGGCACAAATTTGGTCTTACGAGCGACCGAGCGAGCGAGCGAGCGAGCGACGACTAACATCCAAGTATATAAGTTATATACATTTTCGGAATCAGGGCGACGAGACGAACACTTTTTCTTAATGAAATTTTTTGATCCGAGAATGCTACAGACACACGACCGAATGCTTTAGCCTCTTCGGTACTACGTACGGCGAGCTAAAAACCCCACATTTAAAATTGCACACATCCACATGGGTTACGTTAATATCGTTCGTTTCGTGATTTGCCAAGGATATTGATCATTATTTTATGAACATTTCCTAATTTTATTAATTAAAACACAGAAGCAAATGGTTTATACATTGGAAAATATAACCAAACAAATTACTGTCAAATAGACAACTTTTTCATTTCACTAACAGATGGCGATCAATGTCTGATATACTTCAAAATATATTTATATAATTTTTTTTAAGCCTATGGGCTCACAATTTGAAAAAACTTTAATCACATAAAATATCTTAGAATGTTGAGTAGAAAATTCTAAAATTTTTAAAAGTTGACTAAGGGCAGTATTTAGGAGGGTTCCAAATTTTGGGGGCCTATAACGCCGGTCCTGTACAGACGATTGGATTTAAAATGCGACGGGAACATCACGGGCATGGAAATTATATGTATACCAAATTTCATCAAAATCGGCCCGGTACCTTCAGACGAGTTACGGTCACAAACTCAGGTCTTACGACGGACCGACCGAGCGAGCGAGATACATACATCCAAGTATATGAGTTATATATATTTTTGGATTCAGGGCGAAAATACAAGAACTTTTTGTTAAGATTTTTTTTCGATCCGATCATGTTACAGACACACGACCAATCACTATAGCTCTTTTGTACTTACTGTACGACGAGCTAAAAATGTACCGGATACGAGAAAACTACTACGGAAAATTAATTCCTTATTTATGTTTCCATAGATACGCATATATGAGAATTATATTTAATAATTTGTATGAACTTTGCTTGACAACATTTTGACAGGGATACAAAATAAAACTAAAATTATTTGATATTTGTCATTTGACAGAAATAGATCGCCTGAGAACGTGTATCAAGCTTATTGTGTATTGAAGATAAATATTGAAATAATTTAGAGATTTTTCCGAAAATACATGGTTTGATCATCCCTGAACCTTTTCTAACTATTTTCGAAATGATGTCTGTGCGTATGTCGTCTATCTGTCTGTGATCGCTTTACAGCAAAAACAGTTAAAGATAATATTATAGTACATTGAACATATGACTCCTATTTTTTAAAACAATAACTTAGCTCGTAAGTTACCGAAACGATTCATACCAAATTTTTTGGTACACATATTATTTGGCATCTCATTGAATTTATATCTAATCGCCCGTATACTTCCCGAGTTATAGGGCCCCAAAATGGCGCTCCCCTTAATACTGCCCTGATAAAAATTATTTAAACACTCAAAAATTCTACTATAAATTCTAAGATATTTTATTACTACAAGATTTTTTCTTATTGTCAAACCAAAGCCCGAAAAAAAAATTAAATATTATAATTTTGAATTATAAAATATGTGCAAATTTTCCTATTATCAATGTAATCTACAAAAAAATGTAAGACTTTTTATATGCATAATTTTTTTCAAAATTGTTAACAAAAAGGCCATTGTTATTAAAAACCACTGTTCGCATCGCATATCTTACCTAAAGGCGAGGTGGACGCATTGGTGCTTTGTACGTACCAAATCTTTTTTTTTATCCGAGCATATTACAGACACACAACCGAACATTATAGCTGTCTTGTACTTACGTACGACGAGCCAAAAAGGAATATTCGGAGACGTTATTATCGCATGAATATTTCAGCAAGTGTACAGTATGATAAATATGTAATCCTCTAGTGGTGATGAAGAGTAAATATATAGAGAATATTTCTAGATTGTAATTGAGATATTAATTTTCTCAGACCAGTGTGTGTGTGTCACATAACTTAAAAATTACTAAGCACAGAACAGCGAAATATCGTATTTGAATGTATGATATAATTGCAAAAATCTGATTACATTTTGAGCATAATCGCACAGTTTAAAGGGGGACTCTACTCATGTCGAATTTTAAGTATATCCAAAATACCAGCACTTACAGAAATATAGTTCGATCAAAATTAAACGATATTACAGTTTTGTGTACCATTGTAAAAAATCTGCATTTGAAATTTATAGACGTTTATATAATAACCAACAAATATTTCACATAGATTTTTACAAGTTTGTACAAGAAAGTCATGTGCTGAGCACAACAAATCATTATTGAGTGTATTTAAAATATGTTTATGTTAGCGTTATTAGACTTGTATAGAAATCAGTGATATTTTCCGAAAATAGCATTAATAAACCCCTAAGTCCGGCACCAGAATAATTAGACGACAAAAGCCAGTCACAATTAAAGTTAATTACATTCTGTAGACGAAAGAATACTAGAGGATAAGCTGAAGTTAATAGGTAAAGGTAAGAAAGGTTATGTATCCATATCCATATCGTAACGACAGACATCATTTAAAAGTAAAATGTAATAGGATGCAACAGACAATTATAGGAAAAACATACATTTCTGAACTATTCTCAGTATGCAGTTGGCTGTGATAATAACATTTCCTAATATGTCTTTCAATTAATAAGAACACTAATTGACGCAATCACTAATATATAACTATATATAATAAACCTTTTAGTAATTTAGATAAGTTTTCTTTTTAACTGTGGAATATAAATTTATATCTTAGTAAAAAAGGGCAAATGTCTAAATTCACTGATTTTGAGTTTATGTCCATAAACCATTTAATGAAATTTATAAGCGAAAAAGTTGGGCTGGTCTTATACTTCCACTAACGTAAATTAAGCATGATTATTCTCAAAGGTGATTTTTCCATAAATGGTACTTTTAATCTAATTCTTGCCATTTCCGAAATATTGTAAAATTAGCAAGAGTATATTGTTACGTCCGGTTAAAATGATGTTTTCAAAAATAGGAGGTGCACACTCGGACCTTATACAAGTCTTAAATTTGAAGTTTCATAATTTTATCTTCAACAGTTTTGACAGACACACAGACCCACAGACACCGATGTCATTCCAAATAAGAAACTAGTTATGTCAGTTATGTAAAATAACACTTATTATGCATAAATTAGAAAAACTATATATTCATAATCATAAGATGAGGTGAAAAATAAATTTTAAATGATTTTGATAAAAATCTCAGATATTTTTAAATAGATAAGCGGAATTAAAATCAATCAGATAGCCTCATAGGCGAAGATAATGTTATACATTTTACTGAAAATTGATTGTTAATTATCTCATACTCCAGTTTCTACAGGTGGCGATTTCTCCGAATCTTATAAAAAATGTGTAAATAGAAAAACAAACGGTGATATTTCTGATGGTGTTTGTGTGTGTGTTATCAATGCAGCACCTCCAGGAATACCATAATTAGCGTTTGGCCACTTTCACAAATCGGTTGCTCTTGTATAATTATAGTATGTAAAATGGCACTTCTACTGTGCCAGTGGAATTTTTACTACATGCGTTAAAATATTATCAATTTGGTTATATACGTACATACATAAAAATGTGTTTGCAAAACTTAATTTAAAATAAAGTTTCCCATTTTTATGAAATGGGATGTAGTGAATCTATAGAAGAATTCATTTAAATCAATTATTTATATATAAAAACAGTTTTTTAACCACTAAGATTATTAAAGTAAGAAATCTATTTAAAACCACTAAAAATTGAAAATGTAAAAGATAATAATGACATTGAAACTGGTTGATTGCAACAATAGTCGATCTTTCAATGCGATCGCTATAATGTTTTAATTTCAAAAATATCTTTTTAAATATTTTTTACTTTCTTTTACAGAGTAATAAGTAAGTATAGTAATCATGAAAAATTTCGAACTCGCGATTTCAACGGATATACATGTTTTGACCTTCCCTGAATCGAATGTGACTATTTTCGGAATGACAACTGTCTGTCTGTGTGTGTGTTTGTGTGTCTGTGAACGCTCTAGAGCCAAAACTGTCGAACGTAAAATTGTGAAATATTAAACTTAACATTTCCTGAAGATACATTGCATACAAAAGTTGTGCGAAATATTAATATCTATCATTATGAACATAACTATTTTTGCCGTAAGTGCAGCCGTTCTAGTGATATTGGAGATAGAACAAAAATTGAATAGAGTAAACTTGCACTGCGGGTTTGAATATTCTTTTCAAAAATAAGAGGTACACAACTAGACCATATACAAGTCTTAAGTACTTGCACTTACGGCAAAAATAGTTATGTTCATAATAAAAGATATTAATATTTCGTATAACTTTTGTTCGAAAAGTTTCTTCAATAAATGTACCAGTTACGAGAAAATCGCTACTAAGAATCATAAGTATCTTGTTTACGTAGTCATGAATTCGAATGTAGCTTAATTAATCGTATCATCTGCTCCTGTCAATATTTCGACAAGAAAAAAAATGGGTTGTGGCCAACGCGGGACTTTCTTTTACGTAGTTTTCATCAATATTTATTGATTATAAAAATATAATATTAAGAAATAATAATCCAACAGAAACAATATGAAAACCAAGCTTACCTTATATAAATGAATGGGTTGAAAATTATACCAATACCTATTTGTAATGGTTTTGAAGTAATAAAACTAACCAATTCTCTACAGAAATATTCTGAAATGTCATTTATCTAATTCAGGCCATTTTGTTTTCTTGTCGAAATATTAACAGGCGCAGATGATCCGATTAATTAAGCTACATTCGAGTCCATGACAACGTAAACAAGATTCTTAAAATTTTCGGTAGCGGTTTTCTTGTAACTGGTACATTTATTGAAGAAACTTTTCAAACAAAAGTTGTGCGATATATTAATATCTTTCATTATGAACAAAACTATTTTTGCCGTAAGTGCAGCCGTTCTAGTGATATTGGAGATAGAACAAAAAATGCATAGAGTAAACATGCACTGCCGGTTTGAATATTCATTTCAAAAATAGGAGGTGCACAACTAGACTATATACAAGTCTTAAGTTTGAAGTCTCATAATTTTACGTTGGACAGTTTTGGCTCTAGAGCGTTCACATACACACATACACACACACTCACACACGCACACACGCACACACACACACACACACAGACGTCACTCCGAAAATAGTCACATTCGATTCAGGGAAGCTCAAAACGTGTATATCCGTTGAAATCTCGAGTTCGATTTTTTGGTGATCCCTATACTTACTTATTACTCTGTAAAAGAAAGTAATAAAAATGTACTGAATTAGATAAATGACATTTCAGAATATTTCTGTAGTGTTGATTAGTTTTGATAGCTAGTACTTCAAAACCATTGCAAATTAGTATTGGTATAATTTTCCACCTATTTATTTATATAAGGTAAGCTTGGATTTCATATTGTTTCTGTTGGATTAATATTTCCTAATATTATATTTTTATAATCAATAAATATTGATGAAAACTACGTAAAAGAAAATCTCGCGTTGGCCACAACCCATTTTTTTAATTGTAATAATAATTTAAGACAATTATTTATCAATGTTAATGCCAAGCGTGACGTAGGAGGGAGAAGTCCGCTGCTCGCATCGCATATCTTGCCTATAATGCGAGCTGGACGCATCGGTGCGTTATACGTACCGAAATTTCGTGCTTAAAATACTTCGTTTAGACATCGTGCAAGAAAGAAAAAAAAAAGTACAGTACTTTCGTAATATAATCATTTATAATGTTCATGAAGTCCCCATGAAGAAATTACATACATACGTCAATGGACCCATTTAATAATATGTAATAATAATGATCTAAACTTTGAATGTTCCAAAAATTAACAAAATACCAATTTTATAAAATATAGTACCAAAGAGAGAACAGATAAATAATAATAATTATAAATATATAAATTTATCTATAATTCGACTGTGTCATTGTCTATATATGGAAACATCAAAAATGTCTGGAAACTTTCCTTTGGATTTCTATTTTGAATTCTCCGAAATGCTTTAAATACGATTATAACTATTATCAAGAGAAAGAAAGACGCTATAGGTATAATTGTAGAAAAATTTGAGTATATCATTCTAGGCCCATCCCTTTTTGTGACTTTTGCATTAGTGTTCAAGCTAGTCAACATTTATAAAATGAAATCACAAATTTCAAGTTTAACTTGTTTTAGTATACATTGCTTTTTATACATTGCTCTCAGTAGTGAGTAGCTACATTTTTTTTTTCTTTACGTAGTTTTACCTTCTTATACGTAGTAATAATTAAGACTTGTAATCATGAAAAATTTTGAACTCGAGATTTCAACGAATATACACGTTTTGACCTTTTCTGAATCGAATGTGACTATTTCTGGAATAGTCTCTGTGTCTTTCTCTGTGTCGGTGAACGCTGTAGAGCCAAAACTGTTGATCTTAAAATTATGAAACTTCAAACTTAACACTTGTATATAGTCTAGATGCGCACCTTTCATGTTTGAAAAGAATATTCAAACCGGTAGTGCATGTTTACTCTATACATTTTCTGTTCTATCTCCAATATCACTAGAACGACTACACTAACGGCAATGTTCATAATGAAAGATATTTATATTTCGCACAACATTTGTTTACAACATTTCTTCAAAAAATTTACCAGTGGCGAGAAAAATGCTACGAAACATTATAAATATCTTGTTTACGTTGCCATGGATTCGCATGTAGATTAATAAATCGGATTATTTGCGCCTGTCAATATTTTGACAGGAAAACAAAATAGACTCAATTAGATAAATGACATTATAGAGTTTTCCTGTACATATATATTTATATTATATATATAATTACCCAGAAATGAATATATGTGTAGAACGCTTAAAAAAAAGGCATAGATAGGGATCAAACTCACGACCTCCAGGGTGAAAGGCACTCTTAACCACTGCGCCTGCTAATAATGCTATTAAAAAAATGGGTTGTGGCCAACGCGGAACTTTCTTTTACGTAGTTTTCATCAATATTTATTGATTATAAAAATATAATATTAAGAAATATTAATCCAACAAAAACAATATGAAAACCAAGCTTACCTTATATAAATGAATGCGTTGAAAATTATACCAATATCAATTTGTAATGGTTTTGAAGTACTAACTATCAAAACTAAGCAATTCTCTACAGAAATATTCTGAAATGTCATTTATCTAATTCAGACCATTTTGTTTTCTTGTCGGAATATTGACAGGCGCAGATGATCCGATTAATTAAGCTACATTCGAGTCCATGACAACGTAAACAAGATTCTCATCATTTTCGGTAGCGGTTTTCTCGTAACTGGTACATTTATTGAAGAAACTTTTCAAACAAAAGTTGTGCGAAATATTAATATCTTTCATTATGAACATAACTATTTTTGCCGTAAGTGCAGCCGATATTGGAGATATATAGAACAAAAAATGCATAGAGTAAACATGCAGTGCCGGTTTGAATATTCATTTCAAAAATAGGAGGTGCACAACTAGACCATATACAAGTCTTAAGTTTGAAGTCTCATAATTTTACGTTGGACAGTTTCGGCTCTAGAGCGTTCACATACACACACACACACAGACGTCACTCCGAAAATAGTCACATTCGATTCAGGGAAGCTCAAAACGTGTATATCCGTTGAAATCTCGAGTTCGATTTTTTTTGGTGATCCCTATACTTACTTATTACTCTGTAAAAGAAAGTAAAAACACATTACTCAAAAACAAAACAACAACCATCGCCCACTTATCAAATTCTACCATCGCAATATTCATAATAAATAAATCTTCATCAGTTAATAACAATAAGTTTTATTTATTCTAATTTGAAGTTTATGAGTCGCTATTAAGCATTTATGTTAAAATGACCCACCAAAGAACAAATATAAATAAAAGTGCTACCACGTGAGCGTCAAAAACAGTATTTCAATGTGAGTTAATGTCGTACGAGTTGCGGAAACATTGTTTGTTGTAAATGTTAAGTTTAAGGGGAATAACATGTTATTATTCAATTTTTAAGTATTTAATATGAAATAAGTGCATATTATTGCCTAATTTGCATATATTTTTAGCAAATACGTGTTTCCGTCCATTAACTAATTATCACTTTTAAAACTGCCGTCACACTGCAGTTTAATTCAGAATCTAGCCTGATTATTTAATTCAAAAACAAAAATTAATCAAATGTCAAATCATTAAAAATGTTGTGTAAAATGGGTTTGTAATACATGTTTTTTGAATAATCTATACAAATAATAAACAGCAATTGTAAGTAAATTTATAACCCTGTTTCTTTGTGTAATAATACAATTAAGGAAACTGTCTAAATGATACAACACTTATGGCCAGTTGCACCATACAAGGTAAAATCAAAGTTTAACAAAACTTAGTTTAAATAAATCTTAATTTAAATTTATCAGATGTTGCACAGTGCATGATAAGCAATCGATTAGTTAATCTCATCATAGTGATCTAAACACAAAATAGAGTTTAAAAAGATGGACTCGATTATTTCTTTATTATTATTATTTGCGATGTGGAAATTTGTATTACTATTATAGTCAAACGATACAAACTGAAAAAAAATATTTATTAAATTACATGAAAATTCGCTATCAGTCAAAACTGACCTATATTCTGTATACCATATGCAAATTGAACTCACGACCTCCTGGGTGAAAGGCAAGACTCTTAACCTCTCCGCCATGGTGACTGTTAATAACGTTATCATTAATATAATAACCCAGAAATGTTTGTATGTGAGTGTGTATGTGAGTGTGTATGTGTAGAACGCTTTTCTGTAAAAATGCAGATTGGCATAGACGGGGATCGAACTCACGACCTCCAGGGTGAAAGGCATGACACTTAGCCACTGCACCATGGCGACTGTTGATAATGTTATAAAAAATAATCAAATAGTTTATACTGAAATAAAACAATCACTACGATTCTGAAGTTGTCTTTGAAATAGACAAAAACGAATCAAACGTCAGAATGAAATGTCAATATTGGTTTTTGTGTGATAAATCTTCAATTCAAAGTTTAATCTTAAGTTTAAGGGGAGTAGCATGTTATAATTTCAATTTTTAAGTATATAATATGAAATAAGTGCATATTATTGCCTAATTAGCAAATATTTTTAGCAAATACGTGTTTCTGTACATTTATTTTAATTCATAGTTAATATTTTTCACTTCAAAATGGCCAAGAAGCAGTGATTTTTGAAAATATGAGTTGCGGTAAGATTTTATAGTTCGTCAAATTATAATAACTGCAAGTAAGTAAATTTATAATTCTGATTATTAGAGAAATAAAATCTTGAAGAGATAATTCAAACATATTTAGAAACATGTTTGGTTGGCAATATTATTCTTTTATTTTTGATGGCACAATCCATTGTATTTTAGCATATAATTAATTATCATCACTTTTAAAACTGCCGTTGTGACACTGCATCAGTTTAATACTGCAAAATTCAGAATCTAGCCTGATTATTTAATTCAAAAACAATAATGAATCAAATGTCAAATCATTAAAAATGTTGTGTAAAAAGGATTTGTTATTATTTGAATAATCAATTCAAATAATAAACAGCAATCGTAAGTAAATTTATAATCCTGTTTTTTATATACAATCATAGAAACTGTCTAAATGATACAACACATACCAACTGTATACCATATGGGCACATGGTGCCCACGAGTGACCCTAGTATAAAATAATCAAATATTCTATACTGAATAAAACAATCACTACGCTTCTGAAGTTGCTAGGTTGGGAAAACAAATCGAAAGTGACAATACGGATAAAAATCAAATATTATCAATTGACATTTATTTTCTGTCAACGTCAATAATTGTGAGTCGCTATTAAGCATATATTTTAAAGTGACAGACCAAAGAACAAATATAAACAAAAGTGCTACCTCGTGAGCGTCAAAAACAGTATTTCAATGTAAACTAGTGACGTACGAGTTACGGAAACATTGTTTGAATTGTAAATGTTAAGTTTAAGGGAAGTAACATGTTATTATTCAATTTCGAAGTATTTAATATGGAACAAGATTTGGTACGCATAAAACCCACCAATGCGTAGAGCTCGCCTTTAGGTAAGATATGCGTTGCGAGAAGTGGTATTTAATTATTATGGCCTAATGGTTAACAATTTGAAAAAATGTTATAGAAGAAAATAAAATAGAATGAGTGAATATTTCATTAAATTATGTACAGCATATACTTAACAACTCGTTTACTCTTATTGTAGAACATAATATATGAATGCCTTATGAAATCTTTACGTAAATAATTCAAATTGAAGTCAAATTTCATAAAAAATACAAAACCGCCATTTTCTAATTGAGAAAGGGCACGGAAAAATTAAATACCCCCCTAATTCTATTGACTGATGTGTATTTTACTAAAATAACATAAAAATCTCCAAAAAAGTTAATAAACACCGTTTTTGTTAAATAAACAAGCCGCGCAAAAATAAGCTCGACGCGCATAGCTTCCGCCTTATGTAGCACGTGAACTGTTGATTTTACGGAGAAAATAAAGAATACCTTTTTTGTAGTAAATTAAACGAACATTAATTTATTATATGGCATCTTTGGTAAAAAAAACCTTGTAATTTCGGAGATATTTGCAAAATTGCGTTTTTTTTTACTTTATGGTTGAATACCATGGGTTTCCAAGCTCGGATTTTTGGAGACTTTTTAGATTTCATTTAGAACCATAAAGAACGTGTGTACCAAATTTCAGCCCTCTGAGAGTTTTTCCGTACTAAAATGATAAAGTGACTGGACTACTATGGGGTGCTTGAATTTAGAAATTTAACGTCTTATAAAGTATTTATTTATTATTTAATTTTTTTAAATAAAAATCTTGTTCTGGACCAAAAATTAGTGCTGGGTGGCTGCGGGAAAAAAATATATATCAAAATTTTGACTGGAACAGATCATATGATTTATTGAACAAATATATGTAAATCAATGGCAACAAAAATAAGTTATTTAAGTTTTCTCGTAACTGGTACATTTCTTGAAGAAACTTTACAAACCAAAGTTGTGCATAGAGTAAACATGCACTTCCGGTTTAAATATTCTTTTCAAAAATAGGAGGTGCACATCTAGACGATATATAAGTCTTAAGTTTGAATTTTCACAATTTTACGTTCGACACACACAGACATCATTCCGAAAATTATAACATTCGAGTCAGGGATGGTCAAAACGTGTATATCCGTTGAAATCTAGAGTACAAAACTTACTTATTACCCCGTGTAAGAAAATAAAAAATATTATTTACTGAAAAATCGACGTTGAAAATGGTTATTATAACGTATATTATATTTATGTTTTCCTTGTTAGAATACATGTTGATTTGATTTCATAGCTATCCTCGGGTGAAATTAAAACAAAATAAAGCATTATAATAAACGGACAAAAGATGTACTCTAGTCGAGTGAAGGCCACAACCGTATTCTTTCTATTCGAAAATTAATGACGGAAGCTGTTTCATAAGTAAGATGTACTCTAGTCAACTCTTCATTCATAACTGTAACTTTTCTAAAAACAAGCCCTATAACGATTGCAAAGCAATTGTTAATGGGAAATGATCAATGTTGAGATAAATGTGGTGGAGATCGAGGAACCTACATACAAGGTAGCCTCACGCTAATAGTAGCAATGTATAAGCGATTGTGATTTGTGACGTCGCGTCGGCAGTAGTAGACCTGAACAGCGGCGTCCGGCGCGGCGTGGCGCGGTGACCGCACTGCTGTCAATTGTTCGTTGACGCGTTAATGCATTCGTTATTATTGTAATTTGTTGGTATCATTTTCTTGGTAACTTATTGAGTACTGTTCAAAAGTCGTTGTTTCCAAATATACAAGCATAGGTGCGTACATCATAGGTATAAGTAATACATGCGGTGCGAGCAGCGTACTTCCCCCTATTACTACACGCCTAGCATATTATTAAAATTTTAAAATAATTGTTTTTAATTGTTGTGACCCAAGGGTTCACAATTTGAAAGTATGTTATAGATATAAATATCTGGAGTGGCCTGCACTCAACTTTCTTTTATGTAGTTTTAAATAGATAGATATTAATATACATATATATATATCCCAAACAAACTGTCTACATATATATATATATATATATATATATATATATATATATATATATATATATATATATATATATATATATATATATATATAATCTCAAACAAACGGTCAAACTAACCAATACTCTACGGAATACTCTGAAATGTCTATTTTGTTTTCCTGGCAAAAACAGGCGCAGATAATATTTATTATTATTAAGTGATAACAAAATCTTTTGCTGACCAATATAAAATGAAAATTCAAATTAAATTAC